>JARQOD010000001.1:186330757-186371379 GCA_033576555.1 Oophaga sylvatica | reverse complement strand
TAGAAAGAGCTCCGCCAATTTGGCAAAATCATAAAATGTAATCTTTACAACATGAATCAATAAAATGTATGCTATCCTACATGTGTACTAGTAAACTATAAACAGTGATCTAATAGACCACCATTTGCAGCACACCCAACATCTATGGACCATCCAATATCAATGAAAGGTCAGGTTCCGATCTCTTAGGCTGGCGTCACACACAACCACAAAAAATCGGACCGTTTTAGTCGGTCGATTATCACACAAAAATGTAATCAACAGACATCCGCCTGGCATCCGATTTTCCTGGAAAGATGCGATGTAGTCGCATCTGACCGTAGTTTTAACATCCGATTGACATCCGACTTGCGAGATTTTCTCGCAGGCTTGTAAAATGGACATATAATGGATCCAATTGAATAGTATTTAAATCACAAAAGAAAGAATAGATATATACACATAGAACACATATATATATATATATATATATATGTCATTGTGACATATATATATACATATATTTATAGTTCATACACTTCTACATACTGTAATAGCTGCTAATTCAATTGCCGGCTTTTGTGAAACTGTACACCCGACATGAAATGACACATGGTTTACATACAGTTAACCATGTCATTTCATGTAGTTTGATATCTGGTTTTCACTAAGAATTACATGAGTGTATGTGTGTAAAATTTCACACATGTAGGGGTTTATTAAAGGTGTAAATTCGTTGATAAAAAATGCGTGGGCTCCCGCTGTATTTTCTCCACCAGACAGACAAAGCAAGCGAGTGGGGGCAAATAATAATAGGCCAGGGAGGGTGCATTTATTTTGTGCCCACCCTGCCTACTAACATCTGCCCCCAGACACCCCAGAAAAGGCAAATCTATAAGTAGATTAGCCCTTTCTGGCACTTTGCCTGTCTATTCCCATTGCCCTGTAGCGGTGGCGAATGGGTTAATAAGGGGTGAAAGCCACCTTGCAATTAAAAGGTGACTTTAAGCCAGGTTAATAATTGACAGCTGTCAATTAGACAACTATCAATTATTAATCCTATTGTATGAAAGAAAAATCAAACACACACACACTTTAATAAAAAATCATTTTAATGAAATAATCAAACAGTTTTTGACCATCTTTTATTTTCCTGCTAAAACCATTTCCTGTAATAAAAATAAAATAAAAAAGCAAATTGATTCTTACCTATCCGATGCACAGTCAGGTCCCACGCTGTAATCCATCAGAAAGGGTTAACAGGTTACAGCTAGCAGGCAGCTAATGCTGCCTGCTGAGCTGTTACCCCCTGAATGAATAAGTTCCTCTCCCGGAGAAAGGAGAGGAATTGATTCATGTGTGAAGCTTAATTGATTGCTTCCCACTTTCACTTCAGGTCAGGTCACCCTGACCTGACCTGAAGTGAAAGTGGGAAGCAATCAATTAAGCTTCACACACTCATCACTTCCTCTCCTGTCGCCGGGAGAGGAACTGATTCATTCAGAGGATGACAGCTGAGCAATAAAATATGGTCCAAAACGGTGTCTTTATTTCATTAAAAGGATTAATAATTAATGTGTGTGTGTTTTTTTTCATTTCATTCAATAGGATTAATAATTGAGAGTTGTCAAATTGACAACTCTCAATTATTAACCTGGCTTAAAGTCACCTTTCAATTGCAAGGTGGATTTAACTCCTTATTAACCCATTCGCCACCGCTACAGGGCAATGGGAATAGACGGGCAAAGTGCCAGAAAGGGCTAATTTACTTATAGATTTGCCTTTTCTGGGGTGTCTGGGGGCAGATGTTAGTAGGCAGGGGGGGCACAAAATAAATGCACCCTCCTTGGCCTATTAATAATTGCCACCACTAACTTGCTTTGTCTGTCTGGTGGAGAAAATACAGCGGGAGCCCACGCATTTTTTATCAACGAATTTACACCTTTAATTTACCCCTACTAGTGTTGAGCGATACTGCTCGATATCTAAAAATATCAGATCGGAATGGTATCGCCGATATCACTAAATATCGCCGATATCCGATTCCAATACCGGAAGTCCCATGTAAGTCTATGGGAACAAAATATCGCAACTAAAAAAAACCTTTATTTCCTTGCAAACACTAAATATACACACATAGAATACATATATATATATATATATATATATATATACATGTCATTGTGACATATATATATACATATATGTATAGTTTATACACTTCTACATAGTAAAATATCCTCTGATTCAATTGCCGGGTAAAGCCGGCTTCTGTGAAAAGACAGAAGCACCCGACATGAAATGACACTTGGTGTACATAGGGTTAACCATGTCTTTTCATGTCGTTTGCAATCTGATTTGCACAATTACATCAGTCTATGTGTGCAAAATTTCACACCTGTAGGGGTTAATTAAAGGTGTAAATTCGTAAAAAAAACTGACTTTTTTGCTACGAATTTACACCTTTAATTAACCCCTACAGGTGTGAAATTTTGCACACTTACACTCATGTAATTGTTTGTGCAAATCAGATATCAAACTACATGAAAAGACATGGTTAACTCTATGTAAACCAAGTGTCATTTCATGTCGGCTTCTGCATTTTCACAAAAGCCGGCAATTGAATTAGCGGCTATTATACTATGTAGAAGTGTATGAACTATAAATATAAATATATATATATATATATATATGTGTCACAAATTTAATGACATGTATATATATATATGAGGTGTAAAATTGCTGAAAAAAAATGCGTGGGCTCCCGCCCTATTTTCGCAACCAGACAGACAAAGCCAGTGAGTGGGGGCAGATAATAATAGCCCAGAGAGGGACCATTATTTTTGGCCCCCCCGGCTACTAACATCTGCCCCCAGACACCCCAGAAAGGGCAAATCTCTAATTAGATTTGCCCTTTCTGGCACTTTGCCCGTCTATTCCCATTGCCCTGTAGCGGTGGCGAATGGGTTAATAAGGGGTTAAAATGACCTTGCAATTGAAAGGTCACTTTAAGCCAGGTTAATAATTGAGAGCTGTCAATTAGACAACTATCAATTATTAATCCTATTGTATGAAAGAAAAATCAAACACACACACTTTAACCCCTTAATGTCCAATGACGTGCAGAGTCCGTCATGACAAGGTGCCAGTTCCGGCACCAGGACGGACTCTGCACGTCATGCCTTTGATCTACCACTGCGTGTAAACACGCAGTGGTAGATCAGTGCCGACAGCTGTCACAGACAGCTGACAGGCACGGCAAGCGGTGCGGGGACCTTTGCCGTCGGTCCCCGCACTCACAGCGCTGTGGTTGGTCAGTCAATCTGACTGACCAAACACAGCAGCGATCGCGCAGGAGAAGCTGAAATTTCAGCTTCCCCAGCGCGATCAGTGCAGGAGCCGGCGCTGCAGTGGCCAGGCTTCCTGCACTGACAGCCAGGAGCGGAGCCCCCACCGCCCCTGGCTGTTAACCCCCTGACTACTGCGATCGAGCGCGATCGCAGAGCTCAGGGGGGGAGGCAGAGGGTCGGGTGCTCCCTCTGCCTCAGATCAGCGTCCCAGCGATGTAATCGCAGGGCCTGATCTCTACCTTGATGACCCGGGGGTTGTCATGACAACTTCCGGGTCATCTAGCTACGGGAAGCTGCTGTGATCATGTCACAGCAGCTTCCACTATAGTTGCAATGCATTGCAATGCCAGAGCATTGCAATGCATTGTAACTGCAATCAAAAGTAAAAAAAGTGAAAGTCCCATAAGGGACAAGTTGAAAAAAATCATTTTTTAAAAAAATTGTAAAAAAAAATATTAAAAAATAATTTAAAAAAAATCCCCTAAAAAATACACATTTTTATGTAATAAAAAAAATAAAAAACAAAAAAAATACACATGTTAGGTATCGCCATGTCCGTAAAAATCCCATCTATAAAAGCATAACCCTAGTTAACCCCTTCAGTGAAAGCCGTAAAAAAAAAACACAAAAAAGTAGTAAATTATACTTTTTCCAAGCGGTATCATCATACCGCTTGGAAAAAGTGCAATAACACGCGATCAAAAAGTCAGATATAAATAATTATGGGTACCGCTGAAAACGTCATCTTGTCCTGCAAAAAACAAGTTGCTATACAGCATCATCAGCAAAAAAAAAAAAAGTTATAGCTCGCGGAATAAACTGATGCAAAAATAATTATTTTTTCTATAAAATTCTTTATTGTGTAAAAAACGCCAAAACATAAAAAAATATATAAATGAGGTATCGCTGTAATCATAGTGACCCGAAGAATAAAGCTGCTTTATCAATTTTACCACACGCGGAACGGGGAAAAATAATAAAAAAAAAAACAATTCCTGAATTGCTGGTTTTTGTTCATTCTGCTTCCACAAAAATCGGAATAGGAAGCGATCAAAAAACGTTATGTGCCCGAATATGGTACCAATAAATACGTCAGCTCGTCCCGCAAAAAATAAGCCCACAGATAACTCTGTCGGCCGAAATATGGAAAAATTATAGCTCTCAAAATACGGCGATGCAAAAAATTCTTACAAAAAATTATTCCAAAAAAACGCATCTTTTAGTGTGTGACAGAAGCTAAACATGAAAAAAGGGTGTAAATCTGGTATCGCTGTAATCACACCGATCCGAGTAATAAAGTCGCCTAATCACTAATATCGCACGAGGAACGGCGTAAAAAAGAAAACCAATTCTTCACCTTTGGTAGATTTGTTCATTGTGCCTCCCAAAGATCTCAGTAAGGCGATCACAGTGGTTCCCCCCCGCATATGGGGTATCAGCGTACTCAGGACAAAATGCACAATAGCTTTTGGGGTCCTATTTCTCCTGTTACCCTTATAAAAATAAAAATTTGGGGGCAAAAAGGTCATTTTTGTGGAAAAAAATATGATTTTTTTTATTTTCACGGCTCTACGTTATAAACTTCTGTGAAGCCCTTGGGGGTTCAAAGTGCTGACCACACATCTAGATAAGTTCCTTGGGGGGTCTAGTTTGCAAAATGGGGTCATTTGTGGGGGGTTTCTACTGTTTAGGCACATCAGGGGCTCTCCAAGCGCGACATGACACCCGCAGACCATTCCATCAAAGTCTGCATTTAAAAACGGTGCTCCTTCCCTTCCGATCTCTGCCATGCGTCAAAATAGTGGTTCCCCCCCACATATGGGATATCAGCATACTCAGGACAAATTGCACAATAGCTTTTGGGGTCCTATTTCTCCTGTTACCATTATAAAAATAAAAATTTGGGGCAAAAAGATTATTTTTGTGGAAAAAAATATGATTTTTTTATTTTCACGGCTCTACGTTATAAACTTCTGTGAAGCACTTGGGGGTTCAAAGTGCTCACCACACATCTAGAAAAGTTCCTTGGGGGGTCTAGTTTCCAAAATGGAGTCACTTGTGGGGGGTTTCTACTGTTTAGGCACATCAGGGGCTATCCAAACGTGACATGACACCCACAGACCATTCCATCAAAGTCTGCATTTGAAAAAGGCGCTACTTCCCTTTCGAGCTCTGCCATGCGTCAAAATAGTGGTTTCCCCCCACATATGGGGTATCAGTGTACTCAGGACAAATTGCACAATAACTTTTGGGGTCCTGTTACCCTTTGGAAAATAACAATTGGGGTGGAAAGATCATTTTTGTGGAAAAGATATGATTTTTTAATTTTACTGCTCTACGTTATAACCTTCTGTGAAGCCCTTGGGGGTTCAAAGCTCTCACCACACATCTAGATAAGTTCCTTGGGGGGTCTAGTTTCCAAAATGGGGTCACTTGTGGGGGGTTTCCACTGTTTAGGCACAAGGACTCTCCAAATACGACATGGCATCCAATCTCAATTCCAGCCAAAAAAGTCAAATGGCGCTGCTTCCCTTCCGAGCTCTGCCATGCGCCAAATAGTGGTTTACCCCCACCTATGGGTTTATCAGCGTACTCAGGATAATTGCACAATAAATTTTGGGGTCCTTTTATCCTTTGGAAAATAAAAATTGGGATGAAAAGATCTTTTTTGTGGAAAAAAATATGATTTTTTAATTTACGGCTCTACGTTATAACCTTCTGTGAAGCGCTTGGGGGTTATAAAGCTCTCACAACACATTTAGATAAGTTCCTTGGGGGGTCTAGTTTCCAAAATGGGGTCACTTGTGGGGGGTTTCCACTGATTAGGCACACAGGGACTCTCCAAATGCGACATGGCGTCCAATCTCAATTCCAGCCAAAAAAGTCAAATGGCGCTGCTTCCCTTCCGAGCTCTGCCATGCGCCCAAATAGTGGTTTACCCCCACACATGGTATATCGGTGTACTCTGGAGAAATTGTACAACAAATATTGTGGTTCATTTTCTCCTGATACCCTTGACAAAATTTAAAAAAATTGTGTCGAAAGAAAAATTTTGGGAAAAAAAGTTAAATGTTCATTTTTTCCTTCCACATTGCTTCAATTCTTGTGAAGTACCTAAAGGGTTAATAAACTTCTTGAATGTGGCTTTGAACACGTTGAGGGGTGCAGTTTTTAGAATGGTGTCACTTTTGGGTATTTTCTGTCATATTGACCCTCAAATTCACTTCAAATGTGAGGTGGTCCCTAAAAAAATGGTTTTGTAAATTTTGTTGGAAAAATGAGAAATTGCTGGTCAACTTTTAACACTTATAACTTCGTAACAAAAAAAAATTTTGGTTCCAAAATTGTGCTGATGTAAAGTAGACATGTGGGAAATATTATTTATTAACTATTTTTTGTGACATATCTCTCTGATTTAATGGCATAAAAATTAAAAGTTTGAAAATTGCAAAATTTTCAAAATTTTTGCCATATTTCCATTTTTTTCATAAAAAAATGCAAGTTATATTGAAGAAATTTTACCACTATCATGAAGTACAATATGTCACGAGAAAACAGTCTCAGAATCGCCAAGATCCGTAGAGCGTTCCAGAGTTATAACCTCATAAAGAGACAGTGGTCAGAATTGTAAAAATTGGCCTGGTCTTTAACCTACAAAATGGCTTGGTCATTAAGGGGTTAATAAAAAAGAAGTTTAATGAAATAATCACACAGTTTTTGACCATATTTTATTTTCCTGCTAAAACCATTTCCTGTAATAAAAATAAAATAATAAAGCAAAATTATTCTTACCAATCCGATGTACAGTCAGGTCCCACGGTGTAATCCTTCAGAAAGGGTTAATGTTTACTGCAGGGACCGCAGCTAATGCTGCAGCCTCACAGTAAACCCCCAAATGAATGAGTTCCTCTCCTGGCTGACAGGAGAGGAAGTGGAAAGCTTAATTGATTGCTTTCCAGTTTCACTTCAGGTCAGCCAGGGACACAATCAGTGACGTCAGAGGGAACTGGTTAACAAAAATAGGGGATCCCCTCGAAAAAAATTGGCGTGGGGTCCCCCCTATTTTTGTTAACCAGCCAGATGAAGCAGACCGCTGAGGCCTGGATTTTAAGGCTGTTAAGGAGCCAAGATCCATGGACCTTGCCAGCCTGATAATACCAGGCCACAGCAGTCTGCATATCTTGGCTGATTAACAAAAATAGGGGATCCCCTCGAAAAAAATTGGCGTGGGGTCCCCCCTATTTTTGTTAACCAGCCAGATGAAGCAGACCGCTGAGGCCTGGTTTTTCAGGCTGGTAAGGATCCAATATCCATGGACCTTGCAAGTCTGATAATACCAGGCCACAGCAGTCTGCTTAGCTTGGCTGGTTAACAAAAATAGGGGATCCCCTCGAAAAAAAAAACGGCGTAGGGGTCCCCCTATTTTTGTTAACCAGCCAAGTAAAATGCAGACTGCTGCGGCCTGGTATTAAAAGACTGTCAAGGCCCATGGATTTTGGCCCTCAACAGCCTGATAATACCAGGCTACAGCAGCCCCACATTTGGCGCATCAAAAGATGTGCCAATTGTGGCACTTTACCCGGCTCTTCCCACTTGCCCTGTAGCGGTGGCAAGCGGGGTAATAAGGGGTTAATGTCACCGTTGATTGCACGGTGACAATAAGCCCGTTAATAATGGAGAGGCGTCAATAAGACACCGATCCATTATTAACCCTTACTGCCATCGGACGTACTATCCCGTCCATGGTACCTGGGCCCGTATGACCATGGACGGGATAGTACGTCTAGTGCGATCGGACGCGCTCCCGGGGGGAGCGCAGCCGATCGCCGCCGGGTGTCAGCTGATTATCACAGCTGACACCCATGACTGTGTGTCAGGAGCGGTCACGGACCGCTCCCGGCACATTAACCCCTTGCACACCGCGATCAAACATGATCGCGGTGTACTGGGGGCACAGGGGAGGATCGCGCAGGGTGGGGGCTCCCTGCGCGCCCCCCTGAGACCCTCAGAGCAGCGCGATGTGATCGCGCTGTTCTGAGGGCTTCCTCCCTCCCAGGACCCGGATCCAAGATGGCGCCGGGGTCCTGGAGGGAGGCGGCTACCTCAGTGCCTGCCGAGAGCAGGCACTGAGAAGCCTGCATCTATGCCTGTGCGATCGCTGGTGTGACAGAGTGCTGTGCACACTGTCACACCAGCGATCTGACAAAATACAGTGATGTCCCACCCTGGGACAAAGTAAAAAAGTTAAAAAAATAAAAATAAACATGTTTTAAAAAAAAATCCAAAATAAATAAAAAAAAAAAAAAAATATTCCCCAATAAATTCACTTCTTCCTGTAAATAAAAAAAAAAAGCAATAAAAGTACACATATTTGGTATCGCCGCGTCCGTAACGACCCCCCTATAAAATTGTCCCACTAGTTAACCCCTTTAGTAAACCCCTTAAAAAAAAAAAAAAAAAACGAAGCAAAAAATCAATGCTTTATCATCATACCGCCGAACAAAAAGTGGAATAACTCGCGATCAAAAAGACCGATACAAAAAAACATGGTACCGCTGAAAACGTCATCTTGTCCCGCAAAAAACAAGCCATCATACAGCATCATCAGCGAAAAAATAAAAAAGTTATAGCTCGCAGAATAAAGCGATGCAAAAATAATTATTTTTTATATAAAATTGTTTTTATTCTATAAAAGCGCCAAAACATGAAAAAATGATATAAATGAGGTATCGCCGTAATCGTACTGACCCGAAGAATAAAACTGCTTTATCAATTTTACCACACGCGGAACGGTATAAACGCCTCCCCCAAAAGAAATTCATGAATTGCTGATTTTTGTTCATTCTAACCTCCCAAAAATCGAAATAAAAAGCGATCAAAAAACGTCACTGCTCAAAAATGGTACCAATAAAAACGTCAACTCGTCCCGCAAAAAATAAGACCTCACATGACTCTGTGGGCCAAAATATGCAAAAATTATAGCTCTCAAAATGTGATGATGCAAAAACTATTTTTGCAATAAAAAGCGTCTTTTAGCGTGACAGCTGCCAATCATAAAAACCCGCTATAAATAGTAAATCAAACCCCCCTTTATCACCCCCTTAGTAAGGGAAAAATAATAAAATTAAAAAAAAGTATTTATTTCCATTTTCCCATTAGGGTTAGGGTTAGGGTTGCGGCTAAAGTTAGGGTTAGGGTTGGCGCTAAAGTTAGGATTAGGGTTAGGGTTGGGATTAGGGGTGTGTTAGGGTTAGGTTTGTGGTTAGGGTTGGGACTAGGGTTAGGGGTGTGTTGGGGTTAGGGTTGGAGTTAGAATTGGGGGGTTTCCGCTGTTTAGGCACATCAGGGGCTCTCCAAATGTGACATGGCGTCTGATCTCAATTCCA
Source organism: Oophaga sylvatica (assembly GCA_033576555.1). Classification (NCBI taxonomy): domain Eukaryota; kingdom Metazoa; phylum Chordata; class Amphibia; order Anura; family Dendrobatidae; genus Oophaga; species Oophaga sylvatica. Next base: position 186,361,664 of record JARQOD010000001.1, on the reverse strand, counting down.
GCCAATTCTGCGTTGAAAAAGTAAACGGTGCTCCTTCACTTCTCAGCTCTGCCATGCATCCAAACAGTAGTTTATCCCCACATATGGGGTATCAGCGTACTCTGGACCCCAAGAGTTATTGTGCAATTTGTCCTATTTCTTCTGTTACCCTTGGGAAAATAAAAAACTGGGGGCGAAAATATCATTTTTGTACAAAAAAAATTATTTTTTTGTTTTTACGGCTGTACATTATAAACTTCTGTGAAGCACTTGGGGCTTCATAGCGCTCACCACACATCTAGATAAGGTCCTTGTGGGGTCTATTTTCCAAAATGGGGTCACTTGTTGGGGATTTCCACTGTTTAGGCGCATCAGGGGCTCTCCAAATGCGACATGACGCCCCCAGACCATTCCATCAAAGTCTGCAATCCAAAACGTCACTACTTCCCTTCCGAGCCCCAACGTGTACCCATACAGTAGTTTTCTCCCACATATTGGATATCAGCGTACTCAGGACAAATTGGACAACAACTTTTGGGGTCCAATTTCTCCTGTTACCCTTGTAAAAATAAAATATTGGGGCAAAAAAATCATTTTTGCAAAAAAAAAAAAAGATTTTTTATTTTTACGGCTGTGCGTTATAAACTTCTGTGAAGCACTTCGGGGTTCAAAGTGCTCACCACACATCTAGACAAGTTCCTTGTGGGGTCTATTTTCCAAAATGGGGTCACTTGTGGGAGGTTTCCACTGTTTAGGCGCATCAGGGGCTCTCCAAATGCGACATGACGCCCTCAGACCATTCCATCAAAGTCTGCAATCCAAAACGTCACTACTTCCCTTCCGAGCCCTGACGTGCGCCCATACAGTAGTTTTCTCCCACATATTGGGTATCAGCGTACTCAGGACAAATTGGACAACAACTTTTGGGGTCCAATTTCTCCTGTTACCCTTGTGAAAATAAAATATTGGGGGCGAAAAAATCATTTTTGTAAAAAAAAAAAGGATTTTTTTATTTTTACGGCTGTACGTTATAAACTTCTGTGAAGCACTTCGGGGTTCAAAGTGCTCACCACACATCTAGATAAGTTCCTTGTGGGGTCTATTTGCCAAAATGGGGTCACTTGTGGGGGTTTCCACTGTATAGGTGCATCAGGGGTTCTCCAAATGTGACATGACGCCCCCAGACCATTCCATCAAAGTCTGCAATCCAAAACGTCACTACTTCCCTTCCGAGCCCTGACGTGCGCCCATACAGTAGTTTTCTCCCACATATTGGGTATCAGCGTACTCAGGACAAATTGGACAACAACTTTTGGGTTCCAATTTCTTCTGTTACCCTTGTGAAAATAAAATATTGGGGGCGAAAAAATCATTTTTGTAAAAAAAAAAAATGATTTTTTATTTTACGGCTGTACGTTATAAACTTTAGTGAAACACCTGGGGTTAAAAGTTCTCACCACACATCTAGATAAGTTCCTTGAGGGGTCTAGTTTCCAAAATGGTGTCATTTATGGGGTTTCCACTGTTTAGGCAGATCAGAGCTCTCCAAACACGACATGGCGTCCAGCCAATTCTGCGTTGAAAAAGTCAGACGGCGCTCCTTCCCTTCCAAACTCTGCCATGCACCCAAACAGTGGTTTACCCCCACATATGGGGTATCAGCGCACTCAGGACAAATTGCACAATAACTTTTGGAGTCTTGTTACCCTTGGAAAAATAAAAATTGGGGTGAAAAGATCATTTTTGTGGAAAAAATATGATTTTTAAATTTTACGGCTCTACATTATAAACTTGTGTGAAGCACTTGGGGGTTCAAATTGCTCACCAAAGATCTAAAAAGTTCCTTAGGGGGTCTAGTTTCCAAATGGGGTCATTTGTGGGGGGTTTCCACTGTTTAGGCACATCAGGGGCTCTCCAAATGCAACATGGCATCCAATCTCAATTCCAGCCAATTTTGGTTGGAAAAAGTCAAATGGTGCTCCTTCCATTCCGAGCTCTGCCGTGAGCCCAAACAGTGCTTCCCCCCACATATGGGGTATCAGCGTACTCAGGACAAATTGGACAACAACTTATGTGGTCCAATTTCTCCTGTTACCCTTGGGAAAATAAAAAATTAGTGACTAAAAATAATTTTTGTGGGAAAAAAATAGGATTTTTTATTTTCATGCCCGGGCATTATAAACTTGTGTGAAGCACTTGGGGGTTCAAAGTGCTCACCAAAGATCTAGATAAGTTCCTTAGGGGGTCTAGTTTCCAAAATGGGGTCACTTGTGGGGGGTTTCCACTATTTAGGCTCATCTGGGGCACTGCAAACGGAACATGACCCCCATCAACGTCTGCATTCCAAAATGTTACTACTTCCTTTCCAAGCCCTGCCGTGCACCCAAACAGTTTCCCCCCCCCACATATGGGGTATCAGCGTACTCAGGACAAATTGGACAACAACTTTTGGGGTCCAATTTCCTTGGGAAAATTCAAAAATTTGGGACTAAAAAATCATTTTTGTGGAAAATTGTTTTTTTTTTTTTTTCACACCCAGGCATTATAAGCTTTTGTGAAACACTTGGGGGTTTAAAGTGCTCACAACAGATCTAGATAAGTACCTTAGGGGTCTAGTTTCCAAAATGGTGTCACTTGTGGGGGTTTCCACTGTTTAGGCGCATCAGGGGCTCTCCAAACACGACATGGCGTCCAATCTCAATTCCAGCCAATTTTAGTTTGAAAAAGTCAAACGGCGCTCCTTCCCTTACGAGCTCTGCCGTGTGCCCAAACAGTGGTTTTCCCCCACATATTGGGTATTGGCGTACTCAGGAGAAATTGCATAACAACCTTATCTGTCCATTTTCTCCTTTTACCCTTGTGAAAATAAAAAAAAATTTGTAAAAGATCATTTTTGTGGCTAAAAAGTTAAATATTCATTTTTTCCTTCCACGTTGCTTTAGTTCCTGTGAAGCACCTGAAGGGTTAATAATCTTCTTGAATGTGGTTTTGAGTACCTTGAGGGGTGCAGTTTTTAGAATGGTGTCACTTTTGGGTATTTTCTGCCATATAGACCCCTCAAAGTGACTTCAAATGAGAGGTGGTCCCTAAAAAAAATGGCTTTGTAAATTTTGTTGTAAAAATGAGAAATCGCTGGTCAACTTTTAACCCTTATAACTTCCTAACAAAAAAAAATTTTGGTTCCAAAATTGTGCTGATGTAAAGTAGACATGTGGGAAATGTTATTTCTTAACTATTTTATGTGACATATTTCTCTGTTTTAAGGGAATAAAAATTCAAAGTTTGAAAATTGCACAATTTTAAAAATTTTCGCCATATTTGCTTTTTTTCAAAATAAACGCAAGTTATATGGAAGAAATTTTACCACTAACGTGAAGTACAATATGTCACGAGAAAACAATCTCAGAATCGCGAAGATCCTTGACGCGTTCCAGAGTTATAACCTCATAAAGAGACAGTGGTCAGAATTGTTAAAATTGGCCCAGTCATTAACGTGCAAACCACCTTGGGGGTTAAGGGGTTAATCCCAAAGTTATTAAATGCATAAAAAAAGACAAAGCAAGAAAAAAGTATTTTAATGAAATAAAAGCGACAACACAGTTTTCATTTCTTTTATTGTACTCTCATTCCTGCGACGCCATCGATCTCCTGTAAAAAAAGAAAAAAACAAACCAACAGTATACCACCTGTCCGACGCAGTCCATAGTAACGACTGTCCACGACGATCCAGCTCTGCTACATCGCAATGACAGGCAGAGCCTGTCATCGCAACGCAGCACAGCTGATTACCTGCTTCCCGGCGGTGACGTCATCGGACTGACTGCTTTACGGCGGGATTACCCAGCAGTCACTGCAGTTATCGCGAGAAACTGCATGTGACCGCCGGGAAGATGATGGCGGCCATGAAGCAGTCCAGGCCGTGACCGCGGAGATCTTCTGCCAGGTAAGTGCGCTGACTCTGACAGACCGACCGACGGACACTGACAGTGACAGACCCGACCGACGGACACAGACAGTGACAGTGATAATCCCGATTCCGGTATCGATATGACGAAAATATCGGTATTCGGAATCGAAAGCCCGATACAGCTAATATCGGCCGATACCGATATTTGCAGTATCGTATCGCTCAACACTAACCCTACATGTGTGAAATTTCACACACATACACTCATGTAATTGTTAGTGAAAACCAGATATCAAACTACATGAAATGACATGGTTAACTGTATGTAAACCATGTGTCATTTCATGTCGGGTTCTGTGATTTCACAAAAGCCGGCAATTGAATTAGTGGCTATTACAGTATGTAGAAGTGTATGAACTATAAATATATATGTGAGACAGTGAAGGAATATGTGGTGAATGAGGTGTATATTTCACCTAAGTACCTTGCTGACTGGTATGAGCGAAATGTGTGGCTTTGTAAACCTGGTGGTAAAGAAAGGTCACTACACCTGCCATTCAGTACACGCTTGCAGCTCAGACCTGAATCCACTCAGGTGTTGATTAGGAAGCCAGAAGTAGGTGCTTGGGAGCACAGTCAGAGAGCTCATTCAGTCTGGACAAGGGTCCAGGCACAGAAGGTGTCTCCAAGAGTGTGGGAGCTGTCTTTAGCCCGGACACAGGGAGGTGTCCTGGCACAAGGAAGCAGTCTCCAGAGGAGTGTGAGCTATCTCAGTCTGGGTGCAGGAAGGACCCGGACACAGGAGTGGTCTCGATGGGGTCGTGTGAATAGCGGCTGAATAGGAGTGGATCTCTCTCAAAGGTGCCTTCAGACACAAGGAGGAGTGTCTGTGAAACTCCATACTGGTAACATATATCATATGTGTTGTTTTGGGCACAGACTGGTAGAGTCTGGGTCCCGGATAGAGAGGGCCATCTATCTAAGTGTAATTAGAGGCTAGACAAGCCCAGGTCTTTTGTTTATGCTTTGTTTTTATCTGTGTGCTGTGGACTTTAATAAAACTGGTTGCGGCCAGTTTTCACCAAACTGCTGTCTGAATGAACTGTTTCCGTGCCATTCTGTCTACCCAGACAGCGATCCTAGAGCTAAACCCCCCGGAAGGCTACAATTGGCGGAGAATGCTGGGGCAGCGCAGTGCCTGATACAGTTAGTGCTGGAGTGTGTATGCAGCACAGTGGCGAGAGACAGCATTAAAGGTGAAGTCTATTGAAATAGCAGCAGAAAAAAAAAAAAAAAAAAAAGTGTGTCAGCAGAAACGTCTGTTTGGAGCAGTCTTGGAGAGACAGTGGCCCTGATAGGGTCTGCAGAGAGAAAATGTATGCACAGCAAAGCTGAACTTGTTGTGAAAATGACTGTGGAATGTGCAGCAGCAAAAGAAAAGTTGTGGAGCAGTCTTAAAGAGACAGTAGCCCTAATAGACTTTGCAAAGGAAAAAAAAAAAAAAAAGTGTTTGCACAGCAAGGCTGAATTTTCTGTGGAAAAAAGCTGTGTAGTGTGTGTGCCTTGACTGAAGTCTGCCGTTGTGAAGACAGAGATATCTGACAGCATGGAGGCGCTGTTTGAACAAATGGCGCAAGTTAATATGCAACATAAGACTGCTGTGATTGAGACAGATGAGTCCGGCAGTATGGAGGAACTCGTTGAGTACCTGGTGCAGGCCCAGCGAAGCATGGAGCAGCAGCGCCTGCAGCACCAGCAGCACATGCAGCAGGCCCAGCAGCAATTCCTGCAGCAGCAGGAGAATAACCGGTTATTTGTTGAGCAGATGACAGCACCAAAAAGGATTTCGGTGCCGCGTCCCGAAGTAATGTTGTGAAGGCACCGCGTTGTCCGCTATAAAGAAGGCGGTAAGACGGTCCTGAGAAAAATGACACCTCGTGATGATGTGGAGGTATATCTTACTAGGTTTGAGAGACTGGCAGAGAAGGAGAATCTGCCACTATCTGAATGGGCCATGGCGGTCGTACCCTATCTGATTGGGGAACCCCAAAAAGTCTGGGCTGACCTGAGCAAGCAGGACAGCGAAGACTATGCCAAGTTGAAAGCGGCGATTCTTACCCGGCTGGGTGTTACGGTGACAGCCCGTGCCAGGGGAGTTCGTGACTGGAGATACAGTTGGGAGTCTGCAGTCAGCAGGCCTGATTATGGAGTTGAAAAGGTGATAGTGGACCGCTACACCCAAGCACGTCCTCCTGAGGTACAGCCGTCTGAGAGGTCATCACTTCGGAGTTCCCGGACGCTGAACTCTCGCGGTAAGAGCGTTCCAGCTGTTGGGGACATGGGGTATGCTGATAAGCGGGTTCAGGCCCGAGGGGACATGTGGGTGGGAGAGTGTGATGGACAGTGTTGGAGCTGGCGTGAAATTGCAGCCAACTGTCCAATAGAGGGGGAGCCTATGTGTTGTGATGTTGGCAGATCCCTCTCTCCCTGCGCAGAGCCTGTGTGTGTGTCCACCTCAGCCGAAGAGACTGGACCACAGGGGTCCCCGGTGGTTGTAAGTGACTGCCCAAGCACAGGCCCTCTTGGACTCAGAGAGTCCAGTGACTTCCATATGTGACAGCCTGAGTGATAGGGACTTCATCCCTGATAAGCACCTGAGTGTGGTGTACATCCATGAAGACACCAAAGTCTACCCAGAGACTGCCGTGGACTTGGTCCCCAAACTCGGGGAGGTTTCATATGAAGTGGGGGTAGTGAAGACCCTGGTGCACCCCGTTATATTGGGTGGTGACTTTCCCCGGTCTAAGGATCTCTGGGGGAAAAATGTTTCTGATGGACAGTGTGATGAAGCTCCTACTGAGGGTGCGCAGTCCCGAGGGGCGGAACACAATGCTAGTGGGCCGTTAAACTTATGTGATAATGATGATGACCATGATAATATTGATAATGATGATCATGATAATGATGATGACCATGATGAGGATGCTGATATTGATAATGATGATAATGCTAATCATAATAGTGATGATACTGATGATGACCGTGATAAAGATGACATTTCTTTGCAGGTGATGTTGGGAGACGAGGATGGTGGTTCTCGGGAACCGAGTGTCCCTGACCTGCCTGGCTCCTGTGACAATTTTGGGAGTGAGCCGGTGCGAGACCCCACTCTTAAAACGGCACAGGAAAATGTAATTGTTCTGAATGAGGTTCCCCAAGAGCCTGGCTCTGAGGAGAGGTTTCCTCATGCTGCCATGAACAATAACCTATTGTATAGGGACACTGAAGTCCAGGGAGAGGTCGTAAGTCAGCTCCTGGTATCTGAGCTATATGGAAGTATAGTGCTGGGGTTATCACATAGTCACATACTTGAGGGACCACCTGAGGGAAACCAGGGACCAGATGGTGAAGTTGGTGTTGTGGATGACGTGTTGGCTAGGGTTCCGGATCGAGATGTGAATGAGAATGAATTGTATAACCCTGACAGTGAGCGGATGTGAATGAAAATGAAGTGTCTAACCCTGGAAGTGAGCCAGATGTGGCTGAGAAAAGGGGGTCAGACAGGGATAGTGGTGGTGATAGTGAGTCATCTGATGACAATAAAGCAACCAGTGCAAGTGAGGAAGGCATGGTAGCAGAGGAGATTGAGAGTCCTGAGAGGAAGGCTGAGGCTGACCTTGCAGTCGGACGGAGGATGGCATCTGAAGATGTTGTACCGTTGGCCGGTTCCCTGGCGAAGACTAAGGTGAAAGAAAGGACTCTGAAACTGAACACAGCACAAGTGGATGCTGTTGAAAATGAGAAGTTATCAATGTATGGTGTGGATCTGCATCAGGCCAAGGACTCGGAAGGTGATGCTGCAGAGGTGGAGAAAGCCATGGAAGTGGTGGACACCAGGCCAGGTGCCTCACCAGAGGCTGATGTCTCAAGTGAAGCTGTGAGGAACAAGACTGAAGATGTGGGGAATGACTCTGCCCCGGAATATGTTTCTGCTGGAGACAGCGGCGTGGACGGTGTACTGTCCGGATCCGTGGCTGCGACTCGCGAAGCTCGGGCCGGAAGTTCGGCGCCCGGTGCACCATCGGAGTTCCCGAGCGACCCAAAGGATCTGGATAAATCCCAAGATGAGATTTTGAGTCCTCGGGTTGGCCTTGGTGAACTCAGGCGCATTTTCATGGAGTCTACACTTGAACCACGTCCCAGTGAGTGGGAGGGGCGATGTGTCGCTCCGTTGCCGCTGCAGATACACGGGAGCTCAGATGGGATGCAGAACGTGGTGGAAAAGAAGACTGATGGTAGGGCTTCTGAGCATGTCCTACCAGAAGAGCCTGAAGAAAGGGCCGAAGACGTAAAGGACGTCCAACAACTACAGGAGAAGATGCGTAGCCATGAGGATCTCCTGGAGAAAGAAGTAAGAGCTCTGAGTCTTATGCAAAGTGAGCCTGTACCAGAAGAGGATAAATTATGTGTACCGACCAAAAAAAACGATCAGCTCCCTCTACAGTGCCAATCGTTTGAACAGTGTGGCTCGGAATGGTCAGAGACCATGACAGAGGCGCTTGGGTTCTGTGAGGTAGAATTTATGAATCAACTGATATTTAAGAAAGTAGATGTGCTAAAGAAAGTTCAGGGGGAATTAGAGAAAACCCTATACCTCCTGTGACAGTTGGTGACACAGGGTCAGTGCCCCAAAAACAGGAGGTACGAAAGTTTCTGAGGAAGAATCAGCAGAGCTGTTCTGACGTGCCTGGTCGTACTTATCTGGTGAGCCACTATACCGAGACTGAGGCTGGCACTAAAGTCAAGATGAAACCGTGCAGGATACCCGAGGCCCGCAGAGAGTATAGGCCTGGGAGGGTACAGGGTAGTGAGGATGCTTCAGAAGAAGAGAAAACTGATGTTGGCTATGACAGTGGTGAGGATGAAGCTGATGAGGGCCATGACTGGTCCAGAGTTCACTGTCTCTGTTGGATTGTTGACCAGCCCTCCGGTCTGGATGACCAGCCCTCCGGTCTGGAGAAGAGGGAGGGGATATGTGAGACAGTGAAGGAATATGTGGTGAATGAGGTGTATATTTCACCTAAGTACCTTGCTGACTGGTATGAGCGAAATGTGTGGCTTTGTAAACCTGGTGGTAAAGAAAGGTCACTACACCTGCCATTCAGTACACGCTTGCAGCTCAGACCTGAATCCACTCAGGTGTTGATTAGGAAGCCAGAAGTAGGTGCTTGGGAGCACAGTCAGAGAGCTCATTCAGTCTGGACAAGGGGTCCAGGCACAGAAGGTGTCTCCAAGAGTGTGGGAGCTGTCTTTAGCCCGGACACAGGGAGGTGTCCTGGCACAAGGAAGCAGTCTCCAGAGGAGTGTGAGCTATCTCAGTCTGGGTGCAGGAAGGACCCGGACACAGGAGTGGTCTCGGTGCGGGTCCGTGTGAATAGCGGCTGAATAGGAGTGGATCTCTCTCAAAGGTGCCTTCAGACACAAGGAGGAGTGTCTGTGAAACTCCATACTGGTAACATATATCATATGTGTTGTTTTGGGCACAGACTGGTAGAGTCTGGTCCCGGATAGAGAGGGCCATCTATCTAAGTGTAATTAGAGGCTAGACAAGCCAGGTCTTTTGTTTATGCTTTGTTTTTATCTGTGTGCTGTGGACTTTAATAAAACTGGTTGCGGCCAGTTTTCACCAAACTGCTGTCTGAATGAACTGTTTCTGTGCCATTCTGTCTACCCAGACAGCGATCCTAGAGCTAAACCCCCCCGGAAGGCTACAATATGTATATATATATTTGTCACAATGACATGTATATATATATGTATTCTATGTGTGTATATGTATTCTTTCTATTCTTTATTAAAGCTGTCAGTGTGATTTTACAGTATAGCCGGGGATGAATTGCTGGCTTTTCTAAAGGACACCGGTGCAAGTCACACGTGCGCTCCGTTTGTAATCCGATTTTTCAGCGCTCCCATTGACTTGCATTGGCGATAGTCGACCCACAATCGGTGACAATCGCAGCATGCTGCGATTGCTCTTGGACGTTTAAAACGGACCACAAAAAATCTGATACTGGGAGCTGCTCCATAGATTAACATAGGTCCGACTGCAATGCAATATTTCATCGCATTGCAGTCGTCCGATTTTGTCGCCAGTGTGACTCCGGCCTTATAGAAAATATTGCTATGTTAGCAGCAAAATGTAATGAATGTGCATTGTTTTAAAATGACAAGTTGAAAGGGGAAATGTGAATGTTGTGTTTATATAGCACCATACATTATTTTTAGCCATATGCTTTATTTCATAACATAGGTAAAAAGGAATAATGCCATTTGCTAATGTGGTTGTCTCATTAATCATTTTCATGCCGAAAGTCCGGATATACCAGTTTTTTTAAATACTTTTCAGAGTTTCTGGCCTATTATATACCCCATTTCACCATTTTTTACATACATGTCTGCTTGGGTTTCTCATTTATTGCATATAATTTAACCCCTTGTTGACATAGTCAGTAATAATACGTCTAAGCGTCCTAGTACTTATTGACGCGGGACGGATTATTACGTTCACGTGATCATGCATGCACACAGGCTGGGCGCTCGCAATCACCAACCGTTGTCAGCTGATTCTGACAGCTGACACCCGGCACTAAGTGACTGGAACGCGATCGCAGCATCCCGGGAGCAGGCAGAGGGATAACAGCCCCTTCGCACTCGGATCGGGGACCTCATAGAGTGACGCAGGGTGCCAATCGTTGCCATGGTGACCCGATGTCGTCATGATGACAATTGGGTTACCAGAGCTAGCAAAGTTGCTAGATCATGCTCAGAGCATGATCAGCAACTTTATCTGTCAGTGCAGAGCTTACAGTTTGCATAGCGCAGGGACGCTGCTGCATCCCCATGCTATACAAGCGATCAACCTTCAAAAAATGATAGTTCCACAGTGGGACAAAGTAAAAAAAATAATAAAAATAATAATTGTAACAATATTAAAAAAAGAATTAAAAAAATAAGAAAAAAATCATAAGATATTGTACCCATAAATGAATATTTGTATGAAAAAAGTACACATATTTGGTACTGCCACTTCCGGAATGACCTGACCTATAAAACTGTCCAACTAGTTAACCCCTTTAGTGAATACTATAACATAAATAAATACAAAACAAGGCAAAATAAATGATTCTCTATCATCATACCGCTGAATAAAAAGCGGAATAAAACGCTATCAAAAAGGATATAAATAGACATTGTACCGCCCGCTGAAAACGTCATCATGTCCTGCAAAAACCAAGCTGCTATACAGCTCCATCAGCAGAAAAATAAAAAGTTATAGCTCTCAGAATAAAGTGATGCAAAAATGATAATTTTTTCTATAAAATAGTTTTTATTGTGTAAAAGTTCCAAAACATAGAAAAGATATAAATGAGGTAACGATGTAATCGTACTGACCTGAAAAATAAAACTGCCTTATCAATTTTACCACACGCAGAATGACAAAAACCACACACCCCAAAATAAAATCCTGAATGCTGTTTTTTGCTCATTCTACCTCCCAAAAATCAGAATAGAAAGAGATAAAAAAGGTCGTGTGTGAAAATGGTACCAATAAAAATGTCAACTCGTCCAGAAACAAAGACCTCACATGACTCTGTGGGCCAAAATATGGAAAAATTAATGCTCTCTGAATATGGTGATGCGTAAAACTTTTTTTTCAATAAAAAGCATCTTTTAGTACGTGACAGCAGGTAAACATAAAAACCTGTTATAAATCTGGTATTGCTGCAGTCGCACCGACCTGAAGAATAAAGTCGCCTAATCACTTATACTGCACGAGGAACGGAGTAAAAAATAAATAAAAACAATTCTTCACCTGCTGTTGATTTTTTTCATTCTGCCTCCCAAAGACTGCAGTAAGGCTCGGTGCACATTTATGCTGCGGTCTGCGCAGAGCGCTTACACCCGGGTTTCCGCGTAAATCTCTGAAATATGTGATTCAGACAGAACCCTCGACAGAAGATTCCCTGTAATGAGGCAGATGGAGGCACTGTGGACGCCATCTGACCTGTGATTCTGCGGTGTCCGTCTTTTTAGGATTGCATAAATGTGCCGTTGGCCACAGTTTTATGCACATCTGAAAAGAAGGATACCACTGAACAGAGGCCAGATGGAGTCCAAAGTAACTCTGCTGCCTCATTATAGTGAATGAATCTCTCGGGGGTTTCATCTGAATCACGTGACTCAGAGATTTGGATGGAAACCCCCAAAGTAAGTGCTCAGCGTAGAACGCTGGATAAATGTGATCCCAAACGTTATATAAAATGTTTCCGATGAAAGCTTCAACTCAATCCACAAATCCACAAAAAAGCAAGTCCTCACTCAGGTCTGTCATCTGTTAACGGAAACATAGGGGGCTTCCATTTTATTGGTAATACGAAGAAAAACGGACATGTCAGCATATTTTGCACACGGACACATGGTCCATGAAATCACACTGACATGTGCATACACCCATTCATTTTAATGGGTCTACGTGTGTCAGTGTCTCCGGTACGTGAGAAAACAGTCACTACACGTTACGGAGCCACTGACATGTGAAAGAGGCCTTAGCCCTTAGAAAAATTAAAAACTTGGGGCTAAGGGTGAGTTTCCACGGTCAGGAAACGCTGCGTGTTTGGCGCTGTGCGCTGGCGCAGCGCCAAACACGCAGCGTCCAGATGTTACAGCATAGTGGAGGGGATTTCAAGGAATCCCGTCTCCACCATGCGTAACAATACGCAGGTGGCAAACCTGCGTAAACGGACATGCGGCGCGTCTTTTTAGACCGCAGCATGTCCTCGCGTATTGCGGCGACGGTGCGTCGCCGCAACAGAATTAACACAGGGCTATGTAGCCCTGCGCTCTTTCCGGAGGTGTTCCGGAGGTGTCCTGAACACCTCCGGAAAGAGCGCGCGTCAGAAAGGGGGCGGGGCTTAGACGGAGCGGAATTTCCGCTCCGTCCAAAGCGCTATGGTTCCGGACCGTGGAACCATAGCCTAAAACAACATTTTAGTAGTAAAAATGTAATCTATTCTTTCTTCACTGCTCAATGGTATAAAATTCTGTGAGGCACATGTGTTGTCAATATGATTATTGATGAGCGAGTATGCTCGTTGCTCGGGTTTTCCTGAGCATTCTCGGGTGGTCTCCGAGTATTTGAAAGTGCTCAGAGATTTAGTTTATGTCGCCGCAGCTGCATGATTTGTGATTGCAAGACAGCCTGAATACATGTGGGGATTCCCTAACAGGCAATCTCCACATGTATTCAAATCATGCAGCTGCGGCAACAGAAACTAAATCTCCAAGCACTTCCAAATACTCGGAGCATGCTCGGGAAAACCCAAGCAAAGAGAATACTCGCTCATCACTAAATATGATCACTGCACCCCTAGATTAATTCATTAGGGAGTGTAGTTTGTAAAATGAGTTTACATATAGGGGTACCTGTTGTTCTGGCACCTTAGGGGCTCTGCCAATGTGACATGGCACCCTCAAACCATTCCAGCAAAATCTGAACTCCAATATGGCAACTCTTCCGTTCTGAGCTTTGCATTGTGACTCAAAAGTAGTATTTCCGCACATATGGGATATTGGCATACTCAGGAGAAATTGCACTACAAATTTTATGGTGCAATTTCTCCTGTTATCCTTATGAAAATGCAACATTTGTGGCTAAAAACATATTTGTGAGGAAAATGTGCTTTTTTTTATTTTAATGGCTCAACGTTATAAAATTCCCTGAAGCATCTGAGGATTCAATGTTCTCACCACATATCTACATCAGGTCCCTGAGGGTTCTAGTTTCCGAAATTGTGTCACTTCTGAGGGATTTTCACTGTTTAGGCACATTAGTGGCTCTCGAAGTGTGACATGGAGTCCGCCAATTATTCCAACAAATTTTGCATTCAAAAAGTTAAATGGCGCTCCTTCTCTTCCAAGCTCTGCCGTGCGCTAAAGCAGTGGTTTCACCCTCATATGGGGTATCGTCACACTCAGGAGAAATTAGTCAACAAATTTTTTGGTCCATATTTTTCTTTTACCATTGTCAAAATACAAAAATTTGGATCTAAAGTAAATTTTTGGTGAAAAAAGTTAAATGTTAATTTTTTCTTCCACATTCCAAAAATTCCTGTGAAGCACCTGAAAGGTTAATAAATAGTGATGGGCGAGCACTAAAATGCTGTGGTGCTCGTTGCTCTGGTCGAGCAAATTGGAATACTCAGTTACTCGACCAGAGCAACAAGCCCAATGTAAGTTTATGGGAAAACCCAGCATTTTTACCGTGATCCACCCAGGGGGTCCTTTTAAGGTCTAAAAACGTCTGAAAATTCTGGAAACACTGCTCAAATGACACTGGACATCATGGGGATCACCCCTGGAAGCATTTCTGACTCCTAGTTCACAGCTTTAAACAATGTTGTCAGAGTTTTATTACCAGGACTTAGACATTGAATCAGACATTGGGCAGCATGTGTCAGTCACTCGCTATACGATTACAGTCATATGTTTATCTCTGAAATGCTGCTGAATTTTCAGTAGCTGCTAGAGACTGTGCACTAGTCAAACGGGAAAGTCCCGGGCAGCTTATCCCCACCTGCTGAAAGTGATTGACAAGTCTCTGCTTACGTTCACATTTAGGCAAATACTTGTCAGTCACTGTCAGTGAGAAAAGAGAAACTGTCAGGGACCCAACTGTATGACTAGTGCACAGCGTGGCTGCAGCATTTCAGAAAGAAATATACATGGCTGTGATCACACAGCCAGTGGCTGATACATGCTCTCCATGGTTTGGGAAGTATATATTACCTGTTAGGTTCCCTTTACATTACTGCCACTAAAATATTTTCATTGACTTTGTTTCACATGGCCAATTAAAACTTTTAGTTTGCAAATTTTTCAAGACTTCACAAAAGTGGATCTTCACTTTAAATAGACATTTTCCATTACAAATGCCTGATATGAATTGACTGCAGAGTAAATATCTAGTTTTAGTGGTTTCAAGTCGATCTATATTTTGTTTTTTTTCAGTAAAAGTGTACAGTTGCTATGGCAACATTATGTCAGTGACACCAATCAATTAAAGGTTTTAGGCGGTCACAAAGGAAATAGCATGCTTTTTCCCGTCATTCTTTTTAAAATGTCCCATGATACACTGAAAAATGATTGCTCTTTTTATAAGATTAATACAAGAATACATTTTCCTCTATTTTTCTTGAACTCTGCTTCAACAACTTCTCATTAAAGTCCCCAGGAACTATTTGTTGATGCATTAAGCTTTGTAAGGCATTCATTTAGTGTTAAACATGATTTAGTAATCCTTAATATCACAAGACAATGGAAATGTATTGGCAGATGTGCTCAACATGCACACATTTAGGTTCACTTTAGAAATAAAGATCTCAAAATAAAGGATTATAGATCACACTCGCTGTTTAAATTTGTAGAAATAGTGGTTCTTTGACATGGATGGAATAAAATACATTGTGATTAGAGATGGGCGAACATGAACAGTAAAATTCAGGGTTCATACTGGACACCTAGTGTCCGTGAACAGACCCCGAACACAGACTTCTCCCGTAAGTCTGTGTTACTCTTTGGATTCAGCAGCTCGAACAAAGATTGTTGAAAGGCTACAGTGCAGTCAATGCAGACACTTTCAACTCAATCACATCAATGTCAAGTATTGGAATGGCTGTGATTAGCTGGCACACTGTGTAAAAAAAAAGAAGTGGGCTCTCATCTATTTTTGTAAAGCAGAGCAGGTAAAACCGTCAGCTGAGGGCTGCAGCCCTCAGCTGTCAGCTTTATCTTGGCTGGTTGTCAAAACAGAGTGGTCATCAAGCCATTTATTTTTTTAATTATTTAAATAAATCATTTAAAAAAATGTGTAGGAGCCCCTACATTTTTGATAACCAGATAAGAAGGAAGGAGCCATAGACATTGGCCTTACAAGCCTAAAAATAGCATCTCACAGCTGCCCCAAAAAAGGGCTGCATCCATTAAATGTGCCAATTCAGATGTTTTGCCTGGCTCTTCCCACTTGCCCTAGTGCGGTGGCAAGTTGGGTAATATTTTTGGGGTTGATGTCAGCTATTTTATGTCCGTACACACCAAGCCCAGGGGTTAATAGTGGAGAGGCATCTATCAGACACTCCCATTTCTAACCCTGTAATCAAAAGTAAAAAAAGACACTCAGAAAAAATCCTTTAATTGAAAAAATTCTCCCCTACAATAACCCTCTTTTACCCATTTACTAATGTACAAATAAAAAGTCGCAATAATCTTCACCTGTCCACCAATAATCCATATGTCCCATGACATGCTCCTACTTTGCTACATCTGGATACGTTGCTGAGCGGTGACATGATGATACAGCTCAGCCCTGCATCCGGGATACAATGAACTGAGTGTGAGAATGTGACTGCGTGTGATCGGCAGTGACGTCATTAAGGTTACCATCGGTCACATGCAGCCACGTTCTCATTCTAGTAACAGAGAGAACAGGCAGCGTCTGATGGGAGTTTTCAACAGCCGGCCGCCTGTGCTCTAAATAAATAGATCTTCCTTTTCTGGGGCTGCTGCGGGCTACTATTTTTAGGATGCTAGTGGGGCAATATCAATGGCCCCTTACCAGCCTGAGAATACCAGCCCCCAACTGTCTGCTTTAGCAAGGCTAACTGTCAAAAAAAGAAGGGGACCCCATGCCGTTTTTTTAAATCATAAATTTAAATAATTATAAAAAGCAGCATGTGGATCCCTCCATTCTTGATAACCAGACTTGTTAACGCTCACAGCTGAGGGTTGCAGCCCACAGCTGTCAGTTTTGCCTTTATCAAAAATACAGGTGAACTCATGCTGTTTTTTTTTTAATTATTTATTTAGAGAGCAGGCACCAGCTGATGAATACTACCATCAGCCATGCCTGCTCTTTCTGTTTTTAGCAGCAGCAGGTGTAGGCTGATGGGAGCAGCAGTCCCATCAGCCAACGCCAGTGACCGGAAGTAAACTTTTTACCTCCGATCACAGGTATGGGCTCAGACTTTCATTTGACAGTGTGGGAACTGCGGCTGTCTGACGGGCGGTAATGATTTTTCCACCGATCAGAAGCAGTGTTTGCCGCGCTGTCATGTGCATGACAAACACCCAGTGATAGGGTGCCCAAACCCGAACAGTAACACGAACTTCCTGGGGAAGTCCGTGTTCCATGTCCATGCCCGGACAGTAGGTGTTCGGTACGGATGCTGAACTTTACTGTTCGGGTTCGCCCAACTCTAGTTAAAAGTTGACCTGCAATTTCTCAATTTTCCACCGACAAAATTTACAATCTATTTTTTTTAGGGACCACATCACATTTGAAGTGACTTTGAGGAGCCTATATGATAGAAAGTACTCAAAAGTGACACCACTTTAAAAACTGCACTCTTCAAGGTGCTCAAAACCAAATTCAACATGTTTATTAACCCTTCAGGTGCTTCACAGGAATTTTTTTGAACGTGGAAGGAAAAAATGAACAGTTAATGTTTTGTCACAAAAATTTTATTTTAGACTCCAAAATTTTTATTTTCGCAAGGGTAACAGGAAAGAATGGACACAAAAATTTCTTGAGCAATTTCTCCTGAGCATGACGATACCCCATATGTGGGAGAAACCACTGCTTGGACACACGGCAGAGCTCGCCAGGGAAGGAGTGCCATTTACTTCTTGAATGTAAAATGGATTAATTAGTGGATGCCATGTTGTGCTTGGAGAGCCCCTGATTGCCTAAACAGTGGAAACCTAGAACGAGTGACACCATTTTGGAAACTGGACCCCTCAGGGGACTTATTTATTTGTGTGATATGCCCCCTTGAACCAGGAGGTGCTTCACAGAAGTTATAACATTGGGCAGTGAAAATAAAATAATCACATTTTCCCACAAAAAATTATTTTTGGCCCCAAATTTTGCATTTTCACGAGGGTAACAAGTGAAATTGAACCATACAAATTGTTGTGAAATTTCTCCTGAGTATACCAATATCCAATATGTGGGGCTAAATTACTGTTTGGGCACACAGCAGGGCTTGGAATTAAAGGAGCATCATTTGACTTTTTGAATGCAAAATTTGCTGAAATAATTAGCGGATGCCATGTCACTGTCACGCTGCTGCAGTGCAGGTAGGTGCAGGCTCCACTAGATGGCAATAGAGTGGAAGCAGGACTGCACCTAGACCAAGCAGGCCTGTCATGCACAAGCAAGGCAGTCAAAACAAGACTAGACTATAGAGCAGTACCAAAGGAATAAGCAAACTCAAGGTCACAAACAAGCCGAAGAGGTCAGAGCTGGTGAGGAGCGGATAAGCAAAGGCAAAAGCAGTACCGAATACAAGCCAAGCCAAAAACCAGGGAGACAACACACTTACAGGGAAACACTGAGTCAGGACAGACAGTGGGAATGAACACGGGGCAAGTCAGGGATCACAGCAGGACTAAATCAGGATATACCAGAGTCAGATACACACACCGTAGGCATAACAATAGCTGACACCACCTGCAGGCTACAGCGGAGATAAATAGCAACCTGAAACCAGACTGAGGCTGGGAAAAGCTAACCCTTGACATGATCAGACGGGGACAAAGGGAAAACAACACTCAAAATCCGGTCTGGATCATGACAGTTGCTTTTGGAAAACCCATGATGTGCTTAAGCACTGAAAATCCCCCACAAGTGACACCATTTTGGAAATGAGACCCCCTCAGGGAACTTCTCTAGATGTGTGGTGAGCACCTAGGACCCCCAGCTGCTTCACATAAGTTTATAATGTATAGCATTGAAAATTTAAAAAAAATCACATTTTTCAGACAAAAATGTTATTTTAGCCCCATATTTTTATTTTCGCAAGGATAGCAGGATAAAACGAACCTGAAATTTTTTTGCGCAATTTCTCCTGAGTACACTGATATCCCATATGTGGTCAATAACTACTTTTGAGGCACAGTGGAAAGCTCAGAAAGGAATAAGCACTATATTGAAGTTCACATTTTGCTGGACTAGTTTGAGAGTGTCACATTCGCAGAGCCCATGAGGAGCCAGAACGGCAGAACCCCCCATACGAGACCCCATTTTACAAACTACACCTTTCAATGAATTCATTTAGGCATTCAGTGATCATATTCACACCACAGATGGGTCACAGAATTCTATACCATTGGTCAATGAAGAAAAAAATAATTACATCTTTACAACCAAAATTTAGTTTTAGCCCCAGATTTTACTCAGACAAATGGTAAAAATGTCAACAAAATTTGTCCCACAATTTCTGCTGAACATAGAAATACCCCAAATGTGGCTGTACAGTACTGCTTTGCCATGCGCCGAAACTCCATCTCTCACTAGTCTTGCCATATGGATAAGCAGTAATGTTATACAGGAGGCCTCCTGGAGCACAGAATTTCCTAGAATAGTTTGTGGATCCCATAGACAGAGCCCCTAAGTTCTAGAAGAGAAGAACCCCCCTCAAGGACCCCACTTTGGAAATTATACCCCTTTGGGAATTTATTTACAGATGTTGTGACGATTTTGACTCAATGGAAGTTTTCCAGTAACAAGCAGCAGTGGATATTACTGAGTGAAAATTGCAAACTGCCATTGTAGTGACCAGTATGTTGTAGTGCCCGTGCATTGTGCCCAGCTCATGCACCTGTAGATTAGGCAGGCTGGCATTGCTACTGAAATGCCGAACATGTTGGTGATAAATGTGAATTAGGCACACTGAGGGGTCAGAAGGGATGGGGCATTTGGATTTGGGAGCACAGAATTTGCTGAATTTCTTTTCCAGAGCCTTTCTGCTACCAGTAACTTGGAAAGACCCTATATTTCCATTAACAGATGACGGATGTGAGTAGAGACTTGCTTTTATGTGGATTGAGTTGAAGCTTTTATTAGGAACATTTTACATAACAATTTGGATCACATTTATCCGGCGCTCTACGCTGAGCACACAAATCGGGGTTTTCCTTTAAACAGCTGAGTGACTTAATTCAGATGAAACCCCTGAGGGAGGCACTCACTATAATGAGGCAGCAGAGTTATGCCGAGTGCCCACAATCCGGAACTAGCAGCACTTTGGACGCAGCGTATGTTCACTGTGTCCAAAGCGCTGCCTTCTATTGAACGCAGTTTAATCACTGCAGTTAGGGGGTTAAAGTGCCGGGAGAGGTGCGGAACCTCACCTGGCACTGAGAGCCAAGTGTCAGTTTTCACACAAGCGATCGCCATGATGTACATGCACTGCATCAGTCAGGAAGTCCTTCCCGATCATGACGTACATGTACTACAAATGTTGGGAACTGGTTAAATAATTTAAAAAAACGGTGTGGGACCCCTCCATTTTTGATCACCAGCCAAAATGAAGCTGACAGCTGGGGGCTTCAGCCAGCACCTGTCATCTTTACTTGTGCTGGTTATGAAGAATAGAGAGGACCCACACCATTTTTTACTTTTATTTATTTATTGCCACGGTTCCACCCTTCAGTGTGTCTGGGATGCAGTTACTGACAGCTCAGCTATCCAATCTGGTACAGGGTGTGCTGAAGCTGTCAGTGTGTTGATTGACAGCTTGACTATCCAATCTGAGATTGTGAAGTGTCGGCTGTCTCCATGTGTTCATAGAATCATAGAATCATAGAATTATAGAATGGTAGAGTTGGAAGGGACCTCCTAGGCCATCTGGTCCAACCCCCTGCTCAAAGCAGGATTCTCTAAATCATCCCAGACAGATGTCTGTCCAGCCTCTGTTTGAAGACTTCCATTGAAGGAGAACTCACCACCTCTCGTGGCAGCCTGTTCCACTCATTGATCACCCTAACTGTCAAAAAGTTTTTTCTAATATCTAATCTGTGTCTCCTCCCATTCAGTTTCATCCCATTGCTTCTAGTCTTTCCTTGTGCAAATGAGAATAAAGATGATCCTTCTACAATGTGACAGCCCTTGAGATATTTGTAGACAGCTATTAAGTCTCCTCTCAGTCTTCTTTTTTGCAAACTAAACATTCCCAAATCCTGCAACCGTTCCTCATAGGACATGGTTTGCCGACTGGTCACCATTCTGGTGGCTCTTCTCTGAACTTGCTCCAGTTTGTTGATGTCTTTTTTAAAATGTGGTGCCCAAAACTGGACACAGTATTCCAGATGAGGTCTGACCAAAGAAGAGTAGAGGGCAATAATGACCTCACGTGATCTAGACTGTATGCTTCTGTTGATACATCCTAGAATTGCATTTGCCTTTTTTGCTGCTGCATCACACTGTTGACTCATGTTCAGTCTGTGATCAATTAGTATACCCAAGTCTTTTTCACATGTGCTGTTACTTAGCCCTATTCCTCCCATTTTGTATATGCTTTTTTCATTTTTATTGCCCAGATGTAGTACTTTGCATTTTTCCCTGTTAAAATCCATTCTGTTAGTTGCTGCCCACTGCTCCAGTTTATTTATATCTTTTTGAATCCTCTCTCTCTCTCTCTTCTCTAGTATTAGCTACCCCTCCTAGCTTTGTGTCATCAGCAAATTTGATCAGTTGACCCTCAATTCCTTCATCTAAATCATTGATAAAGATGTTGAACAATACAGGGCCCAAAACAGAGCCTTGTGGTACCCCACTTGATACATTCTTCCAACTGGATGTGCAGCCATTTACGACCACTCTTTGGGTCCGATCACTAAGCCAGTTATGAATCCACCTAACAGTTGCCTTGTCCATTCCATACTTAGTCATTTTTTCAATAAGGATTGTGTGAGATACTTTGTCAAATGCTTTGCGGAAGTCAAGATATACTATATCTACGGCATTTCCCTGATCCACCCAGTCAGTGATTCTGTCATAGAAGGAAATGAAGTTAGTCTGACATGACTTATTAGTTACAAACCCATGCTGACTCTGTTTAATCACTTCATTCTTCTCCAGGTACTTGCATACATGTTCTTTAATAATTTGTTCAAAGATCTTTCCTGGTATAGAAGTCAGACTCACCGGCCTGTAGTTCCCTGGGTCCACCTTCTTCCCCTTTTTGAAGATAGGAACAACTGTAAGGTTCTGTGTACATGTTCCTGAAACTCAGTTTGTTCGTCAGCCATTTTACTTTCTGTCTTGCTGCAGCTATCTTGCCCTCAGTCAAAATGGAGTTTCCAGCTTGCATGTTCCCGCCCTGATTCTCTCCTTTTGCTTCTTAAGCAGCCACAGCTGAGCAATCAGTGCTTCAGAATCTAGCCTGCAGTGAACCTGTGACCTGACTCCTAAAGTCTTGGACCTTGTACTCCAGCTATTCCTACTGAGGAACTCTGAAGCACTTGTGGACTCTGAACCCTGCTCTTTGAAAGACCCACGTTTGCATGGACTTACGGTAACAGAGAAGAAGATCCTGAACCTGTTGTGGAGAGTGATTGCTGAGCTTAGATTACTTTGGCCTGCTGTGTCTCCTGCTTCTGTGTCTGCAAACTGTGTGACTATTTTTGCCAACTTGTATGAAGTAATACAAGACTTTCTATATCAAACCTGTGTCTCATGTATTTTCATCGCACCCAAGCACAAGACGCTATATGAACTGTACTACATACATTACAAGATTCTGAAGCCAAAACGTTAGTGTCTGCTGGGTCTGGAAAGGCTGTGTCTGCTGTAACTGTGGATATCAGACGTCCAGTTGTACTTTCTGTGATGACAGTGGTTGTGACTTCTCACAACCATTCCAGGTGAGCAATTCCCTTAAGTGTTTTTTTTTCTGCAGTGTTACCACAGGTAAACACTATTGTTTTTTTTTTTCTCTTTTCTCTTTTTTGTCTGCTGTAACTGTGGATATCAGATGTCCGGGTGAACTTTCTGTGATGATAGTGGTTGTGACTCCTCACAACCATTCCAGGTGAGCAGTTCCCTTAATTTTTTTTCTCTCTGCAGTGTTACCACAGTAAACACTATTGTTTTTTTTTTCTCCTCTCCTCTTCTTCCAGTACTCCTGTCTTAAAAGATCTGGAAAATGGAGGCCCGCATAAAGGAACTTTGCGGAGTGACTGATAATATCCTTGCAGATTTGCAGAATATAAAGACCCGTTTTTCAAGCCTACAGGACCTCACTAATCACAATTTGCAAGTGTTTGGACAGACTGCCCAGGATTTGCGAGCCAGGATTGAGGTTCTAGAAGAGCGAGTCCAGTCTCCTGCCGTAGCCCCGAGTTCTGGGATTCCCAAGTTGCCCCCTTTTCGTTTTGGCGGTGAACGTGAGAAATTCAGGGGATTTATTAATCAATGCAATCTTTTTTTTTCTGCACATGCTTCACAATTTCCCACTGAACGATCTAAGGTGCTTACTATAATTATGTTGCTTACCAACAAGGCTTTGATGTGGGCAAACCCTCTGATTGAGACTGAGGATGATTGTTTGAATCACCTTGATGCTTTTATTTCAGCCATGGGGCAGGTGTTTGATGACCCCAATCGAGGTGCAACAGCTGAAGCAGCCATGTTAGCTTTGCGCCAAGGTAAGCACTCGGTAGCTGAATATGCCTTGGATTTCAGGAGATGGGCCCTTGATACCACCTGGGACAGTTCCGCCAAAAAATCTATTTTTCGAAAGGGGTTATCTCCACTGATTAAGGATGAACTTGCTCGTGCCGACCCTCCCACTGCGTTAGGTGACTTTATTAACTACTGCATCCGTATTGATACTCGTCTGACTGAACGCAGGCAAGAGAGATGGTTCGAAAGCAATCGCACTAACCTTTTCCTACCTTCCTCTCCAGCTAAGGAACCTTTGAGTAGGATTACACGGGAACCTGAACCTGAACCCATGCAGGTAGACTCTTTACAACGACGGGTTAGTGATGCACGCAAGGAACATCGTTTTAAGGAAAATCTATGTTTCTATTGTGGTAAGTCAGGGCACTTCATTATAAACTGCCCCAGCCGTTCTCGTAAGACTACTGCAGCACTCATTCATTGTGAGTGTTGCGAGAGGGGATCTGTCAGGTCCGACCTCAGGCTCCAAGGAGATCCAGCAACAGATCTTGATTTTCGACTAAATCCGTTACCTCTGAGGACATTGACTGTGAACCTCCATTTTCAAGTTTCCTTTAGCGGTGCCCAGCTGAGTGTAAGAAACAATTCTTGTTTTTCATCAAACTCTGGTTGACTCAGCTGGTGTCTAGCTCTGCTTGATCGATCAGGCAAGTGGAAATTTTATGGATGTCTCCTTTGCTCTGAAACAGGGGATACGTTCAGTGAAGAAGGCTACTCCAGTACAGATGGAAACTGTGGATGGCTCCCTGCTGACCTCTGGACCAGTGGATCAGGAAACAGAGCCTTTGAGGGTTCTTATGGGTAAAGATCATCAAGAGAAACTGTCCTTTATGCTTATCTCTTCTCCCCACTTTCCCATTATTCTAGGGCTACCATGGCTGCAGGCTCAGAATCCTACCATTAACTGGGAGACCAAGGAATTACACTTTCCAGAGAAACAGATGAGTCCAAAAGTTTCAGCTTGCTCTGTTCCTAAAGAACCATGTCAGTCCCTGAACTACCAGCTGTATACCAGGACTATGTGGATTTATGTGACAAGAAGAACGCTGACCAGCTTCCTCCTCACCGTCCATATGATTGTCCAATTGAATTATTGCCTGGAGCAGAGATACCTTTTGGTAAGATCTACCCCCTGGCGGGGCCCGAGCTAAAGGCTTTAAAGGATTACATAGACGAAAATCTAGCCAAGGGCTTCATACGCCCCTCTTCATCTCCTGCAGGTGCACCCATTTTCTTTGTAAAGAAGAAAGATGGATCTCTGAGACCATGCGTAGACTATAGGGAACTCAATAAGGTTACTATTAGAAACCGTTATCCATTGCCTTTAATCCCTGAGTTATTGGAGAGAGTGCGACATGCCAAAATTTTCTCTAAACTAGATCTTCGTGGGGCCTATAACTTAGTCCGTATTAGACCTGGGGATGAATGGAAGACTGCATTCAGGTCACGCTATGGACACTTTGAATATCTAGTTATGCCTTTTGGTCTGAGTACCCCCAGCCACTTTCCAACACTTGGTGAATGACATCTTCAGGGATCTCCTAGATACATTCGTGGTAATTTATTTGGATGATATTCTAATTTTTTCTAACTCCACAGAGGAATCATGGACATGTGAGAATGGTCTTGGAACGTCTAAGACAAAATCATCTTACATCAAACTTGAAAAGTGTGAATTCCATAGGACGAATTCAATTTCTGGGTATGTATGTCTAACAAGATTGAAATGGAGGTCAAAACCCAAGCATCAGGATGGCCAATCCTAGAAAGTGAGGGTCAGCCTTCATCGGGTTTGCAATTATAGACGTTCATGAAATTGTTGTGAATGGGTTTGAGATGAGTTCTGAGCAGAGTCCCTCTGGTGGTTAAAGCGGTACTGTGAGATTGTGGGACTGGAATCAGGTTTACTGATTGGTCTATTAAGGAATCATTTTCCCATCAGGGTTGCCGGTGATCAATTGTTCTGGTCTGAATCCTTCTTTCCAGTTTCCCTTGTAGCCTGCTGTGTCGTGTCTGCATCTCCTGCTATCAGATAAGACAATTTCTTATTTTGTGTTTTTGCTATATTTTTGCATTTTGTCCTGCACTTCTGTGGGGGCCTTCTGGGTCCCCTCCGGGGGCTTTTGCCCTCTCAGTTTAGTTCAGCCACTGTGTTTTGTACTTTTGCTTTTTCCAGTTTTTTCAGTGGCTGCTGTTTTTGTTACACCAGAGAACTAATTTAGGTGGAAGAGGTCGTGTGATCTCAGGTGATTTTGAAATTAGTAGAGTTGGTGTTTTTCAGGGTTTTCTGGGATTGCAGTAAGTACCCTTCCTGTCCTTTTCTATTTAGATAGTTTGGGCCCCAGCGTTTGCTCATTCTATTTTCTTTCTGTGTCAGTATTTCCTCTTGTCTAACCGCCATTACATGTTTGGGGGCTTTCTATTATCTTTGGGGTTCTGCTACGGGGCAGATAGCTTTCCTATTTCTATCTTTAGGTGTAGTTAGTTTCTCAGGCTGTGACGAGGCGTCTAGGACCAACGTAGGAACGCTCCACGGCTGCCTCTAGTTGCGGTGGTTAGTCAGGGTACTGCAATCTCATAGATTCCAACTGCTCTGGTGTATTTCCTTTTTTGCCTGCACTCCTCAGCTACCGTAACATAACAGTATCACCGGCCATAAAAATTGTATGGTACTCACAGAAGGGAAAAAATATTTTGAAGGAAGAAAAGTTGTCAGAGATATTTTTCTGTTTGTTGCATTTTTTTTTTTTTTTTTTTTTCCCTCTGTATCTCTGGGTGCTGGGGAGGATCTTTTCTCCCAATGGAGTTTGCACAGTGTCTGGCCGTGTGGATCAGCTTGCCACTGAGGTTCAGAGTATTGCTGCATATCTTGCTAGGTTGCCTGTTGTGGAACCTAGGATCCCCATGCCAGATTTGTTTTTAGGGGATCGAGCTAAGTTTCAGAATTTCAAAAATAATTGTAAATTGTTTCTTGCCTTAAAATCTAAGTCCTCAGGAAACGCAGCGCAGCAGGTTCAAATTATCATCTCTCTCCTGCGCGGCGATCCTCAGGATTGGGCTTTTTCCCTGATACCTGGGGATCCTGTTTTGAGTGATGTTGATGCATTTTTTCAGGCTTTGGGGTTATTGTACGATGAGCCTAATGTCACTGATCAAGCTGAAAAAGCCTTGTTGGCATTAAATCAGGGGCTTGATGACGCTGAGTTATACTGTCAGAGATTCCGTAGGTGGGCAGTCCTGACCAAATGGAATGACGACGCTTTGGCGGCCCTTTTCCGGAAGGGTCTGTCGGATAATGTAAAGGATGTTATGGTGGGATTCCCTGTGCCCTCTGGTCTCAATGATTCTATGTCATTGGCGATTCAAATTGACAGACGTTTGCGTGAGCGGAGAAGTATGCGTGGAGTGGTGTTGCCTTGTGAGCCAGCTGCTGAGCCCATGCAGTGTGATGGAGTGGTGTCTGGGGCACAGCGTCATGAGTTTCGAAAGCGCAATGGGTTATGTTTCTACTGTGGTGATGCCTCTCATGCTATTTCAGTCTGCCCTAAGCGGGAAGACATTTTGCACGCTCAGTTGTCTTGGGTAGTGTTCAGACTAAGTTTTTATTAACTGTCACTCTGATATGCTCTCTGTCCTCATTTTCTGCTCAGGCTTTCGTTGATTCTGGAGCAGCTATTAACCTGATGGATTATGATTTTGCTAAACGTTGTGGGTTTTCCTTGATACCCCTACAGAAGTCTATTCCCTACTGGGGATCGATTCTACCCCTTTGGCTGAGAATAAACCCCAGTTTTCTACTCAGGTGATAATGAGGGTTGAACCTGATCACCAGGAGTGCTGCAAATTTTTGGTTCTATATAATCTGCATGACATTATAGTGCTGGGTTTCCCTTGGTTACAGTCTCATAATCCTGTTTTGGATTGGAAATCTGTGTCTGTAACCAGTTGGGGCTGCCAATGTGTTAGTGCCAACACTCCTGTTTTTTCTGCCTCCCCCCAGGCTGAGGATGTTCCTGACTTTTTGTTTGATTTTTCTGATGTGTTTAGCGAAAGTAAATCTGCATCCTTACCTCCCCATAGGAGCTATGACTGCGCTATTGAATTAGTGCCAGGTAGTAAATTCCCTAAGGGTCGCCTTTTTAACTTGTCTGTACCTGAACATGACGCTATGCGGTCTTATATCAAGGAATCATTGGAGAAGGGTCATATCAGACCATCCTCTTCACCCTTAGGTGCCGGTTTTTTCTTTGTGGCCAAAAAAGATGGTTCATTAAGGCCGTGTATTGATTATCGTCTCTTGAACAATATTACTGTGAAATATCAATACCCGTTACCCTTGATTTCTGACCTGTTTTCCAGGGTGAAAAACGCTACTTGGTTTACCAAGCTTGACCTCAGGGGGCGTATAACCTTATTCGCATTAAGCACGGGGATGAATGGAAGACGGCATTTAACACCCCTGAAGGGCATTTTGAGTACCTTGTGATGCCCTTTGGGCTCACTAATGCTCCTTCCGTCTTCCAGTCCTTCATGAATGACATTTTCAGGGATTTTGTGGACAAGTTTCTGATTGTTTATTTGGATGATATCTTGATTTTTTCTAATGACTGGGACTCTCATGTGAAACATGTTCGAACTGTATTCCAGATTTTGAGAGAGAATGCTCTGTATGTGAAGGGATCAAAGTGTCTTTTTGGCGTACAGAAGATCTCATTTCTGGGATTCATTTTGTCCCCATCTGTTATTGAAATGGACCCGGTCAAGGTTCAGGCCATCTGTGATTGGGTCCAACCTACTTCATTAAAGGCTCTTCAGAGATTTTT
The DNA here is from genome assembly GCA_033576555.1 of Oophaga sylvatica. Taxonomy (NCBI): domain Eukaryota; kingdom Metazoa; phylum Chordata; class Amphibia; order Anura; family Dendrobatidae; genus Oophaga; species Oophaga sylvatica. Next base: position 186,333,373 of record JARQOD010000001.1, on the reverse strand, counting down.
GGGTTTTGCCAATTTTTATCGTAAATTTATTGGTAATTTCTCTGTTATTGTTAAACCATTAACTGATTTGACCAGAAAGGGTTCTGATGTGGTGAATTGGCCTCCTGAGGCAGTCTCTGCGTTTCAGGAACTTAAGCAGAGATTCACTTCTGCTCCTGTTCTACGGCAGCCTGATGTTTCTCTGCCATTTCAGGTGGAGGTTGATGCCTCTGAAATTGGGGCAGGTGCCGTTTTGTCCCAAAAAGATCCAGAGACCTCTAAAAGTAACCCTTGTGCCTTTTTCTCTCTGAAAATTTCTCCTACTGAACGTAATTATGACGTGGGTAATCGGGAGTTATTGGCCATGAAGTGGGCTTTTGAAGAGTGGAGACATTGGCTGGAGGGAGCCAAACATCAGGTGGTGGTCCTTACGGACCATAAGAATCTGGTCTATCTGGAATCTGCCAAGCGACTCAATCCTAGACAGGCCAGGTGGGCCTTGTTTTTCACACGTTTTAATTTTGTGGTTTCCTTTCTTCCTGGCACTAAGAATGTTAAGGCGGATGCCCTCTCGAGGAGTTTCCTTGCGGACTCTCCTGAGCTATCTGATCCCTCTGTTATTTTGAAGGAGGGTGTAGTTCTTTCCGCCATCTCGCCCAATTTGAGACTTGCTCTGGAGGGGTGTCAGGAGGATAGGCCCGAGCGCTGCCCTGTTGGAAAATTGTTTGTCCCGGACCAATGGAAAAAGAGTGTGATGTCTGAGATTCATTGTTCCGCATTGGCTGGGCATCCCGGAATTTTTGGTACCAGAGACTTGGTTAGTCGGTCCTTTTGGTGGCCTACCTTGTCTCGCGATGTCAGGGAATTTGTGCAGTCCTGCGGGACTTGCTCTCGCTCCAAGCCTTGCTCTCGCTCTAGTGGTTTGTTGATGCCATTGCCTGTGCCCAAGAGACCATGGACCCATATCTCTATGGATTTCATTTCCGATCTTCCTGTTTCTCAGAGAATGACCACCATCTGGGTAATTTGTGATAGGTTTTCCAAAATGATACATCTTGTGCCATTACCTAAGTTGCCTTCCTCCTCTGAATTGGTGCCGTTGTTCCTTCAGCACGTGGTTCGTTTACACGGCATTCCTGAGAACATTGTGTCTGACAGAGGAGTCCAGTTTGTTTCCAGATTTTGGAGGACTTTTTGTTCTAAACTGGGTGTTCAATTGTCTTTCTCCTCGGCATTTCATCCTCAGACCAATGGTCAAACTGAGAGAACAAACCAGACATTGGAGACTTATCTAAGATGCTTTGTGTCTGCTGATCAGGATGACTGGGTCTCTTTTTTGCCTTTGGCTGAGTTTGCTCTTAATAATAGGGCTAGCTCTGCCACTTTGATGTCTCCGTTTTTCTGTAATTCTGGGTTTCACCCTCGATTTTCTTCAGGACAGACGGAGGCTTCTGTCTGTCCAGGTGTTGACTCTGTTGTTGAGCGTATGCAGCAGATTTGGGACCAGGTAGTGGAGAGGTTGTCCCTCTCTCAGGAGAAGGCCCAGCGGTTTGCTAACCGGCATAGGACTGATGGTCCTCGGTTTAAAGTGGGGGACTTGGTCTGGTTGTCCTCAAAGAATATTCCTATGAGAGTAGCATCTCCTAAATTTAAGCCTAGGTTCATTGGACCTTATAAGATCATGGAGATTATTAATCCTGTTTCTTTTCGTTTGCTTCTTCCAGGGACATTTAAGATCCATAACGTGTTCCACAAGTCCTTGTTGAAGAGGTTTGTTGAGCCAGTGGTTCCTGCTGCTGTGCCTCCTGACCCTGTTTTGGTTGAGGGCAATCTGGAGTATGTGGTTGAGAAAATATTGGATTCTCGTTTTTCTAGACGAAGACTCCAGTATTTGGTTAAATGGAGAGGTTATGGTCAGGAAGATAATTCTTGGGTGTTTGCTTCGGACATCCATGCTAGGAGACTTATCCGTGCGTATCATAGAACTCATCCTGACCGACCTGGTTGCTCAAATGAGGGTTCGGTGACCCCTCCTCAAGGGGGGGTACTGTTGTGAATGGGTTTGAGATGAGTTCTGAGCAGAGGCTCCCTCTGGTGGTTACAAGCGTACTAGTGAGGATTGTGAGGACTGGGAATCAGGTGTTACTGATTGGTCTTATTTAAGGGAATCATTTTCCCATCAGGGTTGCCGGTGATCAATTGTTCTGGTCTGAATCCTTCTTTCCAGTTTCCCTTGTAGCCTGCTGTGTCGTGTCTGCATCTCCTGCTATCAGATAAGACAATTTCTTATTTTGTGTTTTTGCTATATTTTTGCATTTTGTCCTGCACTTCTGTGGGGGCCTTCGGGTCCCCTCCGGGGGCTTTTGCCCTCTCAGTTTAGTCAGCCACTGTGTTTTGTACTTTTGCTTTTTCCAGTTTTTTCAGTGGCTGCTGTTTTTGTTACACCAGAGAACTAATTTAGGTGGTAGAGGTCGTGTGATCTCAGGTGATTTTGAAATTAGTAGAGTTGGTGTTTTTCAGGGTTTTCTGGATTGCAGTAAGTACCCTTCCTGTCCTTTTCTATTTAGATAGTTTGGGCCCCAGCGTTTGCTCATACTATTTTCTTTCTGTGTCAGTATTTCCTCTTGTCTAACCGCC
>JARQOD010000001.1:186311668-186330657 GCA_033576555.1 Oophaga sylvatica | reverse complement strand
GGTCTCACAGTATTCCACAAAGTCTTAAAAAAATTGATGAAATGACACTTACTACTCTTAGAATTAGAAGAGACATAGTCCAGAAATTATCACCACATTCCTCTTTCCTTGAGATGGCTCTTATAAAGTCTATTCCTTACTTTCTAAATCCTAATTACATAGATGTATACAATCTATGGTCTTCTCTACCAAACCTTCCTATCTCTTATCTAAGAGCTAACACAATACAGTGTATTAACCTTTGTCCAAGAAAAGCCAAAAAACACCCCACAAACTTCCTACAATACCAACACATAAAATATATTTTAGACCAATTCCAATTCTTAATAGATTGGACATGGTTAGATTTCATAACAAAACTTCAGTTTCCTATCCAAAAAATTATTTCAAGATTGTATAACAGTATTTCTTCTCCAACTACTCAATTTAAAACTTTATTCTTGATTTCCTGGGAAAATGATCTTAATATTGAGTTATCTAATAAAGGTATCCAGAATATCCTTAATAATTCACATGGATTTTCAAGGTGTACTTACAGGAAAACGCCTATAAAATAGTTTCTCGATGGTACAGGACTCCGGAAAACTTTCAAGATCTAGGGTTGTCGGATTCTAATATACGAGTATGTTGGAGATGTAAGACCCATATTAGAAACTTGGCACACATATTTTGGTTTTGCCCTGATTTGAAAAAATTCTGGGAAGATATTAATAAATGATGAAATCATTATGCATCTGTCTTCGGTTCTGACAGCCTTGCAAGTGCTTTTGTCCTGTCCTTCTACAAACTATAAAATGAGGAAACATGGATTACTGCCATTATTGGTTAGTGCTGCTAAACATCTGATATCTGTTCACTGGAAACAGTCCACCCCTCCATCTCTAAAAGAATGGATGCTAAAAGTTCACCTGATTTATAGATTGGAAGAACTTTCCAGTTGAGAAATGCATTCCCACCCTCTTTTCTTAAAGATGTGTTCCCCATGGATACACAAATTTGGAAAGGTTCTAGACATACAAGTGGTCTCCAACCTCTCACCTGTTTTCTCTTGATCATTTAACACTGTATTTCCATGCCTGGTGGTGTATTGAAATCATATGTTCCAAAATTAAATTTCTAACGTTGTCATGATGTAATGAGCCTTTAGGTCGTTAAGTCTCATTTGATCTATTTGCTACCTATTTTGCTTTTATTTTTATGTTTTATTCTTAAAAGTAGTATATGCTGTGTACTAAAGCTATGTAATCCCATTGGAAATGTATGTTCCATTTATTAATGTACATTTGACTGTTAAAATAAAGAATTGTTAAAAAAAGTCATGTGCCTGAAAATGATACCAATAAAAACATCAACTCATCCTGCAAAAAACAAGCCTTCACATGACTCTGTTGGCCGAAATATGGAAACATTATAGCTATCAAAATATGGCCATGCAAAAAATAAAAAGCATTTTTTTAGTGTGTGACGCCCATCACTAGTCCAGACCTTTGATCAAAAGAAAACATTTGGCACATTACGCAACAAAAAATTCGGCAAAGAAGAACTTGGACTATTGAGCGGCTGGGATACTGCATCAGAAAAGCATGGGACAACATTCTCTCCCAAAACTCCATGAATTGCTCTCCTTACTTCCCAGACGTTTACAGACTGTTGTAAAAAGTAGAGTGGATGTTACACAATGGCTCTGTCCATACTTTTTTGGGATGTGATGCTGCCATCAGTTTCTAAATGAGTTCTTTTTTTAAATGAAAAATGTCTTACTCTCACCTTCTGATTTGTGTCCTATGTTCTGTTGTGAATAAAATATGGCTATAGGAGATTTCCAAATAATTGCGTTCTGGTTTTCTTTAACCCCTTCCCTACTGGATGATTTCCCATTTTTGCACTTTTGATTTCTCCTACCCTTCTACTAAGGGCCATAACTTTTTTTATTCTTCCATCGACATGGGCTTATTATTTGCGGGACAAGTTGTACTTTTGAATGACTCCATAAATTTTATCATGTGATGGGCTAGAAAATGTAAAAAAATTCCAACTGCAAATTTGAAAAAAAAAAAACAAAATTCTGCAATTGTTTTTTTGGGGTTTTGTTTTTACAGCATTCATTATAAGGTAAAAATGACCTGTAAATATGATCCGCAGGGTCAGTACAGTTGTAGTGATACACAACATGCCTAGTTGGTTTTTACAGACATGGAGATACCACATACAGTTAGGTCCATAAATATTTGGACAGAGACAACATTTATTAATTTTGGTTCTAGACATTACCACAATGAATTTGAAACAAAACAAATCAGATGCAGTTGAAGTTCAGACTTTCAGCTTTCATTTGAGGGTATCCACATTAAAATTGGATGAAGGGTTTAGGAGTTTCAGCTCCTTAACATGTGCCACCCTGTTTTTAAAGGGACCAAAAGTAATTGGACAAATGACTCCAAGGCTATTTCATGGACAGGTGTGGGCAATCCCTTTGTTATGTCATTCTCAATTAAGCAGATGAAAGGGCCGGAGTTGATTTGAGGTGTGGTGTTTGCATTTGGAAGGTTTTGCTGTGAAGGAAACATGTGGTCACAGGAGCTCTCCATGCAGGTGAAACAAGCCATCCTTAAGCTGCAAGAACAGAAAAAAAACCCATCCAAGAAATTGCTAAACATTAGAAGTGGCAAAATCTACAATTTGGTACATCCTGAGAAAGAAAGAAAGCACTGGTGAACTCATCAATCCAAAAAGACCTGGGAGCCCACGGAAGACAACAGTGGTGGATGATCGCAGAATACTCTCCATGGTGAAGAGAAACCCCTTCACAACATCAACTGAAGTCCAGAACACTCTCAGTGAAGTAGGTGTATCTGTCTCTAAGTCAACAGTAAAGAGAAGACTCCATGAAAGTAAATACAAAGGGTTCACATCTAGATGCAAACCATTCATCAATTCCAAAAATAGACAGGCCAGAGTTAAATTTGCTGAAAAACACCTCCAGAAGCCAGCTCAGTTCTGGAAAAGTATTCTATGGACAGATGAGACAAAGATCAACCTGTACCAGAATGATGGGAAGCCAAAAGTTTGGAGAAGAAAGGTAACGCACATGATCCAAGGCACACCACATCCTCTGTAAAACATGGTGGAGGCAACGTGATGGCATGGCCATGCATGGCTTTCAATGGCACTGGGTCACTTGTGTTTATTGATGACATAACAGCAGACAAGAGTAGCCGGATGAATTCTGAAGTGTACCGGGATATACTTTCAGCCCAGATTCAGCCAAATGCTGCAAACTTGATTGGACGGCGCTTCATAGTACAGATGGATAATGACCCCAAGCATACAGCCAAAGCTACACAGGAGTTCATGAGTGCAAAAAAGTGGAACATTCTTCAATGGCCAAGTCAATCACCAGATCTTAACCCAATTGAGCATGCATTTCACTTGCTCAAATCCAGACTTAAGAGGGAAAGACCCACAAACAAGCAAGACCTGAAGGCTGCGGCTGTAAAGGCCTGGCAAAGCATTAAGAAGGAGGAAACCCAGCGTTTGGTGATGTCCATGGGTTCCAGACTTAAGGCAGTGATTGCCTCCAAAGGATTCACCACAAAATTTTGAAAATAAAAATATTTTGTTTGGGTTATGTTTATTTGTCCAATTACTTTTGACCTCCTAAAATGTGGAGTGTTTGTAAAGAAATGTGTACAATTCCTACATTTTCTAACACATATTTTTTTCAACCCTTCAAATTAAACCATTACAATCTGCACTTGAATTCTGTTGTAGAGGTTTCATTTCAAATCCAATGTGGTGGCATGCAGAGCCCAACTCGCGAAAATTGTGTCACTGTCCAAATATTTCTGGCCCTGACTGTATGTGTTTATTATTGTTATTATTATTATTTATTTTGAATCAAGAAAATGTGAATGATTTGAATTTTGATATTTTAAAAAAAGATTTTAGAGTATGTTGCAAACCCTTTAAGGGACAAGCTCCTTAAAGCATCTAGCAGTCCCATACGAATGCCAGCTATGGACTATCTTTCATAAGAGTATCGCCATGACAGGCACAAGGGTCTTCAGCTGACTTCCAACTCTTCATCACAACAATTGTGTCATGGGGTGCCATACTGCGGTTAGAACAGGACAACACGCTGTGAATGCCACTGTCAGAGATTGACAGTTGTTTTTAATAGGCTACTGCTCCACCCTCGGCTGTTACAGGGAGATGATGGCTTAATACTATCTATGAAGTTATTAATATGTGTCAAAGGAATATTCTGCCAAGCTAAATGGACTTCGGCATGCAAATCATCAAAAAAAAACTAACAGATATACTTTGTGTGCTGAACTTACAAACTATTAGCTGCCATGGGAGCTAAAATATCCGACAAGTAGTAGCTTTTTCCTTTATTATCTTATAAGAGAATGAATTGACAAGATTATCACACAAGTATTTGGAACTAATATCAAAAGATTATTTTTGCTTGAGTTACACTTAAATATAAAACTGCATTAAAACAACAGTAGTCTTTACATAACACACAATGTTCACATGCCATACGAAGTCAATGCTTCTGTTTCCTGCTCATTAAGAGAGAATAACTATACATTAAATATATGTTCAACTACCTTCACATAGATTGCCGGTGAAAGCTAAGCTCTCAGCCAATGCAACAAATTGTCACTTTAGATGAGTTAATTTGGTGATCCCTGTCAGTGATTACAGATGTGTCACATTGTGCAATTTTGTCAGTTTGCAATGTGCAGCATGGCATATTTTAATAACTGTGTGACAAACTGGTTATTAACCTATGAACTAAGCACTTATGACAGTATAAGGCAGGAACAAAGACAATTTATTAAACAAAAGGCTATATATTTTTTACCCTACTGACATTTCAGTGAAGCAGCACTTTAGGCACATAGTTATTAGAGGCATGCATAAATCACACTACAGCAGAGTTCTGCACTCCATTAAATATAGGTACACGATTCGCATGTCACTTATAAAAGAAAAAGGAGCCAGCATTTTTTGTACTGATATATACTGTACTTGAAAAACAAAATACTCAACCCAAGCTCTGTTCACACTGATATTTAATATTGCACTTGGCACAGGTACCGGTAAATTCTCTCATAACAAATGCTGAAGGCAAAGCCCTGATGTATATGGATTTGCGCCATACAGACACATACATCACTATGCTAAAAAAAACTATATACTTTGTGTTAAAAAAATGTGTCAAATAACCTATTGTGTAAATCATGTTTTTATGCTAAATTCATTTTTTAAGAATTGTGGTGAAGCCACCGTAGAGGTGGGACTATGAGGTTAGGATTATGTTTGTGATCATTAATGTGATAAGATAAATCAAGAAAGGCACATCCAGCCCATGAATGGCAGTGCTTCCCAGGACTCACATCCAAAGATGATATTTCCTAGGATTTGTACTGTGTTTTTATGATACCTGATGAAGGATATATACTGTATCCGAAACGCATTGTATCTCCTCTATTTTAACTTATCAAATAAAAAAATATGAAATATCATCTTTGGATGTGAGTCCTGGGAAGTGCTGCCATTCATGGGCTGGATGTGCCTTTCTTGATTTACTCATCCTGTGTGAGCCTGAATCTGGCTCTTTCACTTGGATCCACCCGAGGCAAGCTGCAAGCCCTGTCTATTGAAAAGTATCCCAGAAGGATTTTTGAGGATACAAAATCTAAAGCCATATTAGTCTTCTATCAGGTGAGTGCATAAAATTGTGCACCCTTTAAAGACTATAATATTGTTTTTACGCACTTGGGGCACCGCAATTTGTCTATTCTTCTCTTCCAAACAGGTTTTTTTGTATATTAATAATGTGATAAGATATTGTGTGATATTATCACAGTGACTATACGGTGGTACTTGTTCTACGCAGGCACCTGCCAATCTGTATAGGCCACTACAGTCCATTTAAATCCCAAGGCTCACAAATGATGTCTTGTAGGTATAGAAGATCTCTTCCTTTTTCTTCTCTATCTACACCAATTCACAATGAAGACTTCTTACTGTCCTTGGTCCTTCACTTCTATAACTATACCCAGCTTCTATATCAGTTTACTTAAACTGAGATCCCCAGAACACAGAGAGATGTATAGTACAATGACCTTTGATACTCTGAGAGGATCCTAGCGTAAGGAAAACCAGTAAGGGTAAGTGGATATGGCATACAAATGTGTACCCATTACGTTTTTGAAGCATAATACACTTCAAGGAAATGCCAGCTGTGTTTTTCCTGAACCAACTTCTTTGACATCTTATTGCCTTGTTTTGTGGTGGTGGCTTAGCCACTAGTGTCTTTTTATGTTATCAGTATATATAAAAAGACACCGCTCACTTTATATCAGTATATAAAAATAGGGCAGATTTTGAGCAGTTGGGGACATTGACAGAAAAGGGCCCCTGTGGAAGTACAATACATAGGCTCCTTGCAGTCCAATAGTTATGTCTATAACAGAAGTTGCTTGCAGCTTTGGAGGAGGAAATAGGTCCAATTAGATAATTATCTTTTGGCAGCAGCACAGGTTGCACCAATGATTTGTCCACCCTTGGCCTGAAGAATGGTCAGGTGACTTGTTTAGACGCTTCATGACTTTTGATTCCTGAATCCATTAAAAGAAGCTCAAAAAGACTGAATATACGTACAGCAAGTTGATTTGACATTGCACTGCATATGTAAATTCTTTTTAGCATTTTAAGTGTTTTTTCAGAAACCCACCTGAGAAAGACTTCACATGCAGATATCCTTAGGATGTCCTTACTACAGAACAAAATGTCAGTGCTACATTTCAGGCTGCTCATGTCCTTGTGGCACATTAATTCCATTAACTGCTGGATGATGTAAGGAACAGCAAATATAGTCAAATAAGAAAAGTTTTAATGCTAAAAAGGTCATGAGTAATCCTCAGGCTGATCTCTTCATGCCGTCCTCTCTTTTTCAGTCGGCTTTACGATTCCAGCACTTTTTCACATATACTGCTCCCAATGCTACTTTCTTTCTCACCCAAATGCTCCCTGTGCTCCCTTCCTCAGAGCTTCCTCACAGACTGCTCCACATATTCCCCTGCTCCCTCACAATCTGCACTCCTATTGTTCTTAGCCTCCTCATTACTTTCTTCAACAGCAGTAGCATTCTCTTTATTATCACTTATTTTCCTTCCATGGATCAGGAGACCTACACGGAATAGCTCCATTCTACTTGTGCACTCACAACTGCAACAGTTTTTCTGCAATTTAAACAAAATGGCTATATTTTTGCTGCAAAAACTCTTCTATTTTTTAAAGCATTTTTACTCTGTCACATTTTCCACACCTACCTAAACCCTTTGCACAGTAGTCTACATTTGTAAGTTTTGTTTCAGTTTACATCTGCAAAAGAGCTGTTTGATTTTTATAGGACACTGAACAACTTTGCCTGATACTTGTTTTTCCTTATCATGTGTCAACAGAGTGACATCATTAAAGGGAATCTTTCACCCCCTGGTACTTTTTAACCAATTAATATGAGCATAAAAGTAATGGATTGATTAAAATAATCATACCTGTATGCCCATATCTGCGGTCTTGATGTGCAGAAATCGTCTTTTAGGGCCTCGTCACACGCTTCAATGTCACAGCGATCCCACCGACGTGGATGGGATCGCTGGGACATCGTTAGCTGATCGCTGGTGAGCTGTCACATAGGCAGACTCACCAGCGATCAGGACCAGCGAGCACGCAGTGCAGTGCATGTGTAGTTTGCTGTACATATATTTATTGAATAAATGTGACGCTAGTCACTTCTCACTGCCAAGTCATGAGTCAGAGTGGTCAAGGAGTCCAAGGTCAGAAACCAGGAGGGTATGTCATAAACAGTAAAGGCTGGGTCTCACATAGCGATACACCAGCGATCCCGACAACGATATGCACTTGTCAGGATCACTGGTGTATCGCTACATGATCGCTGCTGAGCTGTCAAACAGGTAGCTCAGGGCAGCGATCAGCACAGCGACACTGCTGGGTAACATCACTGTTACCCGCAGTGTACGTTGGATACCAGCGCCCTGATGCATGGAGCTGGTAACCAAGGTACACGTTGGGTTTTCAAGCGCTGCGCGGTGCCTGGAAACCCGTTGTGTACCTTGGTTACCAGCTCCCTGCATCAGGGCGCTGGTATCCAAGGTACACAATGGGTTTCCAGGCACAGCCCCGCGCCTGGAAACCCGCTGTGTACCTTGGTTACCAGCGGATCGCTGGTCTCCCGCCTGTCACACGCAGCGATGCATGCCTGTCAGTGGGAGACCAGCGATCAAAAAAATGTCCTGACATTTCAGCGATGATCAGCGATACCCGGCAGGGGGGCTGATCGTCGCTGAATGTCACACACAGCGATATCGCTGCTGACCTCGCTGCTGCGTCACAAAACTAGTGACTCAGCAGCGATCTCGGTAGCGATATCGCTATGTGAGATGGGCCCTTAAGAAGAGACAAAAGCTTAGTCAGGTGTCGTCGCTGTTATCTCGTTAACCCTTTCCTCCTTGGAATGTGGTACCAGAGAGAATAAGACACAGACCAAAGGATGCGTCAATAAGCTCTGTCGTTTATTGCTAACAAAGGGATTCATATACACCCCTGAAGCAGGAAGCGGAATTACCATATATGGCAGTTAATACAACATAAACATAAAATGCTAGTTTCACTTTAAAAAAACTCCATTCTTGGCTTTTGGCCCTGTTTAGCTCCTAGTACAGAGCGTCTCTTCTCAGGCGAGGGGGAATGTATTGTATTGACTAAAATGAGGAACATCTTATCTTGTCTCCTGGTACACGTCAACCTGTCAGTTAAAAAAGAAAACAAAGCCTCTGAACTTTAGAAAAATGCTAGCTCTAAGAAAAAATGCTGGTTCAACGATCACATTTCCCTCCTTTTGTTCCTTCATTTAATTAATACACATCTTCATACCTCCTCTGTCTCCTAGTACATCGTTTAATACACATCAAACAAATTTTTAAAAACTAAATAGATAGCAAGACATATTAATAAAACCTGTAGGCCAGCTTGTATTATCCCAGTCAGCCATCCCCCTATACCTTATAACCAATTTGCGGGGTTAAGAAAGGAGAAAGTATTTGCCCACCATGAATCTTGATTCTTCAGATTTGCCTCATCATATAGTTTCCTTAACTTTATGACATCCTCTAGCTTATGTTTAAGGGTTAAAACACTAGAATTATCAATATAATGACAACATGCAGGTCCAATAATCTGGCACATCCCTCCTTGAGCTGCAGTCAGGTAATCTAACACGAGGGTATGTTGGTTAGTAACAATAATTAACTGGTTCTGTACTGCAAGGGACCCATTCATGATATCTAAAATATCCCATATTTGATCATCTAGGTAGTCTGTGGATTCTACCAACTTATCCCATGTCTGAGTTATCATAGGGTAAATAAATAATGCACTGAAAAATTTAGTTGCTATCCCCATCTCCACTCTGTGTGGTCTCCCATTTGGGCGAGGTCTATTGTCTGCAGATCGTTTATTTAGTGTATGTTTTGGAATAGACAATGGATCTAATCTGTCCGGAGTGATGAGATAGGTGGCTGGTGTCAATCTAGCTAGGGTGCATTTCCCGGTGACTCCTACTGGAAGCCACTTAAATGCCTTGTCCCCACATACCCAATACATTGATGGTGGAAGCTTCCATATAGCTGAATGCTGTAATACTAATCGGTGTGCCAAATCTATAAACTTTGAAATATTACTCATCATGCACCATCCGGGCTTTTGTCCTAGTGGGGAGCAGTATCCTGCGGTAGGTTCTCCGCAGGAGGGAGTGTTCTTCTGATACCTTCATCTTTATTACACCTCAGGTTACCTGGTTTGTTAGCACAAGTTTCATCATTTCCATTCTCAAAGAAAACATTATTTTCCCATCTATCAGTGTGTAGGTATCGTTCTAAAAGGGAGGGCTTGAAAGCATCTAAGCTTCCTGTAGTGACCCCAAAACTTATCTTTAACCCCTGTGTCGGTATTTCTCCCAAAGAGGTTATACTAGTTCTATTTCTGGGTACCCATGCCCCACCGTTAAAAAATAGATACTGTCTTGGGATTATCTGTCCTGTTAGATTTCCCTGCCACCATGGAAAATCAGTCCAACCCACTACCGGTATTCTACCGTGGTGTTCCAAAGTTTTTGAGTGGCATTGTTGCTTAATGTGTCTGAGCAGTTACCCCAAGAGTTAATCTCTTCCCATGGGACTGGGACTGCAAGAAATGGTAGACTGGTGGATGTCACCGGCGCGTGTGTACAAATCCAACAGTTTGCAATAGTTTTGGTTTTGTTCTTTCAGTCCATCCACTAAAGCTAAGTGGTGTCTAATGAATCTGTTATCATCACCATCTACTCGACTAAGTCTGTTCCAAGCATCCGTTACTGCAAGGATGCAAGCAAATGTCATTAGTAGCATCATTCCTCTTCTGGAGGCTCTCCAAGGATCTTCTTACAATGGGATGCGTGGATCCAAGTTTCCTTGCCTTGTAGCTTGACTGCGGTACTTGTCGTCAGTAGAACTTGAAAAGGTCCATCAAATCTCGGATCCAGACTCTTTCTCACGTGTCTTTTAATGACTACCCAGTCTCCAGGCTGCAGGCTGTGACTCCCAGGATCCTGGTTCGGATCTGGAAGAAAACTGAAGACATTATCATGTACTTTCTTGAGTCTTTTATGCAAATCCCTTACATATGAGCTTAATACATGGTTACTCATTTCCAGTGCTTGGGGAAAGAAACATCCTAAACTAGGCACTTTGCCAAATAGTACTTCATACGGAGAAAGTCCAGTTCTCCTATTTGGAGTGTACCTTACTGAATATAGGGCTAATGGTAAACATTCAGGCCAAGATTTCCTTGTTTCAACCATGGCCTTTATGATTTTTAACTTCAATGTCCCATTTAGTCTTTCTACTTTTCCACTGCTTTGTGGATGATATGGGGTGTGGAAAGCTTGTTGAATTCCCAAAGCTGTCAAGACTTCATTCATTATTTCACCTGTGAAATGTGTACCTCTGTCACTTTCGATCACCTCTGGTACTCCATACCTGCACACCACCTCCGCAAGCAGCTTCTTTGCGGTTGCCGCAGCCGTAGCCTTGGCAATCGGGAAAGCCTCCGGCCAACCTGAGATTGAATCAGAACACACCAACACGTACTCCCATGACCTGATTTTGGCAGCTGAATATAATCAATCTGCAGTCTCTGGAAAGGATAGAGGGGCCGAGGGGCGTGTTTGGGTGGTGTCTTGACTACCCTTCCCTGATTATGTGTAGCACATACCATGCATCCCTGGATCAAGCTTTCTATACAGGTGGAAAAGCCTGGTGCCACCCAATGCTTCTGCATCACGCTCATTACAGCAGTTTTGGACTGGTGGGTTGGCCCATGTAACATCTGGGCAACCGCAGGGTACAACGCCCTTGGAAGGCATCGGCGCATCCCTCTTCCCCATACCCCAGTTGCTGCATTCAGACATGCACCTTCTTTTTCCCACTTTTCTACTTCCTCCTGGCGCACCTGAGCCTGCATCTGGGATAAGGCATCCTCCGACACAAAGGGATTTTTGGGAGCGCTTACCTGGTGCATCGTTACCCCTTGGAGTGGTCTACTGGCTGCTGTTTTTGCTGCTGCTTCGGCCATTGCGTTTCCTTTTACTCACCTGATCAGTGCGTCTGGTATGTGCTTTAACTTTTATGACAGCTACCTCTTTTGGTAATTGTAATGCATCAATTAACTGCTGGACTGCGTCAGCATTTTTAATGGGATGTCCTGCTGCCGTCAGGAATCCTCTAGATTTCCAAATTGGACCAAAATCATGGGCTATACCGAATGCGTATCTAGAATCTGTGTAGATGTTAACAATTCTACCTTCAGCTATCTTACAGGCCTCGGTCAGAGCCTTAAGTTCAGCCTCCTGGGCCGACTGATGTGGGAGCATTGGTTCTGCTTTGATTACTGATTCAGGGAGACGATGGCATACCCAGTGTGGAAGGTACCTGAGTCATCTTGGTGGCGAGATCCATCTACAAAAAATTCAAAATCAGCATTAAGTCTTTCAGTTTCAAACACTGTGGGTAGGCCTGCTGTTTCCTGTGCCATAAGCTGAACACAATCATGAGGAATCTCCTCTCTTGGATCTTCTTTGTACAATACCTGACCCCTCCTTTAGATCTGAGAGAGGTAACAACGTGGCAGGATTAAGTGTGGTACATCTCTGCAAAGAAACATTTGGAGGCATTAAAAGTGCACATTGCAATCGAAGGTGACGTGCAGCTGAAAGATGTGCCGGTTGCACCTGGTTCAGTATGGTGTATACATCATGAGGTGTAAGTACTGTCAATGGATGATCAAGAATGATGTCTGACGATTTGTGGAGCAATAGTCCTACAGCATGTAATGCCCGTACACAGGACGGGGCACCTCTAGCCACTGCATCTAGTCTTCCACTGAAATAGGCTACAGGCCTTTGATTGTCACCATGTAACTGAGTCAATACCCCTGCTGCGTGTCCCTGCTGTTTGTGGAGATACAGGGTGAATGGTAGTTCATAGTTGGGGGTTCCTAGCGCTGGAGCTGCCACAATCCTGTTTTTGAGAGAATAAAAAAAACAGTCTATACCTTCAGGAGTTAGTTTAAAAGGCACAATGGTGATACAGTCATAGAGTGGTTGCATGAGGATTGATACAGCATGTATCCACTGTCTGCAGTAGGAAACCAATCCAAGAAATGTCCTAAGAGCGGCAACATTAACAGGAATAGGAAAATTCTGTACAGCTTCTTTGCGAGCGCTGGTCAGATGTCGCGCCCCTGGTGTAATGCAATGTCCCAAAAAGATAACTGAAGATTTACAAAATTGCAGTTTATCCTTTGACACTTTACATCCAGCTTGGTACAGAAACAACATTAGTGATATCGTTGCAGTGCGACACTGTTTCCTGGAGGGGGCACAAATCAGTAAGTCATCAACATATTGCAGAACAACTACTTTTGGCATTTTCCATCTTTCCAGTATCTCTTACAGACTGGCAGCCTCTACAGGCACTGAAATCACGTATCAAAAAAAAATAAAAAAAATTATTATCTAGTTCAGTCTGAATGCCTGAGAACTTTCACACTACAGCTTGTAGCCAGAAAAAAAACTAGCTTAAAAAAAAATCAAAACCAGGAAACAGATACCTGTCCTGAGTCTCCACATGATGGACATGTGATGTGTGTGACTCTGAATTCTGCTCTTGTGACATGTCAGTGATCTTTTTCTCACAGACGATTTAACACCTTTTCAATCTTATTCACATAAAAAAAATCACTTCCTGGTCCGTTCAAATTAACTTGCTGTACCTTCTACACGATGCACCACTGCTCTTTTATAGCAGATGGTAATCTATTAGCAAACTTCCCGTTGCCTTTCAAATAACAAAAACGCATTATGCAGCGTAAAAGCTGCCTGTCTATTTGCTTCTCACGTACTCTGACCTTCTATTCACATGCCTAGCCCTTCGATTCTTACGTACTGTGTCTATTCCAAAAACCTATTCAACAAAGGTGATTTAAAAATCTGAAAACTGCTGCTTTCTGGTTCCTGTGCGTCCTCACCGAATGCCCGACGGGAGGGGCTAGTCAAACCGCTGCGCAGTTTGTGTATCCTCTCTCCCTCAGCCTGTAATTCTCCTTATCTATGGAGTGACCTTGGTCTAAAGCAGGCTGGTAGGAAAAAAAAAAATTATGGTTGGAGAATAAAACTCTGAAAAACAACCCTTGTTACTAAAACAGCTAATTAAAAAACAGAAAAGAGGTGGAAAAAAAACTGATTGTAAAATGATAAAAAAGAAAAGTACTTTAAAACTTTTGTCTGGTAGCGTAGGCTTTTTTTTTTTTTTTTTTTTCTACCGCCCTCTGGAATGCCATCTCGCTGCTGCCAGCACTTCCCCCCTCCCTTATATCTCTGCTTGCTGTCACTGACTTCTGCATTATCAGGTCCGGTCCTACCAACATAGCACTTGTATGTCTCATCTATCAGTCTATCGTATCTGGCTTCATCTGCCAATTTCCCTTTTATAAGTGCTTGCAGATCCTGTCTAGTTGCTTTATTAGAGTCAACTGCTCTGTGGGGCTCCATGGTCTGTACAACACTGCTGTCCGGGGGGCGCCTGGAGCTTGTCCGTCCACCTCATTTCCCGCAGCACCCGGGGTACCAGGTACCATTACTGTCCTCATTGGAAATAAATTGGCCGGGGGAGATCTGGGTCCACCGCAACCTACACAGACATCTACCGTCAGGGGATTCTGCTGTCCACACCTGGGGCAGACCCAACGGTTCGGTCCATGGGAAGTCAGTGGGAAAGTCTGATACAGTGGTGGAGTTAACGTAGGGGGCAAACAGGAGGGTAAATCAGTCATCCCTGTTTTTGTCAGTCCGTAATGTCAGTCTCCTAATTCTTCAGTCTTTCCCTCTAAGTAATCACACGCACTCATCCACAGGTTCACTGTTCTCAACAGTCCTTTTTCTCTCAACCATCCATGATGTGAGTTAAAGAACCTTTTCCATTTATCACTGTTCAATTCTCCGTTTTCATTCATGCCTGCTTTACACAACTAAATCTTTAGCAGAAACACCTTCCTTGGTGTTTTGGTTCCCCATTTTTGTATCTCCTCACCTAGAAGAGATTCTCTTGTCACCAAGACAAGTTTGTCACCAAGACAATTGCGTCACTTAGACTATGTCACCAAGACTCTGTCACCAAGACAGTTGCGTCACTTAGACAATGGGCCACAAAGGTTTCTGAACCATTCCACTGCTCGCTTTCCAAGATTTGTACGCCAACCAAATGAACAATCCGATCACACACACACCAAGACAAAACCACAACACAATCATTGGATCCATACTGTCATTTTTCAAAGGAGGAAAGGCAGGTCTGACAATTAATGTGAAGGTCTACTGGTTCAAAGGGACCTGAGCCAGGAATACCTGTGAATTACCTGGAAAGCCGACCGCTCGGGGAGGAGGGAGTCCACTATACAGTGATATAGATTTTAGGTAGAATATAATAAGTATTCTTACCCCAGCGCTGTGTATATCACCAACAGAGGGCTCCGCTCATCCCACGTCTCCGGATCGGTCGGGATTCCTCAGAGTAAAATAACTCAGGCTCCTGTTCGGGCGCCAGTTGTCGTCGCTGTTATCTCGTTAACCCTTTCCTCCTTGGAATGTGGTACCAGAGAGAATAAGACACAGACCAAAGGATGCGTCAATAAGCTCTGTCGTTTATTGCTAACAAAGGGATTCATATACACCCCTGAAGCAGGAAGCGGAATTACCATATATGGCAGTTAATACAACATAAACATAAAATGCTAGTTTCACTTTAAAAAAAACTCCATTCTTGGCTTTTGGCCCTGTTTAGCTCCTAGTACAGAGCGTCTCTTCTCAGGCGAGGGGGAATGTATTGTATTGACTAAAATGAGGAACATCTTATCTTGTCTCCTGGTACACGTTAACCTGTTGGTTAAAAAAGAAAACAAAGCCTCTGAACTTTAGAAAAATGCTAGCTCTAAGAAAAAATGCTGGTTCAGCGATCACACAGGTAACATTATGAGGTCAGAGTACCAGGAGGATTATAGATCAGAGCTGAAGGGGTTAAACAGGCAGATTCTCAGAACGAAGTCCAAGGTCAGGCAACAGATCAAGCAAACAGAATTCTAGGCAATTGAAAGCACAAAGCACAAACCTCACAGGCTGAATGTACGTCTGGCAGTTTTCTGGGAGACACAGCTTCAGTTAAGAAGCATGGCCATTAACAGAAATAATGTATTTGGAAGTCGCCTTGCTACACTCATCAGGAGAGCTTTAAACTAGAACAATGTGGGAAGGGAAGCAAAACGCCTGCAAAAGTCATACACCTGACAAATACTATTGAGAATTCTGCTATTAGAAGTGAAGGGGAAGAACAAAGACAAAAAAATCTACATAATAAAAATATTGGAGGAAGAGAAACCAATCACAAACTAAAATGTTTCTATACAAATGCACAAAGCATGGGCAACAAACAAGGAGAATTGGAACTACTAACGCAGGAGAAGTATGATGTCATTGGAATCACTGAGACTTGGTGGGACAATACACATGATTGGAATACAAGGCTAGAAGGATACAACTTATTTGCAAGAAACAGACTTGATAAACGAGGAGGAGGTGTCGCATTGTATGTTAGAAAAGCGTATATCTGCACAGAGATTGACGCTTCAGAGACTGGGAGTTCTGTGGAAACTGTTTGGGTAAGAATACAAGGACAGAACAATGGAAAGGACACCATTGTAGGCATTTACTACAGGCCACCTATGCAAGCTGAAGATATGGACGAACTCTTTATGCATCAAATGGCCAAGTTCTCCAAAAAATATGACATAGTGGTCTTGGGAGATTTCAACTATCCAGACATTTGTTGGGAATCTCTCTCAGGCAAAACTAACAGGTCAAGGAAATTCTTATCCTCTCTTGCTGACAACTTTATCTTCCAAAAGGTAGGGGAGAAAACAAGGGGATCTGCTACCTTGGATCTAATCCTTATAAACAGGGAAGAAATGGTTGAGGAGGTAAGAGTGGCTGGGACCCTAGGAGGTAGTGACCATGCTATTTTAGAATTTTGGATAACAAAAGGAGGAAGACCTGTGAAGACTCAGACGTCAAGGTTAGATTTCAGAAAGGCAGATTTTAAGGGACTCAGAAAGAGAATTGGAGGGATCCAATGGCTGGATATCCTTAAGGACAAAAATGTCCAGGAAGGATGGAAAATCTTGAAAAATGAGATTCTCAAAGCACAATTGTTAACAATTCCGAAAAGAGTGAAGAATGGGAAGCATTTAAGGAAACCAGGATGGATGAACACAGAACTTAAACACATGCTAAAAAGGAAGAAAGAAATGTTTATCAAATGGAAAGAGGGAGGCATATCTAAAGAAGAATATAATGCCGTCTGCAGAACCTGCAGGGCACAAATCAGATTATTTAAAGCTGACAATGAATTAAGGCTTGCAAGTGACATCAAAAGCAACAAAAAAGGATTTTGGGGATACGTCAAAAGTAAAAGAAAAGTCAAAGATGCTATAGGATTTTTACTGGATGAAAATGATGAAATGGTAAGACAGGATGTTGAGAAGGCTGAACTGTTAAATTCCTATTTTGTATCTGTTTTCTCTCAGAAAGGAAATGTAACATCAACTGATCTTCACTGTCCTATTAAAGGAATAGAAGAATTCAGGATATCTATAAACAGAAAGACAGTGAGGAAACATTTAGCTAACCTAAATGAATTCAAGTCTCCAGGACCAGATGAATTACACCCCAGAGTACTGAAGGAGATAGCAGAAGAAATTCTTGAACCACTGTCCATAATCTTTGAAAATTCTTGGAGAACAGGAGAAGTCCCAGAAGACTGGAGAAGAGCAAATGTTGTTGTAATGTATGTAGTACAGTTCATATAGCGTCTTGTGCTTGGGTGCGATGAAAATACATGAGACACAGGTTTGATATAGAAAGTCTTGTATTACTTCATACAAGTTGGCAAAAATAGTCACACAGTTTGCAGACACAGAAGCAGGAGACACAGCAGGCCAGAGTAATCTAAGCTCAGCAATCACTCTCCACAACAGGTTCAGGATCTTCTTCTCTGTTACCGTAAGTCCATGCAAACGTGGGTCTTTCAAAGAGCAGGGTTCAGAGTCCACAAGTGCTTCATAGTTCCTCAGTAGGAATAGCTGGAGTACAAGGTCCAAGGCTTTAGGAGTCAGGTCACAGGTTCACTGCAGGCTAGATTCTGAAGCACTGATTGCTCAGCTGTGGCTGCTTAAGAAGCAAAAGGAGAGAATCAGGGCGGGAACATGAAGCTGGAAACTCCATTTTGACTGAGGGCAAGATAGCTGCAGCAAGACAGAAAGTAAAATGGCTGACGAACAAACTGAGTTTCAGGAACATGTACACAGAAACCTTACATTACTCCCCCCTTAGGGACAACCTCCGGATGACCTCAGGCCAGGCTTGTGTGGGTACCTCTGATGAAACTGACGGAGCAAGCGAGGAGCATTAACGTTATTGACTGGTTCCCATGAGTTGTCCTCCACTGGGTAGCCCTGCCATTTAATCAGATATTGTAACTGATTTCTATACAACCTGGAATCTAAAATCCTTTCCACCAAAAATTCTTCCTGACCATCGACTAGCACTGGGTCAGGGCAAGGAGAAGAACGTCCAGGAAACGTATTGGGTGTCGCAGCCTTTAGTAGGGATACATGAAAGACAGGGTGAATTCTCATAGTTCTGGGCAGTTGAAGACGACAAGCAACGGCACTTATAATTTTACTGATTTTATAGGGTCCAATGTACTTATGTCCCAATTTAGACGATGGAATCCTTAACTTAAGATTTCTGGTTGACAGCCAGACCAAGTCTCCTACCTTGAAAGCTGGTGCAGGTTTACGAAATTTATCTGCTGCTTTCTTGTACCTTTCCTGAGCCGATTCCAGATTCTCCTTTAGAAGATCCATATTCTTCTGTAAAGACGTGATTCTTTCAGCCACTGCTGGTAAAGGTGTTTCTATGGGAAATCGTGGTAGAATGTTAGGATGATAACCTAGATTAGAGTAAAAAGGAGACTGCTTAGTGGAGGCACTCTGAGAGTTGTTATACGAGAACTCAGCTAATGGAAGTAGATCCACCCAATCATCCTGTAGGTGGCAGATAAAGCAGCGGAGATACTGCTCCAGGGTTTGATTGGTTCGTTCGGTCTGTCCATTAGTCTGGGGATGAAAAGCAAAGAAAGGTTTACTTTAATGTCCAATGCTGCACAGAAATTTTGCCAAAACCTAGAAGTGAATTGCACCCCTCGATCCGAAATAACCTCATCCGGTACTCCATGTAAGCGAAA
>JARQOD010000001.1:186203833-186311568 GCA_033576555.1 Oophaga sylvatica | reverse complement strand
AAAATGAGCTGCCTTTGTTAGACGGTCAACCACCACTAGAATGGTGTTCTTCCCCTGAGAGGTTGGTAACTCCACAATGAAGTCCATAGAAATGGATCCCCACGGGCGGGACGGGGTGGGAAGAGGCTGTAACAGACCAGTTGGTGAGGAGCGAGGTGTTTTGCATCTTGCACAGACCTCACATGAAGTGACATAATTCAAAACATCCTTCCTGCAAGTGGGCCACCAAAAGAAACGAGAAAGAAATTCCTGTGTCTTTAGAATTCCTCTATGCCCAGCTATCTTGGAATCGTGAATGAGTTGCAATACTCTTAATCTGACTGTTTCAGGAATATACAGACGTTGTCCCTGAATCCACACACCATTCTTAAAGACAAGACTTACGTCCCTTGGGGGTTGTGCCAAAAAGGAATCCGCATGGTATGCTTCCTTGATGTCCTTAAGTAGGTCTTGATTATGAATTACTCCTAGGAATCTAGAGTCAGGAAGAATAGTCTTAGGAGGAGTAATTGGACGTGTCTCTGCTGAGTAAATCCTAGAAAGTGCATCAGCCTTTCCATTGCGCGATCCTGGTCTATGAGAGATGATAAAATTAAATTGGTTTAAGAAAAGATTCCAGCGAGCCTGGCGAGGAGTCAGGCACTTAGCCGACCTGATAAACTCAAGGTTACGATGGTCTGTCAGGACGACTATTTGCTGTGCAGCTCCCTGAAGAAGGTGTCTCCATTCTTTGAAGGCGGCAATAATGGCCAACAACTCTCTATTGCCCACATCGTAGTTCCTCTCAGCCGAAGACAACTGCTGGGAAAAGAAGGCACAGGGATGCAAGACATTCTTCTCACCTGTTCTCTGAGAGAGTATAGCTCCAACGGCACAGTCTGAAGCATCCACCTCTATTATGAAGGCAAGCTCGGGGTTGGGATGTACTAGGATAGGTGCAGTGGTAAATTTATCTTTTAGACGGGAAAATGCTTCCTGGGCTTGGGGAGTCCAGGAAAACCTAGACTCTTTCCGGGTAAGTTGAGTGATAGGTGACACTACCTCAGAGAAATTTCTAATGAAACGTCTATAGAAGTTGGCAAACCCGATGAAGCCTGTACCTCCTTCACATTTCTAGGACTTGGCCAATCCTTGATGGCTTGGGTTTTGCTTCCATCCATACTAATTCCTTGTGTAGACAGTACATACCCCAGAAATTGAATTTCGGTCCTATGGAATTCACACTTTTCAAGTTTGATGTAAAGATGATTTTGTCTTAGACGTTCCAAGACCATTCTCACATGTCCATGATGTTCCTCTGTGGAGTTAGAAAAAATTAGAATATCATCCAAATAAATTACCACGAATGTATCTAGGAGATCCCTGAAGATGTCATTCACCAAGTGTTGGAAAGTGGCTGGGGCGGTACTCAGACCAAAAGGCATAACTAGATATTCAAAGTGTCCATAGCGTGACCTGAATGCAGTCTTCCATTCATCCCCAGGTCTAATACGGACTAAGTTATAGGCCCCACGAAGATCTAGTTTAGAAAAAATTTTGGCATGTCGCACTCTCTCCAATAACTCAGGGATTAAAGGCAATGGATAACGGTTTCTAATAGTAACCTTATTGAGTTCCCTATAGTCTACGCATGGTCTCAGAGATCCATCTTTCTTCTTTACAAAGAAGATGGGTGCACCTGCAGGAGATGAAGAGGGGCGTATGAAGCCCTTGGCTAGATTTTCATCTATGTAATCCTTTAAAGCCTTTAGCTCGGGCCCCGCCAGGGGGTAATCTTACCAAAAGGTATCTCTGCTCCAGGCAATAATTCAATTGGACAATCATATGGACGGTGAGGAGGAAGCTGGTCAGCGTTCTTCTTGTCACATAAATCCACATAGTCCTGGTATACAGCTGGTAGTTCAGGGACTGACATGATTCCTTTAGGAACAGAGCAAGCTGAAAGTTTTGGACTCATCTGTTTCTCTGGAAAGTGTAATTCCTTGGTCTCCCAGTTAATGGTAGGATTCTGAGCCTGCAGCCATGGTAGCCCTAGAATAATGGGAAAGTGGGGAGAAGAGATAAGCATAAAGGACAGTTTCTCTTGATGATCTTTACCCATAAGAACCCTCAAAGGCTCTGTTTCCTGATCCACTGGTCCAGAGGTCAGCAGGGAGCCATCCACAGTTTCCATCTGTACTGGAGTAGCCTTCTTCACTGAACGTATTCCCTGTTTCAGAGCAAAGGAGACATCCATAAAATTTCCACTTGCCCCTGAGTCGATCATAGCAGAGCTAGACACCCAAGCTGAATCAACCCAGAGTTTGATGGAAAGAAAGCAATGAGAATTGTTTTTCTTACAACTCAGCTGGGACACCGCTGAGGAAACTTGAAAAATGGCAGCGTTTACACAGTCAACGTCCTCAGAGTGACGGAGTTTAAGTCCGAGAAATCAAGATCTGTTGCTGCAGATCTCTCTGGAGCCTGAGGCTCGGACCTGACAGATCCCCTCTCGCAACACTCACAATGAATGAGTGCTGCAGTAGTCTTACGAGAACGGCTGGGGCAGTTTATAATGAAGTGCCCTGACTTACCACAATAGAAACATAGATTCTCCTTAAAACGATGTTACTTGCGTGCATCACTAACCCGTCGTTGTAAAGAGTCTACCTGCATGGGTTCAGGTTCGTTCCGTGTAATCCTACTCAAAGGTTCCTTAGCTGGAGAGGAAGGTAGGAAAAGGTTAGTACGATTGCTTTCGAACCATCTCTCTTGCCTGCGTTCAGTCAGACGAGTATCAATACGGATGCAGTAGTTAATAAAGTCACCTAACGCAGTGGGAGGGTCGGCACGAGCAAGTTCATCCTTAATCAGTGGAGATAACCCCTTTAGAAAAATAGATTTTTTGTCGGAACTGTCCCAGGTGGTATCAAGGGCCCATCTCCTGAAATCCAAGGCATATTCAGCTACCGAGTGCTTACCTTGGCGCAAAGCTAACATGGCTGCTTCAGCTGTTGCACCTCGATTGGGGTCATCAAACACCTGCCCCATGGCTGAAATAAAATTATCAAGGTGATTCAAACAATCATCCTCAGTCTCAATCAGAGGGTTTGCCCACATTAAAGCCTTGTTGGTAAGCAACATAATTATAGTAAGCACCTTAGATCGTTCAGTGGGAAATTGTGAAGCATGTGCAGAAAAAAAAAGATTGCATTGATTAATAAATCCCCTGAATTTCTCACGTTCACCGCCAAAACGAAAAGGGGGCAACTTGGGAATCCCAGCACTCGGGGCTACGGCAGGAGCCTGGACTCGCCCCTCTAGAACCTCAATCCTGGCTCGCAAATCCTGGGTAGTCTGTCCAACCACTTGCAAATTGTGATTATTGAGGTCCTGTAGATTTGTAAAACGGGTCTTTATATTCTGCAAATCTGCAAGGATATTATCAGTCACTCCGCAAAGTTCCTTTATGCGGGCCTCCATTTTCCAGATCTTTTAAGACAGGATTACTGGAAGAAGAGGAGAGAAAAAAAACAATAGTGTTCACCTGTGGCAACACTGCAGAGAGAAAAAAAAATTAAGGGAACTGCTCACCTGGAATGGTTGTGAGAAGTCACAACCACTATCATCTCAGAAAGTTTCAACCAGACATCTGATATCCAGAGTTACAGCAGACAAAAAAGAGAAAAGAAAGGAAAAAAAAAAAAACAATAGTGTTTACCTGTGGTAACACTGCAAAAAGAAAAAACTTAAGGGAATTGCTCACCTGGAATGGTTGTGAGAAGTCACAACCACTGTCATCACAGAAAGTACAACCGGACGTCTGATATCACAGTACAGCAGACACAGCCTTCCAGACCCAGCAGACACTAACGTTTTGTCTTCAGAATCTTGTAATGTATGTAGTACAGTTCATATAGCGTCTTGTGCTTGGGTGCGATGAAAACACAGGAGTCACAGGTTTGATATAGAAAAGTCCTGTATTACTTCATACAAGTTGGCAGAAATAGTCACACAGTTTGCAGACACAGAAACAGGAGACACAGCAGGCCAGAGTAATCCAAGCTCAGCAATCACTCTCCAATACAGATTCAGGATCTTCTTCTCTGTTACCGTAAGTCCATGCAAACGTGGGTCTTTCAAAGAGCAGGGTTCAGAGTCCACAAGTGCTTCAGAGTTCCTCAGTAGGAATAGCTGGAGTACAAGGTCCAAGGTTTACAGGAGTCAAGTCACAGGTTCACTGCAGGCTAGATTCTGAAGCACTGATTGCTCAGCTGTGGCTGCTTAAGAAGCAAAGGAGAGAATCAGGGCGGGAACATGCAAGCTGGAAACTCCATTTTGACTGAGGGCAAGATAGCTGCAGCAAGACAGAAAGTAAAATGGCTGACGAACAAACTGAGTTTCAGGAATATATACATAGAACCTTACACACGGCCAGACTGTGCAAGCTCCATTGAGAGAAAAAAAAATCCTCCTCAGCACCCAGAGAAAATTTTTTTTAACCTGGCTTAAAGTCCCTTTCAATTGCAAGGTGGCTTTAACCCCTTATTAACCCATTCGCCACCGCTACAGGGCAATGGGAATAGACGGGCAAAGTGCCAGAAAGGGCTAATCTAATTAGAGATTTGCCCTTTCTGGGGTGTCTGGGGGCAGATGTTAGTAGCCAGGGGGGCACAAAAAAATGTACCCTCCCTGGGCTATTATTATCTGCCCCACTCGCTTGCTTTGTCTGTCTGGTGGAGAAAATACAGCGGGAGCCCACGCATTTTTTTCAACGAATTTACACCTTTAATTAACCCCTACATGTCTGAAATTTTGCACACATACACTTATGTAATTGTAAGTTAAAACCATATGTCAAAATACATGAAATGACATGGTTAACTGTGTGTAAACAATGCATAATTTCATGTCGGCTTCTGTGATTTCACAAAAGCCGGCAATTTAATTAGCGGCTATTACAGTATGTAGAAGTGTATGAACTATAAATATATGTATATATATATGTCACAATGACATATATATATATATATATATATATATATATATATTCTATGTGTGTATATGTATTGTTTCTATTCTTTATTAAAGTTGTCAGTGTGATTTTACAGTATAGCCAGGGATGAATTAGCGGCTATTATACTATGTAGAAGTGTATGACCTATATATATATATATATATATATATAAATATATATATATATATATATATATATATAATTATTTGCTTTTTGTGTACATTTTTTTTTTACAATGTGATTTTTACATGACTTTTTACATAGAGATAACTGCTCTATGTAAAACTTCATGTTAAAATCGCATTGCATACAGATGGAAAACTGATGGAAAACTGATGGAAAATGCATGGTGCGATTTAAAATCGCATGCAAATCGCATGACATTTTACTAGAATCGTACCGTTTTTCCGTCCAGAAAACGGACTGATTTTTTTCCTACTAGTGGGTATGAGCCCTAAAGGTGAAATGAGTTTGGAAAAAACAGTTCAGCATTGGAACAATACCATGAGGGTTCATGGTGAAAAATATTGAGTTACCTACTGGCTCTGTGCCTAAGTCATCTGAAAAAACAGTTCTGTGAGCAGAGATAGGGGCTGTTGGACCGAGTTCCGAGTTCCCTTACTTTTTGAGAGCACACGGGTAACCAGGTTGCGCTCATTTGTACATTGCTTTTTTTCCTTATTTTTTCCCCTCTCCCGCTAAGTGTGAGAATAACTATATCCAGTATATATAAAGCTGAGTGTATGTATGTGTGTGTATGTATAAAGCCATGCCCATTCCACATAGTCCCGCCCACTGGCATAGCCACAATCACTCCACAAAGCCCCGTCCACACGGCCCAAGATTTAGCGCACATGGGCGGAGACACATTCATCTCGAAAGCCACCCTGCAAAACTCACGGCTGCGACGTCCCAGCCGCTGCGAGCTTCAATCAGGGTCATCACCTTCAGAGTATCAGTGCGGGGCAGGCACAGGCCACATCTAGCTCCATCGTGTCAGAATGGGGTTGCTCCTGTGAGGCATGACATCAAGGGAAAGAGAGGAGCCTCATGGATTATGCTGCTGTGCTCATAACAGGAAGTTGCTGTGTGGTGCTGCAGAAGAAGTAGGCTGTGTATACGATACACTGTATTGCAATTAGTGCAATTTCTCTCAGGATCAAGTGTTTCCAATTGTATATGGAAGAGGAGTGTGAGGTGCTGCCGGAGGAGGTGACTATAAAGGAGAAAAGCTGTGCTGCAGAAAAATGCTGTGTATAAAGGAGGCGTGTGAGGTACAGGAGGAAGCTGTGTAAAAATAAGAAACATGAGGTGCAGGAGGAATAAGGCCCCTTAACTGCCGCCGTTAATAGTCGTATCGGCAGTTGTTAAAGGGTTAATATTGTGTTATAAAATAATTTTGCTTCAACAAAATGGCGCTGGTTGTGTTCCATGTACGAGTGCAGGAGCATTGCTATGTTCAATAGCGACAATTTTTTTTTTCTGCGCGTTCCCACACTGGTCCTCGGAACACAGTGGGCTGTGCATGTGCAGATAGAGAGCATTGCTTGTTGATAGTTGTTATTGCGCATGTGCCAGTACCGTTTTCTTGAAGTAAAATTTTTATTTTTTGAAGACCACATTATTAAATGCGCATGCACAGTTTTTAAAATAGGAAGGACGTCACTGAAGGTTCAGTGACCTGTCATTTAAGCCCAGAATGATCATGATGAGGCAGAGCACCAGCATCTTATTAACTTAAAAATTCAAACACAGATTAACCCCTAACTGCCATCGGACGTACTATCCCGTCCATGGTACCTGGGCCCGTATGACCGGGGACGGGATAGTACGTCATAGGCGATCAGCTGCGCTCCTGAGGGGAGCGCAGCTAATCGCCGCCGGGTGTCAGCTGATTATCACAGCTGACACCCATGACTGTGTGTCAGGAGCGGTCACGGACCGCTCCCGGCACATTAACCCCTTGCACACCGCGATCAAACATGATCGGGTGTACTGGGGGCACAGGGGAGGATCGCGCAGGGTGGGGGCTCCCTGCGCGCCCCCCTGAGACCCTCAGAGCAGCGCGATGTGATCGCGCTGTTCTGAGGGCTTCCTCCCTCCCAGGACCCGGATCCAAGATGGCGCCGGGGTCCTGGAGGGAGGCGGCTACCTCAGTGCCTGCCGAGAGCAGGCACTGAGAAGCCTGCATCTATGCCTGTGCGATCGCTGGTGTGACAGAGTGCTGTGCACACTGTCACACCAGCGATCTGATAAATACTGTGATGTCCCACCCTGGGACAAAGTAAAAAAGTTAAAAAAGTAAAAATAAACATGTGTAAAAAAAAAATCCAAAATAAATAAAAAAATAAAAAATATTCCCCAATAAATTCACTTCTTCCTGTAAATAAAAAAAAAAAACAATAAAAGTACACATATTTGGTATCGCCGCGTCCGTAACGACCCCCCCTATAAAATTGTCCCACTAGTTAACCCCTTTAGTGAACCCCTTAAAAAAAAAAAAAAACGAAGCAAAAAATCAATGCTTTATCATCATACCGCCGAACAAAAAGTGGAATAACGTGCGATCAAAAAGACCGATATAAAAAAAATGGTACCAGCTGAAAACGTCATCTTGTCCCGCAAAAAACGAGCCATCATAAAGCATCATCAGCGAAAAAATAAAAAAGTTATAGCTCGCAGAATAAAGCGATGCAAAAATAATTATTTTTTATATAAAATTGTTTTTATTCTATAAAAGCGCCAAAACATGAAAAAATGATATAAATGAGGTATCGCCTAATCGTACTGACCCGAAGAATAAAACTGCTTTATCAATTTTACCACACGCGGAACGGTATAAACGCCTCCCCAAAAGAAATTCATGAATTGCTGATTTTTGTTCATTCTAACCTCCCAAAAATCGAAATAAAAAGCGATCAAAAATGTCACGTGCTCAAAAATGGTACCAATAAAAACATCAACTCGTCCCGCAAAAAATAAGACCTCACATGACTCTGTGGGCCAAAATATGCAAAACTTATAGCTCTCAAAATGTGGTGATGCAAAAAACTATTTTTGCAATAAAAAGCGTCTTTTAGCGTGACAGCTGCCAATCATAAAAACCCGATATCAATAGTAAATCAAACCCCCCTTTATCACCCCTTAGTAAGGGAAAAATAATAAAATTAAAAAAAGTATTTCCATTTTCCCATTAGGGTTAGGGTTAGGGTTGCGGCTAAAGTTAGGGTTAGGGTTGGCGCTAAAGTTAGGATTAGGGTTAGGGTTGGGATTAGGGGTGTGTTAGGGTTAGGTTTGTGGTTAGGGTTGGGACTAGGGTTAGGGGTGTGTTGGGGTTAGGGTTGGAGTTAGAATTGGGGGGTTTCCGCTGTTTAGGCACATCAGGGGCTCTCCAAATGTGACATGGCGTCTGATCTCAATTCCAGCCAATTCTGCGTTGAAAAAGTCAAACGGTGCTCCTTCACTTCTCAGCTCTGCCATGCGTCCAAACAGTAGTTTATCCCCACATATGGGGTATCAGCGTACTCTGGACCCCAAGAGTTATTGTGCAATTTGTCCTATTTCTTCTGCTACCCTTGGGAAAATAAAAAACTGGGGGCGAAAATATTATTTTTGTACAAAAAAAAATATTTTTTTGTTTTTACGGCTGTACATTATAAACTTCTGTGAAGCACTTGGGGCTTCATAGCGCTCACCACACATCTAGATAAGTTCCTTGTGGGGTCTATTTTCCAAAATGGGGTCACTTGTTGGGGATTTCCACTGTTTAGGCGCATCAGGGCTCTCCAAATGCGACATGACGCCCCAGACCATTCCATCAAAGTCTGCAATCCAAAACGTCACTACTTCCCTTCCGAGCCCCGACGTGTACCCATACAGTAGTTTTCTCCCACATATTGGATATCAGCGTACTCAGGACAAATTGGACAACAACTTTTGGGGTCCAATTTCTCCTGTTACCCTTGTAAAAATAAAATATTGGGGCAAAAAAATCATTTTTGCAAAAAAAAAAAGGATTTTTTATTTTTACGGCTGTGCGTTATAAACTTCTGTGAAGCACTTCGGGGTTCAAAGTGCTCACCACACATCTAGACAAGTTCCTTGTGGGGTCTATTTTCCAAAATGGGGTCACTTGTGGGGGGTTTCCACTGTTTAGGCGCATCAGGGGCTCTCCAAATGCGACATGACGCCCCCAGACCATTCCATCAAAGTCTGCAATCCAAAACGTCACTACTTCCCTTCCGAGCCCTGACTGCGCCCATACAGTAGTTTTCTCCCACATATTGGATATCAGCGTACTCAGGACAAATTGGACAACAACTTTTGGGTTCCAATTTCTTCTGTTACCCTTGTGAAAATAAAATATTGGGGGCGAAAAAATCATTTTTGTAAAAAAAAAAAAGATTTTTTATTTTTACGGCTGCACGTTATAAACTTCTGTGAAGCACTTCGGGGTTCAAAGTGCTCACCACACATCTAGATAAGTTCCTTGTGGGGTCTATTTGCCAAAATGGGGTCACTTGTGGGGGTTTCCACTGTATAGGTGCATCAGGGGCTCTCCAAATGTGACATGACGCCCCCAGACCATTCCATCAAAGTCTGCAATCCAAAACGTCACTACTTCCCTTCCGAGCCCTGACGTGCGCCCATACAGTAGTTTTCTCCCACATATTGGGTATCAGCGTACTCAGTACAAATTGGACAACAACTTTTGGGTTCCAATTTCTTCTGTTACCCTTGTGAAAATAAAATATTGGGGACGAAAAAATCATTTTTGTAAAAAAAAAAAAGATTTTTTATTTTACGGCTGTACGTTATAAACTTTAGTGAAACACCTGGAGGTTAAAAGTTCTCACCACACATCTAGATAAGTTCCTTGAGGGGTCTAGTTTCCAAAATGGCATCATTTATGGGGGTTTCCACTGTTTAGGCAGATCAGGAGCTCTCCAAACACGACATGGCGTCCAGCCAATTCTGCGTTGAAAAAGTCAGACGGCGCTCCTTCCCTTCCAAACTCTGCCATGCACCCAAACAGTGGTTTACCCCCACATATGGGGTATCAGCACACTCAGGACAAATTTCACAATAACTTTTGGAGTCTTGTTACCCTTGGAAAAATAAAAATTGGGGTGAAAAGATCATTTTTGTGGAAAAAATATGATTTTTAAATTTTACGGCTCTACGTTATAAACTTGTGTGAAGCACTTGGGGGTTCAAATTGCTCACCAAAGATCTAGAAAAGTTCCTTAGGGGGTCTAGTTTCCAAAATGGGGTCATTTGTGGGGGGTTTCCACTGTTTAGGCAATCAGGGGCTCTCCAAATGCAACATGGCATCCAATCTCAATTCCAGCCAATTTTGGTTGGAAAAAGTCAAATGGTGCTCCTTCCATTCCGAGCTCTGCCGTGCGCCCAAACAGTGGTTCCCACCCACATATGGGGTATCAGCGTACTCAGGACAAATTGGACAACAACTTATGTGGTCCAATTTCTCCTGTTACCCTTGAGAAAATAAAAAATTAGTGACTAAAATATAATTTTTGTGGGAAAAAAATAGGATTTTTTATTTTCATGCCCGGGCATTATAAACTTGTGTGAAGCACTTGGGGGTTCAAAGTGCTCACCAAAGATCTAGATAAGTTCCTTAGGGGGTATAGTTTCCAAAATGGGGTCACTTGTGGGGGGTTTCCACTGTTTAGGCTCATCTGGGGCACTGCAAACGGAACATGACCCCCATCAACGTCTGCATTCCAAAACGTTACTACTTCCTTTCCAAGCCCTGCCGTGCACCCAAACAGTTCCCCCCCCACATATGGGATATCAGCGTACTCAGGACAAATTGGACAACAACTTTTGGGGCCAATTTCCTTTGGAAAATTCAAAAATTTGGGACTAAAAAATCATTTTTGTGGAAAATTTTTTTTTTTTTTTCACACCCAGGCATTATAAGCTTTTGTGAAACACTTGGGAGTTCAAAGTGCTCACAACAGATCTAGATAAGTACCTTAGGGGTCTAGTTTCCAAAATGGTGTCACTTGTGGGGGTTTCCACTGTTTAGGCGCATCAGGGGCTCTCCAAACACGACATGGCGTCCAATCTCAATTCCAGCCAATTTTAGTTTGAAAAAGTCAAACGGCGCTCCTTCCCTTACGAGCTCTGCCGTGTGCCCAAACAGTGGTTTTCCCCCACATATTGGGTATTGGCGTACTCAGGAGAAATTGCATAACAACCTTATCTGCCCATTTTCTCCTTTTACCCTTGTGAAAATAAAAAAAAAGTTTGTAAAAGATCATTTTTGTGGCTAAAAAGTTAAATATTCATTTTTCCTTCCTTCACGTTGCTTTAGTTCCTGTGAAGCACCTGAAGGTTAATAATCTTCTTGAATGTGGTTTTGAGTACCTTGAGGGGTGCAGTTTTTAGAATGGTGTCACTTTTGGGTATTTTCTGCCATATAGACCCCTCAAAGTGACTTCAAATGAGAGGTGGTCCCTAAAAAAAATGGCTTTGTAAATTTTGTTGTAAAAATGAGAAATCGCTGGTCAACTTTTAACCCTTATAACTTCCTAACAAAAAAAAATTTTGGTTCCAAAATTGTGCTGATGTAAAGTAGACATGTGGGAAATGTTATTTATTAACTATTTTGTGCGACATATTTCTCTGTTTTAAGGGAATAAAAATTCAAAGTTTGAAAATTGCAAAATTTTAAAAATTTTCGCCATATTTGCGTTTTTTTCAAAAATAAACGCAAGTTATATCGAAGAAATTTTACTTCTAACGTGAAGTACAATATGTCACGAGAAAACAATTCAGACTCGCGAAGATCCGTTGAAGCGTTCCAGAGTTATAACCTCATAAAGAGACAGTGGTCAGAATTGTAAAAATTGGCCCGGTCATTAACGTGCAAACCACCCTTGGGGGTGAAGGGGTTAAAAAAGAAACTTCTCAGCAGAGAGAAGCAAGACTTACAGACAAGAGAATCGCAGCTGCTTCCACCAGGACACAGGAAAAAGTTGGAAATTTGAATACTCTGCCTTTTGCTACCACTCAGACATCAACTATCAGGATAATCCAAAAGTTAACATAGGAAAAATGGATGTAGTCTGCATGTACTGCAATGC
Source organism: Oophaga sylvatica (assembly GCA_033576555.1). NCBI lineage: Eukaryota > Metazoa > Chordata > Amphibia > Anura > Dendrobatidae > Oophaga > Oophaga sylvatica. The sequence continues at coordinate 186,299,457 of JARQOD010000001.1, read as the reverse complement.
CCTGAAGTGGAAAGATGAAACGCCAGGTTTATGCTGTGCAAATGGCAAGGTAAAACTGCTTCCTCTCCTCTCACCACCAGATCCCCAGAAGTCTCTGGTGACATGCACCACTGCAATATCAAACCATTTCTTGGACAACATCAGGAAGTACAAATCCTGCTTCCAAATGACATCATTTGGAGCAAAAGGAGAAGTTTTTTTCAACTGGATTTATGCCCACATTCAAAGTTCAAGGACAGATTTACCCCTCAGTTGGCTCACTGCTTCCATTACAAGGAAAAGAACCTCAATTTCTACTTCATGTGAAATGTAGAAGCAGAGGCTCAGCAGAGATGCTCTTTAATTCCAAACACTCGTCTTGATATTGTCACTAACTTACAGCAGTTCATTTGTTTAAACAATCCACATGTTCAACTTTTCAAGACTGCACTTGAATGCATGCCAAGTGACAATTACAAAGTTGTTATCAGAGCTGACAAAACACCACAAGGTGAGCATCAGCAGCGTTTCAATGTCCCCACATCTGATGAGGTAGCTATTTTAATTCTGGGTAATGAGTTTCACAGCTGTGACATTGTGCTTCAGAAAAGGAACAATGGTTTGCAACGGGTTGCAGAAACTCACAGGTCCTATGATGCACTGCAATATCCAATTATCTTTTGGCAGGGACAGGATGGCGACAGGCATCCCTTCAGGGAAAAAAAGTGTCAGCCATGGACTTCTATGCCTATAGGATCATGACAAGAGTTGGTGAGGAAAATCACATCCTCAAATGCAGACATCTCTTCCACCAATTCATCGTTGACATGTATACAAAAATTGAGAGTGAACGTCTTCTATATATCCGACTAAATCAAAAGAAGCTCAGAGTCAAGGAATACATTCACCTTAGAGATGCTGTGGCAAATGATGCTGATCCGAACGACTTGGGTAAAATGGTAATCCTTCCATCAACTTTCACTGGAAGCCCACGACACATGCATGAATACACGCAGGATGCAATGACTTACGTAAGAAAGTTTGGCCGTCCAGATCTTTACTTGCAATCCTAATTGGGAGGAAATCAGAGAGCACCTGTTACCAGGCCAGAAAACTGTCCATCACCATGACATCATTGTACGAGTTTTCAAAAGGAAACTTTCAAAAATAGTTCATCTGATTACAAAAGCACATGTGTTTGGTGAGACACAGTGCTGGATGTATTCAGTTGAATGGCAGAAAAGAGGCCTTCCTCATGCCGATATCTTCATCTGGCTGAAACAAAAAATACAGCCCACTGAAATTGACAATATCATCAGTGCAGAATTGCCAGACCCTGAGAATGACCTGTTGCTGTTTGACACCATCACAAAGAACATGATCCATGGTCCCTGTGGGAACTTCAACAAAAATTCTCCCTGCATGGTTGATGGCAGGTGTTCAAAGAATTACCCACGAAACCTGGTCCAAGAAACACAAACTGGAGAAGATGGATATCCAGTCTACCGAAGAAGAAAACGAGGGGATGGTGGTTTCATAACAAAGCCCAAAATGGGGGTTGGATCATCACCCCAAGAGATAGAAATTGACAAGAGAGTGGTGCCTTACAATCCTCTGCTCTCTAAAATTTTCCAGGCCCACATCAACATCGAATCTTGCCACTCTGTAAAGTCAATCAAGTACATATGCAAATATGTCTACAAAGGAAGTGATCAAGCAGTGTTTGATTATATAATGTGAAATGTTTTTATGTGCATATAATCATTATACAGGTCCTTCTCAAAAAATTAGCATATAGTGCTAAATTTCATTATTATCCATAATGTAATGATTAAAATTAAACTTTCATATATTTTAGATTCATTACACACCAACTGAAATTTTTCAGGTCTTTTATTGTTTTAATACTGATGATTTTGGCATATAGCTCATGAAAACCCAAAAATCCTGTCTCAAAAAATTAGCATATTTCAATCCGTCCAATAAAATAAAGTGTTTAAAACAAAATAAAAAAAACCCATCAAATAATAATGTTCAGTTATGCACTCAATACTTGGTCGGGAATCCTTTTGCAGAAATGACTGCTTCAATGCGGCGTGGCATGGAGGCAATCAGCCTGTGACACTGTTGAGGTGTTATGGAGGCCCAGGATGCTTCGATAGGGCCTTAAGCTCATCCAGAGTGTTGGGTCTTGCGACTCTCAACTTTCTCTTCACAATATCCCACAGATTCTCTATGGGGTTCAGGTCAGGAGAGTTGGCAGGCCAATTGAGCACAGTAATACCATGGTCAGTAAACCATTTACCGTGGTTTTGGCACTGTGAGCAGGTGCCAGGTCGTGCTGAAAAATGAAATCTTCATCTCCATAAAGCATTTCAGCCGATGGAAGCATGAAGTGCTCCACAATCTCCTGATAGCTAGCTGCATTGACCCTGCCCTTGATGAAACACAGTGGACCAACACCAGCAGCTGACATGGCACCCCACACCATCACTGACTGTGGGTACTTGACACTGGACTTCAGGCATTTTGGCATTTCCTTCTCCCCAGTCTTCCTCCAGACTCTGGCACCTTGATTTCCGAATGACATGCAAAATTTGCTTTCATCAGAAAAAAGTACTTGGGACCACTTAGCAACAGTCCAGTGCTGCTTCTCTGTAGCCCAGTGCTGCTTCTCTGTTTCTGGTTCAAAAGTGGCTTTACCTGGGGAATGTGGCACCTGTAGCCCATTTCCTGCACACGCCTGTGCACGGTGGCTCTGGATGTTTCTACACCAGACTCAGTCCACTGCTTCCGCAGGTCCCCCAAGGTCTGGAATCGGTCCTTCTCCACAATCTTCCTCAGGGTCCGGTCACCTCTTCTCGTTGTACAGCGTTTTCTGCCACATTGTTTCCTTCCAACAGACTTCCCATTGAGGTGCCTTGATACAGCACTCTGGGAAAGCCTAATTGTTCAGAAATTTCTTTCTGGGTCTTACCCTCTTGCTTGAGGGTGTCAATGATGGCCTTGTGGACATCAGTCAGGTCGGCAGTCTTACCCATGATGGCGGTTTTGAGTAATGAACCAGGCAGGGAGTTTTTAAAAGCCTCAGGAAGCTTTTGCATGTGTTTAGAGTTAATTAGTTGATTCAGAAGATTAGGGTAATAGCTCGTTTAGAGAACCTTTTCTTGATATGCTAATTTTTTGAGACAGGATTTTTGGGTTTTCATGAGCTGTATGCCAAAATCATCAGTATTAAAACAATAAAAGACCTGAAAAATTTCAGTTGGTGTTTAATGAATCTAAAATATATGAAAGTTTAATTTTAATCATTACATTATGGAAAATAATGAAATTTAGCACTATATGCTAATTTTTTGAGAAGGACCTGTAATTTGTTATAACTAACCCACAGTTCGTTACTATGCCCGGCCAATGCTGGATTCTTCAGCTAGTATAATATAAAATACTCACCAGCCCACTTCTCGTATGGGAACTCAGTCCAACAGCCCCCATCCCTGCTCACAGATCTGGTTTAAAAACATTATAAAACACGTATATAAGTTACACATGCTATTTGAAGAGTTCTAAACTTACATATACATCCATCATACACAAATATTGCTCTCTTTATATACAGTACAGGCCAAAAGTTTGTGACACACCTTCTCATTTAAAGATTTTTCTGTATTTTCATGACTATGAAAATTGTACAGACACACTGAAGGCATCAAAACTATGAATTAAAACATGTGGAATTATATACTTAACAAAAAAAGTGTGAAACAACTGAAAATATGTCTTATATTCTAGGTTCTTCAAAGTAGCCACCTTTTGCTTTGATGACTGCTTTGCACACTCTTGGCATTCTCTCGATGAGCTTCAAGAGGTAGTCACCGGAAATGGTCTTCCAACAATCTTGAAGGAGTTCCCAGAGATGCTTAGCACTTGTTGGCCTTTTGCCTTCACTCTGCGGTCCAGCTCACCCAAATTATCTCAATTGGGTTCAGGTTATCTGGCGTAGCACCTTATCACTCTCCTTCTTGGTCAAATAGCCCTTACACAGCCTGGAAGTGTGTTTGCGGTCATTGTCCTGTTGAAACATAAATGATGGTCCAACTAAACGCAAACCAGATGGAATAGCATGCCGCTGCAAGATGCTGTGGTAGCCATGCTGGTTCAGTATGCCTTCATTTTTGAATAAATCCCCAACAGTGTCACCAGCAAAGCACCCCCACACCATCACACATCCTCCTCTATGCTTCACAGTGGGAACCATGCATGTAGAGTCCATCCGTTCACCTTTTCTGCATCGCACAAAGACACGGTGGTTGGAACCAAAGATCTGAAATTTGGACTCATCAGACCAAAGCACAGATTTCCACTGGTCTAATGTCCATTCCTTGTGTTCTTTAGCCCAAACAAGTCTCTTCTGCTTGTTGCCTGTCCTTAGCATTGGTTTCCTAGCAGCTATTTTACCATGAAGGCCTGCTGCACAAAGTCTCCTCTTAACAGTTGTTGTAGAGATGTGTCTGCTGCTAGAACTCTGTGTGGCATTGACCTGGTCTCTAATCTGAGCTGCTGTAAACCTGCGATTTCTGAGGCTGGTGACTCGGATAAACTTATCCTCAGAAGCAGAGGTGACTCTTGGTCTTCCTTTCCTGGAGCGGTCCTCATGTGAGCCAGTTTCTTTGTAGCGCTTGGTTTTTGTAACTACACTTGGGGACACTTTCAAAGTTTTCCCAATTTTTTTGGACTGACTGACCTTCATTTGTTAAAGTAATGATGGTCACTCGTTTTTCTTTACTTAGCTGCTTTTTTCTTGCCATAATACAAATTCTAACAGTCTATTCAGCAGGACTATCAGCTGTGTATACACCAGACTTCTGCACAACACAACTGATGGTCCCAACCCCATTTATAAGGCCAGAAATCCCACTTATTAAACCTGACAGGGCACACCTGTGAAGTGAAAACCATTTCCGGTGACTACCTCTTGAAGCTCATCAAGAGATTGCCAAGAGTGTGCAAAGCAGTCATTAAAGCAAAAGGTGGCTACTTTGAAGAACCTAGAATATAAGACATAATTTCAGTTGTTTCACACTTTTTTGTTAAGTATATAATTCCACATGTGTTAATTCATAGGTTTGATGCCTTCAGTGTGAATGTACAATTTTCATAGTCATGAAAATACAGAAAAATCTTTAAATGAGAAGGTGTGTCCAAACTTTTGGTCTGTACTGTTTATACAGTATGTCTATATACTGTATATATATATATATATATATAGACATATATACAGTATTTCACACTGCATACAGAATATGTACACTCACATATGCAGTATATATACACACATACAGTATAGAGTACACACAGTATACATGCACACAAACAATACATACAGAAGAGATATACACACATACAGTTTATAGATACATGCATACTGTATATACAAACACACGCAGTATCTATACACAGAGCTGACACCAGTAATTTCAGGGCCCTATACTGGCAAAATTTTCAGGCCCCCTTAAGGCTCCACCCCAGCTCTGCCTCCATCCCTTGAACCTTCCACAATTATGAGAGCTGCCTTCAGCAGCGGTTGCCTGGGAACAGCGCACACTGTACTGCTTTTCCCAGGTGCTGGTACATGTCACACGGACGGCACATGAATGTCATACTGATGTGAAACATGGACACGGACAGCAAACAGACACACAGATGTCACACTGACAAGGCCCATGGATTTCACCAGTACTAGTTTTTCCTGTACAGGAATCATTATCACATGCCTGGTATGGGGCGGGCTTTGTGTGTGAGCTCATTCAATACACCCACTTCTGACATGCGCCATACATGTGCGGAGCATGTCATGAAGGGGTTAAAGCTATTAAAAAACTCACTTGTTTCCATAAATCTGCAAAATAGAGCAGGAAAATGCAAGTTGCAGAGATAAGGGGCAAGCATCTTAGGGGTTTTGATTCTGCCACATTACAGAACATATACACATGCATATACAGTGCATATATGGGTATATATATATATATATATATATATATATATATATATATAGATACAGTATATCTACATGTATTTTGTAAGACGGCCGCCAGACAAGTCCTTGAGGGAAGATATGTGTCATTGTGGCTATTAGCTGCGGTGATGCGAGCTCGGAAGCATGTTCCAGCACATACAGTGCTGAGAAATTTATTTTGGGCCATTCCATGGCTGGGTTTTACAAGCAGTCATAAGAGATGGGTGGCAATGACTGCTGACATATCCCAACCCCAGGGGCTTGGTTTGGCAAATAAAATGGCGGCCGAGTGTCTCATTCAGTATCTGTGGCTGGAGGTGTGGAGACCTCCAGTGTGTGTTGCTAAAGACACTGACCTGACCTGAGCGAGCGGACCTGCAGTACTATATGGACTATTTAATTTCAGTTAGTTTTCACTTTGTGCCAAGTAGGCTATCTTTGTTTGTGTGTGTTTAAACAGGTTTATGAATTTAAAAAACCTGACCGGACATTTTCTTATGAAATCACTCCCTGTGCCTACTTCAAAACCGCAGCTCAGTGCATACAATCCTCTACAATATATATATATACAAACACACACACACTACAGACACATTACTTGCACATAACCACATTGAGCACATACACATATATACTCAATCTTTTCTGCAGGCAGCTGGATTTCTTCATCATGCACACAGACCTGGCTGCTCTCAGTCCAGCATCCTCACAGCACTGATCCTCCCTCACTCTCAACCCAACAGCACAGCAGTGTGAGGAGTAGAAGGATGATTGTGCCACCCTCTGGGAGACACCACAGAGAGCCACTTCAGAAAATAAGTGTCTCATGTCTCATGCGCAATAAGGTCTTATCTGGGTATTATGGGTAGGCATTTAATCAAAAGCTGCTCAGCTGTGAGGGTTGTGTGTGACACAACCACTATCATAGCCTATTGTATATAATTGAAAGCCAGAATAAATGAACTTCGAGTCGCTGCTGATTCGGGAACAAAGCATAAACAATTTGGTTAAGGTGGTTTATTTGCTAATGTGTTTTAGAGTCAAGTCCAACTCCTTCCTCAGGACAACCACATGTGAGATTTTACTCTAATACACGTTGAAAAATAAACCTTCAATCAAATTGTTTACAATTTGTTCCTGAACTGCCAACACACTCAAAGTCCACGGAGTTTGACCTGTACTAGATATTAGAGATGGGCGAGCCCAAACAGTAAAGTTCGGCGTCCGTACCGCACACCTACTGTTCAGGCACAGACACACAACACGGACTTTACCAGGAAGTCTGTGTTACTGTTTGGATTAGGCCCCATGAACCCTGGGTGTTTGATGCCCTGTCATGTGCATGCACTGCATTACTGCCGATCAGACAGCCGCAGTTCCCATGCTGTTAAATAACCCTCTCCGGGAGAATTTCACTGCGGTGAATTTGAACGGTGGTGAACTCGCCTCTGCACTGCAAGACTTTTTCTCACTGTGCTAGCGGTAAAATCAGCAGAGGAAGGTCACCGCAGTTCATTGGTCTGGCTGGGAACGCAGCCTCAGTGACTTGCAGTAACCCTGATAAGATCATCGCTGCTCACTGATGCTACACTTGCAGCAGCTCACTCATCAGTGGTTCTGAGCCTGGATGGCCGCATGTTGGCACTGTCCAGGTTTAAAACTATTTATCCCTAGACATGGATTACAGCGTGGGACAGATGGACAGATAAGGGATATTGCTGTTTGTTATTTTTGTTTTATTACAGGAGACAAGGGATTCAATGGATCGGCATTTTGTGAGTATAACTGTTTGTTATTTTTAAATGAAAAAGGAAATGTGTGGTTTGTTTAAATTTCAAATAAAATACTTTATTCTGCCGGTGTGTTTATATACAATATAGCTATAGGATAACTCTCCATTACAAAGCTGTGGGCTTGATGTCACCAGACAATACAAAGGTGACATCAACCCCACAAATATGAACCCCACTTGCCACCATTACAGGGCAAGTGGGAAGAGGAGGGCAAACCACCAGAATTGGCGCAACTGAGAGCTCAGACTCCCAACAAGGCCAATAAACCCCTGGTCTACCAAAAGAGATTAACACCATTTAAAAAAGAAGGTAAAGTGCTTCTTTTCAGTGCAGGAGTAGGATTAATCAGACACTGCAGTCTTCTAGCTCCTCTTTGTTGTGGTAACCCCGTGATATGGCGCCTGCACTCTAAATAAATAATTTAAAGAAAAAATTCATGGATTCCCTTGTATTTTTGATAACCAGCCAGGTAAAGCTGACAGCTGAGACTGCATCCTTAGCTGTCAGCTTCAGCAAGGCTGGTTATCAAGAATAGAGGGGTCCCCACACCGTATTTTTAACTATTCAAATAAATAATTTAAAAAAAATGCGTGGGGTCCCACCATTTTTGACAACCAGCCTTGCTAAAGCAGACAGCTGGGGGCTAATATTCTCAGGCTGGTAAGGGGCCATGATATTGCCCCAGCCTAAAAATAGCAGCCTGCAACTGCCCAGAAAAGGAGCATCTATTAGATCTGCCAATTCTGGCTCTTTGCCCAGCTCTTCCCATTTGCCCTGTAGTGGTGGGAAATGGGTTTCATATTTGTGGGATTGATGTCACCTTTGTATTGTCAGGTGACATCAAGCCCACGGATTAGTAATAGAGAGGCATCTATAAGACACCTCTCCATTACTAATCCTATAGTTACATGGCAAATAAAGACACAGCCAATATTAAGTCCTTTATTAGAAATAGGACTAAACACTGTTTTCCTTTTTTATTTAAAAATAACAAACACAGTTATACTCACCTAATGCCTAATTCCACTGAAGCCCTCGTTCTCCTGTAATGAAACTAAAATAAAAAACAACAATATCCCTCAACTATCGTTCTTTCTGATCCACACCATAATCCATGTTTGGGGGATTAATAGTTTTCAACCTGGACGGTGCGAAGATGTGACCATCCAGGCTGAGAACCACTGGTTTTAATGCAGCAATTATGATACAAAAAAGGAGAATTCTTTTCCCAAAGTATAGTTTGTGAATAGCAGCAAAAGGGAAGATTTAAAACTTAACATTTATTTTATCAAAAAACGTTAAAAACGGACACATACAGTACAGACCAAAAGTTTGGACACACCTTCTCATTCAATGATTTTTCTGTATTTTCATGACTATGAAAATTGTAGAATCACACTGAAGGCATCAAAACTATGAATTAACACATGTAGAATTATACATTACACTTTACAAAAAAGTGTGAAACAACTGAAAATATGTCTTATATTCTTGGTTCTTCAAAGTAGCCACCTTTTGCTTTGATTACTGCTTTGCACGCAGAAAAGGTGAACGGATGTTCTCTACATGCCTAGTACCCACCGTGAAGCATGGAGAGAGGTAGTGTGATGATGTGGGGGTGCTTTGCTGGTAACATTGTTGGGGATTTATCCAGACCATCTCGATTGGGTTCAGATCTGGTGACTGTGGAGGCCAGGTCATCTGGCGTAGCACCCCAACACTCTCCTTCTTGGTCAAATAGCCCTTACACAGCCTGGAGGTGTGTTTGGAGTCATTGTCCTGTTGAAAAATAAATGATGGTCCGACTAAACGCAAACAGGATGGAATAGCATGCCGCTGCAACATGCTGTGGTAGCCATTCTGGTTCACTATGCCTTCAATTTTGAATAAATCCCCAACAGTGTCACCAGCAAAGCACCCCCACACCATCACACCACCTCCTCCATGCTTCACGGTGGGAACCAGGCATGTAGAATCCATCCGTTCGCCTTTTCTGCTTGCAAAGCAGTAATCAAAGCAAAAGGTGGCTACTTTGAAGAACCTAGAATATAAGACATATTTTCAGTTGTTTCACACTTTTTTGTTAAGTGTAATGTATAATTCCACATGTGTTAATTCATGGTTTTGATGCCTTCAGTGTGATTCTACAATTTTCATAGTCATGAAAATACAGAAAAATCATTGAATGGGAAGGTGTGTCCAAACTTTTGGTCTGTACTGTATATATAAGAACATCCTCAACCAAAAAATAGTGTGTAAGAGGATACTTGATATACCCTGAGAGATAGGTATCCTTGATTATAGGGAGAGTGAGATATAAATATGATTTATTCAGACAATTAAATTAGTTCCACAACACTAGAACCATGAATAAATTTAAATACATTGACCTAGTACCACTAGAGTTATGCATATTATGTCTGAAATGATTACTAAATACCTCTATAATCGAAAAAAGCAAAAAACCATATATGGGGAGAAAGAATGTATAAGTATATATGCTCAAATCATGCAGGTATAATGTCAATTCTGCACAGCTAGAATTGCAAATCAATCATATCTCAATCCTGCACCACTAGAGTTGCCCATCCATTGTTCAGAGCATATAACATATCAAAGGGAAAAATAGAATGATCTCACCCATTTATAGAGGCATTTTCAACTCATCATCTCCTATAACCAGCAAAAATATTTTCTCTGGACATAACCAGACTGCATGAGACCCTTTCCCTGAGAACCACTGGTGAATGATCTGCTGCGAGCGTAGCCTCAGTGACTAGCAGTGACATTATCGAGGTTACTTCCGGTCACTGAGGCTGCATTCCCTGCCAGGCTGAACTCCATTACTAACCTCGGGGCCTGATGTCACCTGACAATACAAAGGTGACATCAACCCTCAAACTATCACCCCACTTGCCACAGCTAGAGGGCAAGTAGGAAGAGAGCGCATCTTAGAGGTGCGCCTATTCTGGGGTGGCTGAGAGCTGATGTTTTTAGCCTGGGGGCAGTCTCAATGGCCCCTTCCTAGGGAATTAATATCAGCCTGTAGCTGTCTGCATAGCCTTTCCTGGCTATTAATTATGGGGGGACCCTACGTCATTTTTTTAGGGTTCCCCATTTTAACAGCCAGTAAAGCCTAATTATACAGTTGTGAGCTGATATTAATAGCCTGGGAAGCTCTATGAGTATTACCCCCTTCTCAGGCTATAAACATCAGCCCCCAGGCTATAAACATCAGCCCCCAGCCATCGGCTTTCCCTCTTCTGGTTACGAAAATTATGTGGGAGCCCATGCTATTTTTTTCAGAAAAATAATCTTTCAGTAATTAAATACGTGTACAGTAAGCTGCACACACTGCACTAATTGTATTTGTCATTGACATTCATATATTTGCCTATTCTTTGTGTATTTACTGTATGTAATCTATCTCTTCTATCCTGTCGGCTCCTGCTGTGGTTTTACACTACGTAGCTGCTGAATGCTGAATTGCCGGCTTTTATTCTATCTTTTACCAAATGTTACCAACTTTTTCTGATTTTAAGAAAAATCCTTGTGTTACCGATCATGAATCCGATTGTACTATATTTGTGCCGAATTTATGTTTGGCGATCGTTTTCAGAACATATTTGCTCATCTCTATTGTTTAGTAGCTACTTCATGGACACAACCCAGGGGTCCCTACAGAGAAGGCCAGTTTTTTTACATGGTTTAAAGTGTTTAGACCAGGGTGGAAGCCCCCTTTTTTCAGATTTCTTTCGAAAATCAAAGGCAGAAGTGTTATTTGAGAATGTAGTTTTTTTCTTTTTTTTTTACTTTCTCTCATCTTAAAAAAATAGCAAAAACTTAAATATCTCCATGCCGAGAGCTAGGATAAAGCTATAAGAAAAGGCAAATGGAAAAAGTTCACGCATGCAGTGCCTTCATGCTTTAATGTTCTTCATCACCCCTGCACCCTAATACCATTCCATTTAGTTGCAATTATTGTGGAAAGCTCTTCTTAAGATAAAATTGTTATCTCATTTATGGAACTCAGTTAATAAGATTCAAAGTAAAGCACATTGCAAATCCTAAATTAGATGAAATTTCAGTATGCAGGTCTTTACCCTTCCTTTGCAAACAGCGGTTACATTTGCTTTTTGTATGTCAGCTACTTTTAGACTGTTTTTATAACGTGATAGAAGAAAAGTATAATTGGATATTTGAAGTCTCAGCAACAATTGCACAAATGAGCCATAAGAGGTTACAGAACTATGTTATACAGATTAGATTTGTGAGTAAAAACATAACAACATTCTAAATAATGGTATACGGTTACTATACACTCAATATGCCACAGCATTTAGAGAAAGAATATATACAAATATCGTCTTAACTACAAATATACTATAATGTATTGTAGGGATGTGGTCTCGCTGGTGTGCGACCGGAGGTAAGCAGGAGGGCGACTCTTCCAGGTTCTTTAAGCAAGTTTATTACAACTTCATAAACTTGCCTTAAAACAGAAAAGAAAACAGCCTTCTCTGGCACAAAGTAACAAAAACAGATATAAAGTCCTGGTACTCTAACTGAGCACTCTTTCAGCAACCAGACTGGTGGTCTCCTCAGAACTCCCACACTGGAGGTTTCCACACCTCCAGCCACTCACACCTGTGGTCAGCAGCAGGCTCACTTACATACACCAGACATTCAGCTAACACAGAGCACATGACCTGTCATGTGCTCTTGTGACCTCATCACAGGTCCTCAAACCACATACAAAGGTATAGTGAAGTCTTACTATCACTACATACCTCCCCCCTCTGCCTAAAGCCGTGGGCTTGGCACATTTCATTCACCGACTAGAAACTCCTTTCAGTCGTCTCCACAATCAGCCGGTCTGTCACAGTTTGCCTTAGGTCACTGAGTCCTGATCTAATTGAGGTGTCACTGCCTCTAGCTCTTATTTCAGGCCATCTATGTTCTGTCTTAGTTTCACTTCGATGACCTTCATTCTGCAGCGAACCTCTGCGCCTCTCTATACTGTGGGTTGAAGGTGACTGCCTTTTTTTTCTCAACTCTTGCAGCTGTCTGTTGGTCTGCTTCTTCTCAAGTTTTAGCTGCTCTATTCTTCCCTGGTTCACCTCCAAGAGCATCCGGATCTTCCCAAGGCTTTCCACCAACGCCCTCCGACTTGGAGGTTTTCTTGTTGGCTCCCGACATCTCTCTTCTCGTGGAGGTATTGTAGTGGCATAGCTCTTATGTCCGCCTCCCGCTTCACTGTGACTTTCCGGGTGTGGCCATCTGGGTGGCGGTTCCCTTGCTGGCTTTCTTTCGCCGTCGAGGCCCCTTCTTTGGTCGACCTCTTCAGTTCACTCTCTTCCCATACGCACGGACCGGGAGAGCGCAACCGTTCGATTTCCTGGTCTGTCGTGGATTTCCTGAGCTGTGCGTTAGCTTCCTTCTCTATCTGGAGTTTTTGGAGAATTTTCTCTTGCTCCTCTGCCCAGCATCGGTGCTCTTCTTCTCTCCGTAGAAGTTCCTGCTGATGCTTCTCCTGGGCCTCTCTGAGCATCTCCATATCTTTCACTAGGACTTGGTTCACCGTCAGGCACGCTGATAGTTGACTTTGGACTTTAGAGAGTTCTTTCTCCAGGTCCTTCATTCGTTGCTCAATCTCTTGTCCCCGTATCTTTTCTCGCATAACTGTCTATTTAAGCAGCTCTATCTCATGGCCCTGCTCTCTTTTATCCAGTACATGTGGCACCATCCTTCTCCCCTTTTTTCTCTTCTTAGAGAGCATAGGCTGTCTGGCCTTCCTGCAGCCCCTGCGGTGAGGAGAAGGTCTGCCACTTGTACCTGACTCCACCTTGCTGCACTCGCTTTCACTTGCAGTTAAGTTACAGTCTGCATAGGAGTCATTCCCACTCCCTCTGTCATCTTGGAACGGCAAGTCCCCACTTAGCCAGGTGTCGGCCCCTATTCCTGGGGCGACCCAGTTTTCTGCGGACCTATATTTGGTCACCCCAAAGTCCTCACTTGGGTCTGAGCCACCCTTTCTTTCGGCTACCAGGCACTGGGTATCTTTGACTTTAGGGGTGGCTACCTCTGTTTTACCCACCACACTATCAGCAACCACTACAGCCTCCTGCAGGGGTGGGCCTCTCTTAGGGTCATTCTGGTTCCCTTCTGAGCAATCAGCCAGTGCTTCGTCCCACACCTCCCAAAACCGTTTACAATCCTGGCCTATTATTATAGGATATGGTAAGTCTGGGACTACAGGGACATCATGGGTAGAAATAATAGTGTCCGTCTCAACAATTACCCTGGTTACCTGATACTCCCTAGTGACCCCATGAATGCAAGGGACTTCCATCTTTTTTCCGGGAATCAGATAGACAGGGAGTGTGTCGCTCAGCAGAGTCACCTGGCTTCCTGAGTCTAGAAGTCCACTCACACACTCTCCATTCACTATTAGAGAACAGTTCAATGCCCCCCGGTCAGATGTAAAGTCAGTACACCATTCGCGACATACACTGTTCAAACCCCGAACCCGGCAACAGTTCCTCGGCTCATCCGCCGCCACCTCTCCTCTCCTCATCGACTCAGCTTGAGACTCCGCCCCCTCCGAGTGTGGCCATATTTTGCCAGGGCCCACTGGTTCCCCATTCTCGCCAGGGACCTCAGAACCCTTTCTCCACAGATCCCAAAACAGACAGAAATCCCGGCCTATAATTATAGGACGCACCAAGTCCCGAACGACGCCGACTTCATGGGACTCAGTGCCATGCGTCGTTTCAATGTCCACTCTGGCCATAGGGTAGTCCTTTATATCACCATGTATGCATTGAACACCAACTTTTTTTCCTGGTAGTATGTTGAGAGGAAAAGTGGCCCTAATCAAGGTCACCAAGCTCCCAGAGTCTAGCAGCGCCGTTACTGCTTCACCGTTCACCTTCACGGAACATACTTGAGGACCCTGATTGGGGAACGGGTTTCCACTGCAGGCTGGATATGCATACCATGAAATACGGTGTCCTATGCTGCAGTCCATCTGCTCAGTGGTCTGCGGACACCGGGCAGCTATATGTCCTGGCTCGCGGCACCTCCAACAAATAATATCACCCGTAGTGACCTTGGGCACCACCTCCCCCCGCCATTTTGACCTTGGGCTCCCCACCCCTTTTTGGGACTCTGCCCCCTGTTGGGCCCGCCAGTACAGAATAGGCTGCTTCCCCAAGGCACCTTCCATTCCCTGGTACCTCTCAACCAGTCCGACCAGTTCATCAGCATTCCGGGGATCACCCTGGGCAACCCAAGTCTGTAGGGGCTTTGGCAGGGAGTGCACAAACCGATCCATGACGACTCTTTCTACCATCTGTGCCGGCGTAGCGGACTCTGGCTGTAGCCATTTCTGGACCAGGTGCAGTAAGTCAAACATTTGGGAGCGAGGTGGTTTGTCCCGGTGATAAGCCCAGCGGTGCACTCTCTGTGCCCTGACAGTCATTGTTACCCCCATATGTGCGAGGATCTCTACCTTTAGCTTAGGATATTCCTGAGCGTCCTGCACAGTCAAATCGTAATACGCCTTCTGGGGTTCACCTGTCAGGTATGGGGCCAATATCTCTGCCCACTGCCCTGGGGGAAGTCTTTCCCTCTCAGCAACCCTCTCAAATACAGTCAGGAAGGCTTCCACATCATCCCCGGGGGTCATTTTTTGTAATGTGCTTCTTACCGCCTTTCTGACGTGGCTGTCATCAGCCAGACCTGGGGTTGGGGTGCTCGTCCTGCCCTGGATGGCGGTTGTCAAAAGCTGCATCTGCTGCCGATGCTCCTGCTGCATCTGCTGCAAGAACATCCTGTTGGCTTCTTGCTGCTGTTCCTGTGCCTGTTTCTGCTGTACCTGTGCCTGGACCAAGTGTTTCAGCAGGTCCTCCATTTTCTCCGGCAATGCTGGCTGGGTTGCTATAGCCTTGACCCACGACATGCAGTAACCAGTCTCACTTCTCTGCTGGGAACGCTGCCCGCATTTACGCCACCAATTGTAGGGATGTGGTCTCGCTGGTGTGCGACCGGAGGTAAGCAGGAGGGCGACTCTTCCAGGTTCTTTAAGCAAGTTTATTACAACTTCATAAACTTGCCTTAAAACAGAAAAGAAAACAGCCTTCTCTGGCACAAAGTAACAAAAACAGATATAAAGTCCTGGTACTCTAACTGAGCACTCTTTCAGCAACCAGACTGGTGGTCTCCTCAGAACTCCCACACTGGAGGTTTCCACACCTCCAGCCACTCACACCTGTGGTCAGCAGCAGGCTCACTTATATACAGCAGACATTCAGCTAACACAGAGCACATGACCTGTCATGTGCTCTTGTGACCTCATCACAGGTCCTCAAACCACATACAAAGGTATAGTGAAGTCTTACTATCACTACAGTATATATTTCAGAAATCTCAGGAGATATGTAACTCCTCCCAAGTCATAATTAGGCTACATTGGTGTAACACATCTTAGTGCAGTCAGGTTTATTTTTCTTGAACATCACATGGACCCATAAAGTTTCACTGATCCATGCACAAATCTATTTTGAAAAACTAATCCATGTGTCCAGTCTATGAGACTCAGCCATTAAACTCCATGAGGATCCGAATAAAATTGGTGAAACACGGAAAATATGCTTTGTACTTCAGAACCCATGTATCAATCCTTTTTAATTGTTACATTACTAAGAGACAATGGATGAATAAAAGTTTAGACAGTCTAACAGGTTCAGTCTCTAAAAATGGATGAGAAACAACTGTTCTCCATGAATGAAAAATGGTTAAATTCTCACAGATGTCAACATTAACATGGAATTTTGCCAATATAGCATACACCCCATTTGTATGCTGCCAACGTATTGCTTTACAAGTATCGATCTGTTGCTGACCCACACTTGGTTACCACAGATCAAGTCCAAAGTCTTTTAATGGGGGTTACTGCTCTGTAGAAGTACCGCCTTAACCTTATCTTTAGTAACAATACCTTTGGATTGTTTTTAGAGAGCCGGTGCAGACACAGCTGAAACGGTGCTGGAATGGTGCAGGCAGCTAAGGTGAGTATAAGTGTAATTAATTTACTGTGAGGGAACCATAGGGATTCTGAAGGGGATGTCCGAGTAGTGGACAACCCCTTTAAATACTAACCAAGCAGCGTTCCAGTGTATTACTAGAATTGGAAGTGACAGTGACCCCATCATGTGTAACAACCCTGCCAGCATCACTGCATGGCCTCCCATCCCCTCAGTTTACCACCAATCCGGGCCATGCTGTGAGTTCTGTCTGCTGCCGGCTCTGTGCTGGATACCTCTTGTCTCCTGTCTGCTCTGTGCATGTTTCCTGGCTGGGTGCATAGGGGGGGCGGCACCGGCTCTTCCTGGTTCTTATAGAATCAGTGTGCACCTGCCTATGGTGTTCCCAGCCAATTACCTAGGGGCCTTTGGTATTTAAGGCAGCTCCACCTGTGGAAGCTGCCTGAGCAGCGCCTTTACTCGGTTAGTGTCTTACTGCTGAGCTGCCAGGTCCTGTCCTCTATTACGCCTTCTCTGGGGACTTGATTCCCAGACCTGAATCTGTACCTGTCCGTTCCGCCATCCAGGAGGCAGAATATCCTGGTCTCTATGTCTTTGTTCCTGTGCCTTGTCTTGTACCTTTCCCTGCTTGTACTCTGTCCTATACCTGTGTCTGTTGTATCCCAGGCTGTGGCCTGTCCTTCCCTGCCCTGCATACCCTTGTGTTTACTCCTTCTGTCTTGCCTGCTGCTGCAGAACCTCTTGCTGCAGCTCCTTTCCGCATACTTTGTGGTTTCGCTTTGCTTCTCTCCAGCTGCTGCAGAACCTCTTGTTGCAGCTCCTCTCCCCATGCCTTGCGGTTCCACTTTGCTTCACTCCTGCTGCTGCAGAACCTCTTATTGCAGCTCCTCTCCCAATGCCTTACGGTTCCGCTTTGCTTCGCTCCTGCTGCTGAACCTATTGCTGCAGTTCTCTTTGCATACCTTGCGGTTCCACTTTGCTTCGCTCCTGCTGCTGCAGAACCTCTTGCTGCAGCTCCACTCCGCATAACTTGCGGTTCCGCTTTGCTCCACTCCTGCTGCTGCAGAACCACTTTCTGCCTCTGCTCCACACTCCTGCGGTTGTGCCTCTGCTGCTCCAGTCTGAACAGGTCCCTACCGGTTTCCACAAACTACTCTTACGTGTACCCATATATCTCTCTTTCAAGTTTGTGTCTCTGTTCTTCCTGAACCAGCCCCAGCTTCTCCAGTCTGAACAGGCCCCTACCTGTTCCCTTGTTCTATTCTTTCCTGCCCATGTTCCTGTGCCTCCCAAGTCAGTTCCTGTCCCTTCTGTCCCTGCCCGCCTGACTGCAAGTGTCTCATCCGTGCCCACCTGTCTGCCAGTGTTTCAGCCATGCCCGCCCATCTGCCAGTGTCTCAGCCATGTCTGCCTGTCTGCCAGTGTCTCAGCCGTGCCTGCCTGTCTACCAGTGTCTCAGCCATGCCTGCCTGTCTGCCAGTGTCTCAGCCGTGCCTGCCTGTCCACCAAGAGTTCCTGCCGTGCCCGCCATAGTACCAGTCGTGCCCGTCGACTCTTACCCGCATCTGTCACAGTGCTCTGGTTCCAGTGGGATCACCAGCCACAGCCAGACACCACCCTGGAGTGGCACCTGCCAGTACCTGCCGCATAAGCCTGACCTCACCATCAGAGGCTGTAGTGAACACCAGGGTAGCTGTTTAGTCACGCCCCTTCCAGGGTAGTCTTGTTTGTGGCCCAGTGGGCCACAACCCCCACGCTCGCGCCAACTAGATAGGGTGCGAGCGTAACATCAGGTAAAAATTCAATGTGCCCTGTGTTGTCTGAATAAGTTACAAGCAGTTCTGTTGGAGCCTCCTATTTAATGCTTAGTGGTTTAGCCCTGTAACAAAGAAATAAATGTAACTCTATTTATTAACTTTCTTAAAAGCAGTCATATTGGAGATACACACTTGCTTCCTGCATTGCTTCCAGAAATAGTATACAGTACAGACCAAAAGTTTGGACACACCTTCTCATTCAAAGATTTTTCTGTATTTTCATGACTATGAAAATTGTACATTCACACTGAAGGCATAAAAACTATGAATTAACACATGTGGAATTATATATTTAACAAAAAAGTGTCAAACAACTGAAAATATGTCTTATATTCTATGTTCTTCAAAGTAGCCACCTTTTGCTTTGATTACTGCTTTGCACACTCTTGTCATTCTCTTGATGAGCTTCAAGAGGTAGCCACCAGAAATGGTCTCCCAACAGGGCACTTGTTAAACCTGACAGGGCACACCTGTGAAGTGAAAACCATTCCCGGTGACTACCTCTTGAAGCTCATCAAGAGAATGCCAAGAATGTGCAAAGCAGTCATCAAAGCAAAAGGTGGCTACTTTGAAGAACCTAGAATATAAGACATATTTTCAGTTTTTTCACACTTTTTTGTTAAGTATATAATTCCACATGTGTTAATTCATAGTTTTGATGCATTCAGTGTGAATGTACAATTTTCATAGTCATAAAAATACAGAAAAATCTTTGCACGAGAAGGTGTGTCCAAACTTTTGGTCTGCACTGTAGGTATATGTGCTTTATGGCAATTGCAATGAATGGGTTAATGGTCCAAAAAGGTATAAAAGAGAAATGCAGTTTAGAGTCCAGCTGAGACAAAAGTGACATGGGAGCTACATGCAAAGCCATGCCTAATTATATATAGACTTGTCATTAAAGGAAGCAGTCAGCAGAATTACACCCAAAACTATTTATATGTGCATGTATCTCTTTCAAAGACAAGTCCAACAATACCTTTACATCACCAATCTGTTCCTCTGTTACTTAGAAATTAGCATTTGTATTGATATGCAAATGAGGCTGAAGATCTGCAGTCTTTGTTACTCCTGCTCTTTTCCTGCCCAGTTCCGACTCCTCCTGCTTTACTGATATGCTGTATGCTGGGGCAAAGGAGTAATCAATCAAGCTCTTGGGTGGGCAGAGAGTAACGCTGGATTGATAGAGGATTTGGATCTACAATCTCATTTGAATATCAATTAAAATGCTGATTTCCACGCAATGGAAGAACAGACTTTCTATGTAAATGTATTGCCAGATTTGTCTTTGAAAGAGCTACATGCACATAAAAATATTTTGGGAAGTGAAATGCTGCTGACAGATTCCTTTTAAGTCTATTGAGACTGTTCCAGTGACACAGTAAAGCTGACATGTTAGCTATATAAAACAATGTATTAGCATATTGTTTCCTGCTAGTAGTTAGCGTGAACACCTGATTATTCTTATTCACTTAAGAATCTTATAAATATAACATTGAAATTAAAAATTGGTTCCTGGTTCATCAAGACTGTTTATGCCAGTGTTGATGAGTGAAAGACAAAAAACCTGACTGGCACTTCCAGACTAATGTGAACTAGGTGCAAACCAAAAGGGAGCTACCCTCATGTAAAACATCCAAAAAAAGGCTGCACTCAAGCATACTAAAGCATGACAACATAGAATATAATGAAATTTTGAATAGCAATATGGCTTTGGAATATAAGGAAAAATTTGAGACGCTTAGTATAAACATTTGGCCAAACATTTTAAAGCTCAACAACCATCGTCAAGGTGGTCTCAATTCTGTTGAGTCCCTAACCTAATGTGAACATACCTCTATTAGGCTGATATCTGAATTTCTGGGCGAATATGCACCTCTGTCAGTAATGCCTGCATATATGGGTAAAGTAGGGAGCCGGTTGTAATTAAAATCACCACCTGGTGGGAGCGGAGTGCTCGGTCAGCAAGCTAACATTCAAAAGACAAAAAACCTGACTGGCACTTCCAGACTAATGTGAACTAGGTGCAAACCAAAGGGAGCTACCCTCATGTAAAACATCCAAAAAAAGGCTGCACTCAAGCATACTAAAGCATGACAACATAGAATATATGAAATTTTGAATAGCAATATGGCTTTGGAATATAAGGAAAAATTTGAGACGCTTAGTATAAACATTTGGCCAAACATTTTAAAGCTCAACAACCATCGTCAAGGTGGTCTCAATTCTGTTGAGTCCCTAACCTAATGTGAACATACCTCTATTAGGCTGATATCTGAATTTCTGGGCGAATATGCACCTCTGTCAGTAATGCCTGCATATATGGGTAAAGTAGGGAGCCGGTGTAATTAAAATCACCACCTGGTGGGAGCGGAGTGCTCGGTCAGCAAGCTAACATTCAAAAGACAAAAAACCTGACTGGCACTTCCAGACTAATGTGAACTAGGTGCAAACCAAAGGGAGCTACCCTCATGTAAAACATCCAAAAAAAGGCTGCACTCAAGCATACTAAAGCATGACAACATAGAATATATGAAATTTTGAATAGCAATATGGCTTTGGAATATAAGGAAAAATTTGAGACGCTTAGTATAAACATTTGGCCAAACATTTTAAAGCTCAACAACCATCGTCAAGGTGGTCTCAATTCTGTTGAGTCCCTAACCTAATGTGAACATACCTCTATTAGGCTGATATCTGAATTTCTGGGCGAATATGCACCTCTGTCAGTAATGCCTGCATATATGGGTAAAGTAGGGAGCCGGTGTAATTAAAATCACCACCTGGTGGGAGCGGAGTGCTCGGTCAGCAAGCTAACATTCAAAAGACAAAAAACCTGACTGGCACTTCCAGACTAATGTGAACTAGGTGCAAACCAAAGGGAGCTACCCTCATATTGCTATTCAAAATTTCATATATTCTATGTTGTCATGCTTTAGTATGCTTGAGTGCAGCCTTTTTTTGGATGTTTTACATGAGGGTAGCTCCCTTTGGTTTGCACCTAGTTCACATTAGTCTGGAAGTGCCAGTCAGGTTTTTTGTCTTTTGAATGTTAGCTTGCTGACCGAGCACTCCGCTCCCACCAGGTGGTGATTTTAATTACACCGGCTCCCTACTTTACCCATATATGCAGGCATTACTGACAAAGGTGCATATTCGCCCAGAAATTCAGATATCAGCCTAATAGAGGTATGTTCACATTAGGTTAGGGACTCAACAGAATTGAGACCACCTTGACGATGGTTGTTGAGCTTTAAAATGTTTGGCCAAATGTTTATACTAAGCGTCTCAAATTTTTCCTTATATTCCAAAGCCATATTGCTATTCAAAATTTCATATATTCTATGTTGTCATGCTTTAGTATGCTTGAGTGCAGCCTTTTTTTGGATGTTTTACATGAGGGTAGCTCCCTTTGGTTTGCACCTAGTTCACATTAGTCTGGAAGTGCCAGTCAGGTTTTTTGTCATTTGAATGTTAGCTTGCTG
Organism: Oophaga sylvatica; assembly: GCA_033576555.1. NCBI lineage: Eukaryota > Metazoa > Chordata > Amphibia > Anura > Dendrobatidae > Oophaga > Oophaga sylvatica. The sequence goes on along the minus strand of JARQOD010000001.1, from coordinate 186,277,320 downwards.
ACCGAGCACTCCGCTCCCACGAGGTGGTGATTTTAATTACACCGGCTCCCTACTTTACCATATATGCAGGCATTACTGACAGAGGTGCATATTCGCCCAGAAATTCAGATATCAGCCTAATAGAGGTATGTTCACATTAGGTTAGGGACTCAACAGAATTGAGACCACCTTGACGATGGTTGTTGAGCTTTAAAATGTTTGGCCAAATGTTTATACTAAGCGTCTCAAATTTTTCCTTATATTCCAAAGCCATATTGCTATTCAAAATTTCATATATTCTATGTTGTCATGCTTTAGTATGCTTGAGTGCAGCCTTTTTTTTGGATGTTTTACATGAGGGTAGCTCCCTTTGGTTTGCACCTAGTTCACATTAGTCTGGAAGTGCCAGTCAGGTTTTTTGTCTTTTGAATGTTAGCTTGCTGACCGAGCACTCCGCTCCCACCAGGTGGTGATTTTAATTACACCGGCTCCCTACTTTACCCATATATGCAGGCATTACTGACAGAGGTGCATATTCGCCCAGAAATTCAGATATCAGCCTAATAGAGGTATGTTCACATTAGGTTAGGGACTCAACAGAATTGAGACCACCTTGACGATGGTTGTTGAGCTTTAAAATGTTTGGCCAAATGTTTATACTAAGCGTCTCAAATTTTTCCTTATATTCCAAAGCCATATTGCTATTCAAAATTTCATATATTCTATGTTGTCATGCTTTAGTATGCTTGAGTGCAGCCTTTTTTTGGAAGTGTTGATGAGTGGGCATGTTAGAGTTAAGGATGCAGGATTCATTAAGAGGTACATAAACTGGAATAATATTTGTGGCACAAGGCATGCCACAGTTCATCATGAATTAGACGAGCTGGTATCGCAACGTCAGCCCACCCCGTTCCACCCTAGTTCTGCCCATTTTGACGGAGGTCTCTCGTCACAACCCAAAGCATAATAAATGCATAAAGATAAAAAAATCTTTTACTCACTTTACCGCTCACATTTCCAGCCCCTTCGATCCTCAAAGGTCTTCTGATCTGTACCGCGAGCGCTGAAATCCCCTCATCAGAGCCAGAAATCCCAGACTATCATGAGAGACCTGGGAGTATTGTGTGCGAAAGCGTAAGGTTCGGCCAGAGCGATAGTCGCGGCTGAGGACTTCTGCTTCATCAAACCCTGGCCTCCCCTCACATAAACATTGTGTCCATTAGTAAGTGTACTGTGTCTTCAGGTCCAACTCCTTCAGAGTCTCCTCTCTTCCGCAGCGGACTCTCTCGACGCCACACAAACTGAGGCACAGTCCATTGCAACTTTTAAATGAACGACTTTACTAATTTCTTTACACAGCACTTTTTTGTATTCCACAGCTTTTATCACAGGTTGCACAATACATGTATCTCCATCTTTCCCTACTCTTCTCTCATGGCCACACAGCACATACTCGGGTTGGATCGTCCCAGATGGTCTCTCAGCATCCTCCCTGGTTGCCTCTGCCACGGTTAGACACTCTGTCTGTTTCGCCCCAGACATCAGATCACCCGTACCTGAAGACAGTTGCCACATGGCGAGCGACCTGCCCTTCTGTACTGCCTTAGCTTCTCCTGAGGTACTTTCTATGGCCTCCAGTACATTGCAGGGACCTACTGCCTTTAACGGTAATGCAGCATCCTCCCTGCTCACACTCACTGCAGTTGGGGACTGCCTCAGCCGTTTCGCCCCGATACTGAGGGCATTAGTCCATTCAACAAGCTGCCACTTCATGGAGTCTACTGCGTCCCTGTACTCTCCTGGCCTTTTCTTCAGCTTCTGTACCACACTGCTGTAGCCCACTGTAGCTCTATCTTGCTGTTTTCCTGGCCTGTTGTTGTCCTGACTTATGCTATAGATGGCTGGGCTCTTCCTTAAATGTTACGGGGCTAACTGCCCTGTCAGGGCTACCTAGCCCAACTGAGTAAAATGTCAGATGCTCCCCAGCTTAACCACAGTTAGCCCCTCCTACTTTTAACTATATACATCCTGAGCATAACTTTACCCCCATCTAGTGGACTAAATAGGGTACTACACTTTCCCTACCATAAGGCTATACAACAATATACATTTATATAACAACATAGTAATATATGCACATTTACTATTATCTACACAGGACTGTCTCTGTAACCCCTTAAAAAAAGCACAACAATATGACATAATGGTGTGTGCTGCGGCTTTGCTTGCACATGGGCAGAACTGTTTAGCGCTCTTGGTGGTGATCAGAAGATGCTGCGAGGATCAGACAGGTGATGGTGAAGAGCAGAAGGGCAATTATAAGTATTTTATTTTTTATTTTTAATCTTCTGAAGGCCAGTTAAGGCAACCATAAGATACAGTATTGCTGAAAAAAAAATCCATTTTTGTGAATGTGAATTTTTGTACACCGAGTAGAATTCATTTCCACTGTAATATATTCGCTCATATCTATACATTTTCTTTAACCCATTCCCGACCTGTGACACAGCGTATGCATCATGAAAGTCGGTGCCAATCCGATCTATGATGCATACCCTGTGTCATGAAAGGATCGTGTTCCTGTGGGCCGGGTGACCGGGGTCACTGAAAGGTCACCCGACCCGCAGGCACAAGACCCTTTGTACTTCACCACAGGGGGGTTGGCTTAACCCCCACGTGGCTACGATCGCTCTGATTGGCTGTTAAAAGTGAAACAGCCAATCAGAGCGATTTGTAATATTTCACCAATGAAATTTGGTGAAACATTACAATCCAGCCATGGCCGATTCTGCAATAGCATCTGCCATGGCTGGACACCGAGTTACGACCCCCCCCACACCGAGTAACAGCGGTGATCGGCCGCCGCCATCGATTCATGGCGGCGATCGGTCACCGCCATCACTGTCTGCTCCCTGCGCTCCAGTCCTCTCCCCTCCTCCTTGCCTCCGCTCTCCCTCGGCTTCCGACCCCCCCCCGTAGCTCCCTTCACCTCCCCTGGTCTTCTGGCGTCCTCGATCCGTCCCGGCGTCCGTCCAGGACTCTTCATGGGCGCCGCCATCTTGGAAAATGGTGGGCGCATGCACAGTGCGCCCTCCAGAGTACATGAATTTATTTTGATCACTGTGATAAATTATCACAGTGATCAAAATAAATAAAAAAGTAAATAAAAGCCCCTTTATCACCCCCATAGGTAGGGACAAAAAATAAAATAAAGAAAATATATATATATATTTTTTTTTTCTTGTTAGGCTAGGTTCTCATTACGTTTTACCAGCCCGTTCAACACAGCGTTGACGGGCTGGTAACGGTATAGCATAACGCGATTGCATTATGCTATACCCGCTAGCGCAGATGAATCAGCAGATGATTCATCTGTGCTAGCGGTGACGGAGCCCGTAAAGCGGCATGCGTTCGCGATGTGCCGTCATTCAGTGACGGAGCCTCGGACGCGGGTTGCAGCGTCTGGGCTCCATCACCGCTAGCACAGATAAATCATCTGCTGATTCATCTGGGCTAGCGGGTATAGCATAACACGATCGCGTTATGCTATACCGTTACCAGCCCGTCAACACTATGTGCTGAACGGGCTGGTAAAACGTAATATGAACTCAGCCTTAGGGTTAGGGTTAGAACTAGGGTTAGGGTTAGAACTAGGGTTAGGATTAGAACTAGGGTTAGGGTTAGCATTAGGGTTAGAGTTAGCATTAGGGTTAGAATTAGGGTTAGGGTTACGGTTAGAATTTGAGTTAGGGTTGGAATTTGGGTTAGGGTTAGAATTAGGGTTAGGGTTGGAATTAGGTTTAGGGTTGAGATTAGGGTTAGGGTTGAGATTAGAGTTAGGGTTGGGATTAGGGTTAGAGTTAGGATAAGTGTTAGGGGTGTTTTGGGGTTAGAGTTGGGATTAGGGTTAGGCTTGTGGCTAGGGTTATGCTTAGAGTTGGGATTAGGGTTAGGGGTGTGTTTGGGTTAGGGTTATGGTTAGGGTTTGGATTAGGGTTAGGGATGTGTGGGGGTTAGGGTTGGGGTTAGGCGTGTGTTGGGGTTAGGGTTGGAGTTAGAATTGAGGGGTTTCCACTATTTAGGCACATCAGGGGTCTCCATACGCGACATGGCGCCACCATTGATTCCAGCAAATTTCAAAAAGTCAAACAGTGCTCCCTTTATTCCGAGCCCCGACGTGTGCCCTAACAGTGGTTTTACCCCCACATATGGGGTATCAGCGTACTCATGAAAAATTGCACAACAACTTTGGGGGTCGATTTTCTTCTTTTACCCTTGGGAAAAATATTGGGGGCTAAAAAATTTATTTTTGTGGAAAAAAAATGATATTTTATTTTCACGGCTCTGCGTTATAAACTTCTGTGATGATTCTGTGATGAACTTGGAGATTCAGGCTAAGTTCACACGTTGCGGAATTGCCGCGGAAATTTCCGCGGCAATCCCGCACTTCTCCCGCAGGAAATACGCACGTTTTTTTATGCTGATTCCCGCCAGAATAATAGCGTTTTGCAAGCGTAATTAGCTTGCAGAATGCTAGCGTTTTCCTAGCGATCTGTAGCATCGCTTGGAAAACTGATTGACAGGTTGGTCACACGAGTCAAACATAGTGTTTGACAAGTGTGACCAACTTTTTACTATTGATGCCGCCTATGCAGCATCAATAGTAAAAAGATCTAATGTAAAAATAATAAAAAAATAATAAATAATGATATTCTCACCTTCCGGCGGCCCCCGCAGCCTTCCCGCCTTCAGCGACGCTCCCGGCAACTTCCGGTCCCAGGAGTGCTTTGCAACAAATCACACCGATGACGTAGCATCTCGCGAGACCGCTATGCCATCTGGGTGATTCTCGCAAAGCACTCTTGGGACCGGAAGTTGCCGGGAGCGTCGCTGAAGGCGGGAAGGCTGCGGGGGCCGCGGGAAGGCTGCGGGGGCCGCCGGAAGGTGAGAATATCATTATTTTTTATTTTAATTATTGTTTTACCAGGGATATGGTACCCAGGGCCTGGAGGAGAGTCTCCTCTCCTCCAGACCCTGGGTACCACCGCACATGAACCGCTTACATTGCGCATAGTGGGCATAGCCACATGCGGAAAGTAAGCGGTTCAATGCATTCCTATGGCGGCGGAATCACCGCGGTTACGCTAAATTAATGAACATGTTGCTATTTTTTCCGCAAAGCGTTTTTTTCGCGGAAAAAAACGCAACATGTGGCCAAAACATGCGGAATCAATTAACATGTATAGGATGCTTAATGCTTGCGTTTTTATCGCGTTTTTACCGCGGAAAACCGCGGAAAAACCGCGAAAAAAACGCAATTATTCCTGATCGTGTGCACTTAGCCTCAAAGTGCTCACCACACATCTAGAGGAGTTCCTTGGGGGATCTAGTTTCCAAAATGGGGTCACTTGGGGGAGTTTCTACTGTTTAGGCACATCAGGGACTCTGCAAACGTAACATGACGCCCGCAGACCATTCCATCAAGTCGGCATTTCAAAACGTCACTACTTTCCTTTCGAGCCCCGATGTGTGCCCATACAGTAGTTTTCTCCCACATATGGGATATCAGTGTACTCAGGACAAATTGGAAAACAACTTTTGGGGTCTAATTTCTCCTGTTACCCTTGGGAAAATACAAAAATTGGGGATTAAAAGATCATGTTTGTGGAAAAAATATGATTTTTTTATTTTCATGACCGGGCGTTATAAACTTCTGTGTAGTCCTTGGGGGTTCAAAGTGCTCACCACACATCTAGATAAGTTCCTTGTGGGATCTAGTTTCCAAAATGGGGTCACTTGTGGGGAGTTTCTACTGTTTAGGCACATCAGGGTCTCTGCAAACGTAACAAGATACCCGCAGACCATTCAATCAAAGTCGGCATTTCAAAACGTCACTACTTCCCTTCCGAACCCCAACGTGTGCCCGAACAGTGGTCCCCCCACATATGGGGTACCAGTGTACTCAGAACAAACTGTACAACAACTTTTGGGGTCCTATTTCTCCTGTTACCCTTGTGAAAATAAAAAAATTGCGGATTAAAAAAAATCAGTTTTTGAGGAAAAAAATGATTTTTTATCTTCACGGCTCTGCATTATAAACTTCTGTGAAGCATGTGGTGCTTAAAGGTGCTCACCACACATCGGTATAAGTTCCTTGGGGGGTCTAGTTTCCAAAATGGGGTCACTTGTGGGGGGTTTCTACTGTTTAGGCACATCAGGGTCTCTGCAAACGTAACAAGGTGCCCGCAGACCATTCCATCAAGTCGGCATTTCAAAGCGTCACTATATCCCTTCCGAGCCCTGACGTGTGCCCAAACAGTGGTTCCCCCTCACATATGGGGTACCAGCATACTCAGGACAAACTGTACAACAACTTTTGGGGTCCAATTTCTCCTGTAACCATTGTGAAAATAAAAAATAGGGGGTTAAAAAATCATTTTTTGAGAAAAAAAAATGATTTTTTATTTTCACGGCTCTGCGTTATAAACTTCTGTGAAGCACCTGGGGTTCAAAGTGCTCACTGTGCATCTAGATAAGTTCCTTAGGGGGTCTAGTTTCCAAAATGTGGTCATTTGTGGGGAGCTCCAAAGTTTATGCACACAGGGGCTCTCCAAACACGACATGGTGTCCGCTAACGATTGGAGCTAATTTTCCATTCAAAAAGTCAAATGGTGCTCCTTCCCTTCTGGGCCCTGCTGTGCGCTCAAACAGTGGTTTATGACCACATATGAGGTATCTTTGTACTCAGTATAAATTGTCCAACAAATTTTAGGATCCATTTTATCCTGTTGCTCATGTGAAAATGAAAAAACTGAGGCTAAAAGTAAATTTTTGTGAAAAAAAAGTACTTTCTTTTTTTACGGATCAATTTGTGAAGCACCTTGGGGTTCAAAGTGCTCACTATGCATCTAGATAAGTTCCTTGGGGGGTCTAGTTTCCAAAATGGGGTCACTTGTGAGGGAGCTCCAATGTTTAGGCACACAGGGACTTTCCAAATGCGACATGGCAACCGCTAAATATTCCAGCATATTTTCCATTCAAAAAGTCAAATGGCGCTCCTTCCCTTCTGAGCCCTGCCGTGCGCCCAAACAGTGGTTTATGACAATATATGAGGTATCTGTGTACTCAGAAGAAATTTCCCAACAAATTTTAGGATCCATTTTATCTTGTTGCCCATGTGAAAATGAAAAAATTGATGCTAAAAAAAAGTTTTGTTGGAAAAATTAAAATGTCCATTTTTTCCTTCCACGTTGCTTCAGTTCCTGTGAAGCACCTGAAGGGTTAATAATCTTCTTGAATGTAGTTTTGAGTAGCTTGAGGGGTGCAGTTTTTATAATGTTGTCACTTTTGGGTATTTTTTGCCATATAGAGCCCTCAAAGTGACTTCAAATGTGAGGTAAAAAAAAATGGCTTTGTAAATTTTGTTGTAAAAATGAGAAATCGCTGGTCAACTTTTAACCCTTATAACTTCCTAACAAAAAAAAATTTTGTTTCCAAAATTGTGCTGATCTAAAGCAGACATGTGGGAAATGTTATTTATTAACTATTTTGTGTCACATAACTCTCTGGTTTAACAGAATAAATATTCAAAATTTGAAAATTGCAAAATTTTCAAAATTTTTGCCAAATTTCCATTTTTTTCACAAATAAACGCAAAAATTATCGACCTAAACTTACCACTAACATGAAGCCCAATATGTCTTGAAAAAACAGTCTCAGAATCACTAAGATCCATTGAAGCATTCCTGAGTTATTACCTCATAAAGGGACATTGGTCAGAATTGCAAAAAATGGCAAGGTCTTTAAGGTCAAAATAGGCTGGGTCATGAAGGGGTTAAATGCAGGCATGAAAAAATTTACATACAAAGTTATCATGGCTTACCATAATGGTCGTGAATAGTGATGAGCGAACGTGCTTGGTAATACTCGTTACTCGCCCGAGCATCACGGTACTCGGCGAGCAACGAGCATTTCCATGTTTGCTTGGCAGGAGTTCTGGTGCACGCCCTGCATTTTTGTCGCTCTTTAGAGCACAAATCAACATGCAAGGATTGTCTGCCACTCACTGTAATATCACCGCCATCTTTGCTGTGGTATTACAGTGATTGGCTGGCCGCACAGCGTCATCAGGTGTATAAGAGACCTGGTGCCGACATGCTCTGCTCAGTCTGCTCTGGAATTAGCGAGTGTAGAGAGAGCTGCTGCCGAGATAGGGTCGGATATGGGGATTTAGAAGGTAGTGTAGGTGCACTATCAAAGAATACACAAATCCAGCTTAATCAACAGTCCTTCTAAGGACTAATTACAGAGTATATAGATTGCAATGCTAGGTAGGCAGGGAGTGTATGTGCATATAGATGTGTAGCCCAGCTGCGCTTGAGGCCACATGTACCCTGGAGGATGCACAGAAGGTAAACCCACACTTACAAACCTGATATTCATTCACACTTTCACATTTCCCTGGAGCCACCAGAGGAAGCCCTTGGAGAGTATGCATATATATATAAGGGTCGTGGAGAGACAGCAGTCAGATCTTGTCAGGCAGTCTAGCTGAGAGTTAGCTAGTTGTTGGTGTTACCTCAGATGAGCAGAGAGGAAAGTTACCTTACAACGTGACAAGCTGATAGTTCCCTAGGAAAGTGGAAAGTAGCTCTCGAAGTGAGTGTAGATCAGTCTGACGGAAGGTCCTGATAGCTATTTCGGACAGAGCCTCAGAAGGAAGCGAAGGAAAGGGAACTGCAGTGTTTGAAAGACTGAAGTTTACAGCTTGAACTTAGTTTATTTTGTGAAGTCCAGTAATGGTGGGAAAGATTGCCACTTAGCCTGGTCAAAACTGAGTCAACGGAGGTATTGTTAGTGAGCAAGCGTGCTTACGCTTTGAGAGCGGTGAAGAGAAGGAGGAACTGCCATCTGCTGCTAGAGTGTGCTTATGTTAAAGGTGAGAGTAGGACAAAAGGCGAGTGGAAGAAAGAAGAGAGTGACAGAGGTTGAAACAGCATTTATCGCTTACCTCTACTCTGAACTACCGGACGCCGGGTCCGAGCTTGCTAGCATCTACACGACTAGTAGGAGAAACCGGAGACCCTGTGGGACTTCAAGTCGCAGGGGCCCAGCAGTGCTGATACGTAACCGGGGTCAGGAAGAACAGGAGTCTGGTCAGCGCAACCATTAGAGACTAAGTTCTATCCAAAAGAAGGCTCCACCACAAAGTCAGCCGGGCGTATATGAGAAGACAAGTTAGACATCGTTTTATACAGGTCAGAAACTCACACACATACAGGAATACGGAGGCCCTACACCTACTCAGTGGGATTACTGGACGTGCATTCTCCACCCTGACAGCTTCCCGGGACGTGCCTGCAACTTACCATCAGTAAAGGTACAGAAAGAGACTTTTGTGTGTGTGTCTGCCTTATTGATCCTGCACCCCTACACCGCCATATACCCTGAGGGATCAGTCTTGCCTGTGGAAGACTTAACACCTTGCTGCCCCGTAACAACCCCTCAGCGGATCTACCCTGCAGCGCTGGTCACCCTGACCAGGTACCACAGGTGGCGTCACGAACATTTCAACAAACCTTTAATTCCCTGTAAATATCCCTTTTATTGAGGTGAGCCCCCAGGGCAACGGACCGAGCTGCGCTACCCGTGACATCCCCCATTGAAGTGAACGGGCTCGGTGCCGAGTACCCCACAGGCCCTGGCTACAGGCGACTCATATACATATCAGTGCAAGGCATGCATGCACTGTATGTGGGCATATAGATCTTAGTAGCAGACAGGCATTGTATGTGGCATACTTAATTGCATACATCAAGAGGGTCTATTCCATTAATATCTGCAGCTGCTGCCTATTTCATATATTGACAGTATAAACACAGCCCTAGATCTCAGTGGGCAGCAAGTTTTTATTGGCATCTTAATCCTGATTATTTTTTCCAAAGTAATCCAGAACCTCTTTTCTTTTCTCTAATTGTTTGTTGACACTGCAGACTACAGCCAGATCCTTTCCATAGTACAGTGTGAAAATACAGCTATTTTAAAGGGGTTTGCCTGTCCCAGGCCTGACATCTGAGTGCGCAGAAAAATTTTCCATTTTCTGTGGTACGGCAGCATTTTTTTGGAGTTTCTTATACAATTTTTTGACACCATTTTGCTGCACAAAAAATATTTAGCTGCCTAAAACATATTTAACTACAGGGCAGATATTTTACACTGGGTTTTGTCCGCCACAAGGATCGCATATCATCATTGCGCTAAAATTTTTGCCATTTTAGGCCTCCATAGAATTTTTTTTGTTGTGTCATAGCCTACTTATTGACAACATTTTGCTGGCCAAAAAAACATACAGGGCTGATATTTTAAAGTGGGCTCTCTTCGTCAGACGCCTGATGTATCAGTGTGCTAAAATTTGTGGCATTTCAGGGCTACATTCCTCTTTTTTTGTTGTGTCTTACCCGATTTCTATACACTATTTTGGGTGAAAAAACAAATAAATACAGGCCACATATTGAACAGTGCGTTATCTGTGTCAGATGACTATTTATCTGTGTGCTAAAAATTGTGGCATTTCAGGGCTACATTACACTCGATTTGCTGTCTGTTACCCTATTTGTATACAGTATTTTGGGGGAAAAAAAATTAAAAAATGCATACCACATATTGAACAGTGTGGTATCTCTGTCACACACCTATCTATCTGTGTGTTAAAAATTGTGGCATTTCAGGGCTACATTCCCCTTTTTTTGCTGTTTCTTACCCTATTTCTATACACTATTTTGGGGAAAAAATAAATAAATCCAGGCCACATATTGAACAGTGTGGTATCTGTGTCAGATGCCTGTTTATCTGTGTGCTATAAATTGTGGCATTTCAGGTCTACATTACACAGTTTTTTCTTGGTCTTTTCATAGTTATTGACACCAGTTTGTTAAAAAAAAAAAAAGTACAGTTCAGATATTTGAAAGTGTGTTTTTCCCGCACACGGATCACATCTAAGTTTCCTCCCAATTCAGTCTTTTGTAGTGAACGTGGAAAATAATGTACTCCATTTAAAATGGGACAGGCGCGTTGCAAGGGATGGGGAAGTGGACGTGATGGTGATGGTGCATGCAGAGGCCGTGGGCAAGCTGCAATTGTGCCACAAACACCCATATCTTATCGCAACAGATTCCTGTCAGAATTCATAGGGTACGGCAGAACATCACTCTTGACACCAGAGCAGCATGAAAAGGTAGTTGGTTGGATGGTGGATAATGCTTCCAATCACTTTACCACCACCACCAACACCCTGTCTTCCACACGGTCAAGTCTGAGTAGCCGTGAGCCTGGACCGCATATTCCTCACCCTGATCCTCCTTCCTCCTCCCATGCCTTGTACCCAGAGACAACTGATCCCTCACTTGGACACTCCGAAAAGCTGTTCACGTTTCCATTTATAAATTCGGGACTATCGCCAGGTCCACTTGAAGCAGGGCAAACTGAGATTGCATGTAGCGATGTGCAAATATTGGAGCAGCCACATTCACATGAAGACGATGGTGGGGACGTGTCACAAGAGGTGGACGATGATGAGACACAATTGCCAGAAAGTCAGGAGGAGGACCAGGCGCAAGAATGGAAGAGGAGGTGGTGGATGATATAGTAACTAACACAACCTGGCAGGAGGACATGCAGAGCTAGGACAGCAGCAAACAGGGGAGGAAGGCATAGCACCACAACAGGCAGGTGGAAACACTGTGGTGGCCGCAGACAGAAGGTGGGCAACACCAACTCGACAGAAGTTGTCAGTACAACTGTTAGGTCTTACCTAGTCTGGTTGTTTTTTAAAGACTCTGCCAATAACCCCAAACAGGCCATTTTCACCACCTGTCATGCCCAAATCAGCAGAGGTAGCAAAATTACCAGCCTGACCACCACCAGCATGATCAGGCACATGGCAGCAAAGTACCCGACTTTGTGGGCCGAACCGCAAGGTCTAGGAACAGTGTCTGCGGGTGACACCACTGCTTCTTCCGCTGTTGTTCGGGGAAGCCAATCCCCTGTCCATGGTGCCTGCGAAGATGCCTCCCGCCCTGCACCTGTTGTTGCACACACTCAACTACCACCATCATCAAGCACGTCCACGTCCTTGTTCCAGCGCAGCCTTCAGTTGTCCATACAGCAGTCATTGGAACGCAAGCGGAAATACCCAGCCAACGCCTCACAGGCCACAGTACTAAATTCACACATTTCTCGTCTGCTTGCACTGGAAATGTTGCCTTTTCAGGTCGTGGAGATGGAATCTTTCTGCAACCTGATGGCGGCGGCCTCCCAAGGAACTATGTCCCCAGCCAACACTATTTCTCCCGGTGTGCCGTCCGGCGATACACAAGCACGTGTCCCACAACATTACCCATGCACTCAACAATACAGTTACTGGTAAACTACAATTAATGATGAACACATGGACAAGTGCTTCTGGGTAGGGACGGTACATCTCGCTGATGGCAAAACTGGGTTAACATAGTGGAAGCCGGGACCCAGTTGCACCTACAGTCTACAGCTCCTGCACGTCATCCTCCTCCTCCTCTTCAGCCTGCATCTCAAAAATGACCACATCAGTCGCAAGCTGGAAACACTTCAGCACTTCCTCAGCCAAGCGGCAACAGGTTGTGCTGAAGCTAATATGCTTAGGTGACAAACCGCACAATGCTGAAGAGTTGTTAACAGCTTAGAAAGAGCAGGCAGATATGTGGCTGACACTGCTGAACCTACAGCCAGGCATGGTTGTGTGTGACAATGACCGGAACCTGGTGTAAGGTTCTTTGTACATGTTTCTTGAAACTCAGTTTTTCCGTCAGCCATTTTGCTTTCTGTCTTGCTGCAGCTATCTTGCCCTCAGTCAATATGGAATTTCCAGCTTTCATGTTCCCGCCCTGATTCTCTCCCTCTTGCTTCTTAAGCAGCCTCAGCTGAGCAATCAGTGCTTCAGAATCAAGCCTGCAGTGAGCCTGTGACCTGACTCCTGGAAAACCTTGGACTTTGTACTCCAGCTATTTCCTACTGAGGAACTTTGGAACACTTGTGGACTCTGGAAACCTGCTATTTGATAAATCCACGTTTGCATGGAATTACGGTAACAGAGAAGAGATCCTGAACCTGTTGTGGAGAGTTATTGCTGAGCTTAAGTTACTCTGGCCTGCTGTGTCTCCTGCTTCTGTACCTGCAAACTGTGTGACCATTTTTGCCACTTGTATGAAGTAATACAAGTCCTTCTATATCAAACCTGTGTCTCATGTGTTTTCCTCGCACCCAAGCACAAGACGCTATATGAACTGTACACCATACATTACAAGATTCTGAAGCCAAACGTTAGTGTCTGCTGGGTCTGGGAAGGCTGTGTCTGCTGTGCTGTGGATATCAGATGTCCGGTTATACTTTCTGTGATGACAGTGGTTGTGACTTCTCACAACCATTCCAGGTGAGCAATTCCCTTAATTTTACTCTGCAGTGTTACCACAGGTAAACACTATTGTTTTTTTTTTTTTTTTTTTTTCTCTTCTCCTTCCAGTACAGTACTCCTGTCTTAAAAGATCTGGAAGATGGAGGCTCGCATAAAGGAGCTTTGCGGAGTGACTGATACAATCCTTGCAGATATACAGACTATAAAGACCCGTTTTGCAAACCTACAGGACCTCACTAATCACAATTTGCAAGTGTTTGGATAAACTACCCAGGATTTACGAGCCAGGATTGAGGTTCTAGAGGAATGAGTCCAGGCTCCTGCCATAACCCCGAGTTCTGGGATTCCCAAGTTACCCCCTTTTCATTTTGGCGGTGAACGTGAGAAATTCAGGGGATTTATTAACCAATGCAATCTTTTTTTTTCTGCACATGCTTCACAATTTCCCACTGAACGATCTAAAGTGCTTACTATAATCATGTTGCTTACCAACAAGGCTTTGATGTGGGCAAACCCTCTGATTGAGACTGAGGATGAATGTTTGGATCATCTTGATGCTTTCATTTCAGCCATGGGGCAGGTGTTTGATGACCCCAATCGAGGTGCAACAGCTGAAGCAGCCATGTTAACTTTGCGCCAAGGTAAGCGCTCAGAGCCGAATATGCCTTGGATTTCAGGAGATGGGCCCTCGATACCACTTGGGACAGTTCCGCCAAAAAATCTATTTTTCGAAAAGGGTTGTCTCCACTGATTAAGGATGAACTTGCTCGTGCCGACCCTCCCACTGCGTTAGGTGACTTTATTAACCACTGCATCCGTATTGATGCTCGTCTGACTGAACGCAGGCAAGAGACATGGTTCGAAAGTAATCGCACTAACCTTTTCCTACCTTCCTCCCCAGCTAAGGAACCTTTGAGTAGGATCACACGGGAACCTGAACCCCATGCAGGTGGACTCTTTACAAAGACGGGTTAGTGATGCACGCAAAGAACATCGTTTAAAGGAAAATCTATGTTTCTACTGTGGTAAGTCAGGGCACTTCATTATAAACTGCCCCAGCCGTTCTCGTAAGACTACTGCAGCAGTCATTCACTGTGAGTGTTGCGAGAGGAGATCTGTCAGGTCCGAGCCTCAGGCTCCAGAGAGATCTGCAGCAACAGATATTGATTTCTCGGACTTAAACTCCGTCACTTCTGAGGACGATGACTGTGTAAACGCTGCAATTTTTCAAGTTTCCTCAGCGGTGTCCCAGCTGAGTTGTAAGAAAAACAATTCTCATTGCTTCCTTTCCATCAAACTCTGGGTTTACTCAGTCTGGATGTCTAGCTCTGCTATGATCGACTCAGGGGCAAGTGGAAATTTTATGGATATCTCCTTTGCTCTGAAACAGGGGATACTTTCAGTGAAGAAGGCTACTCCAGTACAGATGGAGACTGTGGATGGCTCCCTGCTGACCTCTGGACCAGTGGATCAGGAAACGGAGCCTTTGAGGGTCCTTATGTGTAAAGATCATCAAGAGAAACTGTCCTTTATGCTTACCTCTTCTCCCCACTTTCCCATTATTCTAGGGCTACCATGGCTGCAGGCTCAGAACCCTACCATTAACTGGGAGACCAAGGAATTACACTTTCCAGAGAAACAGATGAGTCCAGAAGTTTCAGCTTGCTCTGTTCCTAAAGGAACCATGTCAGTCCCTGAACTACCAGCTGTATACCAGGACTATGTAGATTTATGTGACAAGAAGAACGCTGACCAGCTTCCCCCTCACCGTCCATATGATTGTCCAATTGAATTATTGCCTGGAGCAGAGATACCTTTTGGTAAGATCTACCCCCTGGCGGGCCCGAGCTAAAGGCTTTAAAGGATTACATAGACGAAAATCTAGCCAAGGGCTTCATACGCCCCTCTTCATCTCCTGCAGGTGCACCCATCTTCTTTGTGAAGAAGAAAGATGGATCTCTGAGACCCTGCGTAGACTATAGGGAACTCAATAAGGTTACTATTAGAAACCGTTATCCATTGCCTTTAATCCCTGAGTTATTGGAGAGAGTGCGGCATGTCAAAATTTTCTCTAAACTGGATCTCCGTGGGGCCTATAACTTGGTCCGTATTAGACCTGGGGATGAATGGAAGACTGCATTCAGGTCACGCTATGGACACTTTGAATATCTAGTTATGCCTTTTGGTCTGAGTACCGCCCCAGCCACTTTCCAACACTTGGTGAATGACATCTTCAGGGATCTCCTAGATACATTCGTGGTGATTTATTTGGATGATATTCTAATTTTTTCTAACTCCACAGAGGAACATCATGGACATATGAGAATGGTCTTAGAACGTCTAAGACAAAACCATCTTTACATCAAACTTGAAAAGTGTGAATTCCATAGGACCGAAATTCAATTTCTGGGGTATGTACTGTCTACACAAGGAATTAGTATGGATGGAAGCAAGACCCAAGCCATCAAGGATTGGCCAATTCCTAGAAATGTGAAGGAGGTGCAGCGCTTCATCGGGTTTGCCAACTTCTATAGACGTTTCATTAGGAATTTCTCTGAGGTAGTGTCACCTATCACCCAACTTACCCGGAAAGAGTCTAGGTTCTCCTGGACCCCCCAAGCCCAGGAAGCATTTTCCCGTCTAAAGGATAAATTTACCACCGCACCTATCTTAGTACATCCCAACCCGGAACTTGCCTTCATAATAGAGGTGGATGCTTCAGACTGTGCCGTTGGAGCTATACTCTCTCAGAGAACAGGTGAGAAGAATGTCTTGCATCCCTGTGCCTTCTTTTCCCAGCAGTTGTCTTCGGCTGAGAGGAACTACGATGTGGGCAATAGAGAGTTGTTGGCCATTATTGCCGCCTTCAAAGAATGGAGACACCTTCTTCAGGGAGCTGCACAGCAAATAGTCGTCCTGACAGACCATCGTAACCTTGAATTTATCAGGTCGGCTAAGTGCCTGACTCCTCGCCAGGCTCGCTGGAATCTTTTCTTAAACCAATTTAATTTTGTCATTTCTTATAGATCAGGATCGCGCAATGGAAAGGCTGATGCACTCTCTAGGATTCATTCAGCAGAGACCCGTCCACTTACTCCTCCTAAGACTATTCTTCCTGACTCTAGATTCCTGGGAGTGATTCATAATCAAGACCTACTTAAGGACATCAAGGAAGCATACCATGCGGATTCCTTGTTGGCACAACCCCCAAGGGACGTAAGTCTTGTCTTTAAGAATGGTGTGTGGATTCAGGGACAACGTCTGTATATACCTGAAACAGTCAGATTGAGAGTATTGCAACTCATCCACAATTCCAAGATAGCTGGGCATAGAGGAATTCTAAAGACACAGGAATTTCTTTCTTGTTTCTTTTGGTGGCCCACTTACAGGAAAGATGTTTTAAACTATGTCACTTCATGTGAAGTCTGTGCAAGATGCAAAACACCTCGCTCCTCACCAACTGGTCTGTTGCAACCCCTTCCCACCCCGTCCCGCCCGTGGGGATCCATTTCTATGGACTTCATTGTGGAGTTACCAACCTCTCAAGGGAAGAACACCATTCTAGTGGTGGTTGATCGTTTAACAAAGGCAGCTCATTTTATCCCTTGTGTCGGCTTACCCACTGCAAAACAGACATCAGATTTGATGATTAAGAATGTGTTTCGCTTACATGGAGTACCGGATGAGGTTATTTCGGATCGAGGGGTGCAATTCACTTCAAGGTTTTGGCAAAATTTCTGTGCCGCATTGGACATTAAAGTAAACCTTTCTTCTGCTTTTCATCCCCAGACTAATGGACAGACAGAACGAACCAATCAGACCCTGGAGCAGTATCTCCGCTGCTTTATCTGCCACCTACAGGATGATTGGGTGGATCTACTTCCACTGGCTGAGTTCTCTTATAACAACTCTCAGAGCGCCTCCACTAAGCAGTCTCCTTTTTACTCCAATTTAGGTTATCATCCTAACATTCTTCCTCGATTTCCCATAGAAACGCCCTTGCCAGCAGTGGCTGAAAGAATCACGTCTTTACAAAAGAATATGGATCTTCTAAAGGAAAATCTGGAATTGGCTCAGGAAAGGTACAAGAAAGCAGCAGATAAATTTCGTAAACCTGAACCAGCTTTCAAGGTAGGAGACTTGGTCTGGCTGTCAACCAGAAATCTTAAGTTAAGGATTCCATCGTCTAAGTTGGGACATAAGTACATTGGACCCTATAAAATCAGTAAAATTATAAGTGCCGTTGCTTGTCGTCTTCAACTGCCCAGAACTATGAGAATCCACCCTGTCTTTCATGTATCCCTACTAAAGGCTGCAACACCCAATACGTTTCCTGGACGTTCTTCTCCTTGCCCTGACCCAGTGCTAGTCGATGGTCAGGAAGAATTTGTGGTGGAAAGGATTCTAGATTCCAGGTTGTACAGAAATCAGTTACAATATTTGATTAAATGGCAGGGCTACCCAGTGGAGGACAACTCATGGGAACCAGTCAATAACGTTAATGCTCCTCGCTTGCTCCGCCAGTTTCATCAGAGGTACCCAGACAAGCCTGGTCTGAGGTCATCCCGGAGGTTGTCCCTAAGGGGGGAGTAATGTAAGGTTCTTTGTACATGTTTCTTGAAACTCAGTTTTTCCGTCAGCCATTTTGCTTTCTGTCTTGCTGCAGCTATCTTGCCCTCAGTCAATATGGAGTTTCCAGCTTTCATGTTCCCGCCCTGATTCTCTCCCTCTTGCTTCTTAAGCAGCCTCAGCTGAGCAATCAGTGCTTCAGAATCAAGCCTGCAGTGAGCCTGTGACCTGACTCTGGAAAACCTTGGACTTTGTACTCCAGCTATTTCCTGAGGAACTTTGGAACACTTGTGGACTCTGGAAACCTGCTATTTGATAAATCCACGTTTGCATGGAATTACGGTAACAGAGAAGAGATCCTGAACCTGTTGTGGAGAGTTATTGCTGAGCTTAAGTTACTCTGGCCTGCTGTGTCTCCTGCTTCTGTACCTGCAAACTGTGTGACCATTTTTGCCACTTGTATGAAGTAATACAAGTCCTTCTATATCAAACCTGTGTCTCATGTGTTTTCCTCGCACCCAAGCACAAGACGCTATATGAACTGTACACCATACATTACACCTGGTGGCAGCTCTGAGGCGAGGCCCATGTGCTTAACCCCATGGTTCAGCAGTTTCTCAAAACATACCTGGAGCTTCCGGATCTGCTTGTGAAAGTATTCAGCCTGTGTGAGCATTTTAGAAAGTCAGCTACAGCTTCAGCCGCCCTTGCCGTGCTTCAGCAGCGTTTGCAGCTTCCGGCTCACCAACTGGTGTGAGATGTCCGCATGCGTTGGAACTCTACACTGCATATGCTGGAAAGGATTTGTAAGCAGAAGAGGGCAGTTGTTGAGTACCAGCATCAAGAAGGCCATCGGTATTCAGTTCAGACTCCACACATGAAACCTCAGGAGTGGACATGGGTGTCAGACATATGTACCATTCTACAAAACTTTGAGGAGTCCACCAAGATGGTGAGCGGCGATGATACCATAATTAGCATCACTATTCTGCTTCTCTGTATTCTGAAGAGCTCTCTGTTCACAATGAAAGAGGATGCATTGCAGGCGGAGCATGATGAGATGGAGCAAGGAACCATACAGGGTGATTACACACAGCCCAGCCTCATGTCATCCCAACATGGATTGGTTGATAATGAGGAAGAGGAGGAGGAGAAAGAACAGGAGCTACTTTCATGCGCTATAGACGGTACTACAAGCACAACTGTAATACCATCTGTTCAGCATGGATTGCCTGAGGACAGGGAGGAGGAGGAGGAGGACAGCATGGTCAGTTATCCTGTTGGTGAGGACACGGAAGCCTTGCGAGTTAGCAGTCTGGCATGCATTGCAGACTTTATGTTGCGCTGCCTTTCTCATGACCCTGGCATTATCAAAATTTGTGCTTACACTCATTACTGGTTGGTGACACTTCTAGACCCATGATACAAGGAGACATTTCAATCTCTTCTTCCAGAGTCAGATAGGTGTATTAAAATGATGCAGTACCAGAGGGCCATTGCTGCGGAATTACTGAAAAAATTCCCATCTTAAAACACTGGTGGCAGAGGTCACAGTTCGTTTGACAACCAAGGAGTAGAGGCCAGAGAGACACAACTACAATCCTGCAGAGGCAGGGTAATGCTGGCAAAGTTCTGGGACACTTTTCTCAGACCCTCCAATCGCCCTGGCCCAGAGTCATGGGGTAGCATCACAAGGACTGGAAAGTTTGGGAAGATGCTGGAGTACCTGGCTGACCGTACCAATGTCCTCTGTGATTCCTCTGTGCCTTTTAATTATTGGGTATCGAAGCTGGACACATGGCATGAACTGCCTCTCTATGCCTAGGAGGTCCGGGCCTGCCCTGCCGCTAGCGTTTTGTCAGAGCGGGTTTTTATTGCTGCTTGTGGAATAATAACTGATAAGCGCATCCGCCTGTCAACTGAAAATGCTGACAGGCTGACTTATGAAAATGAACAAGGCCTGAATTGGGGCAGACTTCTGTACACCACCGAATGAGAACAGAGAAACATAACCTCCAATACAGTGTATTTTTTTGGGAGGTTTATTACCATGCGCCTCTTCACACACACACATGGATATTTGCTTCCTGACTTTGGCTATTTGGTGTATTTTCCTCCTCCTTCTCCTCATCCTCATCATCCACCACTAGTGTTGAGCGATACTTTCCGATATTGGGAAATATCGGATCAGATTGGATCGGACCGATACTCAAAAAGTATCGGATATCGCCGATTCCGATACCGGAAACCAATGCAAGTCAATGGGACAGAAATATCGGAATTAAAATAAACCCTTTCTTTCCTTGTAGGTTAATTCTACATGAAGGAAAACAACTAAGAAAAATGTAGAATGTATTGGGGAGGTGGAGGAGACATTAAAGGCATAGAGGTTTAGCCCAATCAAATGGAATAGAAGGAATTTTTTTTTTAACACGTTCGGAGTTACAAAGAAATTGACTATGTTGTTAACCTTTTTTCTATTTTGGCACATATGTATGTTTCACTACTTCCATGCTCTTCACCTTCTTTTTACTTCTCCCACACTTTCTCCTTCATGATCCTCAGCAGCAGCATCTTTTTCATCAACTTCTTCTTCACCTTATTTATGTTCTTCACCTTCTTCCTCTTATTCTTTTTTTTTACATTCTTCATATTCTTCTTCTTCAACTATTATTCTTCTTCATATTCTACTTCTTCATCTTTTTCCTATTCATCTTCTTCATCATATTCTTATTTGTGACAGGCATTCCTGTAGTTGTTATCACTAAAATTTTGAAGATTACACCTTCCGTTCTTGCTGTCACAAAAGATTTACAACAGGATTTGTCTGCGTTCAGTTTGGCCTGCAGCAGCAGGCATTTTCCAGGGGCACCACGAGGAGGAACGGACTCACCCCCATACACTTCTTAGTCTTCTTCTGCTTATAATTTAGAGCATATCTTTTGCTCTGATTTTTTGTCTTATGCTTAATGTTCTTCTGCTTTTTGTTCTTCTGCTTTTTGTTCTTCTGCTTCTTGGTCTTCTGTCTCTTGTTCTGTATCTTGGTGGTTGTCTTCATGTTCTTTATCCTCTTGGTCATCTTCTTCTGGGTAATCTTTTTGGTCTTCTTTGGGGTGGTGTTCAGGCTCGTCGTCTTCATGGTCGTCTTTGGGGTCGTCGTCTTCTTCGGGGTGGTCTTCAGGGTCGTCGTCTTCAGGGTCATCGTCTTCAGGGTCGTCGTCTTCTTCGGGGTGGTCTTCAGGGTCGTCGTCTTCAGGGTCGTCATCAGGGAGATCCAGAGTGAACCAAAAACCATTTAAAAATCTTCAACTTGGAAATGTAGCAGAAGGTACAAGAAGGCTGATTAACTGCCGAGAACCAGCTGACTGTCCTGGAACCCGGATGGGTAGTAGAAGGAACAAGAGCCAGTGGCACTACCGAGGACCAGCTGATGGTACTGGGACACGGTTACTAAGCAGGAGGTACCTGTGCTAGAAAGCACTACCAAGGACCAGCAGACGTTGCTGAAACTCGGATACCGAGATGGAGGCACCTAGGCCAAAGGCACTGCTGAGAACCAGCTGACGGTACTGGAACCCGGATGGGTAGCAGAAGGTACAAGAGACAATGGAACTAACGAGGACCAGCTGACTGTGCTGGAACCCGGAGGGGCAGCAGAAGGAACAGAGCCAATGGCACTACCGAGGACCAGCTGACGATACTGGGACACGGTTACTAAGCAGGAGGTACCTGTGCTAGAAAGCACTACCAAGGACCAGCAGACGTTGCTGGAACTCGGATACCGAGAAGGAGGCACCTAGGCCAAAGGCACTGCCGAGAACCAGCTGACGGTACTGGAACCCGGATGGGTATCAGAAGGTACCCATGAAAAATAAAGTTGCAAGGCCGCGAGCCGGCCGCAGTTTCCAAATCCCACAGTCCTACAGGGGGTGCTTGTCCTATTGGCACTACGGAAACAATCTTTAGCCGACTCTATGGTGCACCTAAACTGCAGGCACCATAGAGTGGGCTAACTGACCGCAACACGACAGGAAAACGTATTGGAGGCAAAGTGACGTTAACACTGCCCGGAAACAGCTGGCGTGCTGTAACTTGGCAGGGCAGGAGGGAGTAACCATGCCAAAGATACTTCTGGCAGCAACTGGCGATGTGAGCCAGGGATGAAGTGAATCAGAGTGGAGCAGAGCTATGGAACAAGTGAAAATCGTACTTGTGTGATGTGGACAGACAGGAGACATTGCGGGTACACAGCTGGATCAGCTACTACTGAACCCAATAACACAGAGAAAATGTTAACTGTGCAGACGGCACTTCAAGGAGCAACTGGCAGTGTGGAGCCCCGGATGAGAGTAGAATCAATGAGGCAGAGGCTAATTGGAACAAGTTGAAAATCGGTACTTGTGTGAGTGTGGACAGAGCAGGAGACATTGCCGGCAACACAGCTGGGGATCAGCTGACATTACTGAACCCCAATAACACAGGAGCATATGTTAACTGTGCAGATGGCACCTCCGAGCAGCAACTGGCAGTGTTGGAGCCCAGGGATGAGAGTAGAATCAGAGTGGAGGCAGAGGCCTAATTGCAACAAGTTTAAAATCGGTACTTGTGTGAGTGTGGACAGAGCAGGAGACATTGCCGGCAACACAGCTGGGGATCAGCTGACATTACTGAAGCCCAATAACACAGGAGCATATGTTAACTGTGCAGACGGCACTTCCGAGCAGCAACTGGCAGTGTTGGAGCGCAGGGATGAGAGTAGAATTAGAGTGGAGGCAGAGGCCTAATTGGAACAAGTTTAAAATCGGTACTTGTGTGAGTGTGGACAGAGTAGGAGACTTTGCTGGCTACACAGCTGGGGGTCAGCTGACATTACTGAACCCCAATAACACAGGAGCATATGTTAACTGTGCAGACGGCACTTCCGAGCAGCAACTGGCAGTGTTGGAGCCCAGGGATGAGAGTCGAATCATGGTGGAGGCAGAGGCCTAATTGGAACAAGTCGGAAATCTGTACTTGTGTGAGTGTGGACAGAGCAGGAGACATTGCCAGACACACAGCAAGGGAACAGCTGGCATTACTGAACCCCACAAACACAGGAGCGAGTGTTTTTCTATGTACATACAGCACTTCTGAGCAGCAACTGGTGGTGTTGCAGCCCAGGGTCAAGGAGGGTGTAGGCTGAGGCCTAGTGTGAGCAAGTTTAATCTCTGATGTGTTTTCAAATTGGATGGAGCAGGACAGATTGCCAGACACACAGCAGGGGAACAGCTGGCATTATAGAAACCCCACAAACACAGGAGCGAGTGTTTTTCTCTGTGCATACAGCACTTCTGAGCAGCAACTGGTGGTGTTGGAGCCCAGGGTCAAGGAGGGTGTAGGCTGAGGCCTAGTGTGAATAAGTTTAATCTCTGGTGCAACTTGAATTTGGATGGAGCAGGACTTCTTGCCGGACACACAACAGGGATCAGCAGGCGTTACTGAACCCCAGTAACACAGGAGCGAGTGTTTTTCTCTGTGCATACAGCACATCTGAGGAGCAACTGGCGGTGTTGGAGCCCAGGGTCAATCAGGGTGTAGGCTGAGGCTTAGTGTGAGCAAGTTTAATCTCTGGTGTAACTTGAATTTTGAGGGAGCAGGACTTATTGCCGGACACACAGCAGGGGAACAGCTGGCATTACTGAACCCCACTAACACAGGAGCGAGTGTTTTTCTCTGTGCATACAGCACTTCCGAGCAGCAACTGGCGGTGTTGGAGCCCAGGGTCAAGGAGGGTGTAGGCTGAGGCCTAATTGGAGCAAGTATTTTATCTGGTTTAACTTGAATTTGGAGGGAGCAGGTCTTCTTGCCGGACACACAGCAGGGGAACAGCTGGCATTACTGAACCCCACTAACACGAGCGAGTTTTTTTCTCTGTGCATACAGCACTTCTGAGCAACAACTGGCGGTGTTGGAGCACAGGGTCAATCAGGGTGTAGAAATCACATATAGAGTAGTTGCCTTGTTCCGTGGCACTTCAAAATGTATATACTCCAAACAAGAGAAACGTAAGCTTTACTACCGTAAAATGATGAATTTAATTCCAAAATATTTAAATAAAGACATTTAAAATATAAGCGCATATATGCTCATGGTGACAACAAATGCATCCAAAAAAAACAACATAGGGTATAGGGGTGGAAATGAATGCATACAAGTACATTTCATAATCTATTAATGCTGCCTAAGGAACGGTATGTACACCTGTAATATAGTGCAGACAATGTATGTAGGACTAGTCATCATTATCATTATAAGTTATATGTGACAGTAAAAAATACACTCATTGAGGACAACTCTTAGTTCACACCCCATATATTAAAGGTCCAGCATGTAATCCTGATAATATGTCGCAATAATCATGCATAACCTAGAAAAAGTGCATCGTGCATAGTGCAAATTGCTATGTATGCCTGCAGGTGAAACAACGCCAACATATAGAAAAGGTATATGCTATCTATGTATCAGAGTGCATAGCCACTGATGGCGAATGGCGATATAATACTCCACCTGAATAAAGTCTGCGGCACCACTCACGCGCGTTTTGCTTGTATCTTGTTGAAGAGGGGAAGTGCATGTATGCTTGCGCGTCGGTTTTGCCACCCAGACTGGCTTCCTGCTCTGACGCGTCATATGACGGTAACTTGCAGTGACGTTGCACAGCGTTCGTCAGCGGTAGCGCCGCTACAAAGCCGCCATCATGACTGATTCCCTCTATAAACATGCACCTATGAGCAACCATACACGCACGTCCCCTCTTGAAGAAGCTACAAGCGAAACGCGCTTGAGGGGTGCCGCAGCCTTTATTGAGGTACAGTATTATATCGCCATTCGCCATCAGTCGCTATGCACTCTGATACCTAGATAGCATAAACCTTTTCTATCCGTTGGCGTTGTTTCACCTGCACTTGCAGGTATACATTGCTATTTTCACTATGCACAATGCACTTTTTATAGGTTCTGCATGATTATTGCGCCTTATTATCAGGATTAGATGCTGGACCTTTAATATATGGGGTGTCAACTAAGAGTTGTCCTCAATCAGTGTATTTTTTACTGTCACATATAAGTAATGATGATGATGACTAGTCCTACATACATTGTCTGCACTATATTACAGGTGTACATACCGTTCCTTAGGCAGCATTAATGGATTATGAAATGTACTTGTATGCATTCATTTGAACCCCTATACCCTATGTATGTTTTTTTTGTTGCATTTGTAGTCGCCATGTGCATATATGCGCTTATATTTAAAATGTCTATTTTAAAATATTTGGGACTAAAATTCATCATTTTACGGTAGTAAAGCTTCCGTTTTTCTTGTTTGGAGCATATCAATCAGGGTGTAGGCTGAGGCCTATGTGGAGCAAGTTTAAGATCTGATGTTGTGTGCATGTGG
This sequence comes from Oophaga sylvatica, assembly GCA_033576555.1. Taxonomy (NCBI): domain Eukaryota; kingdom Metazoa; phylum Chordata; class Amphibia; order Anura; family Dendrobatidae; genus Oophaga; species Oophaga sylvatica. Next base: position 186,251,890 of record JARQOD010000001.1, on the reverse strand, counting down.
AGGGAGCAGGAGACATTGCCGGACACACAGCAGGGGAACAGCTGGCGTTACTGAACCCCACTAACACATGAGCTTGTGGTTTTCTCTGTGCAGACTGCACTTCTGAGCAGCAACTATCAGTGTTGCAGCCCAGGGATTACAGTTCAGGTGGTAGAAACATGAACACAACAGGAGACGCGGATACTGTAGCCAACCAATTACTTAATATGAAACAGGACCGGCAAATTCAGGCAAGATCCAGGCCTTGTTCATTTTCAGAAAAGTAAGCCGGTCAATGTTATCGGAGCATGCGACGGTCTGTTAGTACACCACCTGCGGCACTAAAGACGCGCTCCCATAATACACTAGCAGCAGGGCAAGCCAGCACCTCCAATGCATACTGGCTAAGCTCTGGCCATGTATCCAGCTTAGAGACCCAAAACTGGAAGGGGGAAGAGCCGTCTGGGAGTACACTGAGAGGGCAAGACATGTAGTCTGTCACCATCTGACCGAAACGTTGCCTCCTGCTGACTGGAGCCGTCTGTGAGGGTGTAGACATTTGTGGCGGGGACACAAAACTTTGCCACATTTGGGCCACACTGGTCTTGCCTTGTGCATTTGCGCTGCTTCTGCTCCCTCTTGGTGCAGAGCTTCCTCCACTGCCTCGACGCACAGAGCTGCTTTGTAAAGCACTAGCAGCACTGCTATCGGGTGGAATGAAGAACATGATGGAATGCACCAGTGTGTCTTGGTACTCCTGCATTTTACACTCCCGGTTCAACGGTGTTATGAGGCTTTGCAAGTTGTCCCGGTAGCGAGGGTCTAGGAGGGTGTACACCCAATAATCAGACGTGGTGAGAATGTGGGCGATGCGGTGGTCATTTCTCAGGCACTGCAGCATGAAATCAACCATGTGCTGCAGACTCCCAACTGGCCAAGAAACGCTGTCCCCTGCAAGAGGCATCATCTCTGCCTGCTCTGCATCACCCCACCCTCGCTCTACATACTGACTACTAGAGCATTGTGTACCTCCCTCCTCTGGAGCGATGTCTTCCTCCTCCATTGACTCCTCCTCATCCTCCTCACAAAGTGTCCCCTGCCTAGGCCTTTGTGAGGAACCACGTTGTGCAGACTGTCCAGAAGCTGATGGCATTTGTGACTCCTCATCCTCCACCTCTTCCAAAACCTCATCTTGCAGTGTTTTTTGAAGCAGGCAGGTAAGGGGGACAGTCATGCTGACTAGTGCATCATCTGCACTCGCCATCCTCGTGGAATCATCGAACGCACACAAAACGTGGCAGATGTCCTTCATTGAGGCCCACTCAGTGGTGGTGAAGTGTGAACGGCGCGAAGTGCGAGTTGTTTGCGCCTGATGCAGCTGGTACTCCATTACTGCTGCCTGCTGCTCACACAACCGCTCCAACATATGTAACGTGGAATTCCACCTGGTGGGTAGGTCACATATGATGCGATGTTTCGGAAGGCGGAATCGGCGTTGCAGAGCTGCAATGCGCGATCTGGCCATTCTGGAACGCCGCAAGTGAGCGCACTCTATGCGGACCTTGTGCAGCAGTGCATCAAGATCCGGATAGTCCCTCAAAAAACTCTGCAAGACCAAGTTGAGCACATGTGCCAGATATGGTATGTGAGTGAGGTTGCCTAGGCCCAGAGCTGCCACCAGATTTCGGCCATTGTCACACACTACCAAGCCTGGCTGGAGATTCGCTGGCACAAACCACACGTCGCTCTCCTGCTTGATGGCATTCCAGAGCTCCTGCGCTGTGTGGCTTCGATTCCCCATAGAAATTAATTTCAGGACGGCCTGTTGACGTTTGGCCACGGCCGTGCTCATATCGGTTGTAACAGGTAAGCATTCACGGATCCATGTGGAGGTAGACCGTGACGGCTCCTGCAGCGATGATTCTGAGGAACTGGAGTATGAGGAGGAGTCAATGTGTACAGACTGGATTCCTGCAATCCTTGGAGTTGGCAGAACACGTACAGCGCCACTCTCAAGATCTGTACCCGGCTCCACAACATTGACCCAATGGGCAGTGAGGGAAAGGAATCGTCCCTGTCCATGGTTACTGGTCCACGCATCGGTGGTCAGGTGGACCTTGCTACTGATGGCGTTTAGTAGAGCATGTTTAATTTTTCCCTCCACATGCTTTTGCAGGGCAGGGATGGCTTGCCTGCTGAAATAAAAGCGGCTGGTCACGTTGTATTGTGGGACTGCCAATGCCATGAAGTTACGGAAGGTGTCAGTCTCCACCAGCCTGAATGACAGCATTTCAAGGGACAGGAGCATTCAGAGCCTGTGCTTGGGGATGGTTTGCCAGTATGGCCGCCTTTTCTCCCATGCTTGTGCTACCGATGGCTGTAGAGTGGCCTGGGAGTGTGAGGATGACTGGAAACGTGGTGCTGTGGGTGGAATTACACTGGGTCTCTGTACACCAGTGCCAGAGGTTCTTCCAGGGCGATCCTGTGAGGAAGCCGAACCAGCTGTGTGTGAGCTGGGGGAAGAGGCTACAACACGAGCTGAAGAGGTAGGTGGTGCTGTAGGTTGGCCTACGTCTTCAGTGTGTCTTTGTAACTCCACCACGTGCTTGGTCCGCACATGTTTCCACATATTTGTGGTATTGAGGTTGCTGACACTTTTACCTCTTTTTACTTTTTGATTACACAGCTTGCATTTGACAAAGCAAATGTCATCTGCAACTGTTTCAAAAAAGGACCACGCACTGCAAGTCCTGGGAGCTCCCGTTTTTGGTTTTGGAAGAGAACTGCTCCGAATGGGTGGCAAAGTGGAGGCTACAGGCAACCGAGTATGACCCCTACCTCTCCCTCCTGTTTGGGCCGTTGGGGGAATCTCTTCCTCAGAGCTGCTCCCACCACCTTCCTGTTCCTCACGCCATGATGGGTCAAGGACCTCATCTACACTACCCTCTTCAAACACCTGCTTCTCTGGGGTCGTCTGGCCAGCACCATGCGCATTAGAAACTGGCACCTGAGTCTCATCATCATCAGATGCGTTGTGAGGTGTGCTGACCATAGGTACTGGCCCACCCGCCTCTTCAGATTCAGAGAGACAAAGCAGTTGCGCATCACTGCATACTCCCTCTTCTTCACATTCTAGAATGCTGCTTGGCTGGCCCCCTATTTCCAAGCCAGCAGATTCAGAGAACAGAAGTAGAGACTGAGCTGGCTCCTGTACAGAGCTCTCTGACTGCCTGGGCAATTTGGCAGGTGGTGAAGAGACCGATGGTTGCTCTTCAGTGCTCTGGTCCTGAGAGGATGTAGAAGTAATTGAAGTCGATGAATTAGCTGCCATCCATCCGACAACGGCTTTAATTTGTTCTTCCCACAGCAGGGGGGTACGGCAAGCTCCTACAAAGCTGCGCATAAAGGACCACTCCGGGGAAAACTGGAGGATGCTGTGTCACTGGTGCTCCCAGCAGGCACAGAATCCCCACGTCCTCTCCCTGCTGAAACTCCATGCCCACGACCATGTGCCTTACTCCTTGCCTTCTTCATCTTGGTAGATTGATAAAGATAGGCAGAAAAGTACTAAGGCCTTAGTGTGCTTATTCCTGAACAGCTGCTAACAGGTATAAGAAACACTAAGTTTATTAAGTGTGGACTACACTTTAATATGAGCTAATGTGGCCTAACAAGTGTCAAGTGTAGTGTTTGGTGAACTTTATTAACTTTTTTGTGTTTTTCACAAAAAAAGGTTGTGATTGAGACAAAAGATGTACAATCGATAGTATCACAAACTTTTTGTAGCTATTACAATGCAGGAAGGTAATCTACAATGCAATAGATGAGGCTACAAAAAATAGGGTAATACAAATCTATCTACTCCTATCTAGTGTTTGCAGCCAATTTAGCTGGATACGGATGGAAGCACACTAATAGGAGAAATTCAGGAAAAAAACCACTACAGAAAAAATGGACAATGTATGAGGCAGTGACGCACGCTGAGCAGACTACAACCAGCAGTGGATGCAGAACAAACTTCAGCGTGAGCTGCACTCACACAGAGACCTGACAGACAGCCATGAACAGTGCAGAGAACTGTGCACTACCTATGAAAGGCTCCGCTATCTACTCCTATAGTGTTTGCAACCAATGTATTGGATACGGATGGAAGCGCAGCACACTAATAGGAGAGAGATCAGTAAAAATAAATTGAGCAGCAGCAATTAAACAAAAAAAAAGTATGAGGCAGTGACACACGCTGAGCAGACTACAACCAGCAGTGGATGCAGAACAAACTTCAGCGTGACCTGCACTCACAGACAGAGACCTGACAGACAGCCGTGAACAGTGCAGAGCACTGTGCACTAGCAATGAAAGGCTCCGCTATCTACTCCTATAGTGTTTGCAACCAATGTATTGGATACGGATGGAAGCACAGCACAGTAATAGGAGAGAGATCAGTAAAAATGAATTGAGCAGCAGCAATTAAAAAAAAAAAAGTATGAAGCAGTGACACACGCTGAGCAGACTACAACCAGCAGTGGATGCAGAACAAACTTCAGTGTGACCTGCACACACACACAGACCTTGCAGACAGCTGTGAAAACAGCACTGCAAGGCAAAAGGAAGCTTTACACAGCGGTTGGTAAACTAGCCTGGCTAAAGCACAATACACAAAATCGCAATCTCTAACTGTCCCTCAGAATCAGAAGAGCAGCATTTTGTCCCTAACTGAATTCACAGCAGAGTGAAACCAAAATGGCGGCGGCGACTTTTATAGTGCATTCATGACATCATTTCAGCAGCCAATCACAGCCATGCCGTTAGTTAACATGACCGCAGGTTTACAGGATGTGCCCACACTTCTTAGGATTCCTCATTGGCTGAATCAAATCACACTGCCTCTCATAGCATTATAGGAACTTCCGATTCCGGTATTCGATATGGCAAAAGTATCGGAACTCGGTATCGGAATTCCGATACCGCGAATATCGGCCGATATCCGATACTTGCGGTATCGGAATGCTCAACACTATCCACCACCACTAGATCACCAGGGTGACCGTGTTCCATGATAAAACAGCCACTATATTGTTTTGCAAGGGTGTTTTTGATGCCCTTTTAATTCAAAATATTTATACAGTAGCTTGTTGTTTCCCCCCAGGGGAAAATGTTTGTCAACCCATACACTTAGTATATGGGCATTCCAAGTACAGGAAACCCACTCATTTAAACTGGGAACACCTTTTTCGTAGATCATCATCCACGTCTCTTCCTACACCACCACTAGATCACCAGGGTGCCCGTGTTCCATGATGAAACAGCTACTATATTGTTTTGCAAGGGTGTTATGATGTCCGTAGCAAAAATTATTTACACAGTAGGTTAATGTGTCCCCCCAGGGGAAAATGTTTGTCAGCCCATACACTTAGTCTATGGGCATTCCAAGTATAGAAGACTCACTCTTTTAAACTGGGAGGACCTTTTTCGTAGGCCATCCTCTACGTCTCTTCCTACACAATCACTAGATCACCAGGGTGACTGTGTTCGGTGATGAAACAGCCACTATATTGTTTTGCAAGGGTGTTATGATGTCTTCAACAAAAAATATTTACACAGTAGGTTAATGTGTACCTCCCCCCAGGGGAAAATGTTTGTCAGACCATACACTTAGTGTATGGGCATTCCAAGTATAGGAGACGCACTCTTTTAAACTGGGAGGACCTTTTTCGTAGGCCATCCTCCACATCTCTTCCTACACAATCACTAGATCACCAGGGTGACTGTGTTCAGTGATGAAACAGCAACTATATTGTTTTGCAAGGGTGTTATGATGTCTTCAACAAAAAATATTTACACAGTAGGTTGATGTGTACCTCCCCCCAGGGGAAAATGTTTGTCAGACCATACACTTAGTGTATGTGCATTCCAAGTATAGGAGACCCACTACTTTAAACTGGGAAGACCTTTTTCGTAGGCTATCCTCCACTTCTCTTGAGACACCAACACTAGAATACGAGGGTCAACGATTTTCGTGATGCAACAGCCACTATATTGTTTTGCAAGGGTGTTTATGATGTAAGTAACAAAAATGTTGAGACAGTATGTTCATGTGTACCCCACAGGGGGGAATTGTTTTGTCAGCCCATACACTTACTATATGGTCATTACAAGTATAGGAGACCCGCTTTGTTATGGAAACAGATTTTTAGGAGGACTTCCTCCACGTCTCTTTCAAGTGTTACTTTGGATTGTCCAAATTTGGGGCAGGCCTTGCATTCACTGCATAGGCCAACAGTATGGGAGACCAACTCCTAATAATGTGAACTTTGTTGGTTTTTCATCTTCAAGATGGAAATTCTTTACTGAAAATTCTTCATCCTCAACACTGCAAAGCTAAAGTGCCAGGTCTTCAGCCTCAACACTGCAAATGTCCACCGCAGGGTCTTTAGTGTCAACACTGCAATTGTTCACTGTCGGGTAGAGTTGAGAGAAACAGGTCGGTCAGATTCATATGTCGCCGACTTTCGCCAAAGTCGGGTTTCGCCAAGCGAATCCCGACCATAGCGTGAAGTCGGCCATGCGATCGTCGACCAGAGCGCCAAAGTCGGTTTTCCCATAATGCTTGCAGGCGCCTTTTTTCAGCCAATGAGCAAGGATGTACACTGTGGGCAATAAGATGACATGGGCAGCGTCCACCACCATCTTAGAGAAGGGCATTGCAGTGATCGGCTTGCTTTGGGGGACGTCATAGTTTCTATAAAAGCCCTGACCGCCGACCGCCATTTTACTTCTGCCGATCTTAACAGTAGGGAGAGGTTGCTGACGCTGTTTATTAGTAGGGACAGAGTTAGGGCTGGAAAGAGAAGTTCTTATGTGCTTGTGCTAATAGCAATTGTGCTGTACAGTTAGTGTGCAGTGACAGGGGAGGATTTTCTTGTGTGCAGCGCTGGTTATTAGGCTGCCTGCCAGTGACAGGGAAGGATTTTCTTGTGTGCAGCAGCGCTGGTTATTAGGCTGCCTGCTAGCTGTATTGCTGTGTGTACACTGCTCTGAAGACTGGTTTTTACACAGCACTAATACTTTTTTTTCTTTTTTTCCGCACAGTTACCGAGCGTTCATTTTTCCCACACCGTATAGAGCTGTACGCTCCTCACACATTACCATGTTCCGGCTGGTATCATGGACAAATACATGCTGACTATCTGTGTGTGACTCCGGAAATATATACAGAGATTGAAATTTTCCCCTACACTATATACACCTGGTATCTTCTGATACAGTACCTTTTTTCTGCTTTTTGTACAGTATTCTGGTCAAATCCATACTGAGTGAGCGTCTGTGTGTGACTCCGGAAATATATATGAAGATTTAAATTTTCCCCTATACTATGTACACCTGGTATCTTCTGATACAATACCTTTTTTCTGCCTTTTGTATTACGGTTAAATCCATACTGAGAGAGCGTCTGTGTGTAACTCTGGAAATATAAGGGGAGATTTAATTTCCCCTACACTGTATACAGCTTTACGCTTCTGATACAGTACCCTTTTTCTGCTTTTCATATTCTGGTCTTATCCATACTGAGCCTGTGAGCGTCTGTGTGTGACTCCGGAAATATATACGGAGATTAACAATTACCCCTACACTGTATACAGTTTTATGCTTCTGATACAGTACTGTTTTTCTGCTTTTTATATTCTGGTCTAATCCATACTGAGTGAGCGTCTGTGTGTGATTCTGGAAATATATACGGAGATTTACAATTTCCCCTACACTGTATACAGCTGTACGCTTCTGATACAGTACCCGTTTTCTGCTTTTTATATTTTAGTCTAATCCATACTGAGCCTGTGAGCGTCTGTGTGTCACTCTGGAAATATATATGGAGATTTAAATTTTCCCCTTCACTGTATACAGCTGTACGCTTCTGATACAGTACCATATATCTGCTGGTATTTTTGGTACATTTTCATAAACATGAGGAAGTGTGGTGGAAGAGGTTGCGGACGTGGGCAGGAGGGGCCAGCTGGTACTGATGGTGGTGGTGGTGCATCTGCTGGTAGTGCCAAAAGCACAATAGCACCTAAGGCAGGAGGTGTTGAGCCTGCGTCATCGTCTGGCTCCAGAAGGCCTGGAAGGCTCCCTTTTCTGGGAGTAGGTAAACCGCTTTTAAAGCCGGAGCAGCAGGAACAGGTTTTGGCTTACATTGCCGAAACAGCCTCCAGCTCAATCACCTCCTCTTCTGAAGTTTCAAAAAATGCAAGTACTGAATCGTCAGTGCAGGCTCCTGGTCAGGAACAACACCTTTCCTTGAGTCCTTCACCTCCACCAACAGTGAGGGATGCAGCAGGCCACACTTCAGATTACTCCATGGAGCTCTTTTCACATACCATGCCTGGGTTATCAAGTCAAATCCTGAATTCCCCAGTTCAAGATGAATCTGACATGGAGTGCACTGATGCACATCCACTGCCATATGATTCTGCTGGTACATTTACCCGGTGCACTACATTGCCTTCGCAGTCTACTGAGCCAGAATCTGAAACTCAGGTGCCCTTTCCCGCATACTGTACCACCTTACACGGTGACACAGAGGAAGGTGCAGATGAAACTGAAGAGGAGTTGATGGATGACCCATTTGTTGACCCCGATTGGCATCCACTGGGGAAGAGGGTGCCGCTGGCAATAGCTCAGAAGAGGAGGAGGATCCGCAGCAGGCATCGACATCGCAGCTGCGGTTATCTGGCAGGCCCGTAGCAGTCCAAAAACGTGTTAAAAAAGCAAAAAGAGTTGCAGGACAGCTTGGCCAGACGGTCAAATTAGCACAGCGTGCAAGCCCTGAAAATTTATCCCATAGTAGGAAGAGTGCAGTGTGGCACTTTTTTGACCAAAATCCCATTGATGATGCAAAGGTTTTCTGTAAGAAGTGCGGAAGGACCTTTAGCCAAGGGGAAAATCTCTGAAATTTGAATACCAGTTGCATGCTTAGACATTTAAACACCATGCACTTGCAAGCGTGGACGGACTACAAAACCTCAGGTAGCACAAGTGCACCTGCTCCGACTGAAGGTAGCCAGCAACGCTACATCGCTTCCCCTACTGTAAGCCCACCGGTTAGCACACCATTAGCAACAAAAGTTGAGGTGTCATCGCAAGGCCAAAGCAGTCAGGGAATCACTTTTTTCCAACGAAAGACTGAATCTAGGCTACCACCATCACCACCCCAGTCCCATGTCACGCTATTCTTATGCATCTCTCAAGTCCAGCTCATCCTAGCAGACACTCTGAGTAGGACAAGAAAGCACTCTCCTCTGCGTACACTGGCTTTGAACGCCTACATTGCCAAACTGAACTCATTAGAGATGATGCCCTTCTGTTCGTTGAAAGTGCAGCATTCCGAGAGATCATGGCCTACACTATCCCACGCTATGACCTACCCAGTCGGCACTTCTTTTCCAGAAAAGCCATCCCTGCCCTCCACCTGCATGTGAAAGACTGCATTGTCCATGCACTCAAACAATCAGTGAGTGAAAAGGTGCACCTCACAACAGATGCATGGGCCAGTAGGCATGGCCAGGGCTGTTACGTGTCCATAACTGCGCACTGGGTTAATGTAGTGGATGCAGGCTCCACAGGGAACAGCGGCGGAGGGACAGTGCTGCCTAGCCCACGGTATAGGCAACAGTTGGCTGTAGGCGTTCGACCCTTCTCCTGCTCTTCCTCCAGAACCGAAAGCTCGTTGACAGAGCGGAGTCGCACAAGTACTCCATCCGCAACTTCCAGTGTTGCACACGAGGTGTCCCACTATCGAACAGCTAGTGGTAAGCGTCAGCAGGCTGTTTTAAAGATGATGTCTTTGGGCAACAACAGAAACACCGCGGAGGTACTGGCCGACTACTTGCAGCGAGAAACTGAGTCATGGCTGGGCAGTCTTGAGCCAGGCAAGGTAGTCACTGATAACGGCCGTAATTTTGTGGTGGCCATAGCCCTGGCAAAACTCAGACACATACCTTGCCTGGCTCACACCTTGAAACTGGTGGTGCAGTGCTTCATAAATAATTATCTGGAGTTATCAGCCTGCTCCATAAGGTGCAAAGACTGTACTCGCACATCCGTCACTTGCCGTAGACTCCAATCGTATGCAGAGGCTGCAGCGATCGCTCCACCTCCCCAAGCACCGCCTAATCATAGACTTTGCAACAAGGTGGAACTCCACCATGCACATGGTTGAGAGGCTGTGTGAACAGAGGCAGGCTGTAATGCATTTGTGGGAGGATACACGGGCAGGCAGTTTGAGGGCAGACATCGAGTTATCGGGAGTGCAGTGGTCAAAGCTGAAAGACCTCTGTAAAAGTCCTTCAGTGTTTTGAGAAATGCATATGGCTGGTAAGCGCAGACGACACCATCATAAGCATGAGCATCTCACTTATGTGTCTGCTCATGCAAACTTTGATGCACATTAAAGATCAGGCATCTGCAGCGGAGGAGGAAGAGGAGGAGGAGGGAAGCCTTGATGACAGTCAGCCTTTGTCTGCTCAGGGAACTGTCCTGGACGAGGTGGAGGAAGAAGAGGAAGAGGAGGATGAGGGGGATGATTATTTTGGGGAGGAGGATGCTTCTCAGGGGGCAAAAGAAAATGTTGGCTTGCCAAGGTCAGTTACAGGGTTTGTGCGTGACTGGAGGGATGTGGATTTGCCAGAAAGTGCTCCTCCACCCACCACTCACAGTGCATCATTGACACCTGGAACATTGGCTCACATGTGTGATTATGACTTGCGGATCCTAAAAAGGGTCCCCCGCATTGCTAAAATTATGAAGGATGACGACTACCGGTTGGCCATCATCCTCAATCCACGCTATAAAAGCAAAAACAGAACATCATGTCACAGGAGAACCTAGAGCTAATATTGGCGAACAAACAAGCAACTCTGGTAAACCATTTGTTAGAGGCATTCCCAGCACACAGCAGCGGTGCAGGTTCTACCACGAGCCATACTGGGCAACATGGAAGAGGTGTTCGTGGTGCACATAGCCGAAGTGGTGTTGGAGACAGTGGTTTCATGACCATGTTGTGGACTGATTTCTTGAGTACCGCTCACACGACTGTTAATACTGAATCGATTGCAACAGACAGGAGACAGCAGTTGTAAACTATTGTTCAAAATTACCTCTCCTCCTCCATTGATGTTCTCCCTCACAGTTCATTCCCCTTTGTCTACTGGGCCTGTAAACTGGACACCTGGCCTGAATTGGCACAATATGCCTTACAGGAGCTCGCTTGCCCTGCTGGTAGTGTGCTATCAGAAAGAGTCTTCAGTGCTGCTCGATCAATCCTGACAGAAAAAAGGACCCGGCCGTCGACCAAAAATGTTGGTGATCTCACCTTGATTAAAATGAACCATGCCTGTGTTTCAAAGGATTTTGTACCACCTTCCCCTGATGACACATAGGTTGCCAGCAAAATGGCTCGCTTTGTCCTCCTCTTCCTCCGACTTCTCCAATTCCTCCATTTGCAGCTGCTGAACATCCAGCCTACACCTCAACATATTCCAGTTTTTCCACCTCCCTAACTGGGCTGTACCTCCCCTCCAGGGCCGGCTTCAGCACCTGGCGCACCAGGGCAAGTGCTGGGGCCCTTTGTAGGTGGGGGGCCCACTCGCCGTCAGAGACACCGGCGTACTATGAGGGGCCCTGTGCCAGTGCCGGCGCCAACGAGTGGGCCCCCCCTGCTAGCTCAGGGCCCCAGCACTTGCAATACTTACCTCTCCCTGCTCCACCACTGTGACGTCTTCCGAGTTTCCTGACAGTAACATTCATGTCAGAGAGCGCATTGATGTCACGTCTGTGCGCCCTCTGCCTGAACAGTCACAGTGCAGAGAGCTGGAAGATGGCGACGCTGAGGAGTCCAGAGTAGAGCAGTGCCCAGCGAAGAGAAGTATTTCATTTTTTTATGTTTTGAGCAATATATGGGGAGCATTATACACTGGAGAATTATATATGGGGCCCGTCATACACTTGAGCATCATAGATAGGGCCCATTATACACTGGAGCATTATATATGGGGCCCATGATACACTGAAGCATTATAAATGGGGACCATCATACACTGGAGCATCATATATGAGGCCCATTATACACTGGAGCATCATATGGGGCCCATTATATATGGAGCATTATATAGGCCCATCATACACTGGAGCATCATTTATGGGGTCCATCATATACTGGAGCATCATATGGGGCCCATCATGTACTAGAGCATCATATGGGGTTCATTATTTATGGGGCATCACATGGAGCCCATTATATATGGAGCATTATATATGGGGACCATTATATTTGGAGCATTATATGTGGCTCATCATACACTGGAGCATTATAAATGGGGCCCATCATACACTGGAGCATCATATACAGGGCCCATTATACACTGGAGCATCATATAGGGCCCATTATATATGTAGCATTATATAGGCCCATCGTACACTGGAGAATCATATACGGGGCCCATTATACACTGGAGCATCATATGGGGCCCATTATAGATGGAGCATTATATAGGCCCATCATACACTGGAGCATCATCCATGGGGCCCATCATATACTGGAGCATCGTATGGGGCTCATCAAATACTAGAGCATCATATGGGGTTCATTATTTATAGGGCATCACATGCAGCCCATTATATATGGAGCATTATATATGGGGACCATTATATTTGGAGCATTATCTGGGGCTCATCATACACTGGAGCATTATAAATGGGGCCCATCATACACTGGAGCATCATATACAGGGCCCATTATACACTGGAGCATCACATGGGGCCCATTATATATGGGCGATGTGTCGCGCTGTTCCGAGGGTCCGTCCTCCCTCCAGGTCCCCGGATCCAAGATGGCGCCGGGGTCCTGCAGGGAGGCGGCTTCCTCAGTGCCTGCTGAGAGCAGGCGCTGGGGAAGCCTGCAGCAGTGCCAGAGCGATCGCTGGTGTGACAGAGTGCTGTGCACACTGTCACACCAGCGATCTGCTAAAATACAGTGATGTCCCACCCTGGGACAAAGTAAAAAAGTAAAAAAAGTAAAAATAAAAAGTGTAAAAAAAAATCATAAAAAAAAAAAAATATATTCCCCAATAAATTCATTTTTTCCTGTAAATAAAAAAAACAAAACAATAAAAGTACACATATTTGGTATCGCCGCGTCCGTAACGACCCCCCCTATAAAACTGTCCCACTAGTTAACCCCTTTAGTGAACCCCTTAAAAAAAAAAAAAAAACGAAGCAAAAAATCAATGCTTTATCATCATACCGCCGAACAAAAAGTGAAATAACACGCGATCAAAAAGACCGATATGAATAAACATGGTGCCACTGAAATCGTCATCTTGTCCCGCAAAAAACGAGCCATCACACAGCATCATGAGCGAAAAAATAAAAAAGTTATAGCTCGCAGAATAAAGCGATGCAAAAATAATGATTTTTTATATAAAATTGTTTTCATTCTATAAAAGCGCCAAAACCTAAAAAAATGATATAAATGAGGTATCGCCATAATCGTACTGACCCGAAGAATAAAACTGCTTTATCAATTTTACCACACGCGGAACAATAAAAACGCCTCCCCCAAAAGAAATTCATGAATTGCTGATTTTTGTTCATTCTAACCACCCAAAAATCGAAATAAAAAGCGATCAAAAAATGTCATGTGCTCAAAAATGGTACAAATAAAAACGTCAACTCGTCCCGCAAAAAATAAGACCTCACATGACTCTGTGGGCCAAAATATGCAAAAATTATAGCTCTCAAAATGTGGTGATGCAAAAAACTATTTTTTGCAATAAAAAGCGTCTTTTAGCGTGACAGCTGCCAATCACAAAAACCCGCTATAAATAGTAAATCAAACCCCTTTATCACCCCCTTAGTTAGGGAAAAATAATAAAATTAAAAAAATGTATTTATTTCCATTTTCCCGTTAGGGTTAGGGTTGCGGCTAAAGTTAGGGTTAGGGTTGGCGCTAACGTTAGTATTAGGGTTAGGGTTGGCGCTAACGTTAGGATTAGGGTTGGGATTAGGGTTATGGGTGTGTTAGGGTTAGGTTTGTGGTTAGGGTTGGGACTAGGGTTATTGGTGTTTGGGGTTAGGGTTGGAGTTAGAATTGGGGGGTTTCTGCTGTTTAGGCAAATCAGGAGCTCTCGAAATGTAACATGGCATCTGATCTCAATTCCAGCCAATTCTGCGTTGAAAAAGTCAAATGGTGCTCCTTCACTTCTGAGCTCTGCCATGCGCCCAAACAGTAGTTTACCCCACATATGGGGTATTAGCATACTCTGGACCCCAAGAGTTATTGTGCAATTTGGCCTATTTCTCCTGTTACCCTTGGGAAAATAAAAAACTGGGGGCGACAAAATCATTTTTGTAAAAAAAAAAATGATTTTTTTGTTTTTACGGCTGTATGTTATAAAACTTCTGTGAAGTACTTGGGGCTTCATAGCGCTCACCACACTTCTAGATAAGTTCCTTGTGGGGTCTATTTTCCAAAATGGGGTCACTTGTGGGGGGTTTCCACTGTTTAGGCGCATCAGGGGCTCTCCAAATGCGACATGACGCCCCCAGACCATTCCATCAAAGTCTGCAATCCAAAACGTCACTACTTCCCTTCCGAGCCCCGACGTGTGCCCATACAGTAGTTTTCTCCCACATATTGGGTATCAGCGTACTCAGGACAATTTGGACAACAACTTTTGGGGTCCAATTTCTCCTGTTACCCTTGTGAAAATAAAATATTGGGGGCGAAAAAATCATTTTTGTAAAAAAAAAAAAGGATTTTTTATTTTTACGGCTGTACGTTATAAACTTCTGTGAAGCACTTCGGGGTTCAAAGTGCTCACCACACATCTAGTAAGTTCCTTGTGGGGTCTATTTTCCAAAATGGGGTCACTTGTGGGGGGTTTCCACTGTTTAGGCGCATCAGGGTTTCTCCAAATGCGACATGACGCCCCCAGACCATTCCATCAAAGTCTGCAATCCAAAACGTCACTACTTCCCTTCCGAGCCCCGACGTGTGCCCATACAGTAGTTTTCTCCCACATATTGGGTATCAGCGTACTCAGGACAAATTGGACAACAACTTTTGGGGTCCAATTTCTCCTGTTACCCTTGTGAAAATAAAATATTGGGGGCGAAAAAATCATTTTTGTAAAAAAAAAAAGGATTTTTTATTTTTACGGCTGTACGTTATAAACTTCTGTGAAGCACTTCGGGGTTCAAAGTGCTCACCACACATCTAGATAAGTTCCTTGTGGGGTCTATTTTCCAAAATGGGGTCACTTGTGGGGGGTTTCCACTGTTTAGGCGCATCAGGGGCTCTCCAAATGCGACATGACTCCCCCAGACCATTCCATCAAAGTCTGCAATCCAAAACGTCACTACTTCCCTTCCGAGCCCCGACGTGCGCCCATACAGTAGTTTACTCCCACATATTGGGTATCAGCGTACTCAAGACAAATTGGACAACAACTTTTGGGGTCCAATTTCTCCTGTTACCCTTGTGAAAATAAAATATTGGGGGCGAAAAAATCATTTTTGTAAAAAAAAAAAGGATTTTTTATTTTTACGGCTGTACGTTATAAACTTCTGTGAAGCACTTCGGGGTTCAAAGTGCTCACCACACATCTAGATAAGTTCCTTGTGGGGTCTATTTTCCAAAATGGGGTCACTTGTGGGGGTTTCCACTGTTTAGGTGCATCAGGGGCTCTCCAAATGCGACATGACTCCCCAGACCATTCCATCAAAGTCTGCAATCCAAAACGTCACTACTTCCCTTCCGAGCCCCGACGTGCGCCCATACAGTAGTTTACTCCCACATATTGGGTATCAACATACTCAGGACAAATTGGACAACAACTTTTGGGGTCCAATTTCTCCTGTTACCCTTGTGAAAATAAAATATTGGGGGCTAAAAAATCATTTTTGTAAAAAAAAAAAAGAATTTTTTTATTTTACGGCTGTACGTTATAAACTTCTGTGAAGCACTTTGGGGTTCAAAGTGCTCACCACACATCTAGATAAGTTCCTTGAGGGGTCTAGTTTCCAAAATGGTGTCATTTGTGGGGGGTTTCCACTGTTTAGGCAGATCAGGAGCTCTCCAAACACGACATGGCATCCAGCCAATTCTGCGTTGAAAAAGTCAAACGGCGCTCCTTCCCTTCCAAACTCTGCCATGCACCCAAACAGTGGTTTACCCCCACATATGGGGTATCAGCGCACTCAGGACAAATTGCACAATAACTTTTGGAGTCTTCTTTCCCTTGGGAAAATAAAAATTGGGGTGAAAAGATCAATTTTGTGGAAAAAATATAATTTTTTAATTTTACGGCTCTACGTTATAAACTTGTGTGAAGCACTTGGGAGTTCAAATTGCTCACCAAAGATCTAGATAAGTTCCTTAGGGGGTCTAGTTTCCCAAATGGGGTCACTTGTGGGGGGTTTCCACTGTTTAGGCACATCAGGGGCTCTCCAAATGCAACATGGCGTCCAATCTCAATTCCAGCCAATTTTGGTTGGAAAAAGTCAAATAGTGCTCCTTCCATTCCGAGCTCTGCCATACGCCCAAACAGTGGTTCCCCCCACATATGGGGTATCAGCGTACTCAGGACAAATTGGACAACAAATTTTTTGGTCCAATTTCTCTGTTACCTATGGGAAAATAAAAAATTAGTGACTAAGAGATAATTTTTGTGGGAAAAAAATAGGATTTTTTATTTTCATGCCCGGGCATTATAAACTTGTGTGAAGCACTTGGGGGTTCAAAGTGCTCACCAAAGATCTAGATAAGTTCCTTAGGGGGTCTAGCTTCCAAAATGGGGTCACTTGTGGGGGGTTTCCACTGTTTAGGCTCATCTGGGGCACTACAAACGGAACATGACCCCATCAATGTTTGCATTCCAAAACGTTACTGCTTCTTTTCCAAGCCCTGCCGTGCGCCCAAACAGTTTCCCCCCCCCACATATGGGGTATCAGCATACTCAGGACAAATTGGACAACAAGTTTTGGGGTCCAATTTCCTTGGGAAAAATCAAAAATTTGGGACTAAAAAATCATTTTTGTGGAAAATTGTTTTTTTTTTTTTTTTCACACCCAGGCATTATAAACTTTTGTGAAACACTTTGGGGTTCAAAGTGCTCACAACAGATCTAGATAAGTTCCTTAGGGGGTCTAGTTTCCAAAATGGTGTCACTTGTGGGGGGTTTCCACTGTTTAGGCGCATCAGTGGCTCTCCAAACACGACATGGCGTCCAATCTCAATTCCAGCCAATTTTAGTTTGAAAAAGTCAAACGGCGCTCCTTCCCTTACGAGCTCTGCCGTGTGCCCAAACAGTGGTTTTCCCCCACATATGGGGTATTGGCGTACTCAGGAGAAATTGCACAACAACTTTATCTGTCCATTTTCTCCTTTTACCCTTGTGAAAATAAAAAAAGTTTGTAAAAGATCATTTTTGTGGCTAAAAAGTTAAATATTAATTTTTTCCATCCACGTTGCTTCAGCTCCTGTGAAGCACTTGAAGGGTTAATAAACTTCTTGAATGTAGTTTTGAGTACCTTGAGGGGTGCAGTTTTTATAATGGTGTCACTTTTGGGTATTTTCTGCCATATAGACCCCTCAAAGTGACTTCAAATGTGAGGTGGTCCCTAAAAAAATGGCTTTGTAAATTTTGTTGTAAAAATGAGAAATCACTGGTCAACTTTTAACCTTCTAATTTCCTAACAAAGAAAATTTTTGGTTCCAAAATTGTGCTGATGTAAAGTAGACATGTGGGAAATGTTATTTCTTAACTATTTTGTATGACATATTTCTCTGTTTTAAGGGAAAAAAAATTCAAAGTTTGAAAATTGCAAAATTTTTAAAATTTTCGCCATATTTGCGTTTTTTTCAAAAATAAACGCAAGTTATATCGAAGAAATTTTACCACTAACATGAAGTACAATATGTCACGAGAAAACAATCTCAGAATCGCGAAGATCCGTTGAAGCGTTCCAGAGTTATAACCTCATAAAGAGACAGTGGTCAGAATTGTAAAAATTGGCCCGGTCATTAACGTGCAAACCACCCTTGGGGGTGAAGGGGTTAATGTAAAAAAAACAACAATAAAAGTACACATATTTGCTATCTCCGCGTCCGTAATGACCTGCCCTATAAAACTGTCCAACTAGTTAACCCCTTCAGTGAACCCCTTAAAAAAAAAAACAAGGGAAAACAAAATGCTTTATCTTCATACCGCCGAAAAAAAGTGGAATAACACGTGATCAGAAAGACGGATATAAATAAGCATGGTACTGCTGAAAACGTCTTCTTGTCCCGCAAAAAACAAGTCACCATACAGCATCATCAGCGAAAAAATAAAAAGTTATAGCTCGCTGAATAAAGCGTTGCAAAAACAATTTTTTTTTTATATATAATTGTTTTTATTGTATAAAAGCGTCAAAACATAAAAAAAATGATATAAAGGAGTTATCACTGTAATCGAACTAACCCAAAGAATAAAACCGCTTTATCGATTTTATCACACGGGGAACAGTATAAACGCCCCCCAAAAGAAATTCATGAATTGCTAGTTTTTCATTCTGCCTCCCAAAAATCGTAATAAAAAGCGATTAAAAAAATGTCATGTGGCCAAAAATGGTATAAATAAAAACGTCAACTCGTCCCGCAAAAAATAAGACCTCACATGATTCTGTGGGCCAAAATATGGAAAAATTATTGCTCTCAAAATGTGATGATGCAAAAACTATCTTTTGCAATAAAAAGCGTCTTTTAGCTTGTGACAGCTGCCAAATATAAAAACCCGCTATAAATAGTATATCAAACCCCCTTTATCACCCCCCTTAGTTAGGGAAAAATAATAAAATTTAAAAAATGTATTTATTTCCATTTTCCCGTTAGGGTTAGGTTTAGGGTTAGGGTTGGGGCTAAAGTTAGGGTTGGAGTTGGGGCTAAAGTTAGGATTAGGGTTAGGGTTGGGATTAGGGTTAGGGGTGTGTTAGGGTTAGGTTTGTGGTTACAGTTATGGTTAGGGTTCGGACTAGGGTTAAGGGTGTGTTGGGGTTAAGGTTGGAGTTAGAATTGGGGGGTTTCCACTGTTTAGGCACAACAGGGGCTCTCCAAATGTGATATGGCGTCTGATCTCAATTCCTGCCAATTCTACGTTGAAAAAGTCAAACAGTGCTCCTTCCCTTCTGAACTCTGCCGTGTGCCCAAACAGTAGTTTACCCCCACATATGGGTTATCAGCGTACTCGTGACAAATTGCACAATAACTTTTAGGGTCCAATTTCTTCTGTTACCCTTGGGAAAATAAAAAATTAGGGGCGAAAATATCATTTTTGTGGAAAAAATATAAATTTTTATTTTTACATTATAAACTTGTGTGAAGCACTTGGGGGTTCAAAGTTCTCACCACACATCTAGATAAGTTCCTTGGGGGGGTCTAATTTCCAAAATGGGTTCACTTGTGGGTGTTGGCATATGCAACAGATTAGGACTTATTATAAGTAAAAAGGGGACTTTATGCTGAACTGACAGTAGATGGCGATGTTGTGTAACGTTTCCTTGCTTAATGTATAAGAAATAGTCTCACTTGTAGTTTCACTTTTGTTTTGTTCCTGTTTCCTGATGCAATGCTGGAATGATTGTGCATTTTCCTTTTACCTCATGTTGTTAGAAGTAAAAGCTTGTTATCCCATGCAGCCTGCTCTGTGAAGTTTTCTACTGCAAAGGTGTGGAGTCAGAAGCTGTGCAACAGGTTATGGGCCCAGATACAGACACCCAGACACCAGAGAATCCAGACACCACAGATCCCAAGCACCAAGAATTCCAGATACCCAGGACACTGGAACTCTCAGCAAGACCCTGGTGAATGCAGAAGAATTCTTCAGTGCAAGTCTCTCCAAACAAGTAAGATAAGTTAAAAATGACAAGTAGCACAGAGCTAAAACTCACAGTAGCTAAACTGAATGATGAGAACTATCAGCTATGGAAGTTTCAAGTAGAGATGTTATTGTCTAAAGATGATTTATGGGAAGTAATCACTACAGATAGAACTGATAAAGATAATCAGACATGGGATAAGAAAAATAGACAAGCGAGAGCCACCATTAGCTTATTAGTGGATGATGCTCAATTAAAACATATAAGAAATGAAGAAACAGCGAAAGGAATGTGGGAAGCATTAAGAAAGCTATATGAAATATCCAGTTTAAATCACAAATTATTTTATATTAAGAAAGCTTTACAGTTTGAGACTAAGTACAGACAGTGACATGCAGAATCATATATTCTCTATTATGGAAGTGATATCACAGCTAAGATCTATTGGTGAAGATATTAAAAGAAAGTCATATAGCAGCTGTATTGTTGTGCAGTTTACCAGATTCATATACTGCTTTAATAAATGCACTAGAGACAAGACCTGAAACAAACATTACATTAGAGTTTGTGAAAACCAGACTTATAGATGAATATCAGAGAAGAAAAGATCAAAGCAATGATTTTTCTACTGAAAAGGACAGTGAAAACGCTCTTAAAGCTACAGAATTTTAAAAACCCTATAATAAAGAGACAAGAGAATGCTGCAGATGTAAGAAAAAAGGTCATTCAAAGAAAGACTGTACCATATGGAAAGCAGAACAACAAAAATTACAACATAAAAAGCATACACAGAAAGTGAAAAACACAATTTCCGATTCGTGTGAGAATAATTGGAATGGCACTTTCAAAATAACAGACAAGAAATCATTATTTAAACCTAAACATTGTCACCGTGGCTAATCGGGACATACCTCTAGCCAAATGGATAACCAAACAAAAAGGAAAAAACAAAATGAGTCAAATGTCTACCCCTATATAGTTATTAGGGCCTCATTTACAGATAGATATGTAGATAAAATATCACAATCAGAGGTATTTTGAGCAAAATATATATAAATTTTATTAAAGCATTATAAATATACAACATATGAGACTTATGGACAAAAAATAGTGAGAATAAGATGTAAAACACAGCTAATCAACTGTCAAAAAGATGAAAATAGACAGGAATGAGAAAGAAAACAAAAAACAAAAAACAATACCCTCCCCACCGGCAAAATTGCAGATATGGTAGTAGATCAGATATAAATTATATCCTATAATTACCCCAAGGAATTGTATAGCAATAAGAACACATATTCGGAAGCAAAGATGACCTCAGTGACAATTAGGCATATGCACGTAAACAATATATGCTACGCTTATCATTACGTCTATAGTAAGTTTTATTTAAGGTGAAATCACCAATAATTATTCCTATAGACAGAATTCACAAAGTTCACTGAACTAAATGCAGGCAAAAATTATTAATCGTACAGTGCCCAAATGGAATGAGGTCACTCTGTCAACTGTATTTGGTTAGGCATAAATGTGCGTATAATAATGTCTAGCTAATATTATATCTATGTCTGTTACAGCAAAAGCCCCAGTAGGTGACACTACAGAATAGAAAGTTGCTGTACTATATATAGGCCGTAACCTGCAGTATACGACAATGAATGGTGTGCAGGCATGAACAATCAATCACCTATAAGGGCTCGAATATCGGATCATATATGGCCATGTGTTGTCCCGTTAATAATAATTTCCATGGTGGAAGTATCGTTAAGTACAATTCCTGAGCCACCCATAGCCATAAAACATGATAACACACATATATTCAGCCATTACCTTGTGCCATATTGATCGGGGAGCATATAATCCCGGCAGGGAAGGAAGTGTGAGACAGCCCCGACGCGCGTTTCACCGCACTCGGCTTCGTCAGGAGGCGTCAATTAGCTGTGTTTTACATCTTATTCTCACTATTTTTTGTCCATAAGTCTCATATGTTGTATATTTATAATGCTTTAATAAAATTTATATATATTTTGCTCAAAATACCTCTGATTGTGATATTTTATCTACATATCTATCTGTAAATGAGGCCCTAATAACTATATAGGGGTAGACATTTGACTCATTTTGTTTTTTCCTTTTTGTTAAGAAATCATTATTTGGTTGGTTTATTGATTCAGGAACAACGAGTCATATGACAAGTGACAAGAATTTCTTTACTGATCTTGATTTAGATAAGAAAGAAGCCATTTATCTTGCAGATGGAAGCAAAATAACTGCAGAAGGTATCGGACAAGGTATGCTGAATTGTTCAAACAAGTTCGGACAAGATTCAAAGATACTTGTACAGGATGTGTTTTATGTTCCAAAATTGGAAGGCGGATTATTATCTGTGAAACGTTTAACAGCAAAAGGACTTACAGTAAAATTCAAAGACAATGAGTGTGCAATTATTGCAGGAAACAAGATGATAACCAAAGTCAAGGCAGATGAACAATTATATCATTTTGACAAACAAAAGGAACAGATGAAGGTATGTACACATGATCACAAAAACTGTATTCACATGTGGCATATACGTCTAGGACATAGACACCCGGACAGTATAAGGGAACTACAGAGAAAAGAATTTACAAAAGATTTAAAGATATCAGATTGCTTAACCCCTTACTGCCATCGGACGTACTATCCCGTCCATGGTACCTGGGCCCGTATGACCGGGGACGGGATAGTACGTCCAGCCCTTTAATGCGACATTGCGACTTAAGTCGCAATGATCGCATTAAAATTCCGACGCCATCTTACCTCAGGAGAGATGGCGCCGGCATCCCGGGGTCTGTCACCGCCCACCCTCACTCCCGATCGCTGTGATTGGCTGTTCAATTCTGAACAGCCAATCGCAGCCTTTCTCACTGTTTCAGCCAATCCGATGGGCTGAAACAGTGAGATCCCAGGCTAGAATCGAGTACCGATGTACTCGATCCTAGGCCTGGGCATAGAAAGGAGCAGACCCCCCTGGATTGGCGCGATCGCCGATCACATCGATCGCGCCAATCGCAGGGCACAGCCGCGGTGTATCCGCGCTGTGCCCTGCCTATACCTGCCTGGATCGGTGCAGTAATAGCACCGATCCTAGGCCAGAGCCTAGGACAGGCCCAGTAGGGCCTGCAGCTGCTGATTGGCGCGATCGATGTCATCGACGATCGCGCCAATCACAGGGCACAGCAGCGGTGTGACCGCTCTGTGCCCTGCTTCCTGACCTGCCGGTGACCTGCCTAGGAATCGGAGCAGTGAGCTCTGATTACTAGGCCGGTGCCTAGCAACCGGCAAAACAAGGGTCTCCTCTGATTGGTGGGATCGATGTGATCATCAATCCCACCAATGACTGGTCACAGCAGCGATGTGAACGCTCTGTGACCTGTCTGCAAACTGGATCTGACCTGTCTGACCGCACTGCAGGGGTCCTCACACTTGCTGAGGATTCCTGCAGTGCGGTCACACGCCAGATCTCCTCCTGTGCTGGGCCTTGTGGTGCCACAGTAGCCTGTGACACCACAACTCCTGCTGAAGAAAGAAGAGAGAAGAAAGAAGAGAGAAGAAAGAAGAGAGAGAAAGAAGAAGAGAGAAGAAAGAAGAGAGACTACAAACGTGAGTTTTTGAGCCCCGATCCCTGCCCGATCCACCCCAATCCCCCCATTCCCCCCTCCCCCTTCCCTTTCCCCCTCTTTTTACCCCCCCTTTGCACACATTTAGCAGCCGCCGAGCGTTGATTGGTGACGCAGTTCAACACTCGTGCTCGTTTTTCTTTTGCACCCCCCTCCGTGCGCACTTCCAGCAGCCGCGGAACTTTGATAAGTGACCCAGTCACTTATCAGAGCTCGTTCCTGCAGTTTTTTTTTTTTTCACCCCCTTTCCCCCTCCTGTGCGCACTTCCAGCAGCCGCGGAACTTTGATAAGTGACCCAGTCATTAATCAGAGCTCGTTCTGCAGTTTTTTTTTTTCACCCACTTTCCGCCACTCCATGCGCACATCTAGCAGCCGCAGAACTTTGATAAGTGACACCAGTCACTTATCAGAGCTCGTTCCTGCAGTTTTTTTTTTTTCACACCCTTTCCGCCACTCCGTGCGCACATCTAGCAGCCGCGGAACTTTGATAAGTGACATCGGTCACTTATCAGAGCTCGTTCCTGCCGTTTTTTTTTTTTTTTTCACTCCCCTTTCCGCCACTCCTGTCGCACTTCCAGCAGCCGCGGAACTTTGATAAGTGACACCAGTCACTTATCAGAGCTCGTTCCTGCAGTTTTTTTTTTTTTTCACTCCCTTTCCGCCACTCCTGTGCGCACATCCAGCAGCCGCGGAACTTTGATAAGTGACACCAGTCACTTATCAGAGCTCGTTCCTGCAGTTTTTTTTTTTTCACCCCACTTTCCGCCACTCCGTGCGCACATTCTAGCAGCCGCGGAACTTTGATAAGTGACACCGTCACTTATCAGAGCTCGTTCCTGCCGTTTTTTTTTTTTTTTTCACTCCCCTTTCCGCCACTCCTGTGCGCACATCTGCAGCCGCGGAACTTTGATAAGTGACACCGGTCACTTATCAGAGCTCGCTCCTGCCGTCTTTTTTTTTTACACTCCCCTTTCCGCCACTCCTGTGCGCACATCCAGCAGCCGCAGAACTTTGATAAGTGACACCAGTCACTTATCAGAGCTCGTTCCTGCATTTTTTTTTTCACTCCCCTTTCCGCCACTCCTGTGCGCACATCCAGCAGCCGCGGAACTTTGATAAGTGACACCAGTCACTTATCAGAGTTCGTTCCTGCAGTTTTTTTTTTTTTTCACTCCACTTTCTGCCACTCCCGTGCGCACATCTAGCAGCCGCGGAACTTTGATAAGTGACACCGGTCACTTATCAGAGCTCGTTCCTGCCGTTTTTTTTTTTTTTTTCACTTCCCTTTCCGCCACTCCTGTGCGCACATCCGGCAGCCGCGGAACTTTGATAAGTGACACCGGTCACTTATCAGAGCTCGTTCCTGCCGTTTTTTTTTTTTTTTCACTCCCCTTTCCGCCACTCCTGTGCGCACATCTAGCAGCCGCGGAACTTTGATAAGTGACACCGGTCACTTATCAGAGCTCGTTCCTGCCGTTTTTTTTTTCACTTCCCTTTCCGCCACTCCTGTGCGCACATCCGGCAGCCGCGGAACTTTGATAAGTGACACCGGTCACTTATCAGAGCTCGTTCCTGCCGTTTTTTTTTTTTTTTCACTTCCCTTTCCGCCACTCCTGTGCGCACATCCGGCAGCCGCGGAACTTTGATAAGTGACACCGGTCACTTATCAGAGCTCGTGCCTGCTGGTTTAGACTTTTTTTCACAGGCATTTTTTTCCCTATTCTCTTTCTTTTCTTTTAGCTTTTTCCTTTCAGCATAGTTTGCACCAACCACTATCCCCCCCCACACACACACACAGTTATAAATAAAGTTCACACAAAGCACCACATTCACAAAAAAAATGTCCCGCTCGTCACGTTCTTCCCAACAGCGCTATTCAGTGGAAGAGGCATACGCTTTCCTTGCCTCCGACACTGATAGCGAGGGAGAGGATCCCACATTTCTTTACTTTTCAGATTCTTCATCCTCTTCTTCTTCCTCCTCTTTCTCATCTTCCTCCTCGGGTCCTGCGGAACCGCCACGCAGACGCCCCAGGACAGAAGATGAGGCAGCGCCCACCCTGAAAATGAACCAGCGCACCCCTCTTCGGACCCCATATGGACCCCGCCCCCCGAAAATTACGAGCCACTGATTCCTGATTTTGTGGCAGAATCAGGAATCAAGTTTGACACCACGGACCTCAGAGAAATAGACTTTTTCAAAGTCTTTTTCTCTGAGGATTTTATTAACCTCGTGGTGGAGCAAACTAATTTGTACGCTCTGCAATTTTTGGCGCAAAACCCAGTGTCATCATTTTCCAACTGGTCTCCTGTAGACGCAGGTGAAATGATGCAGTTTTGGGGCCTGGTCCTCCATATGGGGATCCTGAAGAAGCCAGAACTTCGGCAATATTGGAGTGTTGATATTTTATACAACACTCCACTGTTCCGAATGGTCATGGCTCGGACGCGTTTTGAGGCCATCCACAAATTCCTGCATTATAATGATAATGCACAGTGTCCCCCACAAAATGACCCCAACTTTGACCGTCTGTTCAAAGTTCGGCCGGTCATCGAACACTTCAGCAAAAAGTTTGCTGAAGTGTACGTGCCCCAAAGGGACATCTGCGTGGATGAGTCCTTGGTTCATTTTAAGGGACGGCTCAGATTCCGC
Organism: Oophaga sylvatica; assembly: GCA_033576555.1. NCBI lineage: Eukaryota > Metazoa > Chordata > Amphibia > Anura > Dendrobatidae > Oophaga > Oophaga sylvatica. The sequence goes on along the minus strand of JARQOD010000001.1, from coordinate 186,225,688 downwards.
CAGTACCTGCCCAGCAAGAGGGCAAGGTACGGAATTAAACTCTACAAGCTGTGCGAGAGTACCTCAGGGTACACGCACAGCTTTAGAGTTTACGAAGGAAAGGACACCAGGATTGAACCCCCTGAGTGTCCCCCCGTCCTGGGAGTGAGTGGGAAAATTGTGTGGGATTTGGTGCACCCACTGCTGGATAAAGGTTATCACCTTTACACCGATAACTTTTATTCCAGCGTCCCACTCTACAAATCCCTCTCTGCGCGAGGTACCGCAGCTTGCGGTACCGTCCGCAAAAATCAGAGAGGCCTCCCGAAGATGCTACTTGGGCAGATGCTCAGAAAGGGTGAGAGCAGAGCCCAATGTAGCGACCACCTGTTGGTGGTCAAGTACAAGGACAAGAGGGATGTCCTTCTCTTGACCACCATACATGGTGATGGCAGCGCCCTCAGCACTGTACGGGGTACCTCTACACAGGTCCGCAAACCGGACTGTGTACTGGGGTACAATAAATACATGGGGGGTGTTGATCTCTCTGATCAACTCCTCCAACCGTACAGTGCTTTGAGAAAGGCCAAGGTGTGGTACAAGAAGCTGTCCGTGCACATCGTCCAAATGGCAATGCTCAACGCTTTCCTGCTGTCACGATGTGCACGCAACAGCGATACGACATACCTTCAGTTTCAGGAGGTAGTGGTTAAGGCCCTGATGTTTGGCGATCAGGAAAGAGCGGGCCCCAGTACTTCTGGAACTGAAGGTGCTCGTATCATACCAGGTCAGCATTTCCCGGGGGTGGTCCCGCCAACTGGAAGCAAAGGTAAGCCGCAAAAAAGGTGCCGAGTGTGTTACAAAAGGGGAATACGCAAGGACACCACTTACCAATGCGACACCTGCCCCGAAAAACCTGGCCTGTGTATGAAGGATTGTTTCAAATTGTACCACACCTCAATGCACTACTAATTTACTTTACAGGAAAGATTAGTTCCAGAAGGGGGGCACATTTAGAAAAGTTCCTTGGGAGTCTACTTTCCAAAATTATGTCACTTGTGGTTTTTTTTTACTGTTTAGGCACATCAGGAGCTCTGCAAACGGAACATGACGCCCGCAGACCATTCCATCAGTCTGCATTCCAAAACGTCACGACTTCCCTTCTGAGCCCCGACTTGTGCCCAAACAGTTTTTTCCCACATATGGGGCACCAGTGTACTCAGGACAAATTGGCAACAATTTTTGGTGTCCAATTTCTCCTCTTACCCTTGGGAAAATAAAAAATTAGGGACTAAAACATCATTTTTGTGAGGATAAAAGTAGGATTTTTTATTTTTACACCTGGGCATTATAAACTTTAGTGAAACACTTGGGGGTTCAAAATGCTCACCACACACCTAGGTAAGTTCCTTAGGGGGTCTAGTTTCCAAAATGGGGTCACTTGTGGGGGTTTCCACTATTTAGGCACATGAGGGGCTCTGCTAACGGAACATGACGCCCGCAGACCATTCCATCAAAGTCTGCATTCCAAAATGTCACTGCTTCCCTTCTGCGCCCTGCCATGCGCCCAAACAGTGGTTCCCCCCAACATATGGGGTATCAGCGTACTCAGGACAAATTGGACAACAACTTTTGTGGTCCAATTTCTCCTGTTACCCTTGGGAAAATAAAAAATTGGGGACTAAAACATCATATTTGTGGAAATTTTTTTTTTATTTTTTATTCACGCCAGGGCATTATAAACTTTAGTGAAACACTTTGGGGTTCAAAATGCTCACCACACACCTAGATAAGTTCATTAGGGGGTCTAGTTTCCAAAATGGGGTCACTTGTGGGGGTTTCCACTGTTTAGGCACATGAGGGGCTCTGCTAACGAAACATGACGCCCGCAGACCATTCCATCAAAGTCTGCATTCCAAAACGTCACTGCTTCCCTTCTGCGCCCTGCCATGCGCCCAAACAGTGGTTCCCCCAACATATGGGGTATCAGCGTACTCAGGACAAATTGGACAACAACTTTTGTGGTCCAAGTTCTCCTGTTACCCTTGGGAAAATTAAAAAATTGGGGACTAAATCATCATATTTGTGGAAATTTTTTTTTTTTTTTTTTATTCACGCCAGGGCATTATAAACTTTAGTGAAACACTTGGGGGTTTAAAATGCTCACCACACACCTAGATAAGTTCCTTAGGGGGTCTAGTTTCCAAAATAGGGTCACTTGTGGGGGTTTCCACTGTTTAGGCACATCAGAGGCTCCACAAACGCGACATGGCGTCCGTTCTCAATTCCAGCCAATTTTGGTTTGGAATAGTCAAACGGCACTCCTTCCCTGTTGAGCCCTGCCGTGCGCCCAAACAATGGTTCCCCCCCACATATGGGGTATCAGTGTACTCAGGACAAGTTGGACAACAACTTTTGTGGTCCAATTTCTCCTCTTACCCTTGGGAAAATAACAAATTGGGGACTAAAACATCATGGTTGTGGAAAAAATATGTATTTTTTTTCTTCACGGCTCTACATTATAAACTTGCGTGAAGCATGTGGGGGTTCAAAGTGCTCACCACACATCTAGATAAGTTCCTTAGGGGGTCTAGTTTCCAAAATGGGGTCACATGTGGGGGTTTCCACTGTTTAGGCACATCAGTGGCTCTCCAAACGCAACATGGCGTCCTTTCTCAATTCCAGCCAATTTTGGTTTGGAAAAGTCAAATGGCGCTCCTTCCATTTCGAGCCCTGCCGTGCGCCTAAACAGTGGTTCCCCCCCACATATGAGGTATCGGCGTACTCAGGACAAGTTGTACAACAACTTCTGTGGTCCAATTTCTCCTCTTACCCTTGGGAAAATAACAAATTGGGGACTAAAACATCATGCTTGTGGAAAAAATATGATTTTTTTTCTTCACGGCTCTACATTATAAACTTGCATGAAGCACTTGGGGGTTCAAAGTGCTCATCACACATCTAGATAAGTTCCTTAGGGGGTCTAGTTTCCAAAATGGGGTCACATGTGGGGGGTTTCCACTGTTTAGGCACATCAGTGGCTCTCCAAACGCAACATGGCGTCCTTTCTCAATTCCAGCCAATTTTGGTTTGGAAAAGTCAAATGGCGCTCCTTCCATTTCGAGCCCTGCCGTGCGCCCAAACAGTGGTTCCCCCCCACATATGGGGTATCAGCGTACTCAGGACAAGTTGGACAACAACTTTTGTGGTCCAATTTCTCCTCTTACCCTTGGGAAAATAACAAATTGGGGACTAAAACATCATGGTTGTGGAAAAAATATGATTTTTTTCTTCACGGCTCTACATTATAAACTTGCGTGAAGCATTTTGGGGTTCAAAGTGCTCACCACACATCTAGATAAGTTCCTTAGGGGTCTAGTTTCCAAAATGGGGTCACATGTGGGGGGTTTCCACTGTTTAGGCACATCAGTGGCTCTCCAAACGCAACATGGCGTCCTTTCTCAATTCCAGCCAATTTTGGTTTGGAAAAGTCAAATGGCGCTCATTCCATTTCGAGCCCTGCCGTGTGCCCAAACAGTGGTTCCCCCCCACATATGGGGTATCAGCGTACTCAGGAAAAGTTGGACAACAACTTTTGTGGTCCAATTTCTCCTCTTACCCTTGGGAAAATAACAAATTGGGGACTAAAACATCATGGTTGTGGAAAAAATATGATTTTTTCTTCACGGCTCTACATTATAAACTTGCGTGAAGCATTTGGGGGTTCAAAGTGCTCACCACACATCTAGATAAGTTCCTTAAGGGGTCTAGTTTCCAAAATGGGGTCACATGTGGGGGGTTTCCACTGTTTAGGCACATCAGTGGCTCTCCAAACGCAACATGGCGTCCTTTCTCAATTCCAGCCAATTTTGGTTTGGAAAAGTCAAATGGCGCTCCTTCCATTTCGAGCCCTGCCGTGCGCCCAAACAGTGGTTCCCCCCCACATATGGGGTATCAGCGTACTCAGGACAAGTTGGACAACAACTTTTGTGGTCCAATTTCTCCTCTTACCCTTGGGAAAATAACAAATTGGGGACTAAAACATCATGGTTGTGGAAAAAATATGATTTTTTTTCTTCACGGCTCTACATTATAAACTTGCGTGAAGCATTTGGGGGTTCAAAGTGCTCACCACACATCTAGATAAGTTCCTTAGGGGGTCTAGTTTCCAAAATGGGGTCACATGTGGGGGGTTTCCACTGTTTAGGCACATCAGTGGCTCTCCAAACGCAACATGGCGTCCTTTCTCAATTCCAGCCAATTTTGGTTTGGAAAAGTCAAATGGCGCTCCTTCCATTTCGAGCCCTGCCGTGCGCCCAAACAGTGGTTCCCCCCAACATATGGGGTATCAGCGTACTCAGGACAAGTTGGACAACAACTTTTGTGGTCCAATTTCTCCTCTTACCCTTGGGAAAATAACAAATTGGGAACTAAAACATCATGGTTGTGGAAAAAATATGATTTTTTTTCTTCACGGCTCTACATTATAAACTTGCATGAAGCATTTGGGGGTTCATAGTGCTCATCACACATCTAGATAAGTTCCTTAGGGGGTCTAGTTTCCAAAATGGGGTCACATGTGGGGGGTTTCCACTGTTTAGGCACATCAGTGGCTCTCCAAACGCAACATGGCGTCCTTTCTCAATTCCAGCCAATTTTGGTTTGGAAAAGTCAAATGGCGCTCATTCCATTTCGAGCCCTGCCGTGCGCCCAAACAGTGGTTCCCCCCCACATATTGGGTATCGGCGTACTCAGGACAAGTTGGGCAACAACTTTTGTGGTCCAATTTCTCCTCTTACCCTTGGGAAAATAACAAATTGGGGACTAAAATATCATGCTTGTGGAAAAAATATGATTTTTTTTCTTCACGGCTCTACATTATAAACTTGCGTGAAGCACTTGGGGTTCGAAGTGCTCACCACACATCTAGATAAGTTCCTTAGGGGGTCTAGTTTCCAAAATGGGGTCACATGTGGGGGGTTTCCACTGTTTAGGCACATCAGGGAATCTCCAAACGCGACATGGCGTCCAATCTCAATTCCCACCAATTTTAGTTTGGGAAAGTCAAACGGCGCTCCTTCCATTCTAAGCCCTTCCGTGCACCCAAACAGTGGTTTTCCCCCACATATTGGGTATTGGCATACTCAGGAGAAATGGCACAACAACTTTATCCTCCATTTTCTCCTTTTTCCCTTGTGAAAATAAAAAAAATGTTTGTAATAGATCATTTTTGTGACTAAAAAGTAAAATGTTCATTTTTTCCTTTCACATTGCTTCAGCTCCTGTGAAGCACCTGAAGGGTTAATAATCTTCTTGATTGTGGTTTTGAGTACCTTGAGGGTGTGCAGTTTTTAGAATGCTGTCACTTTTGGGCATTTTCTACCATATAGATCCCTCAAAGTGACTTCAAATGTGAGGTGGTCCCTAAAAAAAATGGCTTTGTAAATTTTGTTGTAAAAATGAGAAATCGCTGGTCAACTTTTAACCCTTATAACTTCCTAACAAATAAAAATGTTGTTTCCAAAATTGTGCTGATGTAAAGCAGACATGTTAGAAATGTTATTTCTTAACTATTTTGTGTGACATATTTCTCTGTTTTAAGGGAATAAAAATTCAAAGTTTGAAAATTGCAAAATTTTCAAAATTTTCGCCATATTTGCGTTTTTTTCAAAAATAAACGCAAGGTATATGGAAGAAATTTTACCACTAACGTGAAGTACAATATGTCACGAGAAAACAATCTCAGAATCGCGAATACCGTTGAAGCGTTCCAGAGTTATAACCTCATAAAGAGACAGTGGTCAGAATTGTAAAAATTGGCCCGGTCATTAACGTGCAAACCACCCTTGGGGGTGAAGGGGTTAATTACCATAAGATGTGAATGTTGTATAAAATCCAAAGCCACAAGGATATCTATTCCAAAAGAAAGTGAGATGAAAAGCGAAAGACCACTTGATTTGGTGCATACTGACGTATGTGGACCCATGAAAGTGACTACATCAGGAGGCAATAGATACATGTTGACTTTTATAGACGACTACTCAAGATACACAGTCACATACTTAACCCCTTAACGACTGCCGATACGCCTTTTAACGGCGGTCATTAAGGGTACTTAAACCGGGGTAGCCGAGACCCCAGAGAACATGAATCGGGTCGGTTTTTACCGACACCGATGTTGCGATCGCCGTTATTAACCCTATAACGGCGATTGCAACAAAAAAAAAAAGTTGTGCCATTTAATTTCTCTGTCCTCTGATGTCATCGGACATCAGAGGACAGAGAAAAAGGGTCCCCAGGACCCCCATGTGGCCCCCGATCCCCTGCATGTGGCCCCAGGGCCCTCCGGTGTCCCCCGGTGCCGGCGCTATGAAGAAAATGGCAGGCGCATGCTCAGTGCGCCCGCCGCTATGTGCTGGGGGGGATGGGCAATATTCTCTGGGGTCTCGGCTACCGGGGGTAGCCGAGACCCCAGAGAACATAATCCGGGTCGGTATTCACCAATCCCGGTGTTGCGATCGCCGCTATACAAGCAAAACGGCGATAGCAAAAAAAAAAAAATGATTTCTCTCCCCTCTGATGTGATCGCACATCAGAGGGGAGAAAATGAGAGTCCCCATGTCCCCCTGAACCCCCCTGTACCTGCCGGTGTCCTCCGGCAGGTCCCCCTGGCCTCCGATCCTCCCGGTCTTCTTCCTGGAAAAAAAAAATGGCGGGCGCATGCACAGTGCGCCCGCTGATCTGCTTGGCGGCAGATTCAAATTTTTTTTCATTCATTCTCCAGAAAGTACATTTTGATCACTGTGATAAACTATCACAGTGATCAAAATAAAAAAAACAGTACATAACCCCCCCATTTATCACCCCCTTGGTTAGGGACATATAATAAAAAATAGAAATTATATTTATTTTCATTTTTCGGTTAGGGTTAGAATTAGGGTTAGGGTTAGCATTAGGGTTAGCATTAGGGTTAGGGTTAGCATTAGGGTTAGGGTTATAATTAGCGTTAGGGTTAAGCTGGGTTCATACTGCGTTATGGCAGTCCGTTAGACGGACTGCGTTACACCGCGGTGTAACGCAGTCCGTTAACGCTGCCATTCACCCCCATTTGAGGGCGCATCGCGACGCATGCCGTAAAGCCATCATTCAGTGACGGAGCCTCGGACGCGGGCTGCAGCGTCTGGGCTCCATCACCGCTAGCGCAGATGAATCATCTGCTGATTCCTCTGCGCTAGCGGGTATAGCATAACGCGATCGCGTTATACTATACCGTTACCAGCCCGTCAACGCTATGTGTTGAACGGGCTGGTAAAACGCAAAATGAACCTAGCGTTAGGGTTAGGGTTATAATTAGGGTTAGAATTAGGGCTAGGGTTAGGGTTACAATTAGAGTTAGGGTTACAATTTGGGTTGGAATTAGTATTGGGATTTAGGTTAGGATTAGGGTTGGGATTAGGGTTAGGGGTGTGTTGGGGTTAAGGTTGGAGCTAGAATTGAGGGATTTCCACTATTTAGGCACATCAGGGGCTCTCCAAACGCGACATGGCGTCCAATTTCAATTCCAGCCAATTTTGGTTTGAAAAAGTCAAACGGCGCTCCTTCCCTTCCAAGCCCTGCCGTGCACCCAAACAGTGGTCCCACCCCACATATGGGGTATCAGCATACTCAGGACAAATTGGACAACAACTTTTGTGGTCTAATTTCTCATGTTACCCTTGGGAAAATAAAAAATTGGGGACTAAACGATCAGGTTTGTGGAAAAAATATGACTTTTTATTTTCATGCCCGGGAGTTATAAACTTCTGTGAAGCACTTGGGGGTTCAAAGTGCTCACCACACATCTATATAAGTTCCTTAGGGGGTCTAGTTTCCAAAATGGTGTCACTTGGGGGGGTTTCCACTGTTTAGACACATTAGGGCCTCTACAAATGCGACATGGTGTCCAGCCAATTCTGAGTTGAAAAAGTCAAACGGCGCTCCTTCCCTTCCAAGCTCTGCAATGCACCCAAACAGTGGTTTACCCCCACATATGGGGTATCAGCGTACTCAGGACAAATTGCACAAAAACTTTTGGGGTCTTGTTACCCTTGGGAAAATAAAAATTGGGGTGAACAGATCGTTTTTGTGGAAAAAATATGATTTTTTATTTTCACGGTTCTATGTTATAAACTTCTGTGAAGCACTTGGAGGTTCAAAGTGCTCACCACACATCTAGATAAGTTCCTTAGGGAGTCTAATTTCCAAAATGGGGTCACCTGTGGGGGGTTTCCACTATTTAGACACATCAGGGCCTCTACAAACATGACATGACGTCCAGCCAATTCTGCGCTGAAAAAGTCAAACGGCGCTCCTTCCCTTCCAAGCTCTGCCATGCACCCAAACAGTGGTTTACACCCACATATGGGGTATCAGCATGCTCAGGACAAATTGCACAAAAACTTTTGGGGTCTTGTTACCCTTGGGAAAATAAAAATTGGGGTGAACAGATCGTTTTTGTGGAAAAAATATGATTTTTTATTTTCACTGTTCTATGTTATAAACTTCTGTGAAGCACTTGGAGCTTCAAAGTGCTCACCACACACCTAGATAAGTTCCTTAGGGGGTCTAGTTTCCAAAATGGGGTCACTTGTGATGGGTTTCCACTGTTTAGACACATCAGGGCCTCTACAAACGCGACATGGTGTCCAGCCAATTCTGCGTTGAAAAAGTCAAATGTCGCTCCTTCCCTTGCGACCTCTGCCGTGCGCCCAAAAAGTGGTTTACCCCCACATATGGGGTATCGGCTTATTCAGGAGAAATTGCACAACAAATTTTGTGGTTCATTTTTTCTTTTAACAGTTGTGAAAATAAAAAAATAGGTTTCGAAGTAAAGTTTTTGCAAAAAAAGTTAAATGTTAATTTTTTCCTTCCACATTGCTTCAGTTCCTGTGAAGCACATAAAGGGTTAATAAACTTCTTGAATGTGGTTTTGAGCACCTTGAGGGATGCAGTTTTTAGAATGGTGTCACTTTTGTGTATTTTCTATCGTATAGACCCTTCAAAATGACTTCAAATGTGATGTGGTCCCTAAAATAAAAATGGTGGTGTAAAAATGAGAAATCGCTGGTCAACTTTGAACCCTTATAACTTCGTAACAAAAAAAAATTTTGGTCCCAAAATTGTGCTGATGTAAAGTAGACATGTGGAAATGTTATTTATTAAGAAATTTGTGTGACATATCTCTCTGATTTAAGGGCATAAAAATTAAAGTTTGAAAATTGTTAAATTTTCAAAATTTTCGCCATATTTCCGTTTTTTTTCATAAATAAACACAAGTCATATCAAAGAAATTTTACCACTAACGTGAAGTACAATATGTCGCGAAAAAACAATCTCAGAATCAGCGGGATTCGTTAAAGCGTTCCAGAGTTATAACCTCATAAAGTGACAGTGGTCAGAATTGTAAAAATTGGCCTTGTCATTAAGCTGCAAAATGGCTCTGTCACTAAGGGGTTAAACTTGTAGAATATGTAACAAGATCAAGTAACAAATTTCAAAGGAAGCCAATTGTCATCAGAAGTGATAATGGAGGTGAATTTACAGGTCACAGAATAGAAGACTACTTAAGACAAAATGGAATAGAACATCAGAAAACTGTTCCATACACACCTGAACAAAATGGAGTAGCAGAAAGGAAAAACAGAACTCTAACAGAAATGATGAGATGTATGCTGACAGATTCTAAACTACCAGAGAAATATTGAGGTGAGGCAGCAATGACAGCTACATATCTACAGAACCGACTTTTTTCCAGAAAACTGAAGAAAACTCCATATGAACTGTGGCAAGGTATGAAACCAAGTGTCAACCATTTAAAAGTTTTTGGATGTAAAGTTTTTACATTCATTCCAACAGAAAAACGTTCCAAACTTCAAAACAGATCCATGGAAGGAATATTCATTGGATATAGTGAAAATTGCAAAGGATATAGAATCTTAGATCTCAAAACAGACAGAGTTACAGTGAGTAACAGTGTGACATTCATTGAAGATTTAAATGAAGACATTATGATTTCAGTTGAAACAAAAAATGAGAAAAACAATAGTGACATAACTGAAGAAATATCTGATGAGAAAGAAGTAGAAATTAATGAAGAACAAAATACTGAAAGTGAAGAATCACAACTACAAACAGAACCAAGACGTTCAATAAGAGAGAACAAAGGAAAACCACCAAAATGTCTCTCATACAAGACAAGTATAAGAAAAATCCATGAGCCTACCTCTTGGGAAGACATATCTAAACTTCCTGAAGAAGAAGCTAATAATTGGATAGAAGCAACAGAAACAGAAATTAAATCCATGCATGATTCAAATACATGGACACTAACAGATTTGCCAGAAGGAAGAAAAGCCATAGGATGTAAATGGATTTTTAGAGTAAAATACCAAACAGATGGCACACCTGAAAGATATCTAGCAAGACTCGTAGCTAAAGGGTATTCTCAAAAATATGGAGAAGACTATGATGAAACATTTGCTCCAGTTGTCAAACACACTACAATAAGAACTTTACTTACAGTTGCAGCAATGGAACACATGGAACTAAGACATCTGGATGTAAAGACAGCTTTTTTGAATGGAGAATTAACAGAAGACATTTACATGGAACAACCTCCAGGATTAGAGTTGAGCGATACTTTCCGATATCCAAAAGTATCGGAATCGGAATGGTATCGCCGATACCATTAAAATATCGGCAATACCCGATACCGATATCGGAAGTCCCATGTAAGTCTATGGGAACAAAATATCGTAACTAAAAAAACCCCATTCTTTCCTTGTAAACACTAAATATACACACATAGAATACATATATATATATATATACATGTCATTGTGACATATATCTATACATATATGTATAGTTTATACACTTCTACATAGTAAAATATCCTCTGATTCAATTGCCGGGTAAAGCCGGCTTCTGTGAAAAGACAGAAGCACCCGACATGAAATGACACTTGGTGTACATAGGGTTAACCATGTCTTTTCATGTCCTTTGCTATCTAATTTGCACAAACAATTAAATCAGTCTATGTGTGCAAAATTTCACACCTGTAGGGGTTAATTAAAGGTGTAAATTCGTTGTAAAAAAAACGGACTTTTTTGCTACGAATTTACACCTTTAATTAACCCCTACAGGTGTGAAATTTTGAACACATAGACTGATGTAATTGTTTGTGCAAATCAGATAGCAAAGGACATGGTTAACCCTATGTACACCAAGTGTCATTTCATGTCGGGTTCTGCATTTTCACAAAAGCCAGCAATTGAATTAGCGGCTATTATACTATGTAGAAGTGTATGAACTACAAATATAAATATATATATATATGTGTCACAAATTCAATGACATGTATATATATATATATGAGGTGTAAAATTGCTGAAAAAAAATGTGTGGGCTCCCGCCCTATTTTCGCAACCAGACAGACAAAGCCAGTGAGTGGGGGCAGATAATAATAGCCCAGAGAGGGACCATTATTTTTGGCCCCCCCCGGCTACTAACATCTGCCCCCAGACACCCCAGGAAAGACAAATCTATAATTAGATTCGCCCTTTCTGGCACTTTGCCCGTCTATTCCCATTGCCCTGTAGCGGTGGCGAATGGGTTAATATGGGGTTAAAGCCACCTTGCTATTGAAAGGTGACATTAAGCCAGGTTAATAATTGAGAGCTGTCAATTAGACAACTATCAATTATTAATCCTATTGCATGAAATAAAAATAAAACACACACTTTAATTAAAAATCATTTTAATGAAATAAAGACACATGTTTTTGACCATCTTTTATTTTACTGCAAAAACCATTTCCTGTAATAAAAATAAAATAAAAAAGCAAAATTATTCTTACCTATCCCATGCACAGTCAGGTCCCACGGTGTAATCCTTCAGAAAGGGTTAATGTTTACTGCAGGGCCGCAGCTAATGCTGCAGCCTCACAGTAAACCCCAAATGAATGAGTTCCTCTCCTGGCTGACAGGAGAGTAAAGGCTGGGTGTCACATAACGATACACCAGCGATCCCGACAACGATATGCACTTGTCAGGATCGCTGGTGTATCGCTACATGATCGCTGCTGAGCTGCCAAACAGGCAGCTCAGGCAGCGATCTGGGACAGCGACACTGCGGGTAACATCGCTTAAGGGCCCATCTCACATAGCGATATCGCTACCGAGATCGCTGCTGAGTCACTAGTTTTGTGACGCAGCAGCGAGCTCACCAGCGATATCGCTGTGTGTGACATTCAGCGACGATCAGCCCCCCTGCCGGGTATCGCTGATCGTCGCAGAAATGTCAGGACCTTTTTTTGATCGCTGGTTTCCCTCTGACAGGCACGCATCGCTGCGTGTGACAGGAGGGAGACCAGCGATCCGCTGGTAACCAAGGTACACAGCGGGTTTCCAGGCACCGCGCAGCGCTTGGAAACCCGCTGTGTACCTTGGATACCAGCTCCCTGCATCAGGGCGCTGGTATCCAAGGTACACAGCGGGTTTCTAGGCACAGCCCCGCGCCTGGAAACCCGCTGTGTACCTTGGTTACCAGCGGATCGCTGGTCTCCCGCCTGTCACACGCAGCGATGCGTGCCTGTCAGCGGGAAACCAGCGATCAAAAAAAGGTCCTGACATTTCAGCGACGATCAGCGATACCCGGCAGGGGGGCTGATCGTCGCTGAATGTCACACACAGCGATATCGCTGGTGAGCTCGCTGCTGCGTCACAAAACTAGTGACTCAGCAGCGATCTCGGTAGCGATATCGCTATGTGAGACGGGCCCTTAAGTGGAAAGCTTAATTGATTGCTTTCCACTTTCACTTCAGGTCAGCCAGGGACACAATCAGTGACGTCAGAGGGAACTGATTAACAAAAAAAGGGGTTCCCTTCGAAAAAAAAATGGCGTGGGGTCCCCCCTATTTTTGTTAACCAGCCAGATGAAGCAGACCGCTGAGGCCTGGATTTTCAGGCTGTTAAGGAGCCAAGATCCATGGACCTTGCCAGCCTGATAATACCAGGCCACAGCAGTCTGCATATCTTGGCTGATTAACAAAAATAGGGGATCCCCTCGAAAAAAATTGGCGTGGGGTCCCCCCTATTTTTGTTAACCAGCCAGATGAAGCAGACCGCTGAGGCCTGGATTTTCAGGCTGTTAAGGAGCCAAGATCCATGGACCTTGCCAGCCTGATAATACCAGGCCACAGCAGTCTGCATATCTTGGCTGATTAACAAAAATAGGGGATCCCCTCAAAAAAAATTGGCGTGGGGTCCCCCCTATTTTTGTTAACTAGCCAGATGAAGCAGACCGCTGAGGCCTGGATTTTAGGCTGTTAAGGAGCCAAGATCCATGGACCTTGCCAGCCTGATAATACCAGGCCACAGCAGTCTGCATATCTTGGCTGATTAACAAAAATAGGGGATCCCCTCGAAAAAAACCAGCCAGATGAAGCAGACCGCTGAGGCCTGGATTTTCAGGCTGTTAAGGAGCCAAGATCCATGGACCTTGCCAGCCTGATAATACCAGGCCACAGCAGTCTGCATATCTTGGCTGATTAACAAAAATAGGGGATCCCCTCGAAAAAAATTGGCGTGGGGTCCCCCCTATTTTTGTTAACCAGCCAGATGAAGCAGACCGCTGAGGCCTGGTTTTTCAGGCTGGTAAGGATCCAATATCCATGGACCTTGCCAGCCTGATAATACCAGGCCACAGCAGTCTGCTTAGCTTGGCTGGTTAACAAAAATAGGGGATCCCCTCGAAAAAAAACGACGTGGGGATCCCCCCTATTTTTGTTAACCAGCCAAGTAAAATGCAGACTGCTGCGGCCTGGTATTAAAAGACTGTCAAGGCCCATGGATTTTGGCCCTCAACAGCCTGATAATACCAGGCTACAGCAGCCCCACATTTGGCGCATCAAAAGATGTGCCAATTGTGGCACTTTACCCGGCTCTTCCCACTTGCCCTGTAGCGGTGGCAAGCGGGGTAATAAGGGGTTAATGTCACCGTTGATTGCACGGTGACAATAAGCCCGGTTAATAATGGAGAGATGTCAATAAGACACCGATCCATTATTAATCCCAAAGTTATTAAATGCATAAAAAAAAGACAAAGCAAGAAAAAAGTCTTTTAATGAAATAAAAGAGACAACACAGTTTTCATTAATTTTATTAACTCTCATTCCTGCGACGCCATCGATCTCCTGTAAAAAAAGAAAAAAAACAAACCAACAGTATACCACCTGTCCGACGCAGTCCATAACGACAGTCCCACGACGATCCAGCTCTGCTACATCGCAATGACAGGCAGAGCCTGTCATCGCAACGCAGCACAGCTGATTACCTGCTTCCCCGGCGGCGACGTCATCGGACTGACTGCTTTACGGCCGGGATTACCCAGCAGTCACTGCAGTTATCGCGAGAAACTGCATGTGACCGCCAGGGAAAGAAGATTGCGGCCATGAAGCAGTCCAGCCCGTGACCGCCGGAGATCTTCTGCCAGGTAAGTGCCGCCGACTTCTGACAGACCCGACCGACGGACACTGACAGTGACAGTGACAATCCCGATTCTGGTATCCGATATGACGAAAATATCGGAACTCGGAATCGGAATTCCGATACAGCCAATATCGGCCGATACCCGATATTTGCAGTATTGGAATGCTCAACCCTATCCAGGATTCAAAGATGAATGCAAACTACAGAAAAGCATATATGGTTTAAAACAAGCAGCTAAAGCGTGGAATGACAAAATCATGGAAGTACTAACAAATGAAAAATTTCAAAGAAGCAAAGCTGATCCATGCTTGTACACAAAAAGGATGAGTAATAGATGCATTTATGTACTCATATATGTAGACGACATTTTGATTTGTTTTAAACAAGAAAGGGATAAAGAAAACATTCTAAAAATCCTGAAACAACATTTTGAAATCAAAGACTTGGGAAATGTAAAACAGTACCTAGGAATACAGATAGAAAGACAAGAAGTACTGTGGATAAAACAATTGTTGACAGAATTAGGACAATCACACTTGGAACCAACAAAACTAAAAGAGGATCAAGGAGTCTTGAAGTTGGAGTATTGCCCTACTGAAGAAATGACAGCAGACATTTTCACGAAGGCGTTGAATGCTGAAAAACATCAGAGACTAATAAAAAAAGTTGGATTTGATTGAATATGTCTTTACTGTTGAGAAAGGGTGTTGGCATATGCAACAGATTAGGACTTATTATAAGTAAAAGGAGGACTTTATGCTGACCTGACAGTAGATGGCGATGTTGTGTAACATTTCGATGCTTAATGTGTAAGAAATAGTCTCACTTGTAGTTTCACTTTTGTTTTGTTCCTGTTTCCTGATGCAATGCTGGAATGATTGTGCATTTTCCTTTTACCTCATGTTGTTAGAAGTAAAAGCTTGTTATCCCATGCAGCCTACTCTGTGAAGTTTTCTACTGCAATGGTGTGGATTCAGAAGCTGTGCAACAGTGGGGATTCCCACTGTTTAGGCACATCAGCGGCTCTCCAAATGGACATAACGCCCGCAGACTATTTCATCAAAGTCTGCAATGCAAAATGTCAATACTTCCCTTCTGAGCCCCGACATGTGCCCATACAGTAGTTTTCTCCCACATATGGGGTATCAGCGTACTCAGGACAAATTGAACAACTTTTCGGGTCCAATTTCTCATGTTACCTTTGGGAAAATAAAAAACTGGGGACTAAAAGATCATGATTGTGGAAAAAATATGATTTTTGTATTTTCACACCCGGGCGTTTTAAGCTTCTGTGAAACACTTGGGGGTTTAAAGTGCTCCCCACATATCTAGATAAGTTCATTGGGGGGTCTAGTTTCCAAAATGGGGTCACTTGTGGGGGGTTTCCACTGTTTAGGCACATCAGGGGCTCTCCAAAAGCGACATGACACCAGCAGATCATTCCATCAAAGTCTGCATTACGAAACGTCACTACTTCTATTCCGAGCCCCGACGTGTGCCCACCCAGTAGTTTTCTCCCACATAGGGGGTATCAGCGTACTCAGGAAAAATTGGACAACAACTTTTGGGGTCCAATTTCTCCTGTTACTCTTGGGAAAATAAAAAATTGGTGACTAAAAGATAATTTTTGTGGGAAAAAAAATACGATTTTTAATTTTCATGCCCAGGCATTATAAACTTGTGTGAAGCACTTGGGGGTTCAAAGTGTTCACCACAGGTCTAGATAAGTTACTTAGGGGGTCTAGTTTCCAAAATTGGGTCACTTGTGGGGAGTTTCCACTGTTTAGGCATATCAGGGGCTCTGCAAACTGAACATGACACCCATCAAAGACTGCATTCCAAAACATCATTACTTCCTTTCCGAGCCCTGCCGTGCGTCCAAACATTATTTCCCCTTCACATATAGGGTATCAGCGTACTCAGGACAAATTGGACAACAACTTTTGGGGTCCAATTTCCTTGGGAAAACTAAAAAATTGGAATTTTGTGGAATTTATTTTTCACACCCAGGCATTATAAACTTTAGTGAAACACTTGGGTTTTCAAAGTGCTCACAACAAATCTAGATAAGTTCCTTAGGGGGGTCTAGTTTCCAAAATAGTGTCACTTGTGGGGTGTTTCCACTGTTTAGGCAGATCAGGGGCTCTCCAAACGCGACATGGCGTCCAGCCATTTCTGCGTTGAAAAAGACAAACGGCACTCCTTCCTTTCCGAGCTCTACCATGCACCCAAACAGTAGTTTACCCCCACATATTGGGTATCGGCGTACTCAGGACAAATTGCACAATAACTTTTGAGGTCTTTTTACCCTTGGGAAAATAAAAATTGGGGTGAAAAGATCATTTTTGTGGAAAAAATATGATTTTTTATTTTTTTGGCTCTACGTTATAAACTTGTATGAAGCACTTGAGGGTTCAAAGTGCTCACCACAGATCTAGATAAGTACCTTATGGGATCTAGTTTCTAAAATGGGGTCACTCGTGGGGGGTTTCCACTGTTTAGGCACATCAGAGGCTATCCAAACGCGACATGACGTCTAATCTCGATTCCAGCAAATTTTGGTTTGAAAAAGTCAAATGGCGCTCCTTCCCTTCCGAGCTCTGCCGTGCGCCCAAACAGTGGTTCCCCCCACATATTGGGTAGCAGCGTTCTTAGGGCAAATTGGACAACAACTTTTGGGGTCCAAATTCTCCTGTTACCCTTGGGAAAATAAAAAAAAATGGTGACTAAAAGATTTTTTTTGTGAGAAAAAAATTGGATTTTTTATTTTCATGCCCAGGCATTATAAACTTGTGTGAAGCACTTGGGGGTTCAAAGTGCTCACCACAGATATAGATGAGTTCCTTAGGGGGTCTAGTTTCCAAAATGGGGTCACTTGTGGGGGGTTTCCACTGTTTAGGCACATCAGGGGCTCTGCAAACTGAACATGACACAAATCAAAGTCTGCATTCCAAAACATCATTACTTCCTTTCCGAGCCCTGCCGTTCGCCCAAACAGTTTTTCCCCGCCACATATGGGGTATCAGCGTACTCAGGACAAATTGGACAACAACTTTTGGGATCCAATTTTCTTGGGAAAAATCAAAAATTGGGAACTAAAAAATCATTTTCATGGAATTTTTTTTTTTTTTACACCCAGGCATTATAAACTTTAGTGAAACACTTGGGGGTTCAAAATGCTCACAACAGATCTATAAAGTTCCTTAGGGGGTCTAGTTTCCAAAATGGTGTCACTTGTGGGGAGTTTCCACTGTTTAGGCACATCAGGGGCTCTCCAAACGCGACATGATATTCAATCTCAATTCCAGCCAATTTTGGTTTGAATAAGTCAAACGGCGCTCCTTCCCTTCTGAGCCCTACCGTGCACCCAGACAGTGGTTTTCCCCCACATATGGGGTATCGGCGTACTAAGGAGAAATTGCACAACAGCTTTATTTGTCCATTTTCTCCTTTTACCTTTTTAAAATAAAATTTTTTTTGTAAAAGATAATTTTTGTGACTAAAAAGTTAAATGTTCATTTTTTCCTTCCATGTTGCTTCAGCTCCTGTGAAGCACCTGAAGGGTTAATAAACTTCTTGAATGTGGTTTTGAGTACCTTCAGGGGTGAAGTTTTTAGAATTTGTCACTTTTGGGTATTTTCTGCCATATAGACCCCTCAAAGTGACTTCAAATGTGAGGTGGTCCCTAAAAAAATGGTTTTGTACATTTTGTTGTAAAAATGAGAATTCGCTGGTCAACTTTTAACCCTTATAACTTCGTAACAAAAAAAAATTTGGTTCCAAAATTGTGCTGATGTAAAGTAGACATGTGGGAAATGTTATTTAGCAACTATTTTGTGTGACGTATTTCACTGTTTTAAGGGAATAAAAATTAAAAGTTTGAAAATAGCAACATTTTCCAAATTTTCACCATATTTCCATTTTTTTCATAAATAAACGCAAGTAATATCAAATAAATTTTATGACTATCATGAAGTACAATATGTCACGAGAAAACCTCAGAATCGCGAAGATCCGTTGAAGCGTTCCAGAGTTATAGTCTCATAAAGAGACAGTGGTCAGAATTGTAAAAATTGGCCCGGTTATTAACGTGCAAACCACCCTTGGGGGTTAAGGGGTTAAGCCTCAACAGTGCAATTCTCCACTGATGGTTCTTCAGGCTCAACACTGAAATGTTTCACTGCTGGGTGTTCTTCCTCAACACTGCAATGCTACAATGCCGGTTCTTCGGGCTCAAGATTGCAATGCTCCAATGATGTGTGTTCATCCTCAATACTGCAATTGTCCACTGCCGGGTCTTCAGCGTCAACACTGCAATTGTTCATCACTGGCTCTTTAGCATCAACACTGCAGTTGTCCACTGCCGGGTCTTTAGCATCAACACTGCAATTGTCCACTGTCGGGTATTCAACCTCAACAATACAATTGTCCACCACGGGGTCTTTAGCCTCAAGACTACAATTGTCCACTGCCGGGTTTTCAGCATCAACACTGCAATTGTCCACCGCTGGGTCTTTAGCCTCAACACTGCAATTGTCCACTGCCGGGTCTTCAGCCTCAACACTGCAACTGTCCACTGCCGGGTCTTCAGCCTCAGCAATGCAATTGGCCACCACTGGATTTTTAGCATCAACACTGCGATTGTCCACTGCCGGGTCTTCATCCTCAACACTGACATTTTCCAATGCAGGTTCTTCAGGCTCAACAATTCACTGCATAGCCAAACAATATGGGAGTACCAAATTAATAGGAACAATGCTTTCAGGTGGCCATCCAGTATGTGGGTTCAAAGGCTTATTGGGGTGTGTTACTTTGATGAAGGGCAGGCCCTGCATTCAATGCATAAGCAAACAGTATGGCAGTGCCAAATGCAAAAAATATGAGCTTGGTTTTCATGTGGCCATCCAGTATGTGGGTTCAAAGGCTTATTGGGGTGCTTGTTACTTTGGTGCAGGACAGGCCTTGCATTCAATGCATAAGCAAACAGTATGGGAGTCACAAATGAATAATGGGAACTTGGTTTTCATGTGGCTATCCAATACGTGGGTTCAAAGGCTTATTGGGGTGCGTGTTACTTTGGAGCAGGGCAGGCCTTGCATTCAATGCATAAGCAAACAGTATGGCAGCAACAAATGTAAAAAATGTGAACTTGGTTTTCATGTGGCCATTCAGTACGTGGGTTCAAAGGCTTATTAGGGTGCATGTAACTTTGGTGCAGGGCAGGCCTTGCATTAAATGCCTAGGCTAACATTATGGCAGTACCAAATGGAAAAAATGGGAACTTTGGTTTCATGTAGCCATCCAGCACGTCTGTTCCAAGTGTTATTGTGGTGCATGTTACTTTGGTGTAGGGCAGGCCTTGCATTCAATGCATAGGCTAATACTATGGGAAACCCATTTTCTTATAATTGGAAAACTTTTTCATGAGGCCCTCCTGTACGTCTCGTCAAAGGTGTATGGGTGTGCGTCCCAATTTCACTGCATAGTCAATAACAGTATAGGAGACCCACTGTTTAACATCTTTCTGACATTTGACGTACTATCCTGTCCATGTGACCCGGGCCTAATGCCCATGGACGGGATAGTATGTCATATGCGATTGGCCGCGCTCACGGTGAAAGCGTGGCCAATTGCGGCAGGGTGTTAGCTAATTCTCACAGCTGACACCCAGCATTAAGTGCCAGGAGCAGTCACAGACCACCCCTGGCACTTTATCCCCTGGAACACTGAGATCAAACATGATCGCAGCGTTCCGGAGTCGTACAGGGGCTGACAGCCCCTCCGCCTTTGGAACGGAGACTCGCGGCACACCGCGGAGTCCCAATTGCTGCCATGGAGACCCGATATTGTCATGACGACATCCAGGTCTCCAAAGCTGTGAAACTTCCTGTCATGCGCAGTGCATGCCAGGAAGTTTTACAGGCCAGTGTGCACAAAAGCTGCAGCGCTGACAGCTTCTGTAGCATGCAGATGCTGGTTCATCTGCTATAGAAGGGATCAGCATGCACAAAATCATTGTCCCATAGTGGGACAAAGTGTAAAAGTAAGAATTAAATTAAAAAAATTTAAATAATTGTAAAAATATTGAAAAAATAATGAAAAATAATAAAAAATCAATATTTATTCTATCACTAAAAAAAGTTTGAATAAAAAAAATCTAAACAATGAAAGCACACATATTTGGTATCGCCATGTTCGTAACGATCTATAAAACTGTCCCACTAGTTAACCCCTTTAGTGAACACCATAAAAAAAACAAGGCAAAAAATAATGCTTTATCATCATACCACCAAACAAAAAATGGAATAACAAGCGATCAAAAAGACGGATATAAAAAAACATGGTACCGCTGAAAACGTCATCTTGTCCCGCAGGGAGTCAGAAATGCTTCCAGGGGCATTCCCCACAATGTTCCCACGTCATTTTAGCAGTTTCAATCATTTTCAGACGTTTTTAGACATTAAAAGGACCCCCAGTGAGATTGCGGCAAAAATGCTCGGTTTTCTCATAGACTTACATTGGGCTCGTTACAATTTGCTCGACCCAAAAAACAAGCACCCGAGCATTTTAGTGCTCGCTCATCACTAGTTGTGTAGCATTTCTTAATGCTAAGA
Organism: Oophaga sylvatica; assembly: GCA_033576555.1. Classification (NCBI taxonomy): domain Eukaryota; kingdom Metazoa; phylum Chordata; class Amphibia; order Anura; family Dendrobatidae; genus Oophaga; species Oophaga sylvatica. The sequence goes on along the minus strand of JARQOD010000001.1, from coordinate 186,204,567 downwards.
TAAAAAAATGTAATTTTACACATATACTTGCACTAATAGACACAGTACATAAGTACTTTTCTTTGAATAATCAGCTAAATTTAATATTCATGGCGCTTCCACATTGACAAAATACTCCCTCCTATGTGGCTTACAATGAATTACGATGACATATAGCAATCAAGTAGAAAACTAATTCCAAGCTCTGCCCCCTGTGTCTACAGCAGTGAGTGCAATGATTTGTTAATACATCATATTATGAGATTATTGAATAAATGATGTTATGAGACAGAAACAGCAGAAATAATTCATTGAGAGACTGTCTAATCACAGTCAGTGACAGCATTAAAAATCTTTTGATCTGCCCCCAAGATAAATCCAGTCTTTTAAATGAAGCTTTTGTAAAAGGGAACAATGATAAGGATACATCATATGTGACAACGAGCTGCACTGTACTAAAGAACCTATAAACATTTTGCATATTGCAAAAAAGTATAATGGTATGCAAATATAAATTTCTTGATTCAAACAAATGTTTTATTACCTTGGATGCTCTTGTATGATTTGACATTGTCTAGAGATAATAAATTTTGCATGATTACTTTCTGCCATTAAGGAACATCATAGGTATGAAAAACCTCAATTAATTTATTAATTTAAAGATTCCAATTGTTGTCAAGAAGACTGTGAATGCAAGTAAACTAAAGATTTAAAATTTATTTTAAATTTTAGGGAATAAAACCGAGTGTTTAATG
>JARQOD010000001.1:186128868-186203733 GCA_033576555.1 Oophaga sylvatica | reverse complement strand
TAAAGCTTCCCCAGATTTTAAACCCAAAAAAGGGGGACAGGTCAAATTTAAAAATTGGCCTTGTCATTAAGCGCAAAATGGCTCTGTCACAAAGGGGGTTAAACTTGTAGAATATGTAACAAGAAAAGTAACAAATTCAAAGAAGCCAATTGCATCAGAAGTGATAATGGAGGTAAATTTACAGGTCCGAATAGAAGACTACTTAAGACAAAATGGAATAGAACATCAAAAAACGTTCCATACACCCTGAACAAAAAGGAGTAGCAAAAGGAAAAACAGAATTTTAACAGAAAATGAGATGATCTGACAGATTCTAAACTACCAAGAAATATTGGGTGAGGCAGCAATGCCCGCTACAATCTACAGAACCGACTTTTTTTCCAGAAAACTGAAGAAAACTCCATATGAACTGTGGCAAGGTATGAAACCAAGTGTCAACCAATTAAAAGTTTTTGGATGAAAGTTTTTTAACATTCATTCCAACAGAAAAACGTTCCAAACTTCAAAACAGATCCATGAAGGAATATTCATTGATATAGTGAAAATTGCAAAGGATATAGAATCTTAGATCTCAAAACAACAGAGTTACAGTGATAACAGTGTGACATTCATTGAAGATTTAAATGAAGACATTATGATTTCAGTTGAAACAACAAATGAAAAAACAATAGTGACATAACTGAAGAAATATCTGATGAGAAAGAAGTAGAAATAATGAAGAACAAAATACTGAAAGTGAAGAATCACAACTACAAACAGAAACCAAGACGTACAATAAGAGAGAACAAAGGAAAACCACCAAAATGTCTCTCATACAAGACAAGTATAAGAAAAATCCATGAGCCTACCTTGGGAAGACATATCTAAACTTCCTGAAGAAGAAGCTAATAATTGGATAGAAGCAACAGAAACAGAAATTAAATCCATGCATGATTCAAATACATGGACACTAACAGATTTGCCAGAAGGAAAAAAGCCATAGGATGTAAATGGATTTTTAGAGTAAAATACCAAACAGATGCACACCTGAAAGATATCTAGCAAGACTCGTAGCTAAAGGGTATTCTCAAAAATATGGAGAAGACTATGATGAAACATTTGCTCCATTTGTCAAAACACACTACAATAAGAACTTTACTTACAGTTGCAGCAATGGAACACATGGAACTAAGACATCTGGGATGTAAAGAACACTTTTTGAATGGAGAAATTAACAGAAACATTTACAGGAACAACCTCCAGGATTAGAGTTGAGCGATACTTTCCGATATCCAAAAGTATCGAATCGGAATGGTATCGCCGATACCATTAAAATATCGGCAATACCCGATACCGATATCGGAAGTCCCATGTAAGTCTATGGAACAAAATATCGTAACTAAAAAACCCCCATTCTTTCCTTGTAAACACTAAATATACACACATAGAATACATATATATTATATTATACATGTCATTGGACATAAATCTATACATATATGTATAGTTTATACACTTCTACATAGTAAAATATCCTCTGATTCAATTGCCGGTAAAGCCGGCTTCTTTGAAAAGACAAAGCACCCGACATGAAATGACACTTGGTGTACATAGGGTTAACCATGTCTTTTCAGTCCTTTGCTATCTAATTTGCACAAACAATTAAATCAGTCTATGTGTGCAAAATTTCACACCTTAGGGGTTAATTAAAGGTGTAAATTCGTTGTAAAAAAAAAACGGACTTTTTTGCTACGAATTTACACCTTTAAATTAACCCCTACAGGTGTGAAATTTTGAACACATAGACTGATGTAATTGTTTGTGCAAATCAGATAGCAAAGGACATGGTTAACCCTATGTACACCAAGTGTCATTTCATGTCGGGTTCTGCATTTTCACAAAAGCCAGCAATTAAATTAGCGGCTATTATACTAGTAGAAGTGTATGAATACAAAATAAATATATAATATAGTGTCACAAATTTAATGACATGTATATATATATAATGAGGTGTAAAATTGGCTGAAAAAAAAATGTGTGGGCTCCCGCCCTATTTTCGCAACCAGACAGACAAAGCCAGTGAGTGGGGGCAGATAATAATAGCCCAGAGAGGGACCATTATTTTTGGCCCCCCCCGGCTACTAACATCTGCCCCAGACACCCCAGGAAAGACAAATCTATAATTAGATTCGCCCTTTCTGGCACTTTGCCCGTCTATTCCCATTGCCCTGTAGCGGTGGCGAATGGGTTAATATGGGGTTAAAGCCACCTTGCTATTGAAAGGTGACATTAAGCCAGGTTAATAATTGATAGCTGTCAATTAGACAACTACAAATTTTTAATCCTATTGCATGAAATAAAAATAAAACACACACTTTAATTAAAAATCATTTTAATGAAATAAAGACACATGTTTTTGACCATCTTTTATTTTACTGCAAAAACCATTTCCTGTAATAAAAAAAAATAAAAAAGCAAAATTATTCTTACCTACCCATGCACAGTCAGGTCCCCCCCGGTGTAATCCTTCAGAAAGGGTTAATGTTTATGCAGGGGCCGCAGCTAATGCTGCAGCCTCACATAAACCCCCAAATGAATGAGTTTTCCCCTCCTGGCTGACAGGAGAGTAAAGGCTGGGTGTCACATAACGAATACACCCACGATCCCGACAACGATATGCACTTGTCAGGATCGCTGGTGTATCGCTACAATGATCGCTGCTGAGCTGCCAAAACAGGCAGCTCAGGCAGCGATCTGGGACAGCGACACGGCGGTAACATCGCTTAAAGGGCCCATCTCACATAGCGATATCGCTACCGAGATCGCTGCTGAGTCACTAGTTTTGTGACGCAGCAGCGAGCTCACCAGCGATATCGCTGTGTGTGACCATTCAGCGACGTCAGCCCCCCTGCCGGGTATCGCTGAAACGTCGCAGAAATGTCAGGACCTTTTTTTGATCGCTGGTTTCCCTCTGACAGGCACGCATCGCTGCGTGTGACAGGAGGGAGACCAGCGATCCGCTGGTAACCAAGGTACACAGCGGGTTTTCCAGGGACCGCGCAGCGCTTGGAAACCCGCTGTGTACCTTGGATACCAGCTCCCTGCATCAGGGCGCTGGTATCCAAGGTACACAGCGGTTTCTAGGCACAGCCCCGCGCCTGAAACCCGCTGTGTACCTTGGTTACCAGCGGATCGCTGGTCTCCCGCCTGTCACACGCAGCGATGCGTTGCCTGTCAGCGGGAAACCAGCGATCAAAAAAAGGTCCTGACATTTCAGCGACGATCAGCGATACCCGGCAGGGGGCTGACGTCGCTGAATGTCACACACAGCGATATCGCTGGTGAGCTCGCTGCTGCGTCACAAAACTAGTGACTCAGCAGCGACTCGGTAGCGATATCGCTATGTGAGACGGGCCCTTAAGTGGAAAGCTTAATTGATTGCTTTCCACTTTCACTTCAGGTCAGCCAGGGACACAATCAGTGACGTCAGAGGGAACTGATTAACAAAAAAAGGGGTTCCCTTCGAAAAAAAAATGGCGTGGGTCCCCCCTATTTTTGTTAACCAGCCAGATGAAGCAGACCGCTGAGGCCTGGATTTTCAGGCTGTTAAGGAGCCAAGATCCATGGACCTTGCCAGCCTGATAATACCAGGCCACAGCAGTCTGCATAACTTGGCTGATTAACAAAAATAGGGGATCCCCTCGAAAAAAATTGGCGTGGGGTCCCCCCTATTTTTGTTAACCACCAGATGAAGCAGACCGCTGAGGCCTGGATTTTCAGGCTGTTAAGGAGCCAAGATCCATGGACCTTGCCAGCCTGATAATACCAGGCCACAGCAGTCTGCATATCTTGGCTGATTAACAAAAATAGGGGATCCCCTCAAAAAAAATTGGCGTGGGGTCCCCCCCTATTTTTGTTAACTAGCCAGATGAAGCAGACCGCTGGGGCCTGGATTTAGGCTTTTAAGGAGCCAAACCATGGACCTGCCAGCCTATAATACCAGGCCACAGCAGTCTGCATATCTTGGCTGATTAACAAAAATAGGGGATCCCCTCGAAAAAACCAGCCAGATGAAGCAGACCGCTGAGGCCTGGATTTTCAGGCTGTTAAGGAGCCAAGATCCATGACCTTGCCAGCCTGATAATTACCAGGCCACAGCAGTCTGCATATCTTGGCTGATTAACAAAAATAGGGGATCCCCTCGAAAAAAATTGGCGTGGGGTCCCCCCTATTTTTGTTAACCACCAGATGAAGCAGACCGCTGAGGCCTGGTTTTTCAGGCTGGTAAGGATCCAATATCCATGGACCTTGCCAGCCTGATAATACCAGGCCACAGCAGTCTGCTTAGCTTGGCTGGTTAACAAAAATAGGGGATCCCCTCGAAAAAAAACGACGTGGGGATCCCCCCTATTTTTGTTAACCAGCCAAGTAAAATGCAGACTGCTGCGGCCTGGTATTAAAAGACTGTCAAGGCCCATGGATTTTGGCCCTCAACAGCCTGATAATACCAGGCTACAGCAGCCCCACATTTGGCGCATCAAAAGATGTGCCAATTGTGGCACTTTACCCGCTCTTCCCACTTGCCCTGTAGCGGGGCAAGCGGGGTAATAAGGGGTTAATGTCACCGTTGATTGCACGGTGACAATAAGCCCGGTTAATAATGGAGAGGATGTCAATAAGACACCGATCCATTATTAATCCCAAAGTTATTAAATGCATAAAAAAAGACAAAGCAAGAAAAAAGTCTTTTAATGAAATAAAAGAGACAACACAGTTTTCATTAATTTTATTAAACTCTCATTCCTGCGACGCCATCGATCTCCTGTAAAAAAAGAAAAAAAACAAACCAACAGTATACCACCTGTCCGACGCAGTCCATAACGACAGTCCCACGACGATCCAGCTCTGCTACATCGCAATGACAGGCAGAGCCTGTCATCGCAACGCAGCACAGCTGATTACCTGCTTCCCCGGCGGCGACGTCATCGGACTGACTGCTTTACGGCCGGGATTACCCAGCAGTCACTGCAGTTATCGCGAGAAACTGCATGTGACCGCCAGGGAAAGAAGATTGCGGCCATGAAGCAGTCCAGCCCGTGACCGCCCGGAGATCTTCTGCCAGGTAAGTGCCGCCGACTTCTGACAGACCCGACCGACGGACACTGACAGTGACAGTGACAATCCCGATTCTGGTATCCGATATGACGAAAATATCGGAACTCCGGAATCGGAATTCCGATACAGCCAATATCGGCCGATACCCGATATTTGCAGTATTGGAATGCTCAACCCTATCCAGGATTCAAAGATGAATGCAAACTACAGAAAAGCATATATGGTTTAAAACAAGCAGCTAAAGCGTGGAATGACAAAATCATGGAAGTACTAACAAATGAAAAATTTCAAAGAAGCAAAGCTGATCCATGCTTGTACACAAAAAGGATGAGTAATAGATGCATTTATGTACTCATATATGTAGACGACATTTTGATTTGTTTTAAACAAGAAAGGGATAAAGAAAACATTCTAAAAATCCTGAAACAACATTTTGAAATCAAAGACTTGGGAAATGTAAAACAGTACCTAGGAATACAGATAGAAAGACAAGAAGTACTGTGGATAAAACAATTGTTGACAGAATTAGGACAATCACACTTGGAACCAACAAAACTAAAAGAGGATCAAGGAGTCTTGAAGTTGGAGTATTGCCCTACTGAAGAAATGACAGCAGACATTTTCACGAAGGCGTTGAATGCTGAAAAAACTCAGAGACTAATAAAAAAGTTGGATTTGATTGAATATGTCTTTACTGTTGAGAAAGGGTGTTGGCATATGCAACAGATTAGGACTTATTATAAGTAAAAGGAGGACTTTATGCTGACCTGACAGTAGATGGCGATGTTGTGTAACATTTCGATGCTTAATGTGTAAGAAATAGTCTCACTTGTAGTTTCACTTTTGTTTTGTTCCTGTTTCCTGATGCAATGCTGGAATGATTGTGCATTTTCCTTTACCTCATGTTGTTAGAAGTAAAAGCTTGTTATCCCATGCAGCCTACTCTGTGAAGTTTTCTACTGCAATGGTGTGGATTCAGAAGCTGTGCAACAGTGGGGATTCCACTGTTTAGGCACATCAGCGGCTCTCCAAATGACATAACGCCCGCAGACTATTTCATCAAAGTCTGCAATGCAAAATGTCAATACTTCCCTTCTGAGCCCCGACATGTGCCCATACAGTAGTTTTCTCCCACATATGGGGTATCACGTACTCAGGACAAATTGAACAACTTTTCGGGTCCAATTTCTCATGTTACCTTTGGGAAAATAAAAAACTGGGGACTAAAAGATCATGATTGTGGAAAAAATATGATTTTTGTATTTTCACACCCGGGCGTTTTAAGCTTCTGTGAAACACTTGGGGGTTTAAAGTGCTCACCACATATCTAGATAAGTTCATTGGGGGGTCTAGTTTCCAAAATGGGGTCACTTGTGGGGGGTTTCCACTGTTTAGGCACATCAGGGGCTCTCCAAAAGCGACATGACACCAGCAGATCATTCCATCAAAGTCTGCATTACGAAACGTCACTACTTCTATTCCGAGCCCCGACGTGTGCCCACCCAGTAGTTTTCTCCCACATAGGGGGTATCAGCGTACTCAGGAAAAATTGGACAACAACTTTTGGGGTCCAATTTCTCCTGTTACTCTTGGGAAAATAAAAAATTGGTGACTAAAAGATAATTTTTGTGGGAAAAAAAATACGATTTTAATTTTCATGCCCAGGCATTATAAACTTGTGTGAAGCACTTGGGGGTTCAAAGTGTTCACCACAGGTCTAGATAAGTTACTAGGGGGTCTAGTTTCCAAATTGGGTCACTTGTGGGAGTTTCCACTGTTTAGGCATATCAGGGGCTCTGCAAACTGAACATGACACCCATCAAAGACTGCATTCCAAAACATCATTACTTCCTTTCCGAGCCCTGCCGTGCGTCCAAACATTATTTCCCCTTCACATATAGGGTATCAGCGTACTCAGGACAAATTGGACAACAACTTTTGGGGTCCAATTTCCTTGGGAAAACTAAAAAATTGGAATTTTGTGGAATTTATTTTTTCACACCCAGGCATTATAAACTTTAGTGAAACACTTGGGTTTTCAAAGTGCTCACAACAAATCTAGATAAGTTCCTTAGGGGGGTCTAGTTTTCCAAAATAGTGTCACTTGTGGGTGTTTCCACTGTTTAGGCAGATCAGGGGCTCTCCAAACGCGACATGGCGTCCAGCCATTTCTGCGTTGAAAAAGACAAACGGCACTCCTTCCTTTCCGAGCTCTACCATGCACCCAAACAGTAGTTTACCCCCACATATTGGGTATCGGCGTACTCAGGACAAATTGCACAATAACTTTTGAGGTCTTTTTACCCTTGGGAAAATAAAAATTGGGGTGAAAAGATCATTTTTGTGGAAAAAATATGATTTTTTATTTTTTTGGCTCTACGTTATAAACTTGTATGAAGCACTTGAGGGTTCAAAGTGCTCACCACAGATCTAGATAAGTACCTTATGGATCTAGTTTCTAAAATGGGGTCACTCGTGGGGGTTTCCACTGTTTAGGCACATCAGAGGCTATCCAAACGCGACATGACGTCTAATCTCGATTCCAGCAAATTTTGGTTTGAAAAAGTCAAATGGCGCTCCTTCCCTTCCGAGCTCTGCCGTGCGCCCAAACAGTGGTTCCCCCCACATATTGGGTAGCAGCGTTCTTAGGGCAAATTGGACAACAACTTTTGGGTCCAAATTCTCCTGTTACCCTTGGGAAAATAAAAAAAATGGTGACTAAAAGATTTTTTTGTGAGAAAAAAATTGGATTTTTTATTTTCATGCCCAGGCATTATAAACTTGTGTGAAGCACTTGGGGGTTCAAAGTGCTCACCACAGATATAGATGAGTTCCTTAGGGGGTCTAGTTTCCAAAATGGGGTCACTTGTGGGGGGTTTCCACTGTTTAGGCACATCAGGGGCTCTGCAAACTGAACATGACACAAATCAAAGTCTGCATTCCAAAACATCATTACTTCCTTTCCGAGCCCTGCCGTTCGCCCAAACAGTTTTTCCCCGCCACATATGGGGTATCAGCGTACTCAGGACAAATTGGACAACAACTTTTGGGATCCAATTTTCTTGGGAAAAATCAAAAATTGGGAACTAAAAAATCATTTTCATGGAATTTTTTTTTTTTTTTTACACCCAGGCATTATAAACTTTAGTGAAACACTTGGGGGTTCAAAATGCTCACAACAGATCTATAAAAGTTCCTTAGGGGGTCTAGTTTCCAAAATGGTGTCACTTGTGGGGAGTTTCCACTGTTTAGGCACATCAGGGGCTCTCCAAACGCGACATGATATTCAATCTCAATTCCAGCCAATTTTGGTTTGAATAAGTCAACGGCGCTCCTTCCCTTCTGAGCCCTACCGTGCACCCAGACAGTGGTTTTCCCCCACATATGGGGTATCGGCGTACTAAGGAGAAATTGCACAACAGCTTTATTTGTCCATTTTCTCCTTTTACCTTTTTAAAATAAAATTTTTTTTGTAAAAGATAATTTTTGTGACTAAAAAGTTAAATGTTCATTTTTCCTTCCATGTTGCTTCAGCTCCTGTGAAGCACCTGAAGGGTTAATAAACTTCTTGAATGTGGTTTTGAGTACCTTCAGGGGTGAAGTTTTTTAGAATTTGTCACTTTTGGGTATTTTCTGCCATATAGACCCCTCAAAGTGACTTCAAATGTGAGGTGGTCCCTAAAAAAATGGTTTTGTACATTTTGTTGTAAAAATGAGAATTCGCTGGTCAACTTTTAACCCTTATAACTTCGTAACAAAAAAAAATTTGGTTCCAAAAATTGTGCTGATGTAAAGTAGACATGTGGGAAATGTTATTTAGCAACTATTTTGTGTGACGTATTTCACTGTTTTAAGGGAATAAAAATTAAAAGTTTGAAAATAGCAACATTTTCCAAATTTTCACCATATTTCCATTTTTTTCATAAATAAACGCAAGTAATATCAAATAAATTTTATGACTATCATGAAGTACAATATGTCACGAGAAAACCTCAGAATCGCGAAGATCCGTTGAAGCGTTCCAGAGTTATAGTCTCATAAAGAGACAGTGGTCAGAATTGTAAAAATTGGCCCGGTTATTAACGTGCAAACCACCCTTGGGGGTTAAGGGGTTAAGCCTCAACAGTGCAATTCTCCACTGATGGTTCTTCAGGCTCAACACTGAAATGTTTCACTGCTGGGTGTTCTTCCTCAACACTGCAATGCTACAATGCCGGTTCTTCGGCTCAAGATTGCAATGCTCCAATGATGTGTGTTCATCCTCAATACTGCAATTGTCCACTGCCGGGTCTTCAGCGTCAACACTGCAATTGTCATCACTGGCTCTTTAGCATCAACACTGCAGTTGTCCACTGCCGGGTCTTTAGCATCAACACTGCAATTGTCCACTGTCGGGTATTCAACCTCAACAATACAATTGTCCACCACGGGGTCTTTAGCCTCAAGACTACAATTGTCCACTGCCGGGTTTTCAGCATCAACACTGCAATTGTCCACCGCTGGGTCTTTAGCCTCAACACTGCAATTGTCCACTGCCGGGTCTTCAGCCTCAACACTGCAACTGTCCACTGCCGGGTCTTCAGCCTCAGCAATGCAATTGGCCACCACTGGATTTTTAGCATCAACACTGCGATTGTCCACTGCCGGGTCTTCATCCTCAACACTGACATTTTCCAATGCAGGTTCTTCAGGCTCAACAATTCACTGCATAGCCAAACAATATGGGAGTACCAAATTAATAGGAACAATGCTTTCAGGTGGCCATCCAGTATGTGGGTTCAAAGGCTTATTGGGGTGTGTTACTTTGATGAAGGGCAGGCCCTGCATTCAATGCATAAGCAAACAGTATGGCAGTGCCAAATGCAAAAAATATGAGCTTGGTTTTCATGTGGCCATCCAGTATGTGGGTTCAAAGGCTTATTGGGGTGCTTGTTACTTTGGTGCAGGACAGGCCTTGCATTCAATGCATAAGCAAACAGTATGGGAGTCACAAATGAATAATGGGAACTTGGTTTTCATGTGGCTATCCAATACGTGGGTTCAAAGGCTTATTGGGGTGCGTGTTACTTTGGAGCAGGGCAGGCCTTGCATTCAATGCATAAGCAAACAGTATGGCAGCAACAAATGTAAAAAATGTGAACTTGGTTTTCATGTGGCCATTCAGTACGTGGGTTCAAAGGCTTATTAGGGTGCATGTAACTTTGGTGCAGGGCAGGCCTTGCATTAAATGCCTAGGCTAACATTATGGCAGTACCAAATGGAAAAAATGGGAACTTTGGTTTCATGTAGCCATCCAGCACGTCTGTTCCAAGTGTTATTGTGGTGCATGTTACTTTGGTGTAGGGCAGGCCTTGCATTCAATGCATAGGCTAATACTATGGGAAACCCATTTTCTTATAATTGGAAAACTTTTTCATGAGGCCCTCCTGTACGTCTCGTCAAAGGTGTATGGGTGTGCGTCCCAATTTCACTGCATAGTCAATAACAGTATAGGAGACCCACTGTTTAACATCTTTCTGACATTTGACGTACTATCCTGTCCATGTGACCCGGGCCTAATGCCCATGGACGGGATAGTATGTCATATGCGATTGGCCGCGCTCACGGTGAAAGCGTGGCCAATTGCGGCAGGGTGTTAGCTAATTCTCACAGCTGACACCCAGCATTAAGTGCCAGGAGCAGTCACAGACCACCCCTGGCACTTTATCCCCTGGAACACTGAGATCAAACATGATCGCAGCGTTCCGGAGTCGTACAGGGGCTGACAGCCCCTCCGCCTTTGGAACGGAGACTCGCGGCACACCGCGGAGTCCCAATTGCTGCCATGGAGACCCGATATTGTCATGACGACATCCAGGTCTCCAAAGCTGTGAAACTTCCTGTCATGCGCAGTGCATGCCAGGAAGTTTTACAGGCCAGTGTGCACAAAAGCTGCAGCGCTGACAGCTTCTGTAGCATGCAGATGCTGGTTCATCTGCTATAGAAGGGATCAGCATGCACAAAATCATTGTCCCATAGTGGGACAAAGTGTAAAAGTAAGAATTAAATTAAAAAAATTTAAATAATTGTAAAAATATTGAAAAAATAATGAAAAATAATAAAAAATCAATATTTATTCTATCACTAAAAAAAGTTTGAATAAAAAAAATCTAAACAATGAAAGCACACATATTTGGTATCGCCATGTTCGTAACGATCTATAAAACTGTCCCACTAGTTAACCCCTTTAGTGAACACCATAAAAAAAACAAGGCAAAAAATAATGCTTTATCATCATACCACCAAACAAAAAATGGAATAACAAGCGATCAAAAAGACGGATATAAAAAAACATGGTACCGCTGAAAACGTCATCTTGTCCCGCAGGGAGTCAGAAATGCTTCCAGGGCATTCCCCACAATGTTCCCACGTCATTTTAGCAGTTTCAATCATTTTCAGACGTTTTTAGACATTAAAAGGACCCCCAGTGAGATTGCGGCAAAAATGCTCGGTTTTCTCATAGACTTACATTGGGCTCGTTACAATTTGCTCGACCCAAAAAACAAGCACCCGAGCATTTTAGTGCTCGCTCATCACTAGTTGTGTAGCATTTCTTAATGCTAAGATAAAAAAATGTAATTTTACACATATACTTGCACTAATAGACACAGTACATAAGTACTTTTCTTTGAATAATCAGCTAAATTTAATATTCATGGCGCTTCCACATTGACAAAATACTCCCTCCTATGTGGCTTACAATGAATTACGATGACATATAGCAATCAAGTAGAAAACTAATTCCAAGCTCTGCCCCCTGTGTCTACAGCAGTGAGTGCAATGATTTGTTAATACATCATATTATGAGATTATTGAATAAATGATGTTTATGAGACAGAAACAGCAGAAATAATTCATTGAGAGACTGTCTAATCACAGTCAGTGACAGCATTAAAAATCTTTTGATCTGCCCCCAAGATAAATCCAGTCTTTTAATGAAGCTTTTGTAAAAGGGAACAATGATAAGGATACATCATATGTGACAACGAGCTGCACTGTACTAAAGAACCTATAAACATTTTGCATATTGCAAAAAAGTATAATGGTATGCAAATATAAATTTCTTGATTCAAACAAATGTTTTATTACCTTGGATGCTCTTGTATGATTTGACATTGTCTAGAGATAAATAAATTTTGCATGATTACTTTCTGCCATTAAGGAACATCATAGGTATGAAAAACCTCAATTAATTTATTAATTTAAAGATTCCAATTGTTGTCAAGAAGACTGTGAATGCAAGTAAACTAATTAGATTTAAAATTTATTACATTCTAGGGAATAACCTGAGTGTAATGGCAATAAAGAACAGTTGTCAGAAGTAAAAACTATGCAAGTAATTAACGTGTTAATGAAATAGCATAGTGATGAGTGAATTGATTTGATGTTATGCAAATTTGCGTCAAATATCTTGGTATTCTCCGAATCTGGGGAATTTGAACAATATGCTTACAGGAAATTATTTAAAATTGTCACCATAATTTTACACATTCCAGAAGATTCCATCAGCTAAAGAAGAATCAACTAGAGTGCATCAGAACAGGCTTTCAAATAATCCTTGGTATAGCATAGCAAATCAGGAGGAACTATCATGGCCTGTATAAAAGCAGAAGCAAGGAACTCAGCAGCCATTTTGCAGTAAATCTGGATAATGAGAGGATGTCACTGCTCATTGCTTATCTATAGAGATAGGGAAAAAAAACTGTAGAACTTGGAAGAAACTATACAATGTGTGGAAGCACAGCAGTGAAGAAGGTTAGTGTGTAAAAGATAGACTGTTAATAACAATCTGTTTATCCATAGCTATAAATATTAAAGATGCTGAAAGAGGTTGACCTGAGAGCATCCCTGATACCTTTTCAGAGCTATTGAAGACTTTGTAATAGTTTCGATTTGTGGCAAACTGATTCACTGCAAGTCAAATTTTCTGGCTAAATTTGATTAAGTTGGTGAATTCATATTTTAAAAGATTCACTCATCATTTATTGCAATATAGTTTTGCAAGTGCAATGAACCTGAGTCTGCAGTAAACATAAATCTATATCAGAATTATAATCTCATATCTCTTGCAACCAATAAGGCTCAGCTAATTTCATATTCTGAATACAATCATTGCATGCGGACTCAATCATAATCATGGAATATGTACTCAATATTTATAGTAAATGTCTGTCCATGAATATTATTCTGTTTTAATCTTACAAGATTAATACATTTGTGTTAACTAATTATTTGAAACATCTTTATAAAAAGCCATCCTCAGGAACAATACAAAATCACAATTGTTAAGCATAAATAAATAAAATACAAAATGTAGATAAAAAACCAATCCAGAGGAATTATTATTTACCATGGGTCAAACATGGAGAAAAACTAATCCATACAAACAGATCTTGTAGTAAGAAAAATTTACTACAGCCCAGTGATGAGCAGATTGATGTGCTGAGGATCAAATTCAAGTTGAATTTGCTGAAATTTGGGGTTCCGTGTGAACATGATCATTTTAAGCTTTGATTCGAGAGGCTCACATAAAGGAAAAGACTTGCTCAACACCATTTCTGGCTGAAGTATCAAAGAGCATGGTAATGATGTTCTGTGCAGATGCGTAAGTTTCCCCAAAATGCCCTGCGGCTATCAGAGTATCATAGGCATCAAATGGTCTATCACAGTTTATGGAGAGGATTATCACACCTTGAACAGTCGTGGTCTGTACGTGGGTTATCAGTAATAAACCCGGTGCAGGTCTTGCAGTGGATTTCATCTGCAAATTCACTGGGTAAGAGGATTATACAGATCATATTGCAATGAAATCTCTCTCTTTCTGTATTATACATGTATTTTTAAAGCAATTAGAAGCTTTCTAGTATGCTTATTATATGTGAATAGCATGTTTGGGTAACATTTGCCAAAGCCAATGTTACACTCGCTCTTGGCCTGTTTAGCACAAGCGTGGATTGTGGTCCCACTGTGCTGTGGACTGAGGAGAGCCTGGAGGGGTGTGACCAAGTGCCTCCCCAAGACTGAGCTCAGATGCATGTCAACTGACAGTGACGGGATCCGAAGAGAGCCTGGTGAGGTATGACCAGGTGCTACACAGGACTGACCTCGGTCACACGGCAGTTGACTTTCAATGAGATATAATGGTGCTGGCAAACATGACTGTAGGCCCCTGTTATGTTTCGGTAGCTGAGGAGTGCAGGTAAAAAAGGCAATACACCAGAGAAGTTGGAATCTATGAGATTGCAGTACCCTGACTAACTACCACAACTAGAGGCAGCCGTGGAGCGTTCCTACGTTGGTCCTAGACGCCTCGTCACAGCCTGAGAAACTAACTACACCTAAAGATAGAAAGAGGAAAGCTATCTGCCCCGGAGCAGATCCCCAAAGAACATAGAAAGCCCCCAAACATGTAATGGCGGTTAGACAAGAAGAAATACTGACACAGACAGAAAATAGTATGAGCAAACGTTGGGGCCCAAACTACCTAAATAGAAAAGGATAGGAAGGGCACTTACTGCAATCCCAAAAAACCCTGAAAAGCACCAACTCTACTAATTTCAAAATCACCTGAGATCACACGACCTCTACCACCTAAATTAGTTCTCTGGTGTAACAAAATCAAAACAGCAGCCACTGAAAAAACTGGAAAAAGTAAAAGTACAAACATCAGTGGCTGAACTAAACTGAGAGGGCAAAAGCCCCCGGAGGGGACCCTGAAGGCCCCCACAGAAGTGCAGGACAAAATGCAAAAATCAAGCACAAAAACAAAAAGAAGAAAATGTCTTATCTGTTAGCAGGAGATGCAGACACGACACAGCAGGCTACAAAGGAAACAGGACTCAAGGATTGAGACCAGAACAATTGATCACCGGCAACCCTGATGGGAAGGCCACTCCCTTATATAAGACCAGTCAGTAACACCTGATTCCCACTCCTCACAATCTTCACTGGACAGTCCAGTACCGCTTATAACCACCAGAGGGAGCCTCTGCTCAGAACTCATTTCAAGTCCATTCACAACAGTACCCCCCCCTTGAGGAGGGGTCACCGAACCCTCACTTGAGCTACCAGGTCGGTCAGGATGAGTTCTATGATACGCACGGATGAGTCTCCTAGCATGGATGTCCGAAGCAAACACCCAAGAATTGTCTTCCTGACCATAACCTCTCCACTTAACCAAATACTGGAGTTTCCGTCTAGAAAAACGAGAATTCAATATTTTCTCAACCACAAACTCCATATTGCCCTCAACCAGAACAGGGTCAGGAGGCAAAGCAGTAGGAACCACTGGCTCAACAAACCTCTTCAACAAGGACTTGTGGAACACGTTATGGATCTTAACTGTCCCTGGAAGAAGCAAACGAAAAGAAACAGGATTAAGAATCTCCATGATATCATAAGGTCCAATGAACCTAGGCTTAAATTTAGGAGATGCCACTCTCATAGAAATATTTTTTGAGGACAACCAGACCAAGTCCCCCACTTTAAACCGAGGACCATCAGTCCTATGCCGGTTAGCAAACCGCTAGGCCCTCTCCTGAGAGAGGGACAACCTCTCCACTACCTGGTCCCAAATCTGTTGCATACGCTCCACAACAGAGTCAACACCTGGACAGACAGAAGCCTCCGTCTGTCCTGAAGAAAATCGAGGGTGAAACCCAGAATTACAGAAAAATGGAGACATCAAAGTGGCAGAGCTAGCCCTATTATTAAGAGCAAACTCAGCCAAAGGCAAAAAAGAGACCCAGTCATCCTGATCAGCAGACACAAAGCATCTTAGATAAGTCTCCAATGTCTGGTTTGTTCTCTCAGTTTGACCATTGGTCTGAGGATGAAACGCCGAGGAGAAAGACAATTGAACACCAAGTTTAGAACAAAAGGTCCTCCAAAATCTGGAAACAAACTGGACTCCTCTGTCAGACACAATGTTCTCAGGAATGCCGTGTAAACGAACCACGTGCTGAATGAACAAAGGCACCAATTCAGAGGAGGAAGGCAACTTAGGTAATGGCACAAGATGTATCATCTTGGAAAACCTATCACAAATCACCCAGATGACGGTCATTCTCTGAGAAACAGGGAGGTCGGAAATGAAATCCATAGAGATATGGGTCCATGGTCTCTTGGGCACAGGCAATGGCATCAACAAACCACTAGAGCGAGAGCAAGGCTTGGAGCGAGAGCAAGTCCCGCAGGACTGCACAAATTCCCTGACATCACGAGACAAGGTAGGCCACCAAAAGGACCGACTAACCAAGTCTCTGGTACCAAAAATTCCGGGATGCCCAGCCAACGCGGAACAATGAATATCAGACATCACACTCTTTTTCCACTGGTCCGGGACAAACAATTTTCCAACAGGGCAGCGCTCGGGCCTATCCTCCTGACACCCCTCCAGAGCAAGTCTCAAATTGGGTGAGATGGCGGAAAGAACTACACCCTCTTTCAAAATAATAGAAGGATCAGATAACTCAGGAGAGTCCGCAAGGAAACTCCTCGAGAGGGCATCCGCCTTAACATTCTTAGTGCCAGGAAGAAAGGAAACCACAAAATTAAAACGTGTGAAAAACAAGGCCCACCTGGCCTGTCTAGGATTGAGTCGCTTGGCAGATTCCAGATAGACCAGATTCTTATGGTCCGTAAGGACCACCACCTGATGTTTGGCTCCCTCCAGCCAATGTCTCCACTCTTCAAAAGCCCACTTCATGGCCAGTAACTCCCGATTACCCACGTCATAATTACGTTCAGTAGGAGAAAATTTTCGAGAGAAAAAGGCACAAGGGTTACTTTTAGAGGTCTCTGGATCTTTTTGGGACAAAACGGCACCTGCCCCAATTTCAGAGGCATCAACCTCCACCTGAAATGGCAGAGAAACATCAGGCTGCCGTAGAACAGGAGAAGAAGTGAATCTCTGCTTAAGTTCCTGAAATGCAGAGACTGCCTCAGGAGGCCAATTCACCACATCAGAACCCTTTCTGGTCAAATCAGTCAATGGTTTAACAATAACCGAGAAATTACCAATAAATTTACGATAAAAATTGGCAAAACCCAAAAATCTTTGAAGAGCCTTTAATGAAGTAGGTTGGACCCAATCACAGATGGCCTGAACCTTGACCGGGTCCATTTCAATAACAGATGGGGACAAAATGAATCCCAGAAATGAGATCCTCTGTACGCCAAAAAGACACTTTGATCCCTTCACATACAGAGCATTCTCTCTCAAAATCTGGAATACAGTTCGAACATGTTTCACATGAGAGTCCCAGTCATTAGAAAAAATCAAGATATCATCCAAATAAACAATCAGAAATTTATCCACAAAATCCCTGAAAATGTCATTCATGAAGGACTGGAAGACAGAAGGAGCATTAGTGAGCCCAAAGGGCATCACAAGGTACTCAAAATGCCCCTCAGGGGTATTGAATGCCGTCTTCCATTCATCCCCGTGCTTAATGCGAATAAGGTTATATGCCCCCCTGAGGTCAAGCTTGGTAAACCAAGTAGCGTTTTTCACCCTGGAAAACAGGTCAGAAATCAAAGGTAACGGGTATTGATATTTTACAGTAATATTGTTCAAAAGACGATAATCAATACACGGCCTTAATGAACCATCCTTTTTGGCCACAAAGAAAAAACCGGCACCTAAGGGTGAAGAGGATGGTCTGATATGACCCTTCTCCAATGATTCCTTGATATAAGACCGCATAGCGTCATGTTCAGGTACCGACAAGTTAAAAAGGCGACCTTTAGGGAATTTACTACCAGGCACTAATTCAATAGCGCAGTCATAGCTCCTATGGGGAGGCAAGGATGCAGATTTACTTTCGCTAAACACATCAGAAAAATCAATCAAAAAGTCAGGAACATCCTGAGCCTGTGGGGAGGCAGAAAAAACAGGAGTGTTGGTATTAACACATTGGCAGCCCCAACTGGTTACAGACACAGATTTCCAATCCAAAACAGGATTATGAGACTGCAACCAAGGGAAGCCCAGTACGATAATATCATGCAGATTATACAGAACCAAAAATTTACAGCACTCCTGATGATCAGGTTCAACCCTCATTATCACCTGAGTAGAGAACTGAGGTTTATTCTCAGCCAAAGGGGTAGAATCGATCCCCAGTAGGGGAATAGACTTCTGTAGGGTTATCAAGGGAAACCCACAACATTTAGCAAAATCATAATCCATGAGGTTAATAGCTGCTCCAGAATCAACGAAAGCCTGAGCAGAAAATGAGGACAGAGAGCATATCAGAGTGACAGTTAATAAAAACTTAGTCTGAACACTACCCAAGACAACTGAGCATGCAAAACGTCTTCCCCGCTTAGGGCAGACTGAAATAGCATGAGAGGCATCACCACAGTAGAAACATAACCCATTGCGCTTTCGAAACTCATGACGCTGTGCCCCAGACACCACTCTATCACTGTTGTGAATGGACTTGAAATGAGTTCTGAGCAGAGGCTCCCTCTGGTGGTTACAAGCGGTACTGGACTGTCCAGTGAAGATTGTGAGGAGTGGGAATCAGGTGTTACTGACTGGTCTTATATAAGGGAGTCGCCTTCCCATCAGGGTTGCCGGTGATACTGTTATGTTTCGGTAGCTGAGGAGTGCAGGTAAAAAAGGCAATACACCAGAGAAGTTGGAATCTATGAGATTGCAGTACCCTGACTAACTACCACAACTAGAGGCAGCCGTGGAGCGTTCCTACGTTGGTCCTAGACGCCTCGTCACAGCCTGAGAAACTAACTACACCTAAAGATAGAAAGAGGAAAGCTATCTGCCCCGGAGCAGATCCCCAAAGAACATAGAAAGCCCCCAAACATGTAATGGCGGTTAGACAAGAAGAAATACTGACACAGACAGAAAATAGTATGAGCAAACGTTGGGGCCCAAACTACCTAAATAGAAAAGGATAGGAAGGGCACTTACTGCAATCCCAAAAAACCCTGAAAAGCACCAACTCTACTAATTTCAAAATCACCTGAGATCACACGACCTCTACCACCTAAATTAGTTCTCTGGTGTAACAAAATCAAAACAGCAGCCACTGAAAAAACTGGAAAAAGTAAAAGTACAAACATCAGTGGCTGAACTAAACTGAGAGGGCAAAAGCCCCCGGAGGGGACCCTGAAGGCCCCCACAGAAGTGCAGGACAAAATGCAAAAATCAAGCACAAAAACAAAAAGAAGAAAATGTCTTATCTGTTAGCAGGAGATGCAGACACGACACAGCAGGCTACAAAGGAAACAGGACTCAAGGATTGAGACCAGAACAATTGATCACCAGCAACCCTGATGGGAAGGCGACTCCCTTATATAAGACCAGTCAGTAACACCTGATTCCCACTCCTCACAATCTTCACTGGACAGTCCAGTACCGCTTGTAACCACCAGAGGGAGCCTCTGCTCAGAACTCATTTCAAGTCCATTCACAACAGACCCCAGTTGAGATTGGACGAACAGGAACAGCTTCAAGAAGAATTGGGTCACTGGCAGGTATGAATGAAATACAGGAACGGGTAGGAGCCTGTTCAGATTGAACATACAAGTAACTGAAGATGTGGACAAGCAGGGAACCGCAAATGCACATGAGCAGGGAACAGCAGGTTCCCACAGGACAGACAGGAACAGACTGGGTCAGGTAAAGATGAGTACACACAGGACAGACATGACCAAGTTCACACAAGACCAATACAAGGACAGGTACACACAGGACAGCCAGAGACAGACTCACACAAGGTACTTAGAATAAAGAAGCTATAGTACATGCAAACCACTAATGTTGCACAGAGGAAACAGATTAGAGATAGGTGCAGGTTAAGACGCTTCAGGTTTTATAGATAGGTACAGGTTCAGACACTGAAGGTTTTAGAGATAGGTACAGGTTCAGACACTGCAGGTTTTAGAGATAGACTTAGATGCAAACACTTTCAGGGATTTGTCCTAATTCAGACAAAGACAGACACAGGTACAGTTCATGGCACAGGTCTGAGTATTCAACCCCCTGGGTGACGGAAACAGGAAAGATCAGATACAGGTACAGATTCTGGATTCTGGCCTGGGTATTCATCCCGCAGGGTGGCAGAAACAGGAAAGATCAGATACAGGTACAGATTGAGGGTTCTTGCCTTGTTATTCATCCCCAAGGGTGGCAGGAACAGAAAAGGACCTGTAATATCAGTAGTTGCACACACACTGAGAGTCAATGTTGCTCAGGCACCTTCCAACAGGAAGGTGCTTTAAGTACCAAGTGCCTGCCAGCAATAGGCTGGGGACATAATAGGAATGGGTGCACTCTTTCTTTAACAATCAGGGAGTGCACGCACTGACGCCTCAAGCATGCAGCAAGCAGAGGAATAGGATCTCACTGCACACAGCAAGCAGAGGACAAGGAGTTCATTGCATGGCCTGGGGTGGTGAGTACTTTTGTGTCCCTGAATGGTAGAGGATGGGAAGCCATGCAGGTACACAGGCAGTGGTGCTACAGCCAGAAAATTCAAATTTCAAACAATCAGCTCATCTCAAACACAAGGTGCTAGACATCAAACAATATAACACATAATTGCCAGCATATTTCAGATATGTGTAAAGATGTGTTTTTATTTCCTTTTTTTGCATTCTAGTTTCCTTAAATGCAATTTATTTGAATTTTTATTGTAAAATCTAAAACATTCCAACTAAAAAGTTCTTGAAATACGTTCTCATATATTGCTCAATTTTGGAATGATCGGGCTGTTAGGAAACACCGCACTGCACTTGCTCACTGAGCCAGTGCGCGTGTCCTCAGTTGAACAAACTATGCTGAAAGATACCTGTGGAGCGGGGCGGCATTGGTGGAGACGCATGCTTCAGGTAAACAAGACCTAATGCACGTGACTGCTGTTGAGTGTCTGGGGGCGGAGACAAGCCCGGGGTTCCGGAGATCGGCGCTTGGGCTAGAGATGCCCAGAGAGTAGTCGGGAAGGTGCGGGTCTAAGCCAGGAGATGGCACGGTAGAGGAGGGGCAAGACAGGGACATGGTCAGTCACAAAGCAGAGTCTGGAAATCTGAGATAGCTGCGCGGTACAGGATGGAGCAATGGAACGAAAGGTCAGGGACAGGCAAAGTCATAATAGAGAGGCAAAACAAGTACAAATTCAGGCAGCAATATCAGAAACAGTAACGGACCGTGGACAGTATCCACAGATACACAGGGGTCAGGAACTAAGCCGAAGTCAAAAGTATCACTGACAACTGACAGAGCCCAAATGAGGTTATTTAAAGCCCTCCCAGAACCAGAGAGAGGCCAAAAGCATTAACTTCTGCAGCACTAAACCAGAATTCACATACAGATCATGACATCGACACTGGCATTCACTGTGCTCCAGCATTAAGATGACCACATTTAAAGAGTACCTGTCAGCAGGATTTAGCATTATAAAGTAAAGGCATGACCATAATGGTGGTGTTATAATTGTTTAATCAGGATTTAAAGTTTTTCTTTTAATGATATTTCAGTGTACAAGGGAGAACTGTGTGTAGGGTCTTTCCCTCCTTCTCCAGCTACCTCCCCCTTTTCTCTGGTGCTTTAATGACAGGTCACTGATTCTTCAGTGACCTGCAACCTGTAGGCAATTTTGTCCCACCACCATATGATCTCACTGCTGGTCTACTGGTCTTCAATAAAATGGTGCATGCGCAGATTGAGATATCGGCTTAATGAAGACGTCATTGAGCCAAGAACTCAAGCTGTGCTTGCACTGCCTCCCAGACCATTTTATTGAAGATCAAAAGACCAGCCAAGAAATTCAGCCATGAAACATAACTGCGTACGTGCTGCCCACACCAATGACTGACTTCACAAATGCCGAGGTAAGACACCTATCTCTCTTTTCCTCTTCCATGGACCAGCTCACGCTCAAAGCTATCCACAATTCCACTTAAGTTATACTTGAGGTTAACAATAAATTATGCAATGAACTTGTAGTTAATCAGGGAGAATGACCACAACAGAATATTGTTACAAGACACTTTTCAAATTCTCTCAAATCTCTTTTTCGAGTACCCCGAGCAGAATAATAATGTCTTTGGATTTATATATTGTGAGACAGTGAGAATATGTGTGTTGAATGGGGTGTACATTTCACCTAGATACTTTGCTGACTGGTATAAGGGAAATGTATGGCTTTGTAAACCTAGTGGTAGAGAAAGGTCACTACACCTTACATTCAGTACACACTTGCAGCTCAGGCCTGAAACCACTCAGCTGTTAATTAGGAGACCAGAAGTAGGTGTCTGTGAACACAGACAGAGAGCTCGCTTAGTCTGGACAAGGAGTCCAGGCACAAGAAGGAGTCTCCAGGAGTATGAGCTGTCTCAGTCTGGGTGCTCGATGTACCCCGGACACAGGAGTAGTCTCTGTGAGAATCCATGCGGATAGCTGCTGAATAGGAGGGGAGCTCTCTCAAGTCTGGACGCTGGATATGCCTTCAGACACAAGGAGGAGACTCTGTGAAACTCCATGCTGGTAAATGCTGAACATATGTGTTGTTTTGGGGACAGGCTGTTAGAGTCTGGACCCGGATAGAGAGGGAAATCTATCTAAGTATAGTAAGTGGCTGGACAAGCCCAGGGCTTATGTTTATGATTTGGTTTTGCTTATGTTCTGTTTGCTGTGGACTTTAATAAAACTGGTTGCGGCCAGTTTTTACCAGAACTGCTGTCTGTGAATGAACTGTTTCCGTGCCACTCCGTCTACCCGGACGGCGATCCCAGAGCTATATCCCCTGAAAAACTTACAATTGGTGGAGAATGCGGGGGCGCACAGTGGCTTAGAGACAGCAAAAAAGGAGAGAAGTCTGTTGAAGCAGCAGCAGAGAAAAAAAAAGTGTGTCAGCAAAAAACGTCTGATTGGAGCAGTCTTAAAGAGACAGTAGCCCTAATAGACTTTGCAAAGAAAAAAAAAAAAAAGTGTCTGCACAGCAAGGCTGAATTTTCTGTGGAAAAGACTGTGGAGTGTGTATGTCTTGAGTGAAGACTGCCGTTGTTGAGACAGAGAAGTCTGACAGCATGGATGACAGCATGGAGGCGCTGTTTGAACAAATGGTGCAAGTTAATGTGCAACATAAGACTGCCGTGGTTGAGACAGATAAGTCCGGCAGTATGGAGGAGCTCGTTGAGTAACTGGTCCAGGCCCAGCGGAGCATGCAGCAGAGCATGGAGCGGCAGCGCCTGCAGCACCAGCAGCGCATGCAGCAGGCCCAGCAGCAATTCCTGCAGCAGCAGCAGGAGAATAACCGGTTGTTTTTTGAGCAGGTTGCAGCACTACAAAAGACTTGCAGCGCATCGTCCCAAAGTAATGTTGCAAAGTCACCTGCATTGTCCGCTGTAAAGAAGGCGGTAAGACGGTCCCTGAAAAAGATGACACCTCGTGACGATGTGGAGGTATATCTCACTAGGTTTGAGGGACTGGCAGAGAAGGAGAATCTGCCCCTATCTGAATAGGCCATGATGGTCGCACCCTATCTGATTGGAGAACCCCAAAGGGCCTATGCTGACCTGAGCGAGCAGGACAGCCAAGACTATGCCAAGCTGAAAGCGGAGATTCTTACCCGGCTGGGTGTTACGGTGACAGCCCGTGCCAGGGGAGTTCATGACTGGAGATGCAGTTGGGAGTCTGCAGTCAGCAAACCTGATTATGGAGTTGAAAAGGTGATAGTGGACCGCTACACCCAAGCACGTCCTCCTGAGGTACAGCCAGAGGTCGGACAAGGAGACCACCAGGACGCCAATCGTCTGGTCAGCCTGATGGAGAGGGCCTTCGCCACCAAAGACTGCCTCCGTGACCAGCCGTCTGAGAGGTCGTCACTTCAGAGTTCCTGGACGCCGAACTCTCCCAGTAAGAGCGTTCCAGCTGTTGGGGTCGTGTGGGTGGGAGAGTGTGATGGACAGTGTTGGAGATGTCGTGAAATTGCAGCCAACTGTCCAATAGAGGGGGAGCCTATGTGTTGTGATGTTGGCGGATCCCTCTCTCCCTGCGCAGAGCCTGTGTGTGTGTCCACCTCAGCCGAAGAGACTGGACCACAGGGGTCCCCGGTGGTTGTAAATGACTGCCCAGCACAGGCCCTCTTGGACTCAGAGAGTCCAGTGACTTCCGTATGGGACAGCCTGATTGATAGGGACTTTATCCCTGATAAACACCTGAGTGTGGTGTGCGTCCATGGAGACACCAAAGTCTACCCAGAGACTGTCGTGGACTTGATCCCCAAACGCGGGGAGGTTTCATGTGAAGTGGGGGTAGTGAAGAACCTGGTGCCCCCCGTCATATTGGGTAATGACTTTCCCCGGTCTAAGGATCTCTGGGGGAAAAATGTTTCTGATGGACAGTGTGATGAAGCTCCTATTGAGGGTGCGCAGTCCCGAGGGGCGGAACACAATGCTAGTGGGCCGTTAAACTTATGTGATAATGATGATACTGATCATAATCATGATAATGATATTGATAATAATGATGACTGTGATAGTGATGAAATTCCTTTGCAGGTGATGTTGGGAGACGAGGATGGTGGTTCTCGGGAACCGAGTGTCCCTGACTTACCTGTGTCCTGTGACAATTTTGAGAGTGAGCAGTGGCGAGACCCCTCTCTTAAAACGGCCCAGGAAAATATAAATGTTCTAAATGAGGTTTCCCAAGAGCCTGGCTCTGAGGAGAGGTTTCCTCATGTTGCCATAAACACTCACCTGTTGTTTAGGGACACTGAAGTCCAGGGAGAGGTCGTGAGCCAGCTCCTCGTACCTGAGCTATATGGAAGTATAGTGCTGGGGTTGTCACATAGTCACATACTTGAGGGATCACCTGAGGGAAACCAGGGACCAGATGGTGAAGTTAATGTTGTGGATGACATGTTAACTAAGGTTCCAGATCAAGATGTGAATGAGAATGAATTGTATAACCCTGACAGTGAGCAGGATGTGAATGAAAATGAAGTGTATAACCCTGAAAGTGAGCAGGATATGAATGAGAATAAATTGTATAACCCTGACAGTGAGCAGGATGTGAATGAAAATGAAGTGTATAACCCTGAAAGTGAGCCAGATGTGGCTGAGAAAAAGGGGTCAGACAGGGATAGTGGTAAGTGATAGTGAATCATCTGATGACAATCAAGCAACCAGTGCAAATGAGGAAGGCATGGTAGCAGAGGAGGTTGAGAGTCCTGAGAGGAAGGCTGATGCTGACCTTGCAGTCGGACAGAAGATGGCATCTGAAGATGTTTTACAGTTGGCCGGTTCCCTGGCGAAGACTAAGGTGAAAGGAGGAGAGCTGAACTTTAAAGGC
Organism: Oophaga sylvatica; assembly: GCA_033576555.1. Lineage (NCBI taxonomy): Eukaryota > Metazoa > Chordata > Amphibia > Anura > Dendrobatidae > Oophaga > Oophaga sylvatica. Next base: position 186,178,280 of record JARQOD010000001.1, on the reverse strand, counting down.
AGGACTCTGAAACTGAACACAGCCCAAGTAGATGCTGTTGGAAATGTGAAGTTACCAAGGTATGGTGTGGATCTGTATCGTGCCAAGGACTCTGAGGGAGATGCTGCAGAGGTGGAAAAAGCCATAGAAGTGGTAGTCACCAAGCCAGATGCCTCATCAGAAGCTGAGGTCTCAAGTGAAGCTGTGAGGAACAAGACTGAAGATATGGGGACTGACTCTGTCCAGGAATCTGTTTCTGCCGAAGACAGCGGCGTGGACGGGTTGCGGTTCGGATCAGTAGCTGCAACTCGTGAAGCTCAGGCTGGAAGTTCAGCGCCCGGAGCCCCAGCGGTGTTCCCGAGTGACACCAAGGATCTGGATAAGTCACAAGATGAGATTTTGAGACATCAGGCTGGCGTTGGTGAGCTCAAGCGCACTTTCATGGAGTCTACATCGGAGCCACGTCCCAACAAATGGGAAAAGCGATGTGTCACTCCGTTGCCGCTGCAGACACACGGGAGCTCAGATGGGATGCAGAACGTGGTGGAAGAGAAGAATCGCGGGGTTCTGAGTATACAGATGCAGCTATCAAGGAGAACTTGAAAGCCGGAATAAATGGAAATATTGGAGACCATAATGATGTGACTGAAGAGGTAGAATGTAAGACTGACGGTAGGGCTTCTGAGCATGTTCTACCAGAAGAGCCTGAAGAAGGGGCCAAAGACATAAAGGACGTCCAACAGGTACCAGATGAATTGATTACTTCTCAGAAAAAACTCCAAACTGTGATGAAGGAGTGTGATGAAAGCCATGAGCATCTTCGTGAGAAAGTCAATGAAGTAAAAGGAAGAATACAGGGAATCTCTTCGTTGCAAGAGCAAATGCTGCTCAATAAGTCTAAGGCTCTATATAAGAATGCTGTTGTCACGGTAGAACATTACAATTCAGCTGGAGACTTAGCGGATGAATTATGTGTACTGCAAAAGAAAAACGATCAGCTCCTTCTACAGTCCCAATCATTTGAACAGTGTAGCTTAAAATGGTCAGAGACCATGGCAGAGGAGCTTTAGGTCTGTGAAATAGACTTTATGAGTCAACCGATATTCAAGAAAATAGATGTGCTAAAGAGGGTTCAAGGGGAACTAGAGAAAAGTGAAAAACCCCCTATACCTTCTGTGATAGTTGGTGACACATGGTCAGTGCACCAAGGACAGGAGGTACGTGAGTTTCTCAGGAAGAGTCAGCAGAAGTGTTCTGATGTGCCGGGTCGTACTTCTCTGGCCAGGCACTATATCGAAACTGAGCCCGGCCCTAAGGTCAAGATGAAACCGTGCAGGATACCCGAGGCCTGCAGAGAGCATAGGCCTGGGAGGGTACAGGGTAGTCCGGATGCTTCAGATGAAGAGAAAGCTGATGTTGGCTATGGCTCAGGTGAAGATACAGATGACAGTAGTGAAGATGAAGCTGATGAAGGCCATGACTGGTCCAGAGTTCACTGTCTCTTTTGGATTGTTGACCAGCCCTCCGGTCTGGATGACCAGCCCTCCGGTCTGGAGAAGAGGGGGGGATATGTGAGACAGTGAGAATATGTGTGTTGAATGGGGTGTACATTTCACCTAGATACTTTGCTGACTGGTATAAGGGAAATGTATGGCTTTGTAAACCTAGTGGTAGAGAAAGGTCACTACACCTTACATTCAGTACACACTTGCAGCTCAGGCCTGAAACCACTCAGCTGTTAATTAGGAGACCAGAAGTAGGTGTCTGCGAACACAGACAGAGAGCTCACTTAGTCTGGACAAGGAGTCCAGGCACAAGAAGGAGTCTCCAGGAGTATGAGCTGTCTCAGTCTGGGTGCTCGATGTACCCCGGACACAGGAGTAGTCTCTGTGAGAATCCATGCGGATAGCTGCTGAATAGGAGGGGAGCTCTCTCAAGTCTGGACGCTGGATATGCCTTCGGACACAAGGAGGAGACTCTGTGAAACTCCATGCTGGTAAATGCTGAACATATGTGTTGTTTTGGGGACAGGCTGTTAGAGTCTGGACCCGGATAGAGAGAGAAATCTATCTAAGTATAGTAAGTGGCTGGACAAGCCCAGGGCTTATGTTTATGATTTGGTTTTGCTTATGTTCTGTTTGCTGTGGACTTTAATAAAACTGGTTGCGGCCAGTTTTTACCAGAACTGCTGTCTGTGAATGAACTGTTTCCGTGCCACTCCGTCTACCCGGACGGCGATCCCAGAGCTATATCCCCTGAAAAGCTTACAAATATATATATATATATATATATATATATATATATATATATATATAGTACAGATCAAAAGTTTGGAACACCTACTCATTTAAAGATTTTTCTGTATTTTCATGACTATGAAAATTGTACATTCACACTGAAGGCATCAAAACTATGAATTAACACATGTGGAATTATATGCTTAACAAAAAAGTGTGTCACAACTGAATTTATGTCTTATATTCTAGGTTCTCCAAAGTAGCCACCTTCTGCTTGAGTGCTTTGCACACTCTTGGCATTCTCTTGATGAGCTTCAAGAGGTAGTCACCGGAAATGGTCTTCCAACAATCTTGAAGGAGTTCCCAGAGATGCTTAGCACTTGTTGGCCCTTTTGCCTTCACTCTGCGGTCCAGCTCACCCCAAACCATCTCAATTGGGTTCAAGTCTGGTGACTGTGGAGGCTAGGTTATCTGACATAGCACCCCATCACTCTCCTTCTTTGTCAAATAGCCCTTAATAGCCTGGAGGTGTGCTTGAGGTCATTGTCCTGTTGAAAAATAAATGATGGTCCAACTAAACGCAAACCGGATGGAATAGCATGCCGCTGCAAGATGCTGTAGTTGCCATGCTGGTTCAGTATGCCTTCAATTTTGAATAAATCCCCAACAGTGTCACCAGCAAAGCACCCCCACACCATCACACCTCCTCCTCCATGCGTCACGCTGGGAGCCAGGCATGTAGAGTCCATCTGTTCACCTTTTCTGCGTCGCACAAAGACACGGTGGTTGGAACCAAAGATCTCAAATTTGGACTCATCAGACCAAAGCACAGATTTCCACTGGTCTAATGTCCATTCCTTGTGTTCTTTAGCCCAAAAAAGTCTCTTCTGCTTGTTGCCTGTCCTTAGCAGTGGTTTCCTAGCAGCTATTTTACCATGAAGGCCTGCTGCACAAAGTCTCCTCTTAACAGTTGTTGTAGAGATGTGTCTGCTGCTAGAACTCTGTGTGGCATTGACCTGGTCTCTAATCTGAGCTGCTGTAAACCTGCGATTTCTGAGGCTGGTGACTCGGATAAACTTATCCTCAGAAGCAGAGGTGACTCTTGGTCTTCCTTTCCTGGGACGGTCCTCATGTGAGCCAGTTTCTTTGTAGCGCTTGATGGTTTTTGCAACTGCACTTGGGGACACTTTCAAAAGTTTTCCCAATTTTTAAGACTGACTGACCTTCATTTGTTAAAGTAATGATGGCCACTCGTTTTTCTTTACTTAGCTGCTTTTTTCTTGCCATAATACAAATTCTAACAGTCTATTCAGTAGGACTATCAGCTGTGTATCCACCAAACTTCTGCACAACACAACTTATGGTCCCAACCCCATTTATAAGGCCAGAAATCCCACGTATTAAACCTGACAGGGCACACCTGTGAAGTGAAAACCATTCCCCGTGACTACCTCTTGAAGCTCATCAAGAGAATGCCAAGAGTGTGCAAAGCAGTCATCAAAGCAAAAGGTGGCTACTTTGAAGAACCTAGAATATGATTTAATTTCAGTTGTTACACATTTTATTGTTAAGTATATAATTCCACATGTGTTAATTCATAGTTTAGATGCCTTCAGTGTGAATTTACAATTTTCATAGTCATGAAAATACAGAAAAATCTTTAAATGAGGTGTGTCCAAACTTTTGGTCTGTACTGTATGTATCAATTAATTATCTGACAATATGACACTTCAATATCCAGTTTCTTATTGTTCTGCATGTGCGTCCTTGTTTTTAATAACTTTTTTAGTAACTTTTATTCTGTTATGTACTTTGTTGTTTTTTCTATTTTTCCTAATTATACATAATCTAATAAATTTATCTTGATTTTTCAACATGATAATTTGGACTTTATGGTCGGTTTTTCTTCTTTGTTTTTTCTGTATATTTTCCGACAGTCCATAATTTTACTCAACATCCTAATATTCTTGGTGACAGCTCATTACTTGTTATTTTATAGTTTATTAAATCTCTAAGTTCACTAATACTCTGCCACCATCAAGCATTCCTTTGTTTTTGTTTCATAATTCTGCTATGTAGATAATCTGTCATCACTGTAAACTGTGAAATGGTGAGAATTATAATCAAAATAATCTTAATTAATAATAGTTTCTTTAGTTTAAAAAAAAACACGGATCACTTACATTTTTTTTATGCACAAGGCAAAATGTGGTCTACTTTTACAGACTGTCCTACAATTTCTGGATGTTTGGCAACCTTGCTACATGGTAATATGGGCTTCTGTTTGCCTGTACAGTAAATGTTAGAAACAGTCAGAGGCTTTTGCACTCCTATGCGTAGACATGGGTGCTCTGCAGGACTAATAGTAGTAAATTCTCAGAAGTCACCTTTGGCAATCAAAATATGACACTTTGTGTGTAGTAGAATTAAACTGAAACATTTTTAATTCATAGCTGCTGACAAATGAAAAAAAAAGTTAGTTGCAACGTTTCGGCACGTAGACTTTTATCAAGGATATCTATGAATGGGACAATATAATAAGAATAAACAAAAAATCAGCTAGAATATGCTATGTAATTTGATCATATGAAAAACGTCATAAATTAAAATGTTCATCACTACTAGAGAATTACACAATAACAACAGTTATGTGCTGTGTATAAATCAGTTTGTTCAAAGCTTCTTAACTCAATGCTGGTGCGAATTGGAATACATGGCATTAAAGAAAAAATAAAAAACAGAAAGAAAAACATGAAGATAATTTATTGAGGTAATGTCAATCTAACTAGTTGAGAGCTTAGATATAAGAATATATAAAAAGAATGTATTTATATATTTCACAGTTACTATAATGCAGGGAATCCCACAAGTCCCCAGGAGAGGAGAGACGTTAGGGGTATTACAGGGAGATATTATGAGGCATATAGTGAGGTCCACGCAGGTGTCTAATACAAATGCTGAATGTTGACATAGGAGAGTTCAATAGTATAAAGGATGAACATAGTGTTAGAAGAATAAGGGATTACCTGTCACAAGGTGCGTCAGTGTATACGGCGTGCTTGTTGTCCGGAGCGGTGGTGTGCGTGGTGGGAGGTTTCTGATTATTTTTCAATCTTTCAGGCAATGCCGTCACTTCCTGGTGCGGCACGTGATCGAAGGCGTAGTCATGTGATGGGGAGCATCGGTCTGACAGAGAGTGCCGAGAGTTCCCCAACGGTTAAATGGGGCAGTGCGCATGCGCTAGATGATATGAGAAGAAATGAAGGATTGTAGTGCTGAGAAACACCAGTGAGCAGAACATATAAAAACCAGATGCCCAAGATTACAAGTATCATGTAGAGGGTAAAGACAGGAGGTACATGAAGCCCTATTAATTAAATGGGCTATAGACAAGAATAATCGGGGTATGAGATAGAGATCCCACAGAAAATGAGATAAAGAGTACACTATAATGAAAAGGGAGAGAAGGAGAAAAGGGGAAAAAAGAAAACGTGATAGGGGAAAAAACTAAAAAATAGGATAAACATTTTATTTATGACTTTGTTCATATGATTAAATTATATAGCATATTCTTGATCATTGTTTTGCTTATTCTTATTTTGTTGTCTCATGTATAGATATCCTTGAAAAAGACCTATGTGCTGAAACGGAAATAATTTTCTACTTTTTTCATTTGTCGGCTGTGAATTAAAAATTTTTGACTTAATTCTACTACACATGAAGTGTCATATTTTGAAGATGACTTCTGAGAATTGACTGTATATGTTACCATAAAAAAATGGATATAACCAGAGAAGCTGTTTAGTGTTTCACTAATTGTCCATTTTAGGACTTGGATAAAATGAGCGACTTTTAGATTTTCGAGCATTAATTATCTTCTCTTTAACTGATACTAAAACTGTTACTTTGTTATTGATGGAAGACGGTGACATATTGACTGCTGTAATTACAATTACATATTCAAGCCATACAATATATATATCATTCACTAACATCATGCAAAGTAATACTGCTAGTTTAGAGTTAATAGAAAGACATTTTTACTGTGATTCAGCCAATTTATGTATACATCTCTATCACCTTTTGTTCTTGTTAAAATTATACTAAAATGTATTACAGGAATTCTTGGGAAAGGCGTTAAAGTAAAATGGCCATAAACCTCACACATATATTACAGCAAAAACAATAAAACTCATTTGTGTGAGTGCTTCCCTCCAGGACTATAATTCAGTAGTCAAGCTCTAGTTTTAAAGAGCTATTGACAGCTTCAATCCTATGCATCGGAGCTGACCAACCAACGCAGAAATCATCTACAGAGTCAGCCAAATTAAAACGGCTCCAACAGAATAACGTTTCCATCCGTTTTCATTATTATATTTCGGAACTGACATTTAGATTTCTGGCTTTTGCACAAATGTACTTTTATTATAGTGTAGGTTCACTGTATTAGAAAATTGTAACATATCCTAGATATATATTATTAAGTTTGCCCCCCTTAGTAGCAGAAGCAATAGGATAGTAAGCTTGTAAGGCTTGGTGGAGGGGTCGGGGAATTACAAACTTCTACTTTTGCAGAATACAGGCTACTGTACATTTGCTGTATAGCTATTGCAAGTGTTCACATAATAAAGTTGAGTACCTATGATCCACTTATGTACTGTTAATATGAGTTTTAAATTAACAGTCAAAACTTGTTTATGCTTGAACCGTAGCTCCAGTCTATTCCTTCAGGGATTGTACTGTTGTTCTTTTTCTGTCCTGTCCTTTCTCATTTTTTTGTAATTCTGATTTCATCCCTGCTTTCATGTTCTCTCTTAAGCACTAGTCATTTTTGCAGCGTAGTCTTGACCTTTTACAATATCCCTCAGATCCTCTCATTCCCTTATGTCTTTGACCTTTGAACGTTTCCAATTTATATATTTTCTGTTTGGCAGAAGTCTCTTCTTGACCCCAGACAACTGTCACCTTAATAGTTTGTCCTCAACCTTGCTCCTATGTGTTTCTAATTGCTCTATAGTTCATCTTCTGACATCTATATTGCTATTCATGGGGCTAATCTAGTGCTGAGATCTCATATTTAGTAGATTCTCCTTCTAAAAGAAAAAATCTATACCAATAGTTATATTTTCCTTGGTTTTTCTTTTCTCTTTGTCCTGGGCCATTGGTTTTTCTTTGCAGTTTGCTATACATTGACAGACTTGGCTTACCTAAAAAAGAAAGAAAAGTAGTGGGAACAGATACAAATTATCACAAACTTAGAGTGCTGCCCATATGAGAATAATACATTCCATCATTCTCTGGTATTTAAAAAAGACCGCACATGAAAAATGGGAAGATATTCAATTAATCTGAAACATCTGCCATATTTTAAGATCAAACCAAGATAGACATCACCACGCTATCACCACAGAAAGTACAATTCAAAATCCGATGTATATTCATTGGGTCTATATATTGGTCCAAAACAGACTGCTCTGCATGCACCACTGTCAAAATTATGGCACATTACATACTACTTACTACAAATAAATTAGGTTTCTTGTGCTATATCCTTAAAACTAAATGAACACTGTAGGGATTTGCTCAGATAGGCATTAGGCAGTGTTCGCACAGGCAACGATTTTACTTTAACAAGGCAAGGTCTATTAGCTTTATAAACCCCGGAGGAACTTTAACACAAAACAGGTATGCTCCAACAAAAGGTAAACATCCAATACTCAGATGTATGTCCAATATTCCGACAGGTACAAGTATACGTCCAATCCTCAGGTAGGAATACTTCCACCCACACACACGTCAGTAAGATATCTCTCCAACTCCCACATTCTGGCAGACTGTCCACCATTAAATGCAGTAAAGATGTGTATCTTTGTACCGTGTTAGCCAGTAGATAAAAAAATATTTAGAGTTGAGAGTCCTCAGTGGTTGATACCTTTTAATGGCTAACTGAAAAGATGGTAACAAATTGCAAGCTTTCGAGACTACTCAGGTCTCTTCAGCCTGGTCTGTCTAGCTTGATCAAGAGACCTGAGTAGTCTCGAAAGCTTGCAATGTGTTACCATCTTTTCAGTTAGCCATTAAAAGGTATCAACCACTTAGGACTCTCAACTCTAAATATTTTTCCACCATTAAATGGTCATTATTCTCTCTAGTAACATAGACTGCTCAGCTCCTCAGCTGACCCACAGTTGTCTCTCTCGCAGCTACAGCTCACATTTTGGCTGGTAACTCATGAGAAGCACACTCGACTCTGCTTCATTCAGCTGACTGACACACATAATGAACACAGGCCCTGGTTCTGATAAAAAGATATGCAGATACATCTAATCAAATCCTGAAGAGCTAAGACTTAACCCTGTCCTACCTAGTACAACACCTATAACTGTGCACAAATAAAGACTGAAAAAAGTCAAAGAAAATACACAAACCAAAAAAAATGATAATGTGGAAAAGTGTGTTGCAATTTTCATTTTAAACCTATATCAATTTAAATAAAAAAAATCTTTTTTTTACAAAACATGGATACAATAATTCAAGGGTAAAAGCATTTAAAGAGACAACATCTAAACAAAGAGACAACCAAAATATTGTCAAGCCAGAGTGGTACAAGCATACAATACAGACATGGATGGATATTGATGCACAGATGTGTGCAGATGAGAGTTACTCTTTGTTGGTAAGTATGTAAGTTGTGCTATTTACAGTAAAATGACAACATGGCAGAAACCTAACAACTCCTCATTATAGTCAATGTGATCTGTTAGGCACCATTTGGTTTCATCATGTGACATACCAGTCTACTGCATGAACATCAATTATTCATTCCTCTAATGCAGTGATCCCCAACCTTTTTTGACTTGATAGCCACATTCAGCTCTGTGAGATGATCGCGAGCCACATCCAGCACTGCATCCCCACATAGTAGTATAACTAAGACTCTAAATTACCAGGATCACACCTTACCTCTGTTGGTATTCGCACATCAAGTACTCCCACCACACTACTGCATCCAGCTTCAAGCACCTCTCTGTCAGCTTACCATATTTTTGCCCCCTCCAGTTCTCCATCAGTATATGCGCATCCAGATCTGCTCGCCTGTGTGGGGTTGCTCACAAAAATCAACCTCTGGAGACCTGCTCTTCATAACTGGTTGTTAGACTTGGTGCTAATTTTACAAGAGGGTAGACAGCCACGAGCCACACATCACGTGACAGCAGGCCAGATGTGGCTCCTGAGCTGCAGGTTGGCGACCCCTGCTCTAATGGATGAAAAAAACAACATTCATAATTTGAGTGAACATTGCGTTAACAGCAAGATTTAAAAATACTTTTTTTTCATTGGGGTCACTTGGTTTTATGATTATGATAAAATTATGAAACTTATGCCAATCTATTACTACATTTTAGAAGCAGTTTAGATCAACTGGAAGTGCAAATGTTTACGCAGGGGCATCTTAAGTGGAGTTACATTTCAAGCCCTTTTTAACATAACACTGTTTTTAAAAAAGAGGCAAAAGTCAGTAATAATTATTTAAAGGTTATTTAAAGGGTAAAACACAGAACAAGAACTTTGCAGATCCAACAACCTTAGCTGTGACTGAAGAGACTTCTATAACCTTAACATCCTTGAACATCTCTTCTGTGAATCAGCGGCACAGGATTTAATTATTTAAGAGATATAATATATACACTTGTCGAATATCGGCAAATTTAAATTCACATTTGTATGCTAGTAAGATCTATAGCATGCTAAATGTCAGTTTTACTTCCAGCAGTAGAAAGCCCAGCAAAGACAAGGTACAATACAGTGATTTTTTCTTTTAATTGTCCCTTTTTTTGCCAATAAATTATTACAATATATCAAACTACTGTTAAAAAATCAAAAGCTGAAGATATGAATTTCCATTATTTGCTAGCCTACTAATACATGCTAGTGATAATAACACATTAACAGATTTGTTATTTGAAGACTGCATTGGGATATCTTGAGATGAAAGAGAACACTGACCTACCTACGCATGACATTTTTATTGCTAACATAGATTATATTGTTCTTGTTTTGCTCATCTTACAAACCTGAAATACTCTGTGCTATACAGCAACGATTATGAATGATTAATATTTAGACTTGAGAGTAGTGTTGAGCATTCCGATACCGCAAGTATCGGGTATCGGCCGATATTCGCGTTATCGGAATTCCGATACTTAATTCCGATACTTTTTCAATATCGTATACCGGAATCGGAAGTTCCCATAATTCTTTGAGAGGCAATGTGATGTTAGTCAGCCAATGATGAATCTTATGAAGTGTGGGCACATCCTGTAATGCTGCGGTCATCTTAACTAATGGCATGGCTGTGATTGGCTGCTGAAATGATGTCAGAATGCACTATAAAAGGCGCCGCAGCCATTTTAGCGTCACTGTGCTGTGAACTCAGTTAGGGACAGAACGCTACTCTGCTCACTCTGAGGGACAGTTAGATATTGCGATTTTGTGTACTACTGTGCTTGAGGCAGGCTAGTTTACCAACAGGTCCTGCCCACATCCTTCTTCCTAGTGAGGATTCAACATCATCAGCCGGCGTTCCTGATCTGGCCACGGAGGCCAGAGATCACCGGCTTTCATCAACGGATGTAAGTTTCGTCTGCGGGCCATAGGAGGCTGAAGTCGGACTTTCTACTGCAAGTGACCCATCGGGGTTGTCAGCAGGCCAGAGGAGGCTGAAATTGGACTTTCTATTGCAAGTGACCCATCGGGGTTGTCAGGTAAAACCTGTGCAAACAGGACTATTTTCTCCACAGTGCACCACTAATACTCATTCATCTGAGCTGTCACCGGCCGGGACAGTGTCAATTTCTTCTGACCTTTCTGCATAAAAGGTTTTTTAGGATTTCTGCAGCGTTTTTCTGCTCCATCGTTAAAAGAGGACCTCTTTTACTTTTTCAGGATTTGTCCATATTAATACCCATATGAATAAATACCTTATGCGTATTATGACTATTTAGTCCTTTGGTTTGGGGTTTACTACATAATAGACTACAGGCTTTTCTCATCACCTTTTTCTCACGGGTCTTAGTGCAATATTTATTTATTACTGTATTATTACATCTGCATCTCAAACTGTTCTACAGAGTGCGTCTGAATTTATGTATTGTTTTCCATTTGACACATGCATATTCCTATTTTTCTACAGATCCTTTTGTGTCTTGTAGTTTTTATGTGCGCAAACTATTTTTATTTTCAATTATAGAGGGCCATGTTATTGACTTTGCATTGACGTGTAAAAGATTTATGTTGTGCCACTGGCTATATGTATTCTAAAGGTGTACCCAGTCTCAACAGATCATTAGTCTGATTGTTCTTTGATTCTCCTAAATGTGAATTTGTCTGATTTGGTGTCAAACTTGACTTTGTCCCTATTTTTGTTTTGCCATGTGACCCAATGATTATACAAATCTATATAGGGTTTGGCATCATCAAAAGTAACAGAATATTAGCATGCATGCATATTTAGGATATAAAAGAGAAGTATCTTGTTGTGCCAGAGTGTTCCTAACTCCTGAATGGATATAAAACAATATGGTCTACGGATCAGGTAAAATCGAGGGTCCGCATGTCTATATTTTATACAATTTGAGTGGGCAAGGGTGGGATTTAGAGATTAGCCCATTCATGAAAGTTTTGGGAGCTGAGAACCTTCAGGAGTTGTTAACCATGCTTTGAGGTCGATTGAATGCCATGTCACTCAGGCAGCCAATCACTGCTGTCAAGCGCAATGGAAAGCAACACACGGTTGGTCCTGTGGCCAGCAGCACAGGAGGGGTAAGGGTAAAACATGAATATATTAGATTATGTTTTACTATTTGGAGCAAGTTTGAAGTTTTCTTTAAGGATTGGAAAACCACCTTCAGTTAGGAATCGGATCAATCAAACAGGGCACAATATGGAATAATGTGCGTTGTTATACACAGTAACTTACAAACGTGGTTCTCTCTGGCATCTATGTACATGGGCAAGTATTACTCTAATTTGGGTCTAATGTGTAGTTTATTGGGTGCAATATAGGCTCATTGTAGGACTGCAAACACACAATTTGGTTCTTTGCAGGTAGAATATGGTACTTTATGCAAAGTATATGGCTGTGTGCAGGCACAGAATCGCACTGTCCTATGAAAACAAACTATGGGACTATTGTGGCATGGTATGGCGGTCTCTGGCCACTGTTTAGCATAATATAGTACTATATGGACATTGGACAACAACAACTTTTTAATGTGCTGGTATTGTTGTGGTTACAATTAAAGAAATATTCTCAATTTGTCTCTGGAGCAGGTCAGAGCTATGTTGCTCTTTACTTCTTTGTTTCTGATAGGATAGGCTGAGTTATAGTATTAGTAGAACTATAAAGTTCTGCTGTAACACATTCAGCTATTAGTGATTTGTTTTATAATGTACACTGCTATCACTGTATTTACGGTACATATAGAGATAATGGCACTTGAACAAGCACATAGCTCAGGATAGTCAGAGCTGTGATTAGGAGAACTGCTCTTGGAGAAGCTAGTGCTATAGATTGGTGATTTTGCAAGTAGAGATGGGCGAACCCGAACAGTAAAGTTCGGCATCCAGACCGAACACCTATGACCTATGACCCGACATGAAATGACACTTGGTGTACATAGGGTTAACCATGTCTTTTCATGTCCTTTGCTATCTAATTTGCACAAACAATTAAATCAGACTATGTGTGCAAAATTTCACACCTGTAGGGGTTAATTAAAGGTGTAAATTCGTAGCAAAAAAGTCCGTTTTTTTTACAACGAATTTACACCTTTAATTAACCCCTACAGGTGTGAAATTTTGCACACATAGACTGATTTAATTGTTTGTGCAAATCAGATAGCAAACGACATGAAAAGACATGGTTAACCCTATGTACACCAAGTGTCATTTCATGTCGGGTGCTTCTGTCTTTTCACTGAACCCGGCTTTACCCGGCAATTGAATCAGAGGATATTTTACTATGTAGAAGTGTATAAACTATACATATATGTATATATATATGTCACAATGACATGTATATATATATATATGTATTCTATGTGTGTATATTTAGTGTTTACAAGGAAAGAATGGGGTTTTTTTAGTTGCAATATTTTGTTCCCATAGACTTACATGGGACTTCCGGTATCGGTATCGGGTATCGCCGATATTTTAGTGATATCGGCGATACCATTCCGATTCCGATACTTTAGGATATCGGAAAGTATCGCTCAACTCTACTTGAGAGTCCTCAGTGGTTGATACCTTTTAATGGCTAACTGAAAAGATGGTAACAAAGATACACATCTTTCTTATATGAATGATGTCACGCGGTCTTATGATATGTGTACGATGTCAGTAAACTATTCTTAAAAGAACAACACTCTATACAACATATAGATTAGCAACATCAGCATGTAAATATAGAATAGATTTACCTGACACGATATCCGTTGAACTCAGGGTTAATCTTGAGGACTTGATACACTGTCACAGGAAAGAGGAGGACCGGGGGTCTAACCTGACCCTAAACTGGGGTCCTAACTAATCCCTCACCTTGGAGGTACTGATAATGGTTCAGAGGTCCAAGTCTCCAGCCTAACCCTGTCTCCTATCAGTCCCTGAACCCTGTAATCAGTCCTAAGAAGGATACTGATTACCACCAAAGGGATATGGGCTGATCTCTGCTAAATACACAGATTAGACATATAAGACAGACTGGAGAAAACACAGACTTGCATACACACTCAAACACAGAAGGAACATAAATGATCTGGGATATTAAACTCTAAGCAAGGTGAGCTTAAAACAACTAAGGAGCTCTTTAACTTAAGTCTATACAGATACAATCCTATCTGTGGTCTGCATGAAGAATTTCACTGGCAACTCCCAACACAGACAACCAGAGATTTAAAGGAAACCAATCAACAAATAATTAATTGCAGCCGGGAGAAACTGCACCCAGTCCCAGAACTGAGCACAGACAGAATTAACTCCCTAACTGCCAAACACAAAGAAACAGCAACTCAGCTGTGAGAAGTCAGAATGTGCAACCGCGACGATCTTCGTGGCGATGCACACATGACAGTACCCCCCCTTCTACGAGGGGCCTCCGGACCCTCAGGGCCAGGTTTGCCCGGGTGAGTTCTGTGGAAGGTCCGCACCAAACGATCTGCGTTAATGTCAGACGCAGGGACCCACGTCCTCTCCTCTGGACCATACCCCTTCCAATGCACCAAGTACTGAAGGGACCGGCGATTCAGACGTGAGTCAATGATCTTTGACACTTGAAACTCCAAGTTACCATTGACCACCACTGGAGGAGGAGGTAGAGATGATGGTATGACTGGTGCCACGTACCTCTTAAGTAATGACTTGTGGAACACATTGTGGATTTTAAACGTAGGAGGGAGGTCCAGACGAAATGCCACAGGATTAATTATGGAACTGATCCTGTACGGCCCGATGAATCTGGGGCCCAGCTTCCAGGAGGGAACTTTAAGTTTTATATTCCTGGTAGACAACCATACCAGATCGTTCACATTAAGATCTGGACCAGAAACTCTCCTCCTATCAGCCATACGTTTATAACGGTTCCCCATAGCACTCAGATTATTCAATACACCTCTCCACACTGAAGCAAGTGACGACGAGAAACGCTCCTCCTCAGGAACCCCAGAAGGGCCCCCCCCATTGAATGTACAAAACTGGGGATGAAAACCATATGCCCCAAAAAACGGGGACTTACCAGTGGACTCGCTCCGCCTGTTCTTAAGAGCGAACTCTGCCAGAGGCAAGAAAGAAGACCAGTCCTCCTGGTTCTCTGAGACAAAACACCGAAGATAAGTCTCTAGGCTTTGATTCAGACGCTCTGTCTGACCATTGGTCTGCGGATGAAAAGCCGAGGAAAATGACAATTGCATCCCCCGACGTAAACAAAATGCGCTCCAAAACTTGGACACAAACTGAGACCCCCTATCTGACACCACATCAGAAGGCAACCCATGAAGTCTCACAATCTCCCCAATGAACACCTGCGCCAGAGTTTTAGCATTAGGGGGGGCAGGAAGAGCAATGAAATGTGCCATCTTACTGAACCTGTCAACAACCACCAGTATGACAGTCTTCCCTGACGACTGAGGAAGGTCCGTGATGAAGTCCATAGACAAATGAGTCCATGGACGCTCCGGAAGTTTCAAGGGTAAGAGGGTCCCAGACTGACGGGTATGAGGGGTCTTAGAGCGAGCACAAACCCCACAGGACGCGACAAAAGTTAAAACATCTTTATTAACGTTAGGCCACCAAAACCGGCGAGAAAGGAGATCTAAAGTAGCCTTACTCCCTGGATGTCCTGCTAAAGCAGAATTATGATGTGCCTCAATAACCTTTTGTCTCAACTGATTTGGGACAAACAGTCTCCCTGGAGGTCCTGCAGGGGCGTCCCCCTGAGCCTCTAACACCTCCTCCTCAAGCTCAGAACATACAGCCGACACTACCACCCCCTCCTGAAGGATAGGAATCGGGTCATCCATTTTCCCGGCCCCTGGGAAACTGTGAGACAAGGCATCCGCCTTAACATTCTTAGATCCAGGGCGATAAGTGACAACAAAATTAAACCTGGTAAAAAACAACGACCATCGAGCTTGTCTGGAATTCAGACGCTTAGCAGATTCCAAATACAGCAGGTTCTTGTGATCAGTAATGACGGTGACCGGGTGGACTGCCCCCTCCAAAAAGTGACGCCATTCTTCAAAAGCCAACTTAATGGCCAAAAGTTCCCTATTGCCGATATCATAATTCCTTTCGGCGGACGACAATTTTTTAGAAAAGAAAGCGCACGGATGCCATTTACCAGGGGACGGACCCTGGGACAATATTGCACCCACCCCTACGTCAGACGCGTCCACCTCCACAACGAATGGCTGTGATGCATCTGGTTGGATGAGAACGGGTGCCGAAGCAAAACATTTTTTCAAAGAGGAAAAAGCTTGGCAAGCTTTGTCCGACCATTTAGAAAAATCCGTCCCTTTTCTTGTCATGTCAGTGAGAGGTTTGACAACAGATGAGAAATTACAAATAAATTTCCGGTAGTAGTTAGCAAACCCCAGAAAACGCTGCAGAGCCTTAAGATCCTCTGGCTGATCCCATTCAAGCACTGCTCTCACCTTTTCAGGGTCCATACGGAAACCGGAGGCTGACACCAAGAAACCCAAAAACTGAAGTTCCTGTACGGCGAATACACACTTTTCCAGTTTGGCGTATAGTTTATTGTCTCGCAAGATCTGCAACACCTGTCTCACATGCTCCTGGTGAGACACAAGATCTGGTGAGTAAATTAAAATGTCATCCAAATATACGACCACAAACAGCCCCACCAGATGACGAAAAATGTCATTAACAAAATGTTGGAATACTGCTGGTGCAGTAGTCAGACCAAAAGGCATGACAAGGTTCTCATAATGTCCCTCCGGCGTGTTAAACGCCGTTTTCCACTCATCCCCCTCTTTTATCCTAATCAGATTATACGCCCCCCTGAGATCCAATTTAGAGAACCATTTGGCGCCAACAATTTGATTGAAGAGATCAGGAATCAGAGGGAGTGGATACGGATCTCGAACAGTAATCCGATTAAGTTCGCGGAAATCCAAGCAAGGGCGTAGGCCTCCATCTTTTTTCTTCACAAAGAAGAACCCCGCGGCCACTGGGGAAGATGAAGGTCTAATATGCCCTTTGGCCAGACTTTCCGAAATATAATCTTTCATAGCCTGCCTCTCAGGACCAGAAAGGTTATATAACCTAGCTTTAGGTAACTTAGCATCAGGAAGTAAATTAATAGAGCAGTCATACACGCGATGAGGAGGCAACTCCTGACACCCCTCCTCAGAGAACACATCCCCAAAGTCCTCCAAAAAAGGAGGCAAAGTACTAGGCACGACCGCACTGATGACTGTGTTCATGCAGTTACTTTTGCAAAACTCCCCCCATTGGCTTATATCTCTGGACTGCCAATTAATCACAGGGTTATGTTTAACCAACCAAGGAAGTCCCAACACAATAGGAGTAGGTAGACCCTCCAACACATAACAAGATAATAGTTCCCTATGTATTGCCCCTACCCGAAGGTCAATGTTATGAACCTCATGAACAAAGCTACCTTGGCCGAGAGGCCTGGCGTCAATGGAGAATATAGGGATCGGTTTGACCAATACACTCAGATGCATACCTTGAGCCTGAGCAAACTGAGCGTCAACCAGATTAGCCCCGGACCCACTATCAAGAAGAACAGAAAATCTCTCCACTCTCGTACCAACCACCACCTCCACTGGTACAAGGAACTGAGAAGAACTAGCGGACGAAATACATACTCCCAGGTTGTCGTCCACCACACAACCTGGGATTAACAGTTTTCCGGCGACTTTTTGCTCAACAAGGCACGGGATGGACATCCCCCAACAAAATGTCCCTCTTTCCCGCAGAAGAAACACCTTCTAGTCCTGCGGCGTACCGCCAATCCCCTCCTACGAAATGATGTCCCTCCCAACTGCATAGGCTCCTCCGAACAGACAAGGGGAACCTCAACATAAGGGACTTTAGTAGTAGGTGGAGTAACAACAGGGGGCGGAGTTACCTCGCACCTCTCCCGGAGCCGTCTATCAGTACGGATAGCTAGGGCCATAGCAGCCTCCAGTGATGGAGGAGAATCATACTGAGCCAAAACGTCCTTTAATTTGTCAGAAAGCCCATGACAAAACTGGCTCCTAAGAGCTGGGTCATTCCACTGAGTATCTGTGGCCCATCTACGGAACTCAGAAGCAAATTCCTCCGCCGGACGATCTCCCTGCTGTATCTTACGTAATTTTGTCTCAGCAAGAGAGACCCGATCTGGGTCATCATATACCAAACCCAGGGCAGTAAAAAATCGATCTACTGACTGTAGAGCCGGGGATCCCGGAGGAAGGGAGAAGGCCCAGGATTGAGGGTCCCCTTGAAGGAGCGAGATAACAATTCCCACTCTCTGCTCTTCACTCCCTGATGATCGAGGCCGAAGCCGAAAATACAATTTACATGCTTCCCTGAAGGTAAAAAATTTGTCTCGCCCACCAGTGAACCTGTCCGGGAGAGCTACTTTAGGTTCAAATCTGGTTTGCTCCGAGGGAGACAAAACTTTGGACTTAATGTCCGTCAGCTCCATGGATAATCCCTGCAACTGCAGAGCCAGCTGGGCTACTGGATCCATGGCAACTGGGAATAATTTTATTGGCCAGTGAAAATGTCACGCGGTCTTATGATATGTGTACGATGTCAGTAAACTATTCTTAAAAGAACAACACTCTATACAACATATAGATTAGCAACATCAGCATGTAAATATAGAATAGATTTACCTGACACGATATCTGTTGAACTCAGGGTTAATCTTGAGGACTTGATACACTGTCACAGGAAAGAGGAGGACGGGGGTCTAACCTGACCCTAAACTGGGGTCCTAACTAATCCCTCACCTTGGAGGTACTGATAATGGTTCAGAGGTCCAAGTCTCCAGCCTAACCCTGTCTCCTATCAGTCCCTGAACCCTGTAATCAGTCCTAAGAAGGATACTGATTACCACCAAAGGGATATGGGCTGATCTCTGCTAAATACACAGATTAGACATATAAGACAGACTGGAGAAAACACAGACTTGCATACACACTCAAACACAGAAGGAACATAAATGATCTGGGATATTAAACTCTAAGCAAGGTGAGCTTAAAACAACTAAGGAGCTCTTTAACTTAAGTCTATACAGATACAATCCTATCTGTGGTCTGCATGAAGAATTTCACTGGCAACTCCCAACACAGACAACCAGAGATTTAAAGGAAACCAATCAACAAATAATTAATTGCAGCCGGGAGAAACTGCACCCAGTCCCAGAACTGAGCACAGACAGAATTAACTCCCTAACTGCCAAACACAAAGAAACAGCAACTCAGCTGTGAGAAGTCAGAATGTTCAACCGCGACGATCTTCGTGGCGATGCACACATGACAAATGATTAGTAAGAACTAACAAAATTGCTAGCATGGCTTCTCCTATTATGCAAAGATAATTATTCACGGTAACCAGTCATGTTGTGAATACAGTCCTATATGTTTGAAGCATGATACTGAGCAGAAGGCGCAAATCAGAATGATATTTCCTTTGTGGGTGAAGTTTCTATATTTTATTCATTTATACCTATGTTTATTCTATACGTAGTAGATGAATTCAAATATTCTGCTCGAATACCACAGAAATCCACATTTACCCTACATGTGGATTTTTATCATTTGCTTTTGCACGGATTCAACAAAATGATGGACACAATACTATTTGAATTGTAAAGTGTCAACAAAAAGTTAAAAAATAAGAAAAATACTTATGCTCAGCTTATTGTTCAACTCTGGAGCTGCTCTGCTCTTCACTGCCCCCCTCCAGTTCTTGGCGCATCATCTTCTCATCATACTTTTCATGCTAAGCCAGAACTTCTGGTTCTGACGAGGCTTGGGAAGGTTGTGTGCAGCCTAGTAAGGGTCATAAGTTCTGGTCTAGCATGTGGAGTCTGGGGCTTCAGCACTCATGGCTAATTTCTTAGCACATCAAATTTCCTTGGAAAATCTGAGTGAACAGACAAATTCAAATTTAGCCTGATCCACTCATTTCTAATTCTTAAGAATCTAGTGGGTGTCTCTCCTTAGCAATTGGCTGCTAGGTCTGCATATATGGTTATACATGGAAAGCTGTCAACCACTCTATAGGACCACCCACTTGACTTAAAATACTCTAGGATGGTAATGCTAGGTCTGACAATCTTTCAGTGGACTGCTCCTGGGCCATTTTGACCATAACCATCATAGATTAAATTAATTCAATCTATTTACTACTGGACAACCATTAATTACATCTGAGCAGATATTACACTGTTCTTCAGCTGGGATGTAATTGTGAAAGCTCAGCCAATCAACTGCTGATTGACTGCAACTCTCACATGACATTGGCCAGAAGAACAATGCTGGTCCAGGAGGTAAGTACAGTATAGATTATGTCCAATCTATGAAGCACCTTGGGGCCATTAGTGGACAACTCTTTTAAATGGTTCCTATACTTTCAGGTAACTTTTCAGAAAATGCTGTTAAGTATGTATGTACATAAAAAATGGCAGTATTTATAGCCATTAGATGTCTTGTATTCTGCATTTTCATTAGTTTTCTCCCTGCTGCAGGTTGAGACTAGCAGCATCATGGAGGAGATTATACAGCAGTACTGAGCAGTTCACTTGAAAATCCAGCTGGGGTGAGGTAAAGACTTTTTACAACTGCTCATCACAATTTTTCTGTTATCATCTGCTCCTCTTTCCTCTTGTCTACACTCTTATCTCCATAGAAGTATAATAATAGGTATAACCTGGCACATCACTGTGCTGGCAGTCATTCTTGTTTTGACCAAGACTGGGTTGATCTGTTTTTTTTCCAGAGTAGATGAGTTCAGGATGCAGGGAGAGAAGTGGCTCAGTGGAGAAAGAAGCATATTTCTCTGATAAGATATATTACAAGGTTTGGCATGTGCTATTAATTTATGCAAAGTTTGTTGAAGTGACAATGAGTATTTAAGCCATAGTTCAAGTAATTTGTAATAAGTGGTAAAGGTGTGGAACCCAGCTGCGACTGGATCCATATCTTCCAGAAGGGTGCACTGAAAGAATATACCACTAGAGGTCATTATGCACATTCACACACGTTCACTTATCCCAAAGACCACCAGAGGGAGCTGTTTAGACATACAAAAGCAGAGTGAACACAGAAACATCAAAGAATTCAGCCAGTGAAGCCACTCAAGGCAGTCACCTCAGAGAGCTCAGTCAGTCTGCAGTAAGGTGAAGTGCAGAGCTGAGATTAGAGAGGCTGCAGAGCTATTCAGTTCAAGAGAGAGTGGAGTCTAGTAAAGGGTGGAACAGAAACCACTCCAGCCTAGTCAGAGCTGAATCTAGTGAGTGCAGCTCAGTGAGGAAGCGTGCCGACGCTTAGAGAGTGGTGAAGAGGCAGCCCACCAACTGCCAGTGTGTGATCGTGTGAGGGCCCGGGTAGGCCGAAGGCGAGTGGAAAGTTAATGAGACAGAGGAGCCTTCATAGCTCACCCCAGCAAGTATTACCGGACACCGGGTCCGAGCCTATAGGGATCTCCACGACCCATTAGGAGAACACCGGAGTTCCTGGAGGACTACAAGTCCCAGGAGTACCACAGAGCTGATACGTAGCAGGATCAGGAGGACGGAGTCTGGCAGGATCCGCCATAAAAGACCCTGTCCTTTCAGAGAGAAGGTCCAACCACAAAGTCAGCCAGGTACAAGACGGAGACCAAGTTAGGCCCAGCTACACGCAGGCCAAGACTTTATTACAAAAAGACAAGGAACAGGAGGCCACACACCTACTCAGTGGAGGAATCTGGATGTGCACCCTTCACCCTACAGTGCTCCGGGGAGTGCCTGCAACATCTTCAGTAAAGGTACCAAAGTGACTTATGTGTGTGTCTCCCTTATTACCCTAACTGCCGGGTCCCCGTCTGTCCTGCACCCCTACACATCTATCTGCCCTGGAGGACTCAGCCTTTCCTGTGGAAGGCCTAACATCTTGCTGCACAATATTAACCCTTCAGTGGATCTGCATAGCAGCGTTGGTCACCCTGACCAGGTACCACAGGTGGCGTCACGAATCCCCATTCCAATATTCAATTCACCTGTAAA
Organism: Oophaga sylvatica; assembly: GCA_033576555.1. Classification (NCBI taxonomy): domain Eukaryota; kingdom Metazoa; phylum Chordata; class Amphibia; order Anura; family Dendrobatidae; genus Oophaga; species Oophaga sylvatica. The sequence goes on along the minus strand of JARQOD010000001.1, from coordinate 186,156,260 downwards.
TATCCCACATTAAAATGATGAGCACCAGAGCCATGGACTGAGCTGTGTTGCCGTGACATCCCCCATAGTAGTCTATAGGCTCAGATCCGAGTTCCCATTGCTCTGGAGGGTGACTCATCTCTTTCTGGCGTCACGAACAGGATTTCGTGCCCTGCAGCAACGGAGTAACTTGTGCCTGTTGCCACTGGGTACTGTGTGCCTCACTAAAAGACTGTCGCATATAGTTGCGAAGCTTTCCCGCCATTGCCCGCCATTTACAGCACCACGGCGCGAAAAACTAGTGGGCGTACCTGCAAAAGCGCGCTGAGTCCTTGACACACCCCCAACGCTGACGCGGCGGCAGGTCCTGTGGAGAGCTTCAGTGAACGTTCTGACGTCAGAGCGCCGGCGACGCAGGTCCTTCTCACAACTGTGACCAGAGGAGGCTGCGGCCTACAGGAGAAGGTAGGCCACGCTTAACTAGGAGGACGCAGATATGTCGCAGCCACAAGCTGACAGCGTGGCCCAGGCTGGCCGCCCCAATGACTTACCCCTCGGCGCTGCCGTGCAGGATGGAAACACTGGCCCCTCACCAGGTCCTGTGGTCCCGATAGTACCGCTGACGCTGCCATACATGCCTGGAGCAAAGTGGCTCCCTCAGTACAGGGCAAGCCAGACACCCTGTCAGGATTCAAGCGCAAAATATGCAGTATAATGGACATGTACCCTATGACGGAAAAGCAGAGAGCTGCAGTGGTAGTGGGACAATTGACTGGTGCTGCAGAGAGAGAAGTAGAGATTTGGTCAGCTGCAGACCTGGAGTCAGTGCTTGCAATTTCTTAAAGCTACAGACTATCTTTGAGGACCGCACTGAAACAGATCTCCGGATGAGGTTTTAACCAATGCTCCCAGAAACCAGATGATAGCATTAGGGACTATGCCTGCCGACTACAAGGGGCCCTGCGAGCTCTCAAACAGGTTAACCCCATAAGTGTCATCAATGAAAATAAAATGTTAAAGGAACAATTTGTATGGGGACTGAGGTCCCAAGCTGAAAGCAGGACTGTGCACTGGTGGTCCTTGGATCATCCTGATGCTACCTTTGATGCCCTTAAGGATATGGCTATAAAAGAACTGCGACCCCTGGAAACACCCGAGATGGCAACCCAGTGTCACCCGAGTGAAGCCACTCTAAAGCCAGCAGCATCCACCTTTTCCCCGCTGGTTGCGGAAGCCAAAACGCAGGTGGCGCCCCCTACTGAGCTGGACTGTCTGCGCTCAGAAGTGCGCCAGCTGACCAAAAACCTGGCCACTGTAATGAGTGCCCTGCAACTGCCGACGGAGGAAGAAGGAAAGATCCTGCTAGCTGACTGCCCAGAGGATGTCCCTTGGATGAACCGGAGGAGGACGTCGCCCCACCGGAGGAGGACAACGCCACCCCCTGGAAGGACTCGTGACCAGCATCATCCTCGCCGAGAGATCATCTGCTACCGCTGCCACAGAGAAGGTCACCCAGCACGTCGGTGTCCTTTAAACGAGCAAATCCTGGGTCAGAGGGCCAACACCCAGGAATAGACTTCTCAGGCCCTTCAGACTGGAACCACAGGTTTGTGGGAGGAAGACCATACCTGTCCATCATACTGGACGGGATCGCAATCCCCGCCCTGCTGGACACTGGATCTCAGGTAACCGTCATACCTGATGTTCTTTACAATAGATACTGGTCCAGTGACGGTCTCCAACACCCAAACCCTGACTTTGCAGTATACGCCTCTAACGGCCTCCCTCTTGACTTACTGGGGGCTAAAAACGTAGACGTAAAAGTGGGGAGAGTGGAGCTAAAGGATCAGGAACTTCTTGTAGTGAAGACTGTTAATGAGGAAAATGGGTTGAATGTGGTTTTAGGCACTAACATTATTAGTAACTGTTTGGAGGAGGTTGTGTTTTTACTCCAACAGCTCGCCGATGTTGCCAGACCAAGGCAAAACGGAGTGATCCGGAAGGAGATTCGGACCCTGATGTGCCAGCAGCAAGTGAAACTGACCGGTGGTGAGATTGGTAATGTACGGGTAACAGACCCGAACCCCATTGTGATACCCCCAATGAGTGAAATGCTTATTTGGTGTAGAGCAGCAATAGGTCTGAGAGGACAGAACTACCAAGCAGTAGTAGAACCCCATTGTTCAGAGCACAGACCTACACTCTTAACTGCCAGAGGGGTAGTGGAGGTACATAATGGGAGGGTGCCAGTGCGTCTCCTCAACTGGGAGAGGATGAAGTCAAATTACCACGTTATGCCACTGTTGCTAAGTTACATGCTGCGGATAATAACTCCATTCACCCGACGGAGTCCTTAACCTCCCCACAACCAGTGGAGGATAACGGTCCGACCACCAAGGTGGAGGATTGGTGTCAACAGCTCCATGTCGGGATGGACACCACTCCAGCCCACCAGAAACAAGGAGTATATCGAGTAGTTCAGGAGTACGCACAGGTATTTAGCAAACACCCACTCGACTTTGGGAAAATTAAAGGGGTCCAACATCACATCTCCACAGGCAATCATCCTCCCATTAAAGAACGGTATAGGCCTATACCACCAGCACACTACCAGAAAGCCAAGGAGATGTTGCGTGACATGAAGGACGCAGGAGTAGTGTTGAGCGATACAATAATGCAAATATCGGCTATCGGCCGATATTAGCTCTATCGGCCTTTCGATAATTTGTTTCGATATTTTCGTCTTATCGAATACCGGAATCGGATTTGTCACTGTCACTGTCTGTGTCAGTCTGTCGGGTCTGTCACTGTCAGTGTCCGTCGGTCGGGTCTGTCAGGAGTCAGCGGCACTTACCTGGCAGAAGATCTCCGGCGGTCACGTCCTGGACTGCTTCATGGCCGCCATCCTCTTCTCCCCGGCGGTCACATGCAGTTTCTCGCGATAACTGCAGTGACTGCTGGGTAATCCCGGCCGTAAAACAGTCAGTCCGATGACGTCACCGCCGGGGAAGCAGGTAATCAGCTGTGCTGCGTCGCGATGACAGGCTCTGCCTGTCATTGCGATGTAGCAGAGCTGGATCGTCGTGGGACTATCGTTACTATGGACTGCGTCGGACAGGTGGTATACTGTTGGTTGTTTTTTTTTCTTTTTTTACAGGAGATCGATGGCGTCGCAGGAATGAGAGAGTAATAAAATAAATGAAAACTGTGTTGTCTCTTTTATTTCATTAAAATACTTTTTTCTTGCTTTGTCTTTTTTTTATGCATTTAATAACTTTGGGATTAATAATGGATCGGTGTCTTATTGACACCTCTCCATTATTAACCGGGCTTATTGTCACCGTGCAATCAACGGTGACATTAACCCCTTATTACCCCACTTGCCACCGCTACAGGGCAAGTGGGAAGAGCCGGGTAAAGTGCCACAATTGGCACATCTTTTGATGCGCCAAATGTGGGGCTGCTGTAGCCTGGTATTATCAGGCTGTTGAGGGCCAAAATCCATGGGCCTTGACAGTCTTTTAATACCAGGCCGCAGCAGTCCCCTATTTTTGTTAACCAGCCAAGCTAAGCAGACTGCTGTGGCCTGGTATTATCAGGCTTGCAAGGTCCATGATATTGGATCCTTACCAGCCTGAAAAACCAGGCCTCAGCGGTCTGCTTCATCTGGCTGGTTAACAAAAATAGGGGGACCCCACGCCAATTTTTTTCGAGGGGATCCCCTATTTTTGTTAATCAGCCAAGATATGCAGACTGCTGTGGCCTGGTATTATCAGGCTGGCAAGGTCCATGGATCTTGGCTCCTTAACAGCCTGAAAATCCAGGCCTCAGCGGTCTGCTTCATCTGGCTGGTTAACAAAAATAGGGGGGACCCCACGCCAATTTTTTTCGAGGGGATCCCCTATTTTTGTTAACCAGTTCCCTCTGACGTCACTGATTGTGTCCCTGGCTGACCTGAAGTGAAAGTGGAAAGCAATCAATTAAGCTTTCCACTTCCTCTCCTGTCAGCCAGGAGAGGAACTCATTCATTTGGGGGTTTACTGTGAGGCTGCAGCATTAGCTGCGGTCCCTGCAGTAAACATTAACCCTTTCTGAAGGATTACACCGTGGGACCTGACTGTACATCGGATTGGTAAGAATAATTTTGCTTTATTATTTTATTTTTATTACAGGAAATGGTTTTAGCAGGAAAATAAAATATGGTCAAAAACTGTGTGATTATTTCATTAAACTTCTTTTTTATTAAAGTGTGTGTGTTTGATTTTTATTTCATACAATAGGATTAATAATTGATAGTTGTCTAATTGACAGCTCTCAATTATTAACCTGGCTTAAAGTGACCTTTCAATTGCAAGGTCATTTTAACCCCTTATTAACCCATTCGCCACCGCTACAGGGCAATGGGAATAGACGGGCAAAGTGCCAGAAAGGGCAAATCTAATTAGAGATTAGCCCTTTCTGGGGTGTCTGGGGCAGATGTTAGTAGCCGGGGGGGGGCCAAAAATAATGGTCCCTCTCTGGGCTATTATTATCTGCCTCCACTCACTGGCTTTGTCTGTCTGGTTGCGAAAATAGGGTGGGAGCCCACGCCTTTTTTTTCAGCAATTTTACACCTCATATATATATATACATGTCATTAAATTTGTGACACATATATATATATATATTTATATTTATAGTTCATACACTTCTACATAGTATAATAGCCGCTAATTCAATTGCCGGCTTTTGTGAAAATGCAGAACCCGACATGAAATGACACTTGGTTTAGAGTTAACCATGTCTTTTCATGTAGTTTGATATCTGATTTGCACAAACAATTACATGAGTGTAAGTGTGCAAAATTTCACACCTGTAGGGTAGCAAAAAAGTCCGTTTTTTTTACAACGAATTTACACCTTTAATTAACCCCTACAGGTGTGAAATTTTGCACACATAGACTGATGTAATTGTTTGTGCAAATCAGATTGCAAACGACATGAAAAGACATGGTTAAGCCTATGTACACCAAGTGTCATTTCATGTCGAGTGCTTCTGTCTTTTCACAGAAGCCGGCTTTACCCGGCAATTGAATCAGAGGATATTTTACTATGTAGAAGTGTATAAACTATACATATATGTATATATATATGTCACAATGACATGTATATATATATATATATATATATGTATTCTATGTGTGTATATTTAGTGTTTACAAGGAAATAAAGGTTTTTTTTAGTTGCGATATTTTGTTCCCATAGACTTACATGGGACTTCCGGTATCGAAATCGGATATCGACGATATTTAGTGATATCGGCGATACAATTTCGATACGATATTTTTAGATATCGAGCAATATCGCTCAACACTACGCAGGAGTGATAAGGGATAGTTGTAGTCCCTGGGCAGCACCTCTAGTCCTAGTCAGGAAAAAGGATGGAAGCATGAGAATGTGTGTAGATTACAGACAAGTAAATCGCATTACACATAAGGATGCATACCCTTTACCACGCATTGAGGAATCCTTAGCTGCATTAAAGACTGCTAATTACTTTTCCACCCTTGACCTCACTAGTGGGTACTGGCAAGTAGCTGTGGCTGAGGAGGATCGGGAGAAGACGGCTTTCACCACCCCGATGGGACTCTGTGAGTTTGACAGAATGCCGTTTGGACTCAGCAGTGCCCCTGGAACGTTTCAGAGAGTGATGGAGAGCTACCTGGGACACCTAAACTTCGAAACTGTGTTACTGTACCTGGACAACGTAATTGTGTACTCCAAGACGTATGAAGATCACTTGAAGCATCTGGCGGAGGTATTCGAGTCACTGTCCAAGTATGGGATGAAACTGAAGCCTTCAAAGTGCCATCTGCTCAAACAAAAGGTACAGTATCTGGGACATATTGTCAGCTCAGAAGGAGTAGCGCCAGACCCCGAGAAGGTCACCGCCATCCAGAAATGGCCGGAGCCGAAGAACCTCAAAGAGGTGCGACAGTTCCTGGGACTGACAGGATACTACCGGAGGTTTGTAAAGGACTACACCAAGAAAGCAGCGCCTCTGCAAGACCTCCTGGTGGGACAGTCCCTCAAGAGCAGAAATTCTCCATTCCACTGGGGTAAAGAACAGGCTGAGGCATTCAAGGAAATGAAGGAGATCCTGACAGGTGATGAGATCCTAGCCTATCCTGACTACAGCCAACCGTTCCTGCTGTATACTGATGCCAGCAACGAAGGATTGGGAGCTGTCCTCAGTCAAAAGCAAAATGGCCTGGAGAAAGTCATCGCCTATGCAAGCAGGAAGCTCCGCCCGACTGAGAGGAACCCAGAGAACTACAGCAGCTTCAAGTTGGAGTTCCTGGCACTGGTCTGGGCCATTACAGAGAGGTTTAAGCACTACCTAGCCTCCAGCAAGTTCACTGCCTACACTGATAATAACCGCTTGACGCATCTTGAAACAGCTAAGCTGGGAGCCATGGAACAACGCTGGATGGCTCGGCTGTCGAACTACCAATTCACAATCAAGTACCGAGCGGGCCGCAAGAATGCCAACGCTGATGCCCTATCCAGGATGCCTCATGAATCGGACACAGAAGAAGAAGTGGATGATCTGGAAGAGATTGAACTACCTGCCTTTCACCGGAATGGGATGATCCACGAGCAACAAGCCTGCAGGAGGCAGCGTGGTAAGACGTTAAATCCTTTACCTCACCACAGCTGGAAGAAGACTCAGGACAGTGACCCAGTTGTCAGCCGAATCAAGGAGCTGATAACTCAAGAAGGTTCCTCCTTGGAGAAGGACTTGTCTCTACAAGCAAAGCAGCTGTGGAATGAGAGAAGCCGACTGTTTATCTATCGTGAGAAGCTGTGCCGGAGGTACGTCAATCCAAGAACCCACGAGATGGTATGGCAGATAGTAGTTCCCAGAGCAGACATCCAAATGGTATTGGAAGCCTACCACGATCAAGCGGGGCACTTTGGCAGGAAGAAGCTGGAGACCCTGTTGAAGTGTCGTTTCTACTGGGTGGGAATGCGCAGCTCCATTGAGAGGTGGTGCCAGAACTGTGGACCCTGTGGCCTCAGAAGAAAAGACTACAGCAGTCAGAAGGCACCCCTGCAACCCATCAAGACGACTCGTCCCTTGGAGATCATGGCCCTGGACCATGTCAAGTTGTCACCCAGCCGGTCAGGATACTCCTATGCCCTGACTATGGTGGATCACTACTCCAGGTTCCTGGTGGTCGCCCCTGTCAAAGATCTGACGGCAGAGACAGCAGCGAAGACGTTCCAAGCGTATTTCTGCAGACCACACGGATATCCTGAGCAGATGCTAACTGACCAAAGCCCAGCCTTCGAGGCCGAATTGTTCAAAGAGTTCTGTCACTTGTACGGATGTAAGAAGATAAGAACCACACCGTACCACCCCCAAACCAATGGTCTCTGTGAAAAGATGAATCACATCGTCATTGACCTGTTGAAGACTGTACCACTTGAAGAGAGGAATCGGTGGCCAGACCTACTACCTGACCTGGTAGATCTGTACAATCACATACCTGTGAGTTCCACCAATTACACCCCAGCTTACCTCATGCGGGCCAGACCAGGAAAGCTGCCCATGGATCTGGAGCTTGGTGTTGTAGAACCAGAAGCAGATGTGACTACTGAAGACTGGGACACAAACAGACAGGAACAGTACAGAAAAGTACAGGCCTGCGTTGAAGATAGTGTCAATCGAGTAAGGGATAAACAAGAAGATCACTACAACAAAAGTGCGCCAGCTGAACCTTTCGCACCTGGTGAAGTCGTGCTGAAAAAAAAGGAGGATACACAAACTTGATGATCAATGGGAAAGAGAGCCCTACGTTGTACAGAATTCAAGGTTTGACAACAAGAAACGTGTATAATTAGCAAAGATGGAGGAAGAACAACTACCACTGTATCCAGAGATCACCTAAAGTTGTGTCCGGATCCGTTAAAGCTTCAAGAGGAAGAACCTGTTGTCAATCAGAAAGAGCGTGATGAAGCAGTCATACATACAGACTTAGGAGATTTCCTCGCGGATTGGCCAAGAATTGGAGAAGCTGTAATCATTCCCGTACTTCAATTCCATCAACAACAAGGAGAACCTCTACATCCAGCTGCACCGGTTGTTGCAGTAGAGTCAGTTCCAGAGGAACCCTAAGAAGCAGAACCCCAAGACGCGGAATCCCAAGAAGCTGAATCTCAGGAAGAAGGATCCCCTGCAGAAGTCGAGCCAGTCCACCCAGCTCACAGTGTACTTGCCAGTCCTGTAGAGAGGTTAAGGCAATTCTATAATTCACTTTCACGCAGAACAAACAGGTTAACTGATACCCCACCTACCACTACACCACGTAGGTCAGTACGCATAACAAGGGGGCAATTACCTGTTAGGTACAGAGAGTAAGACCTAACAAATGTAAATAATTGTCTAAAGTCATTGTACATAAATGTATACATAGTTGCTTATAATATGCCTTATAATATACTGTTATTTATTTACCTGTTTTTCCTCTTTAATATGGAAACAAGCGGAATGGACATTATTTTTGCTTGTTCTCCCTACCTTTGAGCATCCTTTTTTTCTAAAAGAGACTGGGACTTTTATGGTTGCTCATTTCTTCATTGTTTTACTAATGTATATAGTTATTCATTCATCTGTTATTCAACAGTTTAACCCCTTAGTGACAGAGCCATTTTGCAGCTTAATGACCGGGCCAATTTTTACAATTCTGACCACTGTCACTTTATGAGGTTATAACTCTGGAACGCTTTAACGAATCCCGCTGATTCTGAGATTGTTTTTTCGTGACATATTGTACTTCACGTTACTGGTAAAATTTCTTTGATATGACTTGTGTTTATTTATGAAAAAAACGGAAATATGGCGAAAATTTTGAAAATTTAACAATTTTCAAACTTTAAATTTTTATGCCCTTAAATTAGAGAGATATGTCACACAAATTTCTTAATAAATAACATTGCCCACATGTCTACTTTACATCAGCACAATTTTGGGACCAAAATTTTTTTTTTTACAAAGTTATAAGGGTTAAAAGTTGACCAGCGATTTCTCATTTTTACAACACCATTTTTTTTTAGGGACCACATCACATTTGAAGTCACTTTGAGGGGTCTATATGATAGAGAATACCCAAAAGTGACACCATTCTAAAAACTGCACCCCTCAAGGTGCTCAAAACCACATTCAAAAAGTTTATTAACCCTTTACGTGCTTCACAGGAACTGAAGCAATGTGGAAGGAAAAAATTAACATTTAACTTCTTTTGCAAAAACTTTACTTCGGAACCTATTTTTTTATTTTCACAAGTGTTAAAAGAAAAAATGAACCACAAAATTTGTTGTGCAATTTCTCCTGAATAAGCCGATACCCCATATGTGGGGTAAACCACTTTTTGGGCGCACGGCAGAGGTCGCAAGGGAAGGAGCGACATTTGACTTTTTCAACGCAGAATTGGCTGGACGCCATGTCGCGTTTGTAGAGGCCCTGATGTGTCTAAACAGTGGAAACCCATCACAAGTGACCCCATTTTGGAAACTAGACCCCCTAAGGAACTTATCTAGATGTGTGGTGAGCACTTTGAACCTCCAAGTGCTTCACAGAAGTTAATAACATAGAACAGTGAAAATAAAAAATCATATTTTTTCCACAAAAACAATCTTTTCACCCCAATTTTTATTTTTCCAAAGGTAACAAGACCCCAAAAGTTTTTGTGCAATTTGTCCTGAGCATGCTGATACCCCATATGTGGGGGTAAACCACTGTTTGGGTGCATGGCAGAGCTTGGAAGGGAAGGAGCGCCGTTTGACTTTTTCAACTCAGAATTAGCTGGAAGCCATGTCGCGTTTGTAGAGGCCCTAATGTGTCTAAACAGTGGAAACCCCCCACAAGTGACACCATTTTGAAAACTAGAACCCCTAAGGAACTTATATAGATGTGTGGTGAGCACTTTGAACCCCCAAGTGCTTCACAGAAGTTTATAACTCCCGGGCATGAAAATAAAAAGTCATATTTTTTCCACAAACCTGATCGTTTAGTCCCCAATTTTTTATTTTTCCAAGGGTAACAGGAGAAATTAGACCACAAAAGTTGTTGTCCAATTTGTCCTGAGTACGCTGATACCCCATATGTGGGGTGGGACCACTGTATGGGCGCACGGCAGGGCTTGGAAGGGAAGGAGCGCCGTTTGACTTTTTCAAACCAAAATTGGCTGGAATTGAAATTGGACGCCATGTCGCGTTTGGAGAGCCCCTGATACGCCTAAACAGTCGAAACCCCCCACAAGTGACACCATTTTTGAAACTAGACGCCTTAAGGAGCTTATCTAGATGTGTGGTGAGCACTTTGAACCCCCAAGTGCTTCACACAAGTTTATAACGTAGAGCCGTAAAAAAAATTATATTTTTTTCACAAACATGATTTTTAAGTCCTCAATTTTTTATTTTCCCAATGGTAAGAGGAGAAATTGGACCCCAAAAGTTGTTGTCCAATTTGTCTTGAGTATGCTGATACCTCATATGTAGGGGGAACTATTGTTTGGGCGCACGCAGAGCTCGGAAGGGAAGGAGCATCATTGGACATTTTCAAACTAAAATTGGCTGGAATTGAGATCGGACGCCATGTCGCATTTGGAGAGCCCTTGCCTAAACAGTGGAAATCCCCTAATTCTAACTCCAACCCTAACCCCAACACAGCCCTAACCCTAATCCCAACCCTTATGTTATCCCCAACCCTAACTTTAGCCCCAATCCTAACCCTAACTTTAGCCCCAACCTTAACATTAGCCCCAACCCTAACTTTAGCCCCAACCCTAACTCTAACCCTAACTTTAGCCCCAACCCAAACTTTATCCCCAACCCTAACCCTAACTCTAACCCTAATGGGAAAATGGAAATAAATACATTTTTTTATTTTATTATCTTTCCCTAACTAAGGGAATGATAAAGGGGGTTTGACTTACTATTTTTAGCGGGTTTTTATAGCAGGTTTTTATGTTTGGCAGCTGTCCCACACTAAAATACGCTTTTTATTTGCATAACCATATTTTGAGAGCTATAATTTTTCCATATTTTGGCCCACAGAGTCATGTGAGATCTTGTTTTTTGCAGGACGAGTTGATGTTTTTATTGGTGCCATTTTCGGGCACATGACATTTTTTGATCGCTTTTTATTCCGATTTTTGGGAGGCAGAATGAACAAAAACCAGCAATTCATGAATTTCTTTTGGGTGGGGGTTACATCGGTCCGCGTGTGGTAAAATTGAAAAGGCAGTTTTATTCTTCGTGTCAGTGTGATTACAGTGATACCTCATTTATATCATTTTTTTAATGTTTGGCGCTTTTATACAATAAAAACTATTTTGTAGAAAAAATAATTATTTTTGCATTGCTTTATTCTGACAGCTATAACTTTTTCATTTTTTTGCTGATGACGCTGTACGGGGGTTTGTTTTTTGCGGGACAAGATGACATTTTCAGTGGTACCACATTTATTTATATCGTTTTTTGATCGCATGTTATTCCACTTTTTGCTCTGCGGTATGATGATAAAGCATTGTTTTTTTGCCTTCTTTTTTTATGGTGTTCACTAAAGGAGTTAACTAATGGGACAGTTTTATACGTTGGGTCTTAATGGACGTGGGGATACCAAATATGTGTACTTTTATATTTACTTTTAGATTTTTTTTATTAAAATATTTATTTATTGATAGAATAATTTTTTATTATTATTTTTTAAAATATTTTTACAATTATTTAAAAAAAAATTATTTAATTCTTAGTTTTACACTTTGTCCCACTATTGGACACTCATTTTCTGTAGGCTGATTGATTCTATAGCATTCAGATCTGCATGCTATAGAAGCTGTCAGCGCTACAGTTTCTATAACGCTGACCTGAGAGACTTCCTGGTCATCACTGCGCATGACAGGAAGTCCCTCAGATCTGGAGACCCGGATGTCATTGTGACAACATTGGGTCTCCATGGCAGTAATTGCGGGGTCTCCGATCCAAAAGCAGAGGGGCTGTCAGCCCCTTTGCAGCAGCCAGAACACTGCGATCATGTTTGATCGCAGTGTGCCGGGGGTTAAAGTGCCGGGAGCGGTCCGTGACTGCTCCTGGCACTTAGTGCCGGGTGTCAGCTGTGAAAATCAGCTGACACCCGGCCGCGATCGGCCGTGCTTCCCCAGGAACGCGGCCAATTGACTATGATGTACTATCCAGTCCTTGGGAATTAAGTCCCAGGGCACATGGACGGAATAGTACGTCAAATGGCAGAAAGAGGTTAATGCAAGGAGAGGGGACTTCATCCGAGTGGCATCCACCTCGACATGCTTTTCTGATGAAGATGGAAGCCGAAACACAGTGTACTTTACACTATTATGATTATACTGTACTAGTCTTTTTGTCTCTTCTTTCAGGACATTTGTCCATATTTCCTCTGGGTGTGCACTTCTGTTATTATACTTTTACATTGTTTTTATTGTTTCATCATTGTTCTGTTATCCCTTTTATCACCTGATTCCAATAAACCGTTACTTTGTTCACCAATTGTTGTACCGGGACTTTCTGGCTGTTTTTTTCCTTCTCTTTCTCCCTCATGTATTCTCAGCGAATGTCTCCCTAGCCAATACAATCCGGTCTCTTGGGTTACACTAATTACATTATTGATAGCATTATCACTTGTTTATCACCCCAAAAGACCTACCGTATATACTCATGTATAAGCCGACCCGTGTATAAGCCGACCCCCCTAATTTTGCCACAAAAAACTGGGAAAACGTATTGACTCGCGTATAAGCCTAGGGTGAAAAATGATTATGCCCCCATATGATGCTCCACAGATTATGCCCCCATATGCTGCACAGATTATGCCCATTATGCTCCACAGATTATGCCCCCATATGTTCCACAGCTTATGCCCCCATATGCTCCAGATTATGCCCCATATGCTCCATATGCTCCAGATTATGCCCCATATGTTGCAGATTATGCCCCCATATGCTCCATATTATGCCCCATATGTTCCACAGCTTATGCCCCCATATGTTCCACAGCTTATGCCCCCATATGCTCCAGATTATGCCCCATATGTTCCACAGCTTATGCCCCATATGCTCCAGATTATGCCCCATATGTTCCACAGCTTATGCCCCCATATGCTCCATATTATGCCCCCATATGTTCCACAGCTTATGCCCCATATGCTCCAGATTATGCCCCATATGTTCCACAGCTTATGCCCCCATATGCTCCATATTATACCCCCATATGCTCCATATTATGCCCCCATATGTTCCATATTATGCCCCATATGCTGCACAATTATGCCCCATAGTATAGGCCTCATATGCTGCTGCTGCAAAAAAAAAAAAAAAAAAATGACATACTCACCTCTCGTCGCTGGGGGCCAGGTGCCGGTGTCCTGAGCAGGCGGTGACACCGGCGCGCTATGGGGACAGGTGCCGGTGTCACCGCTCGCTCAGGACCCCGGCACCTGAGGTATTTACCTGTCCTCTCTGCACCGCTGCGTCCTCTTCCGGGTCCTCTGGCTGTGAATGATCTGGCAGGGGGCGGGGCGCGCACTAACAACGTCATCGCACCCTCTGCCTGATCATTCACAGCCAGAGGAGTCGGACGATGGAGCAGCACAGCGGTGGCACGGGGACAGGTAAATATCGCTATACTCACCCCTCCGTCGCGCGTCCCTGCAGCCTCTCCTTTTCTCCCGGCGCTCTCCGCAGCGCTTCAGTCCTGCAGCGGTCACGTGCTACCGCTCATTAAAGTCATGAATATGTGCATATGTGACTGCTGCAGGAAGGAGCTGGAGATAGTGGGAGAAGCAGGGGGGCTGCAGAGACCGCGCCGACGGAGGAGTGAGTATGATCCGACACCCCCGCTTCCCCTCCCCCGCCAACCCCCGTATATGACCCACGTATAAGCCGAGAGGGGGACTTTCAGCCCTAAAAAATGGGCTGAAAATCTCGGCTTATACATGGGTATATACGGTATTTCCGTTCCCTTGTCTTATTTTAAGATATTATTAGTAAGATAATGTTAAAGGTTTAGTTTACTATTATAAATGGCTTTCTGGGCAATTACAAATGCAGCAGACATGAGTTCATTATCAAACACAACTCAATGTGATAAATCATATCTTTGATTTTAACCCCTTAGTGACCGAGCTAATTTTGACCTTAATGACCAAGCCAATTTTTACAATTCTGACCACTGTCACATTTTTGAAGTTATAGCTCTGGAATCCTTCAAGGGATTCCACTGATTCTGAGAATGTTTTTTCATGACATATTGTACATCATGTTAGTGGTAAAATTTCTTTGATATTACTTGCGTTTATTTATGAAAAAAACAGAAATTTGGCAAATTTTTGTGCCCTTAAATCAGAGAGTTGTGTCAGACAAAATAGTTAATAAATAACATATCCCACATGTCTACTTTACATCAGCACAATTTTGGAAACAATTTTTTTTTGTTAGGAAGGTATAAGGGTTAACAGTTGACCAGCAATTTCTCATTTTTCCAACAAAATTTACAAAACCATTTTTTTGGGACCACCTCACATTTGAAGTGACTTCAGTAGGTCAATATGACATAAAATACCCAAAAGTGACACCACTCTAAAAACTGCATCCCTCAAAGTGTGCAAAACCACATTCAAGAACTTTACTAACCCTGCTTCATGAGAACTAAAGCAATGTGGAAGGAAAAAAATAACATTTAACTTTTTTCACAAAAAAATTACTTTAGACTCAAACTTTTTTATTTTCACAAGGGTAACAGGAGAAAATGGACCACTTGCTGGGTAAAGCTACTATTTGAGGACACGGCAGGGCTCAGAAGGGAGGGAACAACATTTTACTTTTTGAGTGCAAAATTGGCTGGAATCAATGGCGGGCACCATGTCTCGTTTGGAGACCCCCTGATGTACCTAAACAGTGGAAATCCCCCAATTCTAACTCCAACCCTAACACAGCTTAACCCCAACCCTAAGCCCAACACACCCCTAACCCTAATTCCAACCCTAACCCTAATACCAGCCCTAACCACAACCATAACCATAACCCCAACACCACAACCCTAACCCCAACACTACCCTATCCCCAACACCACAGTCGTAACCCCAACTCAACTCTAACCCCATCACAACCTTAACCCTAACACAACCCTAACCCTTGCACTAACCCTAAACTTAGCCCCAACTCTAACCCTAGCCCCAATTCTGACACTAGCTCCAACCCTAACCCTAGTGTAATGTCTTTCAGCACCTGTTTAACAGGAGCCTACAATCTCAGAGAATACCAGTGCTGTGGAAGACCACCTTGTTATGATTTGGTAGCTGAGGAGAGCAGGCAAAAAAGGAAATACACCAGAGCAGTTGGAAACTATGAGATTGCAGTACCCTGACTAACCACCACAACTAGAGGCAGCCGTGGAGCGTTCCTACGTTGGTCCTAGACGCCTCGTCACAGCCTGAGAAACTAACTACAACTAAAGATAGAAAGAGGAAAGCTATCTGCCCCGGAGCAAATCCCCAAAGAACATAGAAAGCCCCCAAACATGTAATGGCGGTTAGACAAGAAGAAATACTGACACAGACAGAAAATAGTATGAGCAAACGTTGGGGCCCAAACTTACTAAATAGAAAAGGATAGGAAGGGCACTTACTGCAATCCCAAAAAACCCTGAAAAGCACCAACTCTACTAATTTCAAAAACACCTGAGATCACACGACCTCTACCACCTAAATTAGTTCTCTGGTGTAACCAAAATCAAAACAGCAGCCACTGAAAAAACTGGAAAAAGCAAATGTACAAACGTCAGTGGCTGAACTGAACTGAGAGGGCAAAAGCCCCCAGAGGGACCCTGAAGGCCCCCAAGAAGTGCAGGACAAAATGCAAAAATCAAGCACAAAAACAAAAAGAAGAAAATGTCTTATCTGTTAGCAGGAGATTCAGACACGACACAGCAGGCTACCAAGGAAACAGGAATCAAGGATTGAGACCAGAACAATTGATCACCGGCAACCCTGATGGGAAGGCGACTCCCTTATATAAGACCAGTCAGTAACACCTGATTCCCAATCCTCACAATCTTCACTGGACAGTCCAGTACCGTTTGTAACCACCAGAGGGAGCTTCTGCTCAGAACTCATTTCCAGCCTATTCACAACAGTACCCCCCCCTTGAGGAGGGGTCACCGAACCCTCACTAGAGCAACCAGGTCGGTCAGGATGAGTTCTATGATACGCACGGATGAGTCTCCTAGCATGGATGTCCGAAGCAAACACCCAAGAATTGTCTTCCTGACCATAACCTCTCCATTTAACCAAATACTGGAGTTTCCGTCTAGAAAAACGAGAATTCAATATTTTCTCAACCACATACTCCAGATTGCCCTCAACCAAAACAGGGTCAGGAGGCACAGTAGTAGGAACCACTGGCTCAACAAAAATCTTCAACAAGGACTTGTGGAACACGTTATGGATCTTAAATGTCCCTGGAAGAAGCAAACTAAAAGAAACAGGATTAAGAATCTCCATGACCTTATAAGGTCCAATGAACCTAGGCTTAAATTTAGGAGATGCCACTCTCATAGGAATATTTCTTGAGGACAACCAGACCAAGTCCCCCACTTTAAACCGAGGACCATCAGTCCTATGCCGGTTAGCAAACCGCTGGGCCCTCTCCTGAGAGAGGGACAACCTCTCAACTACCTGGTCCCAAATCTGTTGCATACGCTCCACAACAGAGTCAACACCTGGACAGACAGAAGCCTCCGTCTGTCCTGAAGAAAATCGAGGGTGAAACCCAGAATTACAGAAAAATGGAGACATCAAAGTGGCAGAGCTAGCCCTATTATTAAGAGCAAACTCAGCCAAAGGCAAAAAAGAGACCCAGTCATCCTGATCAGCAGACACAAAGCATCTTAGATAAGTCTCCAATGTCTGGTTTGTTCTCTCAGTTTGACCATTGGTCTGAGGATGAAACGCCGAGGAGAAAGACAATTGAACACCAATTTTAGAACAAAAGGTCCTCCAAAATCTGGAAACAAACTGGACTCCTCTGTCAGACACAATGTTCTCAGGAATGCCGTGTAAACGAACCACGTGCTGAAGGAACAAAGGCACCAATTCAGAGGAGGAAGGCAACTTAGGTAATGGCACAAGATGTATCATCTTGGAAAACCTATCACAAATCACCCAGATGACGGTCATTCTCTGAGAAACAGGGAGGTCGGAAATAAAATCCATAGAGATATGGGTCCATGGTCTCTTGGGCACAGGTAATGGCATCAACAAACCACTAGAACGAGAGCAAGGCTTGGAGCGAGAGCAAGTCCCGCAGGACTGCACAAACTCCCTGACATCACGAGACAAAGTAGGCCACCAAAAGGACCGACTAACCAAGTCTCTGGTACCAAAAATTCCGGGATGACCTGCCAACGCGGAACAATGAATCTCAGACATTACACTCTTTGTCCACTGGTCCGGGACAAACAATTTCCCAACAGGGCAGCGCTCGGGCTTATCCTCCTGACACCCCTCCAGAGCCAGTCTCAAATTGGGCGAGATGGCGGAAAGAACTACACCCTCTTTCAAAATAACAGAAGGATCAGATAACTTAGGAGAGTCCGCCAGGAAACTCCTCGAGAGGGCATCCGCCTTAACATTTTTAGTGCCAGGAAGAAATGAAACCACAAAATTAAAACGTGTGAAAAACAAGGCCCACCTGGCCTGTCTAGGATTAAAACCCACCGCACACAGAAAAGGAAACCAGGAAAAGAGGGGAGAACCCAGCATGTAAAGCCACTGAAAATAGGATGAATAAGTACTAATAAATGCACAATTGCAAAAATATAAGTAATTTTTATTGATCAACGTTGTACAAAAAATGCATTTTAATGTGATAAAAATTGGTAAAAACCAGACACAACTGCCATGCACTAAGTAAATTACAAGCTCATATTAATAGACCAGGAGAACACAAATTAAATAATGTATAAAAAATAATATATATTAAGTGAAATTGTGTACATATGCACAAACTATGTATCAGGTAAGTAACCTATATATGTGTAAGAAATGTGCAAGTGCAACAACTAAACTCAAATGTAAACACAAGAACACTCGTAATAAAAGAATTGTGTTATAATGCAAAAGAAAATAAGCAACAAGTGTGGACCTGGATAGTGAGTCAACTGGGGTAAAGCAAATCACCGTGACTAGGTAATAGTAGAACACACGTGCAGTAGAACCAAAACACAATATGTAATGAGACCAAAATGAACAGGAATACTACCTGGGAGCAAGAAGTGACGCAGAGGGTCTGGCAAAACGCGCCCCAACGCGCGTTTCGGAATTAAATTCCTTCGTCAGGGGGATGAATACATTAGAGGTTGCAGCCTTTAAATAGTGCTTCTGTGATTTTCCAGCTGGTGAGGTATCGGCGCATTGCAGCCAGCGAAGGACCGGAAGTCGTCATGCCGACCGGCGTCACATGACCGCGCAACCCGGAAGTGCCGGGCCGCAAGGTCACGTGGAGACGCCGTCGCCATGCGACCACCAGATCCAGCCCCGCAGACATGCGCACATCACCGCTGAGAAATATAACAATGAAGACGCTGTATTATGAGGCATAATGTGAATATTGCATAGAGGAGTCACTGCAACCACGTCATGTACCACAATGTGGACATCTGCACTAGGACTACTCCACAATAATATGTAATAACACCGAGGGCATTTAAACAAATGTAAGGTTCTGTGTATCTGTTTCTGAAACTCAGTTTGTTCGTCGGCCATTTTGCTTTCTGTTTTGCTGCAGCTATCTTGCCCTCAGTCAAAATGGAGTTTTCCAGCTTGCATGTTCCCGCCCTGATTCTCTCCGTTTGCTTCTTAAACAGCCACAGCTGAGCAATCAGTGCTTCAGAATCTAGCCTGCAGTGAACCTGTGTTCTGACTCCTGAAGCCTTGGACCTTGTACTCCAGCCATTCCTACTGAGGAACTCTGAAGCACTTGTGGACTCTGAACTCTGCTCTTGAGAGCCTCACGTTTGCATGGACTTGCGGTAACAGAGAAGAAGATCTGAATCTGTTGTGGAGAGTTATTGCTGAGCTTAGATTACTCTGGCCTGCTGTGTCTCCTGCTTCTGTGTTTGCAACCTGTGTGTTTATTTTTGCCAATTTGTATGAAGCAATACAAGACTTTCTTTATCAACCTGTGTCTCAAGTATTTTCATCGCACCCAAGCACAAGACGCTATATGAACTGTACCACATACATTACAACAGTATTATATGAGCAAGACATTTGTTATTAACGTGAGTATGAAAACATAAACCATAAAGAATAATATAAATAATACAAAAAAAAGAAAGAAAAATAGAAAAACACAAAAGAGACCCCATGTACATAGAAAGGGGGGTTTGAAAATAACACTGATGACATTGTCAGTTCATAATAAGTCCTGGTTCAGAGCACGACTCACAACGATGTATGGCATCTGAATTTTGTAATATCAAGGAAATGTCTGCGGGGCTGGATCTGGTGGTCGCATGGCGACGGCGTCTCCACGTGACCTTGCGGCCCGGCACTTCCGGGTTGCGCGGTCATGTGACGCCGGTCGGCATGACGACTTCCGGTCCTTCGCTGGCTGCAATGCGCCGATACCTCACCAGCTGGAAAATCACAGAAGCACTATTTAAAGGCTGCAACCTCTAATGTATTCATCCCCCTGACGAAGGAATTTAATTCCGAAACGCGCGTTGGGGCGCGTTTTGCCAGACCCTCTGCGTCACTTCTTGCTCCCAGGTAGTATTCCTGTTCATTTTGGTCTCATTACATATTGTGTTTTGGTTCTACTGCACGTGTGTTCTACTATTACCTAGTCACGGTGATTTGCTTTACCCCAGTTGACTCACTATCCAGGTCCACACTTGTTGCTTATTTTCTTTTGCATTATAACACAATTCTTTTATTACGAGTGTTCTTGTGTTTACATTTGAGTTTAGTTGTTGCACTTGCACATTTCTTACACATATATAGGTTACTTACCTGATACATAGTTTGTGCATATGTACACAATTTCACTTAATATATATTATTTTTTATACATTATTTAATTTGTGTTCTCCTGGTCTATTAATATGAGCTTGTAATTTACTTAGTGCATGGCAGTTGTGTCTGGTTTTTACCAATTTTTATCACATTAAAATGCATTTTTTGTACAACGTTGATCAATAAAAATTACTTATATTTTTGCAATTGTGCATTTATTAGTACTTATTCATCCTATTTTCAGTGGCTTTACATGCTGGATTCTCCCCTCTTTTCCTGGTTTCCTTTTCTGTGTGCGGTGGGTTTCATCTTCCGGGTGGTCTGCCATCCAATTTTAGGTATTGTGGTGTCACCTGTATTATATTCATCTTTGTGTGTGGCATATGCATCACATTAGTTTCATATTTGGGTGATTTATTAATCCACATCCCTTGCTTGCAATTTCAATTTTTCTGTGTCCCGCACAGGTTTGCTACGTTGCACATTGGATATGGATCTCAGGAGCAGGGAAGCATCCTGGCTAGGACAAGTCAAGGATGTGTTTAGCAATGTTGTTACTGGTCATAACAGCAATATTAGTATGAACAATGATTCACTTTTTAAATCCATTAAAAAACTGCTTTTCAAGCGGACCCGCATTTGGTGGACAAAAGCATTCCTGCAAAATTATATTGATAAAAAACTTATTCCAAGAGGTCTCAGAATAAGAGTTACACCAGCTTTTATTATACAGGATGATCAATTTATCAATAATTGGGAGAATGTTTGTAATGTCACTTCATGGAAACTTATGGAGCTCCTGGTTGAGCTTAATGATAAAACCATCATTGAAGTGGATAAGAATTTGGATGAATTATTCGTCCAAGCCAAGACCAGCCTATCCCCAGACCAACTTAAGAGTCTTAATGAGAGCTTGGATAAGGATCTCGATCTACTGGTCAAAGATATCCAGAAGAGACAGACTACTAAACTCTCTAGAGATCAAAATGATCATATGTCTGGGCGAGTTTACAGATGGAGAAAATCACCATCAGCCAACCCGGAGGGGTCTCCTACTAGATCCTCACATGTATCCATGAGTGACATTTCGTTGGCCTCCTCTTCCGTCTCTGTGGTGTCCACCATCACTCCTAAGAGGAAAAGGAATCTCCGCTTCCTTCCCAACAAGCGCAACTATTCCTCAGATTCTGACAATCAATTGAAGGTAATTAATCTTAGTTCCTATATTTTTTCTTCTATGGAAATTGAGGTCCTTACTAAGGGTCTAAGCTTCTGCCCTACGGCCTCCTTTGACTGTTTCACCGCAGTCAAGGACCTTCACTTGTTCGCCAGAAAATTATTATTCAAACGTATGTTTCATGACAAGAGTGTTTGTGGTCTTTTTCCCACAGAGACGGAACAGGAGGCGCTAGCTAATCTTGAGCAATTGGCGAGGGAACAGAATGTGATTATTGAAGGTGAGGTGCCAGACGTGATTAAGAAAAAATCCACTAAATTTCCACCATTATCATCCTGTGCAGCTATTGACGTTTTGTTAAAACTGTAAGCAAAGAATTTACTAGGATTCCGACTTTTCCGTCCTCACATAATTTGAATGAGGAGGAAAAAAGATGTCTGAAAAGAATAATGGGTCTGCAAGATGTGGTGGTGAAACCAGCGGATAAGGGTGGGAATGTGGTGATATGGCCTAAGGAACTCTATGAGTTGGAAGCATGTCGTCAATTAAATAATGGAGAATACTATAAAAAATTGACATTCAATCCTTTATCCAAATTTCAAACTCAACTCAATGACTTACTAAGGGAGGCCAATGATGAGGGCACCATCACTCATGATTTGCGCATGGCTTTACAGGTCAAGGAACCTATCATTCCCACCCTATATTTGCTCCCCAAGATTCATAAAAATCAAGTGAACCCACCCGGCAGACCCATTATTTCTGGACGGGGAAATTATTTAGAAAACGTGAATAAGTACATAGATTCTGTATTACAACCCTTTGTATCAGCTCTTCCATCGCATACGAGGGACACCAATGACTTTTTGAAAAAAGTTGATGGGATGCATGTTGAACAAGATTGTGTATTGGTGACTTGCGATGTGGAGTCATTATACACCAATATCAGACATACCGATGGCCTTGCCGCAGTTTCTTATTATTTTTTACAGTTTTCGTCATTTTCCAGAGCTTTTATTGTGTTTTTCACAAATCTATTGGAGTTCGCTCTATCAAAAAATTTTTTTCTTTTTGGGGGGTCCTTCTTCCTACAAGTCCAAGGAACAGCGATGGGGGCTTCTTTTGCCCCGTCGTATGCTAACCTGTTCCTTGGACTATGGGAGAGAGACCTCTTCAATTCTGCATCTATGGAGCGTGTCCCATTTTGGACACGCTACATCGATGATGTATTTTTTATTTGGCAAGATTCCATTGAAGATTTAGCAGAATTCATTGCTAACCTGAATACGAACGATATCAACATGCATTTTACACATTGCTATAATACCAACATGATTGAATTTTTGGATGTCCGGATTTTCAAAGATACAGATGGCTGTCTTCAAACAGATCTGTTTAGGAAAAAGACGTCAGTTAACGCGCTGGTTCACGCCTCCTCATCTCATCCGAGACCTCTAATTAACTCTGTCCCTATCGGACAATTTTTGCGCCTCAGACGAATATGCTCTAGAGATGAGGATTTTTTGCACCAAGCCGAGCTTTTGAAGGGCAGATTTTTGGAACGAGGGTATAGTAGGAGATCAATTAAGAGAGCTTACAACAGGGCCAAACATAGTACCCGCCATGATGCGCTATACACAAACCCATCAAGCAATGACACAAGCATGGTACGATTTATCGCACAGTTTAGTGGGCAAAGTGATCAGTTGAGGCAATGTCTCACTCAGAATTGGCAAATTTTGATGTCGGACCCAATTCTGTCAAAATATGTAGGGGATAGACCACACATCACATTTAGGAGGTCGCCCAATTTAAAAGACAGTTTGGTCAAGAGCCACTTCACTAAAGGTTTACAAACTAAACCGTTGCCCGTTCATGGCTGTAAACCATGTGGTTCTTGTGTGGCGTGCCCCAATGTTAGGAGGACAAAGGGTTTTTCTAATGCTGACAATTCCCATCATTTTGACATTAAACACAATATCACCTGTACCTCCTCCGCCGTGATATATATGGCTGAATGCCCCTGCGATTTGAAGTATGTTGGTCTGACTACTAGACAACTTAAGGTCAGGATACGTGAACACGTATTGGGCATTAAGGCGGCAGCTGAGATTGAGGACATATCATCACTTAAAACTATCCCTAGACATTTTAAGTCACACCATAATTGTGATTTCTCACAACTAAAGGTCTCTGGGATAGATTTATTGATGGTTAACAACAGAGGTGGTAATGTCAGTAAACGGTTGGCCCAACTTGAGGCTAAATGGATATGGACACTAAACACAGTGTCGCCATTTGGCCTTAACGAATGCCTCTCATTTATACCCTTTCTATAATCATATGCAGTTTATGTATACATCCCTTGTATAATTATATCGACGCCTCTTGGCTTTTTCTTTTTATATTCATACTAATTTTTTATTTTTATTCCTTATGTGTTTCATTGTTCTATTTTATCATTTTATTCTTTGTTTTTACATGTGATTGTTTTACATATTGTTGCAGTCTGGACTAATATATGTTGTATTTACATCTTGCTGTATAGAATTAATATCTACACGAGTGGCTAATTGAATTGGAGCAATTGAGCATCGCTTCTTGGTATGATGCTATACATCGATTGAATTGATATCCACATGAGTGGCTTACTGTATTGGAACAACTATGCATCGTTTCTCGACATTACAACATTCGGATGCCATACATCGATGGAATTAATATCTACATGAGTGGCTTATTGAATCGCAACAACTGAGCAATGTTTCTCGGTATGATGCTATATACCGTTCTAATTAATATCAACATGTGTGGCTTATTTAATAGGAAGAATTATACATCATTCCTTGATATTACAAAATTCAGATGCCATACATCGTTGTGAGTCGTGCTCTGAACCAGGACTTATTATGAACTGACAATGTCATCAGTGTTATTTTCAAACCCCCCTTTCTATGTACATGGGGTCTCTTTTGTGTTTTTCTATTTTTCTTTCTTTTTTTGTATTATTTATATTATTCTTTATGGTTTATGTTTTCATACTCACGTTAATAACAAATGTCTTGCTCATATAATACTGTTTAAATGCCCTCGGTGTTATTACATATTATTGTGGAGTAGTCCTAGTGCAGATGTCCACATTGTGGTACATGACG
This sequence comes from Oophaga sylvatica, assembly GCA_033576555.1. Lineage (NCBI taxonomy): Eukaryota > Metazoa > Chordata > Amphibia > Anura > Dendrobatidae > Oophaga > Oophaga sylvatica. The sequence continues at coordinate 186,131,858 of JARQOD010000001.1, read as the reverse complement.
TGGTTGCAGTGACTCCTCTATGCAATATTCACATTATGCCTCATAATACAGCGTCTTCATTGTTATATTTCTCAGCGGTGATGTGCGCATGTCTGCGGGGCTGGATCTGGTGGTCGCATGGCGACGGCGTCTCCACGTGACCTTGCGGCCCGGCACTTCCGGGTTGCGCGGTCATGTGACGCCGGTCGGCATGACGACTTCCGGTCCTTCGCTGGCTGCAATGCGCCGATACCTCACCAGCTGGAAAATCACAGAAGCACTATTTAAAGGCTGCAACCTCTAATGTATTCATCCCCCTGACGAAGGAATTTAATTCCGAAACGCGCGTTGGGGCGCGTTTTGCCAGACCCTCTGCGTCACTTCTTGCTCCCAGGTAGTATTCCTGTTCATTTTGGTCTCATTACATATTGTGTTTTGGTTCTACTGCACGTGTGTTCTACTATTACCTAGTCACGGTGATTTGCTTTACCCCAGTTGACTCACTATCCAGGTCCACACTTGTTGCTTATTTTCTTTTGCATTATAACACAATTCTTTTATTACGAGTGTTCTTGTGTTTACATTTGAGTTTAGTTGTTGCACTTGCACATTTCTTACACATATATAGGTTACTTACCTGATACATAGTTTGTGCATATGTACACAATTTCACTTAATATATATTATTTTTTATACATTATTTAATTTGTGTTCTCCTGGTCTATTAATATGAGCTTGTAATTTACTTAGTGCATGGCAGTTGTGTCTGGTTTTTACCAATTTTTATCACATTAAAATGCATTTTTTGTACAACGTTGATCAATAAAAATTACTTATATTTTTGCAATTGTGCATTTATTAGTACTTATTCATCCTATTTTCAGTGGCTTTACATGCTGGGTTCTCCCCTCTTTTCCTGGTTTCCTTTTCTGTGTGCGGTGGGTTTCATCTTCCGGGTGGTCTGCCATCCAATTTTAGGTATTGTGGTGTCACCTGTATTATATTCATCTTTGTGTGTGGCATATGCATCACATTAGTTTCATATTTGGGTGATTTATTAATCCACATCCCTTGCTTGCAATTTCAATTTTTCTGTGTCCCGCACAGGTTTGCTACGTTGCACATTGGATATGGATCTCAGGAGCAGGGAAGCATCCTGGCTAGGACAAGTCAAGGATGTGTTTAGCAATGTTGTTACTGGTCATAACAGCAATATTAGTATGAACAATGATTCACTTTTTAAATCCATTAAAAAACTGCTTTTCAAGCGGACCCGCATTTGGTGGACAAAAGCATTCCTGCAAAATTATATTGATAAAAAACTTATTCCAAGAGGTCTCAGAATAAGAGTTACACCAGCTTTTATTATACAGGATGATCAATTCATCAATAATTGGGAGAATGTTTGTAATGTCACTTCATGGAAACTTATGGAGCTCCTGGTTGAGCTTAATGATAAAACCATCATTGAAGTGGATAAGAATTTGGATGAATTATTCGTCCAAGCCAAGACCAGCCTATCCCCAGACCAACTTAAGAGTCTTAATGAGAGCTTGGATAAGGATCTCGATCTACTGGTCAAAGATATCCAGAAGAGACAGACTACTAAACTCTCTAGAGATCAAAATGATCATATGTCTGGGCGAGTTTACAGATGGAGAAAATCACCATCAGCCAATCCGGAGGGGTCTCCTACTAGATCCTCACATGTATCCATGAGTGACATTTCGTTGGCCTCCTCTTCCGTCTCTGTGGTGTCCACCAACACTCCTAAGAGGAAAAGGAATCTCCGCTTCCTTCCCAACAAGCGCAACTATTCCTCAGATTCTGACAATCAATTGAAGGTAATTAATCTTAGTTCCTATATTTTTTCTTCTATGGAAATTGAGGTCCTTACTAAGGGTCTAAGCTTCTGCCCTACGGCCTCCTTTGACTGTTTCACCGCAGTCAAGGACCTTCACTTGTTCGCCAGAAAATTATTATTCAAACGTATGTTTCATGACAAGAGTGTTTGTGGTCTTTTTCCCACAGAGACGGAACAGGAGGCGCTAGCTAATCTTGAGCAATTGGCGAGGGAACAGAATGTGATTATTGAAGGTGAGGTGCCAGACGCGATTAAGAAAAAATCCACTAAATTTCCACCATTATCATCCTGTGCAGCTATTGACGTTTTTGTTAAAACTGTAAGCAAAGAATTTACTAGGATTCCGACTTTTCCGTCCTCACATAATTTTAATGAGGAGGAAAAAAGATGTCTGAAAAGAATAATGGGTCTGCAAGATGTGGTGGTGAAACCAGGATAAGGGTGGGAAATGGTGATATGGCCTAAGGAACTCTATGAGTTGGAAGCATGTCGTCAATTAAATAATGGAGAATACTATAAAAAATTGACATTCAATCCTTTATCCAAATTTCAAACTCAACTCAATGACTTACTAAGGGGGGCCAATGATGAGGGCAAACCCTCACTCATGATTTGCGCATGGCTTTACAGGTCAAGGAACCTATCATTCCCACCCTATATTTGCTCCCCAAAATTCATAAAAATCAAGTGAACCCACCCGGCAGACCCATTAAATTTTTGGACGGGAAATTTATTTAGAAAACGTGAATAAGACATAGATTCTGTATTACAACCCTTTGTATCAGCTCTTCCATCGCATACAGGGACACCAATGACTTTTTGAAAAAAGTTGATGGGATGCAGTTTAACAAGATTGTGTATTGGTGACTTGCGATGTGGATCATTATACACCAATAAACAGACATACGATGGCCTTGCCGCAGTTTCTTTATTATTTTTTACAGTTTTCCCTCATTTTCCAGAGCTTTTAAATTTTGTTTTTCACAAATCTATTGAGTTCGCTCTATCAAAAAAATTTTTTCTTTTGGGGGTCCTTCTTCCTACAAGTCCAAGGAACCAGCGATGGGGCTTCTTTTGCCCCTCGTATGCTAACCTGTTCCTTGGACTAAGGGAGAGAGACCTTTCAATTCTGCATCTATGGGGCGTG
>JARQOD010000001.1:186023596-186128768 GCA_033576555.1 Oophaga sylvatica | reverse complement strand
TTTCATTTCACTTACATTTTATGTAATACGCATATAAATGGACTCAAGGGATATTACAGACGATTCTACCGGTGTCTGACAAAGAAGAATTTCAGGAACATTAATAATCACAGCTGGAGCTCATTCAAAACACTCAGTGTTAGTATTGCGGTATAATTTTCTGATAATATCCACTAGTGAAACTACCCACGTTTTGTACCTATGCGTTAATTAGAGTCCATCAAATCAATCAAAATCCACCCAATTTTTCAAAAGTGAACAAAGAGTTCTATTCCTTTCTAATAATAGGAATGAGAAGTTTTCTTTAACATTAGGCATGTTAATTTTACTGTTAAAAGGCCAAGTGATGATTCTCATAGCTCTGTGAGTGATTTGTCACAAGATAAGCCTACTGAACCTGAGAAACAATATCAACGCCTTTTCCAGTAGTGAACTATTGGTGTGATAAGTGGCCTGTACCAAGTTAAATTTAGACAGTTTGTTCTCATTTGTAGAAATAAATTACAAATACAAAATAAATATACACACTGCACACTGATAAATATAAAATAATATTTTGGCAAAAACAACAGTTTATAACAAAGCTCTGTGGATAGTCAATAAAAAGGCAAAAACTTATACAATTTTCTTGCATAAAAAGTAGAAATGTCCATATGCTAATAAATAGGAGGTTAAAGTAGTAGCTAAACAGTAACTCCATCTCCATCCACCTAGCCTAGTTGACTGTGCTTGCCCTGCCATCAATCTCTCATAATGGCTGCACACATAAGTGAAGTTGCATTCTTCCCTACAGGTCAATTCTGTTTATACTATGCCTAGCTTTAGAAGTGAGTTATTCAGAAAGGATTATACTTTTACAGTTGAGCACAGCTACAATCCAAGGAGAAAAGAAGAATTACATGTGCTGGAGCATCTAATAAAAGTTACATACAAAAAGCCAAAAAGCAGGTAATTAGCTGAGCGAATCTGCCAAAGATCAAATTTAGCAGTTGCCTCAAATTTGGCCAGGAAATTCAATTTGTATTGAAGTTATGTGATGAGAATCAAATGTTTCTTATCATGCTCTGGGGTCTCTCCATTTCACATGAATGTGAAGAAGACAAAAACTCGCCTTACCTTCATCACCAGTGCAGCTCACCATTCAGTGCTCTATGATCTTCTCAGTGATCTTTGGGTGCTCTTCCTCATCCTTAGGTCCACTTCAGTGATCTTCCTCAGCACGAAGTAGGCTTAAGTCATTAATGGCTAGGACAACAATGCTTTTCCCAGCATCATGATGTCTCGACTCTGTTGTTGGGAATCCCGGGACCAGGGGCTCCTTCCCTGTCCCTAACGCTAAGGGTGCCTTAGCTTGCCTTTTTCTCTGGATTACTTCTGATGAAGACCCCGGTGCCACCTTCCTATGCCTTAGCTCCTGACTCCGCCCTCAGTCTGTACCCTTCCCCCAACCAGGGAAGAGGGGAGTAGCAGTGAACCGTAATATACCAATCAGACTAACAAGGTAATACAAACAGGGATAAAGGAAAATACCAATCAGACAAATATGCTCACACAAACAACAAAGGTAAACACCAAGAAGTGGAGGATGGGGAAAAACCAAAGTACTAGAAGTAGGGGATTAGCACACACCCAAAACCTCACAACATTCTCAGATAAATCCACCAAACACCTCAAATAACTACACAAACAACCATCTCCTAACCTTGCAGCATGAAGATAGCTCTGGCAATGAGTACTTGCCAGGGCCCAGATTATATAGGAGATGGGAGTGGCTAACAGTGAACATGAATGCAGGAAAGCTTCCAAAAGCTTTCAACTTAGAAAAGTAACCCCTGCACTGCTAAAAGAAACTGGCACTTTTTAATATGTAGGTGAAAGGCTTCTAATCAATGCAGGAGTAGGAGAAATCAGATGCTGCGGTCTTCTAGCTCCTATCTGTTGAGGTAAACCTGTGACACACGTAGTGCCATGTCACAAGGCAAAGGTTATAACCAAGATAAAATTAGAGAACATTTGGACAATGAGATTTTAAATCTATTACTTTATATATTATGTCGGTACCTTACCACAATTTATGACTTGTGTTCTGATTCAGTAGCCGAGGAGGACAGCAGCAAAAATGGACAGGCAACAAGACACCGGAGAGGTTGGTAACTAGTGGATTGCAGACCCCTAAACTGACCGCACAACTAGAAGCAGCCATGGGATGTGCCTACGGTGCCCTAGATGCCTCGACACAGCCGGAGAGATAACTAAGCCTAAAGACAGAAAGGGGAAAGCTGACTGCTCCGGAGTAGAGCCCCCAAAGGAATAGGTAGCCCCAAACATATATTGGCGGTGAGACAAGATGAAATACAAACACAGGCAGAAAATAGAGTGAGCAAATGCTGGTGCCCAATCTGTCTAGATAGCACAGGACAGGAAAGAATACTGTCTGCAATCTGGCAAAACTCTAAGAAAAACTGCAACACGTTCTGATATACAAAAATACTGAGACCACACGATCTCTCCCCCGCTAGATCAGAACTCTGGTGTAACTGGTAGCAAAAAGCTGATACTGATATAACAGGGAACTGAAAATACAAAATAGCAAATGAGAAGCATAGGCCAGCACAGGCCCCAGCAGGGGAACCTGGCTGTACAAACTTCAGGAGGGCAGAAAACTGAGATAGACAAAAAAGAATGCCAAAGAAATAAACAGTAAAATAACTTATCTGAAAGTTGCAGGACAAGCAGGAAGCAAGCTGACTTCCAAATGGGACCAGGAAGAGCAACTAATCACCGGCGAGGATCATGGGAAGGTTATTCACTTACATCTCCCCAGTCATCAACAAAAGATTGCCAATAATTGCTCCAAGCTGATGAACCTCTGTCAGCCAACGCAGCTTCACTACCATCAGCAGCCACCAGAGGGAACCAAGCTCAGAAGTCAAATCCAGAGCATTCACAACAGACTTGCTTATGTTGTTGCCCCACGGTTGTCTCATTGCCCGCCTGTTTTACAATTATTATGTAATATGTGGAAAAAATGTATATTAATATGTCTTGTTTGTGTGATTATAAATAAAATATCATTTTGTACTTTGTTATAACCAAGATAGAGGATTCTTTTAACCCCTCTCTGACATTAGACGTACTATCCCGTCCATAAAACCCGTGCCATTCTGCCCATGGACGGGATAGTACGTCATAGGCGATCAGCTGCGCTCCTGAGGGGAGCGCAGCTAATCGCCGCCGGGTGTCAGCTGATTATCACAGCTGACACCCGTGACTGTGTGTCAGGAGCGGTCACGGACCGCTCCCGGCACATTAACCCTAGCACACCGCGATCAAACATGATCGCGGTGTACTGGGGGCACAGGGGAGGATCGCGCAGGGTGGGGGCTCCCTGCGCGCCCCCCTGAGACCTTCAGACCAGCGCGATGTGATCGCGCTGTTCTGAGTGCTTCGTCCCTCCCAGGACCCGGATCCAAGATGGCGCCGGGGTCCTGGAGGGAGGCGGCTTCCTCAGTGCCTGCTGAGAGCAGGCACTGAGAAGCCTGCTGCACTGCCTGAGCGATCGCTGGTGTGACAGTGTGCTGTGCACACTGTCACACCAGCGATTTGATAAAATACAGTGATGTCCCACCCTGGGACAAAGTAAAAAAGTTAAAAAAATAAAAATAAACATGTTATAAAAAAAAATCCAACATAAATAAAAAAAAAAAAAAAATATTCCCCAATAAATTCATTTCTTCCTGTAAATAAAAAAACCAAAACAATAAAAGTACACATATTTGGTATCGCCGCGTCCGTAACGACCCCCCCTATAAAACTGTCCCACTAGTTAACCCCTTTAGTGAACCCCTTAAAAAAAAAAAAAAAACGAAGCAAAAAATCAATGCTTTATCATTATACCGCCAAACAAAAAGTGGAATAACGCGCGATCAAAAAGACCGATATAAATAAACATGGAACCGCTGAAAACGTCATCTTGTCCCGCAAAAAACGAGCCGCCATACAGCATCATCAGCGAAAAAATAAAAAAGTTATAGCTCGCAGAATAAAGCGATGCAAAAATAATTATTTTTTATATAAAATTGTTTTTATTCTATAAAAGCGCCAAAACATAAAAAAATGATATAAATGAGGTATCGCCATAATCGTACTGACCCGAAGAATAAAACTGCTTTATCAATTTTACCACACGCGGAACAATAAAAACGCCTCCCCCAAAAGAAGTTCATGAATTGCTGATTTTTGTTCATTCTAACCTCCCAAAAATCGAAATAAAAAGCGATCAAAAAATGTCACCTGCTCAAAAATGGTACAAATAAAAACGACAACTCGTACCGCAAAAAATAAGACCTCACATGACTCTGTGGGCCAAAATATGCAAAAATTATAGCTCTCAAAATGTGGCGATACAAAAAACTATTTTTGCAATAAAAAGCTTCTTTTAGCGTGACAGCTGCCAATCATAAAAACCCGCTATAAATAGTAAATCAAACCCCTTTATCACCCCTTAGTTAGGAAAAATAATAAAATTAAAAAAATGTATTTATTTCCATTTTCCCATTAGGGTTAGGGTTAGGGTTGCGGCTAAAGTTAGGGTTAGGGTTGGCGCTAAAGTTAGGATTAGGGTTAGGGTTGGGATTAGGGGTGTGTTAGGGTTAGGTTTGTGGTTAGGGTTGGGACTAGGGTTAGGGGTGTGTTGGGGTTAGGGTTGGAGTTAGAATTGGGGGGTTTCCGCTGTTTAGGCACATCAGGGGCTCTCCAAATGTGACATGGCGTCTGATCTCAATTCCAGCCAATTCTGCGTTGAAAAAGTCAAACGGTGCTCCTTCACTTCTGAGCTCTGCCATGCGTCCAAACAGTAGTTTATCCCCACATATGGGGTATCAACGTACTCTGGACCCCAAGAGTTATTGTGCAATTTGTCCTATTTCTTCTGTTACCCTTGGGAAAATAAAAAACTGGGGGCGAAAATATCATTTTTGTACAAAAAAAATTATTTTTTTGTTTTTACGGCTGTACATTATAAACTTCTGTGAAGCACTTGGGGCTTCATAGCGCTCACCACACACCTAGATAAGTTCCTTGTGGGGTCTATTTTCCAAAATTGGGTCACTTGTTGGGGATTTCCACTGTTTAGGTGCATCAGGGGCTCTACAAATGCGACATGACGCCCCCAGACCATTCCATCAAAGTCTGCAATCCAAAACGTCACTACTTCCCTTCCGAGCCCCAACGTGTACCCATACAGTAGTTTTCTCCCACATATTGGGTATCAGCGTACTCAGGACAAATTGGGCAACAACTTTTGGGGTCCAATTTCTTCTGTTACCCTTGTAAAAATAAAATATTGGGGCGAAAAAATAATTTTTGCAAAAAAAAAAAAAGATTTTTTATTTTTACGGCTGTGCGTTATAAACTTCTGTGAAGCACTTCGGGGTTCAAAGTGCTCACCACACATCTAGATAAGTTCCTTGTGGGGTCTATTTTCCAAAATGGGGTCACTTGTGGGGGTTTCCACTGTTTAGGCGCATCAGGGGCTCTCCAAATGCGACATGACGCACCAGACCATTCCATCAAAGTCTGCAATCCAAAACGTCACTACTTCCCTTCCGAGCCCTGACATGCGCCCATACAGTAGTTTTCTCCACATATTGGGTATCAGCATACTCAGGACAAATTGGACAACAACTTTTGGGTCCAATTTCTCCTGTTACCCTTGTGAAAATAAAATATTGGGGCGAAAAAATCATTTTTGTAAAAAAAAAAAGATTTTTATTTTTACGGCTGTGCGTTATAAACTTCTGTGAAGCACTTCGGGTTCAAAGTGCTCACCACACATCTAGATAAGTTCCTTGTGGGGTCTATTTGCCAAAATGGGGTCACTTGTGGGGTTTCCACTGTTTAGGTGCATCAGGGGCTCTCCAAATGTGACATGACGCCCTCAGACCATTCCATCAAAGTCTGCAATCCAAAACGTCACTACTTCCCTTCCGAGCCCCGACGTGTGCCCATACAGTAGTTTTCGCCCACATATTGGGTATCAGTGTACTCAGGACAAATTGGACAACAACTTTTGGGTTCCAATTTCTTCTGTTACCCTTGTGAAAATAAAATATTGGGGGCAAAAAAATCATTTTTGTAAAAAAAAAAAAAGATTTTTTATTTTACGGCTGTACGTTATAAACTTTAGTGAAACACCTGGGGGTTCAAAGTTCTCACCACACATCTCGATAAGTTCCTTGAGGGGTCTAGTTTCCAAAATGGTGTCATTTATGGGGGTTTCCACTGCTTAGGCAGATCAGGAGCTCTCCAAACACGACATGGCGTCCAGCCAATTCTGCGTTGAAAAAGTCAGACGGCGCTCCTTCCCTTCCAAACTCTGCCATGCACCCAAACAGTGGTTTACCCCCACATATGGGGTATCAGCGCACTCAGGACAAATTGCACAATAACTTTTGGAGTCTTGTTACCCTTGGAAAAATAAAAATTGGGGTGAAAAGATCATTTTTGAGGAAAAAATATAATTTTTAAATTTTACGGCTCTACGTTATAAACTTGTGTGAAGCACTTGGGGGTTCAAATTGCTCATCAAAAATCTAGATAAATTCCTTAGGGGGTCTAGTTTCCCAAATGGGGTCATTTGTGGGGGGTTTCCACTGTTTAGGCACATCAGGGGCTCTCCAAATGCAACATGGCATCCAAACTCAATTCCAGCCAATTTTGGTTGGAAAAAGTCAAATGGTGCTCCTTCCATTCCGAGCTCTGCCGTGCGCCCAAACAGTGGTTCCCCCCCACATATGGGGTATCAGCGTACTCAGGACAAATTGTACAACAACTTATGTGGTCCAATTTCTCCTGTTACCCTTGGGAAAATAAAAAATTAGTGACTAAAAGATAATTTTTGTGGGAAAAAAATAGGATTTTTTATTTTCATGCCCGGGCATTATAAACTTGTGTGAAGCACTTGGGGGTTCAAAGTGCTCACCAAAGATCTAGATAAGTTCCTTAGGGGGTCTAGTTTCCAAAATGGGTCACTTGTGGGGGGTTTCCACTGTTTAGGCTCATCTGGGCACTGCAAACGGAACATGACCCCCATTAACGTCTGCATTCCAAAACGTTACTACTTCCTTTCCAAGCCCTGCCGTGCGCCCAAACAGTTCCCCCCCCACATATGGGGTATCAGCGTACTCAGGACAAATTGGACAACAACTTTTGGGGTCCAATTTCCTTGGGAAAATTCAAAAATTTGGGACTAAAAAATCATTTTTGTGGAAAATTGATTTTTTTTCACACCCAGGCTTTATAAACTTTTGTGAAACACTTGAGGGTTCAAAGTGCTCACAACAGATCTAGATAAGTACCTTAGGGGGTCTAGTTTCAAAAATGGTGTCACTTGTGGGGGGTTTCCACTGTTTAGGCGCATCAGGGGCTCTCCAAACGCGACATGGCATCCAATCTAAATTCCAGCCAATTTTAGTTTGAAAAAGTCAAACGTCGCTCCTTCCCTTACGAGCTCTGCCGTGTGCCCAAACAGTGGTTTTCCCCCACATATGGGGTATTGGCGTACTCAGGAGAAATTGCATAACAACCTTATCTGTCCATTTTCTCCTTTTACCCTTGTGAAAATAAAAAAAAAGTTTGTAAAAGATAATTTTTGTGGCTAAAAAGTAAAATATTCATTTTTTCCTTCCACGTTGCTTTAGTTACTGTGAAGCACCTGAAGGGTTAATAAACTTATTGAATGTGGTTTTGAGTACTTGAGGGGTGCAGTTTTTAGAATGGTGTCACTTTTGGGTATTTTCTGCCATATAGACCCCTCAAAGTGACTTCAAATGTGAGGTGGTCCCTAAAAAAAATGGCTTTGTAAATTTTGCTGTAAAAATGAGAAATCGCTGGTCAACTTTTAACCCTTATAACTTCCTAACAAAAAAAAATTTTGGTTCCAAAATTGTGCTGATGTAAAGTAGATATGTGGGAAATGTTATTTCTTAACTATTTTGTGTGATATATTTCTCTGTTTTAAGGGAATAAAAATTCAAAGTTTGAAAATTGCAAATTTTAAAAATTTTCGCCATATTTGCGTTTTTTTCAAAAATAAACGCAAGTTATATCGAAGAAATTTTACCACTAACATGAAGTACAATATGTCACGAGAAAACAATCTCAGAATCGCGAAGATCCGTTGAAGCGTTCCAGAGTTATAACCTCATAAAGAGACAGTGGTCAGAATTGTAAAAATTGGCCCGGTCATTAACGTGCAAACCACCCTTGGGGGTGAAGGGGTTAAAACACTATCCACATTTCCTTCTTATCAGGGATCTAAGCTCCCAAATGTTCTCTAATGTTATCTATGTTGTATGGAAAGTTTCTCTTAGCTAAGAATATGGTGTCTTCCTTAATCCACATTTCTAGCTATGTATTTATAACAGTCTTGGTGAACAAAACATCAAAATTTTGGTTTCATAGCTAGTAAATTCCCTAGAACTCAATTCCGTTGAGAACTTGTGGTCAATCCTCAAAAAGTAGATGGACAAACGAAAACACAGAAATTGTGGTAAACTCCCAAGAACTGATTAAACAAGAATGTGTTGTAATGAGTCAAAATTTGGCCCAGAAGCTGATATCCAGTATGGCATAGTGAATTGCAGAAGTCTTGAACAATAACGGTCAACACAGTAAATGTTAAGTCTTTGCATAAGCTTGATGCATTTGTCAATAATAAGTTTAAAAATGTATGAAATGCTGATAATTGTACTTCACTAACCATAGAAATATTTAATTAAAAGATCTAAAAACAATGGAGCAGCAAACTTTTTGAAAACCCAAATTTGTGTCATTCTCAAAACTTTCAACCAAAATTGTATACAGACAATTAATTGATGATTTTAAAAAATTGCTCTAAAAATCTCAGGAAAATTCCCTATTGACCAGCACCCTCCCCCCAACTTTTATTAAAATTACCTCTCATGGCTCTATATTATAGAAGTAGCAACAATGAACTCCATTTGGCTATGTCTGGAACTGCAGAATGCTTTCATCCACTTGTATTTGTTGAGCTGAAGCAAAATACGCAATGTATGTTAGGTTCTGCAGCTATAAAGGTATTATTGAAGAGAAAGTCTGGACTGTTGTACATGAAAACAAATAACTATGCATTTTGCCCTGAGTATATGATGAGCTATCTAAATATATTACCATACCTTGGGAACTTTTCCAGTGAACCTGAGCCAGCTTCATGATTCAATGTCTGTTGAATTCTGCCTTTAACCTCCAGGTTTGAAAGTGTTGTTCAGCACATTGTTGCCAAGTATACATATTATTAGTTCAGTTTTTCTTGACTCAGGAAAACACATGAAATTCTTGCATTCAATATTCTAATACAAAGTAAAATGCGTACGAAATGTCCTTCAATACCTGATCATGGGAGACAGTAAAGTTAAAGCCTTAATTAACAAAAAACTTTATATTTTAAAATATTGCTAATCAGGTATTTTTTTTAATAATAATAATATAATTATTAGCTTTAACCCCTTAACGACCGCCGATACGCCTTTTAACAGTAGCAGTTAAGTGTACCTAAACCACAGCACCGCTTTTTAATGGCGCTGAGGTTTAAGGTTATATATGCAAGAAGGGATGGAGGGCACCGCTAGTCAAAATATGTATATGTATATGGACCAGAGGGCTCACCGTTAGCTCCAGAACACATAACAACCAACAAGAGAGGAAAGATAAGCCCACATAAAAAGGGAGCACCTCAATTGTATATTTATAAATAGCACTTTATTGCAAAATATCAAAAAACAGCATACAGACAAAGGACACAATTTAAAAACATTAAAAAACATTAAAAATTATTATTTTAGACATCTGATATTATCCTGTGGGGGGTTTTATTTGCACCTTTGTATCTCTTTTACTGGGGTTACTTTCTGTTGTGTGGGGTGCTATTGCCTCCACATTAAGGCATGTCTAGTAGGTCTCTTTTGATATGTTTTTAATGTTTTTAAATTGTGTCCTTTGTCTGTATGCTGTTTTTTGATATTTGATATTTGTCAAGAAAGTGCTATTTATAAATATACAATTGAGGTGCTCCCTTTTTATGTTGGCTTATTTTTCCTCTCTTGCTGGAGGTTTAAGGTTATAGCGCCCCCCAGCATCGGAATTTCTCTGGGGTCTTGGCTACTGGGGATAGCATAATTTGGGTTGTTTTTTACCACCCCGGTGTTGCGATCGCCGTTATTAACGGTATAACGGCGACCGCAAAAAAAAGTCAGATTTTCCATTTAATTTCTCTCTCCTCTGATGTGATCGCACATCAGAGGAGAGAGAAATAGGATCCCCCGATCACCTTCCAGTCCCTGTGGTGTCCTTGCATGCCCCCTGAAGTCTCCTGGGCCTCCGACGTCTTCTTCCGGGAGAAAATGTCGGGCGCATGAGCTCACCGAGATCTGCCAGCTGGCACCCGGCAAAAATATTCTTCCTTCTGATAGTTTTTTGGCAACACCTGAGTTAATTAGAGACATACCTGTGGATGTATTTTAATGAACACCTGAAACACACTGATTCTTTTTGGGGCATTATCGGAAAGTCTCAAGAAATCAACTAAGATATCACAAAGAGAATTGTGGACTTGCACAAGTCTGGCTCATCCTTGGGTACAATTTCAAGATACCTGAAGGTGCCTCATTCATCAGGTACAAACAAGATAGGGATGTCCAGCGATAATTCCGCTCAGGAAGGAGATGGGTACTGTGTCCTAGAGATGAACATGCTTTTATCCAACATGTGCAAATAAACCCAAGGACTAAAGCAAAAGCTTTTTTGAAGATGATGGTGGAAGCTGGTAAGATTGTGTCAATATCCACAGTGAATCGAGTACTGTATCAATGTGGGATTTGCCAGGAATAAGTCATTACTCCAAAAGAAACAAAAAAAAAACAGATTAATGTTTGCAAATGCACACAGGAACAAAGACCTTAATTTTTGGAGACAAGTCCTGTGGTCTGATGAAAACTAAAATTTAACTTTTTGGGCATAATGACCATCGTTACGTTTGGAGGAAAAAGGGAGAAGCTTGAAAGTCTAAGAACATCATCTCAACTGTGAAAGACGGGGGTGGCAGCATCATCTTGTGGGGTTGTCTTGCTGTAGTAGGGACTGGTGCACTTCACAAAATAGAGGGCATCATGAGAAAAGAAGATTATGTGGCAATACTAAAGCAACATCTCAAGACATCAGCTAGTAAGTTAAAGCTTGGGCAGAAATGGGTCTTCCAAATGGACAATCAAAAACGTCTGTGGCTAAGAGGTGTTTGGATGTGACAGTCAGTTTTTTTAAATTGGTATTCATTGGCCTTCTGACTGAGCACTCCGTTTTTAATCACAGCAGGGCCATTACCCCTCCACAGAGATGTAGATTTCAGTCAAAAGAGAGGATTCATAGGTTCCCATACAGATGAAGACTTTAGTCTAAGCGAGGATTGGCATTAGTTTAGGTCCTGGAAAATGATAAATGCCTTAACGTGGCTTCCAGGTACACATAAATTGGCCATTTTATGCGCTAAGCTTTCTCAATTTTTCATATTTCTAATGCAGTAATGCAATTAATTTTTTATATTTCATATTTGCATGCTATGGCACTACAGAGTGCTGCCTTTTTTGTTTGATTGTATATGAGTTGGTGACTCTAGGTTAGGCACCTGTTCACACCTATATAAAAATCCAGAATAAATGAATAAAATCACTATCGCTCATAAAAGCAAAAAAAGGGGGGCATACTTCAGAATATAATTATATACAAACGACAAAGGGAGTGAAAACACCCATATCAGATCAATAACACAGTGATGTTAAAAGTGAAAACACCCATAACAGATCAATAGCACAGTGATGTTAAAAGTAACACAGAAAAAGAAACAACACAATACCAGGTAAGTATAAGGACATAACCAGTGTAGTTAAAACCATTACTGGCATATAAATGCCTTACTGATAGCCCAGTAAACGCCCAAAGTAAATAGCAAAAATACCCAGCATTGATAATCAAGTCTCACCCAAGTATGTCCCTGAAAACAGTCAGATCATGCAGCCCCGACGCGTGTTTCGCGTGGACTTTCTCAAGGGGCTGTGCCTTATACTTACCTGGTATTGTGATGTTTCTTTTTCTGTATTACTTTTAACATCACTGTGTTATTGATCTTTGATTGTCTCTGATTCCCGGTCCAACTATTTGCAAACATGTCGGATCCATTTTTCTGTTTGTGTCCTTCACATTAATATATCTTTGTCTAGATACTTTTTTAACATTAATTATTTTGTATGTGGTAATTTTATAAAGTACGAATAAATATTTGTTATACTTTGATATGGGTGTTTTCACTCCTTTTGTCGTTTGTATAAACCTGTTCACACTTAGTTTATGTTTGGATGTGACAGTTTTTTTTAAATTGGATTCCAAATGGACAATGACCCGAAGCATACTGCCAAAATGGTAACAAAATGGCTTAAGAAAAAGAAAAGAAAGTCAATGTTTTAAAGTGGCCATCACAAAGCCTTGATCTCAATCCTATTGAAAATTTATGGGCAAAGCTGAAAAGGCAGGTGCGAGCAAGGAGACCTACAAACCTGGATCAGTTAAGCCAGTTTTGTCAGGAGGAATGGGCCCAAATACCGACCAACTATTGTGAGAAGCTTGTGGAAGGGTATCCCAAACGTTTGACTCAAGTCATTCAGTTTAAGGGCAATGGTACCAAATACTAATGAAATGTATGTAAACTTTTGACTTTGCAGTAAGTAATAAAAATGCCTTAAGACATTCTCTCTCTCATTAGTCTGGCATTTGGCAAATATTAATAATTATGGTAATCCTAATTGAACTAAAACGGGAAAGGTTTATTCTGATTTCATGTCAGATATTGAGAAAAACAACATGCATGTGTCTTTTCATATAGTGTATGTAAACTTCTGGTTTCAACTGTATGTACAAGTTTTTTTTTCAAAACAGCTTGAAATTATTATGCTTACTTTTTCCTATACAGTGTCATCATTTTCCTTGGCACTTTATATAAATTGTCATCACTGTCCCCATTGGAGCTCACAATCTAAATTCCCTATTGGTTTGTCTTTGAAATTGTGGGGGGAAACCGCAGAACCCGGAGGAAACACACACAAACTACTTGTAGATGTTGAAAACCAAAACATTTCCTCTCAATAAGAAGCTATAACTTCCTTAAAAAACACTATGAAAGTGTTCAGCATAGAAAACCCATAAGAATAATCTTCCTAAATGTTTGACGGGAGAGCATATATATGCCTCCTGTGGTACAGAACATGGCGATTATTTTAAAAATTTGAAACAAATGGGTAGTCGTTTAACAGTATAATGCTTTATTGATAAACAGTGATCATACAAAAAATATATAGAATAAAGGTAACACAATAATGTGAGACTGATAAAAAAAAAATATATAGAGACAGCCAGGGCTGAGCGGTGAGAATGAAAAGCTCACTTAAGACCCAGATGATGGGGTCAATACACAGAAGAAAAGGTAATAAATGCAGTTGCATGTATTTATATTAGAAATAAAGAAGGTCTTTATGTGCATATAACTGCTATTTGTCATCAGATGGTATTTAACCCCTTTATTCCATCAGACGTACTATTCCGTCCATGTGACCCTGGACCTAATTCCCATGGACGGAATAGTACGTCATGGGCGATCAGCTGCGCTCCCGGGGGGAGCGCAGCTGATCGCCGCCGGGTGTCAGCTGATTATCACAGCTGACACCCGTGACTGTGTGTCAGGAGCGGTCACGGACCGCTCCCGGCACATTAACCCCTGGCACACCGCGATCAAATATGATCGCGGTGTACCCGGGGCACAGGGGAGGATCGCGCAGGGTGGGGGCTCCCTGCGCGCTCCCCTGAGACCCTCAGAGCAGCGCGATGTGTCGCGCTGTTCCGAGGGTCCGTCCTCCCTCCAGGTCCCCGGATCCAAGATGGCGCCGGGGTCCTGCAGGGAGGCGGCTTCCTCAGTGCCTGCTGAGAGCAGACTCTGAGGAAGCCTGCAGCGATGCCAGAGCGATCGCTGGTGTGACAGAGTGCTGTGCACACTGTCACACCAGCGATCTGCTAAAGTACAGTGATGTCCCACCCTGGGACAAAGTAAAAAAGTAAAAAAAATAAAAATAAAAAGTGGTAAAAAAAATAAAAAAAATAAAAAATACTCCCCAATAAATTCATTCTTTCCTGTAAATAAAAAAAATAAAACAATAAAAGTACACATATTTGGTATCGCCGCGTCCGTAACGACCCCCATATAAAACTGTCCCACGAGTTAACCCCTTTAGTGAACCCCTTAAAAAAAAAAAAGAAAACGAAGCAAAAAATCAATGCTTTATCATCATACCGCTGAACAAAAAGTGGAATAACACGCGATCAAAAAGACCGAGATAAATAAACCATGGTACCGCTGAAAACGTCATCTTGTCCCGCAAAAAACGAGCCATCATACAGCATCATCAGTGAAAAAATAAAAAAGTTATAGCTCGCAGAATAAAGCGATGCAAAAAGTCTAAGTTACTTACCGTTAACGGTATTTTTCGAAGTCCATGACAGCACTACAGAGAGGGATCCGCCCCTTAGGAACAGGAAACCTACAGATATAAAAGGGCGGCACCTCTCCCACACATCAGTTGGATTACAGAGCATAAGAGGACATCAAGGTTAAATGGTATACAGCAAAAAATTTTATGCATCACACAGTAACATTAATCAATTGTTTATTACATGTGGACTACATAAGCGGAAGAAGTGCACATAGAACCTGGGTGGGAATGTAAGGGTGCTGTCATGGACTTCAAAAAATACCGTTAACGGTAAGTAACTTAGACTTTATTCGAACGTCCATGACAGCACTACAGAGAGAATTACAGAGAGTAATAACTACTTAGGGAGGGACTACTGCCTGCAGCACCCTTAGTCCGAAAGAAAGGTCTGAGGAAGCACCCAAATCTAATCTATAATGAGTGTAAAACGTGTGTGGAGAAGACCACGTAGCTGCCTTACATATCTGGTCAATCGAGACTTCTGCCCTTTCTGCCCATGAAGTCGCCACAGCTCGAGTGGAATGCGCCCTTAGCCTCTCAGGTGGCTGCTTGCCCCTCGAGGTGTATGCCAGAGAAATTGCTTCCCTAATCCATCTGGCCAATGAGCTCTTTGTTAATCTACGGCCTTTGTTAATTCCTTGAAAAGAGACAAACAATGCATTGTCCCTTTTCCAGGGATCAGTGACTGCCAAATATTGCAGCAGACATCTTCTAACATCTAAAGTATGAAGTTTCATCTCTTTTTGATTAGATGGATTAGGGATGAACGAAGGGAGAATAATTTCCTGTGTTCTGTGGAAAGCGGAAGACACCTTAGGTAGGTATGCCGGATCCGGCTAAGTATTATCCTGTCATTCAGGACCTGAGTGTAAGGAGATAGTCTAGATAGTGCCTGGATGTCACTTACCCTCCTAGCCGAGGTTAATGCTACCAGGAAAGCGGTCTTAAGGGAAAGAATTTTTATTGATGCTGCTGATATAGGTTCAAAAGGGGGCTCTGTTAAAGCAGTGAGAACAAGATTTAAGTCCCATGGCATGATTCTCACCTTCACTATGGGTCTCGACCTACCCGCAGCTTTAATGAATCTACTGACCCAGTAATTATTTGCGATGTTGCAACTAAAGAGTGCCCCTAAAGCTGAAACTTGCACCTTAAGGGTGCTTGTGGAGAGACCTAAGTCCAGACCCTTTTGTAGGAATTCTAGAATCTGGGTTATCGGTTTGTGTCCCCTGCTACAACCGCCGAGCTCTGAAGAAATTTCTTCCAAATCCTAGCGTAGATCCTAGTTGTAACCTCTTTTCTGCTTTTAAGGAGAGTATTAATTACATTAGCAGAAAACCCCTTATCTGTCAGCAGCGACCGTTCAAAATCCACGCCGTCAGGTGGAGGCCCGCTACTCGAGGATGGTAGACTGGACCTTGGGAGAGCAGATCGGGAATGTCCGGCAGGACCCACGGGTCGGCTATCGACATGTTTCTGAGACATGAAAACCATGCCCTCCTGGGCCAAAAAGGAGCGATTAATATTATCCTCGCCCTGTCCTTCCTGACCTTCCTCAATACTAGGGGGAGTAAGGACAGGGGAGGGAAGGCGTAGGCTAGATTGAAATCCCACTGTAATAGAAGAGCGTCCACTGCCAGAGGGCGTTCTTTGGGATTCAGAGAGCAGAACTGTCTCACTTTCCTGTTGCTTTTGGTAGCAAAGAGATCTACTTCCGGTAGACCCCATTTCCGCACAATTAGGTCGAAGATGGAAGTCTTTAATGACCACTCTCCTTGGCTCAGGAGATTGCGGCTTAAGAAGTCCGCCTTGGTATTTTCTTCTCCCCTTATATGTAGAGCCGTTAGAGAAAGAAAGTGACGTTCTGCTATCTGAAGTAGGCGCCTTGCCACTTCCATGAGAGGACCGGAACGAGTACCACCCTGGTGGTTGATGTATGCGACTGTGACCCGATTGTCGGAGAGCACTCGAACGTGGTGACCCTGTAGATAGACAAGGAGTTTTTTAATCGCTAGCTCTACCGCTGCTAATTCCTTCATATTAGAAGACATTTGAATTTGATCCTGCTCCCATGAGCCCTGAACCATAACGTCCCCCATATGAGCCCCCCACCCAGAGGGGCTAGCATCTGTTGTGACTATTCGGGATATGTCATATTCCCAGGGAACCCCCTTAGACAGGTTTGTCTCATTCTTCCACCAATCCAGGATCTTATAGCAGCCTGGGACAAGGATAGCTGGCCTTCCAGGTAACCACCTAGCAAATTTTGATACAGCAAGACCTCAGCTTGCAGTGCCCTTGTGTGAAATTGGGCCCACCGAACCGCGGGAATGCAGGACGAGAGGGAGCCCAAAAGAGACATGGCCTTCCTAAGCGACATGGAGGGGTTACAGGAAGCGTTTAGGACCTGGTACCGTAAGCGAATTAACTTGTCTGACGGTAAACTACAGTTCTGATTTTGTGAATCCAGAATTAGCCCTAGAAATTGCTGAACCCTCATTGGATTCAAACGAGACTTTTTGGTATTTATTAGCCATCCCAGCCGCTCTAAGGTAGAAATCGCTCTTTTCAGTTGCTCTAGGCAATGCTCTGCCGTCTTTCCTATGATAAGAAAGTCGTCAAGGTAGGGGACTATGAGCATATTTGATTCACGTAAGTGGGCCATGACCTCCGACATAACCTTAGTGAATACTCGTGGGGCAACCGCCAAGCCAAAGGGAAGGGCGCTAAATTGAAAATGTCGCAGTGATTCCCCCATCTGGATTGCTACTCTGAGGAAACGCTGATGCTCCATATGGATCGGTATGTGGTAATAAGCGTCTTTCAGATCTAACACCACCATAAAGCAATTTTCAAACAGAAGCTTTATTGCTGAGCTGACCGTTTCCATTTTAAATGGGTGAATAATCAGGAATTTATTGAGGGCTTTCAAATTAATAATTGTTCTAAAAGACCCATCCAGTTTATGGATCAAAAACAGAGGGGAGTAAAACCCCTTACCCCGCTCTGCTTCTGGCACCTCCACTAAGACATTCTTAGCGCAAAGCTCCTGAACCTCCAACTCTAGAGCGGCCTGCTCCGATGGCGATGACCTGAGTGGGGTAATTTTAAAGTTATCCCAAGGTACCGAGGAGAATTCTAACCGCAGCCCTGTAGCTATGATGTTAAGGATCCAGCTACTGTTTGAGATTTCCGACCAGGCCGGGTAGAAGGCCTTCAATCTGCCTCCTACCGGCATTGCTAGTCATTGCGAGGGTTTTTTTGTTTCCCTAGGTGGACCTCTAAACATAAACCCTGTACCTCTTCGCCTCTTTTCATCCCATTTGGCTCGTTCCCTGGACGACCTTCGGTAGCTGAACCTCCTTCTGCTGAAAGGTCTTTTATAGGAAGGGGTTGATAGACTGGGAAACTTTTTCTTGTCGTCCCCTGCCTTTTCTAAAAGTTCGTCCAGGACCGGGCCAAAAAGATATTCGCCGTCACACGGAATGGAGCAGAGGCGAGATCTGGCTTGAATATCGCCCGGCCAACATTTCAGCCATAATGCCCTTCGTGCTGCATTAGACAGCCCTGCCGCTCTGGCAGCCATTCTTACTGAGTCCGCTGAGGAATCAGCTAGGAAAGCCGCCGCATTCTGAATTATTGGCAAGGTCTTCCGAATTGTCCCCCTGGAGGTTCCATCTGTTAACTGGGAAGCTAACTGGTCTAGCCAGACCATCAATGACCTGGCTGCGCAAGTGGCTGCAACTGCCGGCCTCAGGGCACCTGCCGACATCTCCCATGTGCCTTTCAAGAAGGAGTCTGCCTTCCTGTCTAGTGGATCTTTCAAAGACCCCATATCATCAAATGGGATGGAGGATTTTTTAGAAGCCTTCGCCACTGCTGCATCCAGCTTCGGGGCCTTATCCCATCTACCCGTCAGGGGATCTTCAAAGGGATATCTCCGTTTAAACGCTTGGGGTAAGGAGCCTCTTTTTTCAGGCTTCTTCCCCTCTGGTCTTCTACCCCCATGGTGGACCTAACTGATTTGACAAATTTGTCCATCTGGTCCAAGGGAAAACAAAAACGGATAGCGTCTTCCGTAGAAGACGAGGAGGAAGCCGAAGAGGAAGGCGAGGAGGGTCCTGACACAACTTCACCCCTATCATGGGCGGCAGGTGACTCTGAATCAGATAAAACTGGTACATTTCTACGCCTGGAAAATTCTCCGTGTCTTGAGGACGCTTTCAACTCTGCTCTTATTATCTCCTTCAGGCTTTCGGTGAAATCTGGAGTCTCCTCCGCTATCTAAAAAGGGAAGGGGCATAGGGGGGGGTTTACTATGTCATCCCATGCCCCTGCCCTTCCCCTAAAAAATGCCCTACCGTCTGTTGCATGCACGGCTGGCACAACCTCTTAGGGCAAGCGTCAGGCAGAGGGCAAGCGCAAAAGGCACATTCCCTGTGCTTGCTTTTCACCGAACACTTCTTCCCCTAGTAACAGACACAAAATGGGGAAAAAACTGTATTACTGGGTATTCTAAATCTGACGATCTCTTACCCAGATTGTACAGCAGTAGGTACCGGATCACGGGGAGGGGGCTTTTTCCCAGCTGCGGAACTTCTGCGGCTGGTGCTCCTGGCCATTGAAGAGGAGCGCTCTGTCTGCTGCTGCTGGCTCTCCTGTTGCACCGAGGGAGCCTCTGCAGTGTCCATCGTAAAAAAAATGGGGCAGAAGCGCTTTACCTCTTTCCTAGGCTCCTTATATCCTCCCCCGGATATCCGGATCAGCAGGTCTGGCCAGGGGTCCACCCCCTCCTACTCCCCGCCCCACGGCCCCCCCCGCACCTCCCCGCCATCCCCACAGCAGGCGCCGTCCGATGATGCAGCCGCCAAAATTTTCAAAAACGCCGGCCGGCGTCTCACTTCCGGTTCCGGTGGTGGAGACTCCGCCCCCTTTTTTCCCCCGCTCGCACGGACCCCACCATACCGATGGAGGTAAGCATAATCCCCCGCTGCATCGCCCCTCCGAGCGGAGATCTCCCCGACCCCAGCCGCGCTGCTGCAACAGCGGCGCACGACTGAATTTTCAAAAACCCCGCCGCGCCGTCCATAGCCGTGACGCGCGGCGGGAAATTCAAAACCGCCCGCCGCGCCGTCCATAGCAGCGACGCGCGGCGGGAAATTCAAAAAAACCTCCGCCGCGCTATCCATAACAGTGACGCGCGGCGGGAAATTCAAAAAACCCCCGCCGCGCCGTTCACAGCAGTGACGCGGCGGGAAATTCAAATTTTTAAAAAAAAAAAATTTTTTTTTTTTTTTTTTTAAAATCACGGCTGCACCCTCAAGAGGCCCCCACCATGACAGGACCACAGGAGAGGACAGGGAGAAGGCATCGGGACCAGGGAGAGGGGGGGAATACTTACCTACCGGCGCTGGCTGGGAGACAGAGATCCTCTGGATACTGCTCCACCTGCTCCGCACACTGCCGTGGAATCCTACCCGGACCCACCGTGGCGCTTCCAGGGGCTCCGCACCGGCCGAGGTAGGAGATCCCCCCCGCTACCTGGGTCGACCGGCCGGCCTGGGTCCTCCTGAAGATCTTCATCTGTAGGAAACCCGTCCTTTAGGAACAGGAAACCAACTGATGTGTGGGAGAGGTGCCGCCCTTTTATATCTGTAGGTTTCCTGTTCCTAAGGGGCGGATCCCCTCTCTGTAGTGCTGTCATGGACGTTCGAATAAATAATAATTTTTTATATAAAATTGTTTTCATTCTATAAAAGCGCCAAAACATAAAAAAAATGAATAAATGAGGTATTGCCGTAATCGTACTGACCCGAAGAATAAAACTGCTTTATCAATTTTACCACACGCGGAACGGTATAAACGCCTCCCCCAAAAGAAATTCATGAATTGCTGATTTTTGTTCATTCTAACCTCCCAAAAATCGAAATAAAAAGCGATCAAAAAATTTCACGTGCTCAAAAATGGTACCAATAAAAACGTCACCTCGTCCCCAAAAATAAGACCTCACATAACTCTGTGGGCCAAAATATGCAAAAATTATAGCTCTCAAAATGTGGTGATGCAAAAAACTATTTTTTGCAATAAAAAGCGTCTTTTAGCGTGACAGCTGCCAATCATAAAAACCCGCTATAAATAGTAAATCAAACCCCCCTTTATCACCCCCTTAGTTAGGGAAAAATAATAAAATTAAAAAAATGTATTTATTTCCATTTTCCCGTTAGGGTTAGGGTTGCGGCTAAAGTTAGGGTTAGGGTTGGCGCTAATGTTAGGATTAGGATAAGGGTTGGGATTACGGTTAGGGGTGTGTTAGGGTTAGGTTTGTGGTTAGGGTTGGGACTAGGGTTAGGGGTGTGTTTGGGGTTAGGGTTGGAGTTAGAATTGGAGGGTTTCTGCTGTTTAGGCACATCAGGGGCTTTCCAAATGTGACATGGCGTCTGATCTCAATTCCAGCCAATTCTGCGTTGAAAAAGTCAAATGGTGCTCCTTCACTTCTGAGCTCTGCCATGCGCCCAAACAGTAGTTTACTCCCGCATATGGGGTATCAGCGTACTCTGGACCACAAGAGTTATTGTGCAATTTGTCCTATTTCTCCTGTTACACTTGGGAAAATAAAAAACTGGGGGCGACAAAATCATTTTTGTAAAAAAAAAATTATTTTTTTTGTTTTTACGGCTGTATGTTATAAAACTTCTGTGAAGCACTTGGGGCTTCATAGCGCTGACAACACTTCTAGATAAGTTCCTTGTGGTCTATTTTCAAAATGGGTCACTTGTGGGGGTTTCACTGTTTAGGCGCATCAGGGGCTCTCCAAATGTGACATGACGCCCCCAGACCATTCCATCAAGTCTGCAATTCAAAACATCACTACTTCCCTCGAGCCCAGACGTGCACCCATACAGTCGTTTCTCCACTATTGGTATCAGGTACTCAGGACAAATTGGACACAAATTTTAGGGTCCAATTTCTCCTGTTACCTTGTGAAATAAATATTGGGGCGAAAAAATCATTTTTGTAAAAAAAAAAAGGATTTTTATTTTATGGCTGTACGTTATAAACTTCTGTGAAGCACTTGGGTTCAAAGTACTCACCACACATTAGATAAGTTCCTGTGGTCTATTTTCCAAAATGGGTCACTTGTGGGGGTTTCCACTGTTTAGGCGCATCAGGGCTCTCCAATGCGACATCACTCCCAGACCATTCATCAAAGTCAACCAAAACTCACTACTTCCCTTCCGAGCCCGACGTGCGCCCATACAGTAGTTTACTCCCACATATTGGGTATCAGCTACTCAGGACAAATTGGACAACAACTTTTGGGTCCAATTTCTCCTGTTACCCTTGTGAAAATAAAATATTGGGGGCGAAAAAATCATTTTTGTAAAAAAAAAAAAGAGATTTTTTATTTTACGGCTGTACGTTATAAACTTCTGTGAAGCACTTTGGGGTTCAAAGTGCTCACCACACATCTAGATAAGTTCCTTGAGGGGTCTAGTTTCCAAAATGGTGTCATTTGTGGGGGGTTTCCACTGTTTAGGCAGATCAGGAGCTCTCCAAACACGACATGGCATCCAGCCAATTCTGCGTTGAAAAAGTCAAACGGCGCTCCTTCCCTTCGAAACTCTGCTATGCACCCAAACAGTGGTTTACTCCCACATATGGGGTATCAGCGCACTCAGGACAAATTGCACAATAACTTTTGGAGTCTTGTTACCTTTGGGAAAATAAAAATTGGGGTGAAAAGATCATTTTGTGGAAAAAAATATGATTTTTTAATTTTATGGCTCTACGTTATAAACTTGTGTGAAGCACTTGGGGGTTCAAATTGCTCACCAAAGATCTATATAAGTTCCTTAGGGGGTCTAGTTTCCCAAATGGGGTCACTTGTGGGGGGTTTCCACTGTTTAGGCACAGCAGGGGCTCTCCAAATGCAACATGGCGTCCAATCTCAATTCCAGCCAATTTTGGTATCAGCGTACTCAGGACAAATTGGTCAACAAATTTTGTGGTCCAATTTCTCCTGTTTCCCTTGGGAAAATAAAAAATTAGTGACTAAGAGATAATTTTTGTGGGAAAAAAAATAGGATTTTTTATTTTCATGCCCGGGCATTATAAACTTGTGTGAAGCACTTGGGGGTTCAAAGTGCTCACCAAAGATCTAGATAAGTTCCTTAGGGGGTCTAGCTTCCAAAATGGGGTCACTTGTGGGGGGTTTCCACTGTTTAGGCTCATCTGGGGCACTACAAACGGAACATGACCCCATCAATGCTTGCATTCCAAAACGTTACTGCTTCCTTTCCAAGCCCTGCCGTGCGCCCAAACAGTTTTCTCCCCCACATATGGGGTATCAGCGTACTCAGGACAAATTGGACAACAACTTTTGGGGTCCAATTTCCTTGGGAAAAATCAAAAATTTGGGACTAAAAAATCATTTTTGTGGAAAATTGTTTGTTTTTTTTTTCACACCCAGGCATTATAAACTTTTGTGAAACACTTTGGGGTTCAAAGTGCTCACAACAGATCTTGATAAGTTCCTTAGGGGGTCTAGTTTCCAAAATGGTGTCACTTGTGGGGGTTTCCACTGTTTAGGCATATCAGGGGCTCTCCAAACACGACATGGCGTCCAATCTCAATTCCAGCCAATTTTAGTTTGAAAAAGTCAAATGGCACTCCTTCCCTTATGAGCTCTGCCGTGTGCCCAAACAGTGGTTTTCCCCACATATGAGGTATTGTGGCTAAAAAGTTAAATATTAATTTTTTCCTTCCACATTGCTTCAGCTCCTGTGAAGCACCTGAAGGGTTATTAAACTTCTTGAATATGGTTTTGAGTACCTTGAGGGGTGCAGTTTTTAGAATGGTGTCACTTTTGGGTATTTTCTGCCATATAGACCCCTCAAAGTGACTTCAAATGTGAGGTGGTCCCTAAAAAAATGACTTTGTAAATTTTGTTGTAAAAATGAGAAATCACTGGTCAACTTTTAACCCTTATAATTTCCTAACAAAAAAAAATTTTGGTTCCAAAATTGTGCTGATGTAAAGTAGACATGTGGGAAATGTTATTTCTTAACTATTTTGTGTGACATATCTCTCTGTTTTAAGGGAAAAAAAATTCAAAGTTTGAAAATTGCAAAATTTTCTAAATTTTCGCCATATTTGCATTTTTTTCAAAAATAAACGCAAAGTATATCGAAGAAATTTTACCACTAACATGAAGTACAATATGTCACGAGAAAACATTCTCAGAATCGCGAAGATCCGTTGAAGCGTTCCAGAGTTATAACCTCATAAAGAGACAGTGGTCAGAATTGTAAAAATTGGCCCGGTCATTAACATGCAAACCACCCTTTGGGTGAAGGGGTTAATATATTAACCTTCAGATAGTATTAAGAAAAAGGGGCATATCCAATAATTATATTAGTGTCGGGGTCGTTACGACAAACCACTCGTCCTCCAGTCACTCCAAATTCAGGCTATGAGCATGGGTTAACCATTCAAAGAATGAGTCAGACAAAGTTTCTGGTTCAATCTCAGTGCATGCTCTGTACTGCTACTGGCATCAGTAAGGGCTCAGCAACTGCAACTTTATTCCCTGAACACAATCTTTTGTACGCAAGAATATAGGCAGTGCTTAGGAAGGAAAGGGCTGGGTAAGGGAAAGGGGTTAGCCATATATGTCCATGTCTGGTATTCTGCCATCTGGATTGGTTCCACTGTTCCTTAGATCTTCTTCTAAGTCCTCCCTTCATCGTCATCCTTAAGTTTCATTTTCACAGAGAATCGATACTGCTTTTCTTGTATATCACGTGGTTTCTCAGTTCCCAAAGGTGGGGGCAGACACCGGTGCATCATAGTATAAGTCACAAAGGAAAACTTATTGTTTCAGCAAAGCAAAGGAAGCTAGACAGTACAAAACATATAAAAATATATATATTGTCCCTGACATTAGGATTGCTGAAAAGTGAAAAGCTATTGCCAACCATATAGGCAGACCTCCCACTATTTAGAAGATTAAAGCTATCACTTGCCAATATAATTTAACTAAATCTTATTTGCGTTCTAGATGATTGTAGTTAAAGACAAAATTATAAGTATACCTGAGGCCATAGTTCCCATGTATAGGAGCAGATGAACACCACAGCACCCTGCTCAGCTGCACCTCGACGCGCGCCGTCTAGGCTTCGTCAGGAGGTGTCAGATGTTGTCCTTGGTTGGATCTGCATTCAGGACTAGAAATGAGCAAATTTGTTCTGATTTTGTCCCCGAATCTGATTTTGACATATTCGAGCCATGTTCGAACACTGTGCCGAATGTTTGTCTTATGATCGGTTCCAAACATATTCGGTAATTTCTACTCCCATTGACTCTAATGACGTTCGGCAGTGTTTGACGAATATTGCAAAAACAATTTTCGATTCGATCATATTCAGAACCGAATCCGAACAAATTCGCTCATCTCTATTCAGGACCCCAGTGCAGCAAAGCTACATTGCTAACCACTTAAGACCCACGGATGGGTCTTCATTTGTCCTACTTACATATGTGGTGGTAATTATTACCTTTTTTCACCTTTGGATATCCCCATTGTTAGTTATTATTCATTTCCCATGTGTGTACTTACTTTTGAGTTTCTCTTTCTAACCACTGAGCCACCATACCCCCTTGTTATAATAAGCCCCCTGCTATAATAAGCCCCACCACCAAATAATTTGCCCCATTATGTGCTCCATTTGGCGTTTTCCTCCTGGCTGCTGTTATCTCATCTTCTGCACCTTGCTCTTCTGTAACAGGGTCTGTCCCCGATTTTATTGGGGGTCTTCCTTGTATTTTTCTGGTGCAGGGTCCAATCAGTTCCTAGTCTGTTAAAATGCTTGCTCCCCATTTTTAAATTCAGCTTTTTTTCCTGACCTTGAACAATTGTCTACTGCCAGCCCTGACTTCTGTCAGATCCATACTTACTCATATTCCTCTGTTTCTACTTTTGAAATATGTGACGAGCTTTCCTCCCATTCTGTACTGGTATTTGGAAACTCCACATCGTCTTCGCTGTTGCTGACAGAGACCAATCCAGGGATAACACCTTTTGGATTTGCTATTGAAAAAGTGTAAACATTTTTGAAGAGCTTAATCCTTAGACAACACTTTCTTGCACATCCATCACTCATATCCGCTATTGCTCTAGTGGGTCCATGTTTCCTGTTATTGATACTAAATAACATACTTTTAAGTAGTGCATATATTATCACAGCAACATGAACAATGTTTACTGCCATATACTAGACAGGTAAATACAATTCTGGATTAGAACAGTTATAAGGAGAATAAAAACAATTAAACCAAAAGACTCACACGTAACGCTTTTCTCATTTCAGTCACTGTCTTTTTCTTTGTCCCAGACCAATATGAAGGTTTCCTCAAGCTATGAGGAATTTCTATAGACTTTATGTAAGGCATTTTTAGTTGTTTTTTACCCAATATTATGCACATGACATCCACAATTTCCATTATACCAGACAAAATGCTCCTGTGTCAGCCACATTGCCTACGCAACAGCCAAGTCATATACCAATAGCAAGGAACCCAATGACAGATTGATCATTTGGCAAACAGGTATTTCTCTTTCTCTGTAAGCATATATGCCTGGCTTGAATGAACATTTTAATAAGAGTCTTATGTGGCTTACATTACTGGCATCTTTATTCAGTAGGGTTAATATAACTTTGAAACTTTCAAACTTGCCATAATGTATGACAGAGAGAGAGAGAGAGAAAGAGCGAGCTGTGGAAAAAAAAACGCTGCAAATCTGCGCGCATTTTTCCACAGCATGTGCACCGCATTTCTTCATTTCCCATTGACTAACATTGGTTGTGCACTACGTGTGTCAAAAAATGCTGCGGATCCGCATCAAAATCTGTAACGTGTGTACATACCCTTACAAGTGTTATTTGCCTTCTCCCTTATTAACCCCTTAATCCCATTGGACGTACTATTCCGTCCATGTGACCTGGTACTTAATTCCCATGGACGGAATAGTACGTCCAGGGCGATCAGCTGCGCTCCCGGGGGAGTGCAACTGATCGCAGCCGGGTGTCAGCTGATTATCACAGCTGACACCCAGCCCTATGTGCCAGGAGCGGTCACGGACTGCTCCCGGCACATTAACCCCTGGCACACTGCGATCAAACATGATCGCGGTGTACCGGGGCACAGGAGAGCATCGCGCAGGGAGGGGGCTCCCTGCGCGCTCCCCTGATACCCTCAGAACAGCGCGATGTGTCACGCTGTTCTGAGGGACTCTCCTTACTGCAGGACCCCGGATCCAAGATGGCTGCCGGGTCCTGCAGGGAGGCGGCTTCCTCAGTGCCTGCTGAGAGCAGGCACTGAGAAGCCTGCAACAGTGCCAGAGCGATCGCTGGTGTGAGAGGGTGCTGTGCACCCTCTCACACCAGCGATCTGACCCTACACAGTGATGTCCCACCCTGGGACAAAGTAAAAATGTAAAAAAAATAAAAATAAGAAGAGTAAAAAAAAAATCCTAAATAATGAAAAAAAAAAAAAAAAAACAAGTCTAAAAAACAATGATTTATCATCATACCGACGAACAAAAAGTGGAATAACACGCGATAAAAAGACGGATATAAACAAACATGGTACCGCTAAAAACGTCATCTTGTCCCGCAAAAAACGAGCCGCCATATAGCATCATCAACGAAAAAATAAAAAAGTTATAGCTCACAGAATAAAGCGATGCAAAAATAATTATTTTTTATATATAATCGTTTTAATTGTATAAAAGCGCCAAAACATAAAAAAAATAATACAAATGAGGTATCGCTGTAATCGTACTAACCCGAAGAATAAAACCGTATTATCAATTTTACCACACGTGGAACGGTTATAAACGCCCCTCCCCCAAAAGAAACTCATGAATTGCTGGTTTTTGTTCATTCTGCCTCCCAAAAATCGTAATAAAAAGCGATCAAAAAATGTCATGTGTCCAAAAATGGTACCAATAAAAACATCGCCTCGTCCCGCAAAAAATAAGACCTCACATGACTCTGTGGGCCAAAATATAGAAAAATTATAGCTCTCAAAATGTGATAATGCAAAAACTACTTTTTGCAATAAAAAGCGTCTTTTAGCGTGTGACAGCTGCCAAACATAAAAACCCGCTATAAATAGTAAGTCAAACCCCCCTTTATCCCCCCCTTAGTTAGGGAAAAATAAGAAAATTAAAAAAATGTATTTATTTCCATTTTCCCATTGGGGTTAGGGTTAGGGTTGGGGCTAAAGTTAGGGTTAGGGTTGGGACTAGGGTTACGGGTGTGTTAGGGTTAGGTTTGTGGTTAGGGTTATGATTAGGGTTGAAATTAGTGTTAGGGGTGTGTTGGGGTTAGGGTTGGAGTTAGAATTGGGGGGTTTCCACTGTTTAGGCACATCAAGGGCTCTCCAAATGTGACATGGCGTCTGATCTCAATTCCAACCAATTCGGTGTTGAAAAAGTCAAACGGTGCTCCTTCCCTTCTGAGCTCTGCCATGCGCCCAAACAGTAGTTTACCCCCACATATGGGGTATCTGCATACTCAGGACAAATTGCACAACAACTCTTGGGGTCCAATTTTTTCTGTTACCCTTGGGAAAATAAAAAATTGGGGGCGAAAAAATCGTTTTTGTAGAAAAAAATATGATTTATTATTTTTATGGTTCTACGTTATAAACTTCTGTGAAGCACTTAGGGGTTCAAAGTTCTCACCATACATCTAAATAAGTTACTTTGGGGGTCTAGTTTCCAAAATGGGGTCACTTTGGGGGGTTTCCACTGTTTAAGCACATCAGGGGCTCTCCAAACGCGACATGACACCCGCAGACCATTCCATCAAAGTCTGCATTACTAAACGTCACTACTTTTATTCCGAGCCCCAACGTGCGCCTACAGAGTAGTTTTCTCCCACATATAGGGTATCAGCGTACTCGGTACAAATTGGACAACAACTTTTGGGGTCCAATTTTTCCCCTTACCCTTGGGAAAATAAAAAATTGGTGACTAAAAGATCATTTTTGTGGGAAAAAATTGGATTTTTTATTTTCATGCCCGGGCATTATAAACTTGTGTGAAGCACTTGGGGGTTCAAAGTGCTCACCACATATCTATAAGTTCTAGGGGGTCTAGTTTCCAAAATGGGGTCACTTTGGGGGGTTTCCACTGTTTAAGCACATCAGGGGCTCTCCAAACGCGACATGACACCCGCAGACCATTCCATCAAAGTCTGCATTACTAAACGTCACTACTTTTATTCCGAGCCCCAACGTGCGCCTACAGAGTAGTTTTCTCCCACATATAGGGTATCAGCGTACTCGGTACAAATTGGACAACAACTTTTGGGGTCCAATTTTTCCCCTTACCCTTGGGAAAATAAAAAATTGGTGACTAAAAGATCATTTTTGTGGGAAAAAATTGGATTTTTTATTTTCATGCCCGGGCATTATAAACTTGTGTGAAGCACTTGGGGGTTCAAAGTGCTCACCACAGATCTAGATAAGTTCCTAAGGGGGTCTAGTTTCCAAAATGGGGTCACTTGTGGGGGGTTTCCACTGTTTAGGAACATCAGGGACTCTGCAAACGGAACATGACCCCCATCAAAGTCTGCATTCCAAAACATCAACACTTCCTTTCCGAGCCCTGCGTGCATCCAAACAGTATTTCTCCCCCACATATGTACTCAGGATAAATTGGACAACAACTTTTGGGGTCCAATTTCCTTGGGAAAAATCAAAAATTGGGGACTAAAAAATCATTTTTGTGGAAATTTTTTTTTTTTTCACACCCAGGCATTATAAACTTTAGTGAAACACTTGGGGGTTCAAAGTCCTCACAACAGATCTAGATAAGTTCCTTAGGGGGTCTAGTTTCCAAAATGGTGTCACATGTGGGGGGTTTCCACTGTTTAGGCACATTAGGGGCTCTCGAAACGCGACATGGCGTCCAATCTCAATTCCAGCCAATTTTGGTTTGAAAAAGTCAAACGGCGCTCCTTCCCTTCCAAGCCCTGACGGGTGCCCAGACAGTGGTTTTCCCCCACATATGGGGTATCGACGTACTCAGGAGAAATTGCACAACAACTTTTTCTGTCCATTTTCTCCTTTTACACTTGTTAAAATAAAAAAATTGTTTGTAAAAGATCATTTTTGTGACTAAAAAGTTAAATGTTCATTTTTTCCTTCCAAGTTGCTTCAGCTCCTGTGAAGCACCTGAAGGGTTAATAAACTTCTTGAATGTGGCTTTGAGTACCTTGAGGGGTGCAGTTTTTAGAATGGTGTCACTTTTGAGTATTTTCTGCCATATAGACCTCTTAAAGTGACTTCAAATGTGAGATGGTCCCTAAAAAAATGGTTTTGTACAATTTGTTGTA
This sequence comes from Oophaga sylvatica, assembly GCA_033576555.1. Lineage (NCBI taxonomy): Eukaryota > Metazoa > Chordata > Amphibia > Anura > Dendrobatidae > Oophaga > Oophaga sylvatica. The sequence continues at coordinate 186,098,755 of JARQOD010000001.1, read as the reverse complement.
AAAATGATAAATCGCTGGTCAACTTTTAACCCTTATAACTTCGTAGCAAAAAAAAAATTTGGTTTCAAAATTGTGCTGATGTAAAGTAGACATGTGGGAAATGTTATTTATTAACTATTTTGTGTGACATATTTCTCTGTTTTAAGGGAATAAAAATTAAAAGTTTGAAAATTGCAAAATTTTCAAAATTTTCGCCATATTTCCATTTTTTTTCATAAATAACCGCAAATTATATCGAAGAAATTTTACCACTATCAGGAAATACAATATGTCACGAGAAAACAATCTCAGAATCGTGAAGATCCATTGAAGCGTTCCAGAGTTATAGCCTCATAAAGAGACAGTGGTCAGAATTGTAAAAATTGGCGCGGTCATTAAAGTGCAAACCACCCTTGGGGGTTAAGGGGTTAAAGGACATTGAATCTAGAGAATGACACAAGTAAAAAAGTTAAACAAAATTCAGTCTTAAAAGAGATAGCTCCAACTCAGTTTCCTGAAAGAAATAAAAAACTAAAAATGAAATCATTGTTGGAAGTTTGTTTCTATTAGATTTGTTTAAACAAAAATGTTTACAGCCTGCAGTTGTATAATATACAGTATACTAGGTCTCACTGGCAAGACTTGGCGGGATTTGCTGTAATCCCACTGAAAAGAAAAAATATTATCCAAAGATGTTTGATGTAGGTGGTATAGTGAATTAAAAAAGCCATTATTAAAGTAATATACAGTATGTCATTTTCAGCATAACCATATCTTAGTACATGGACCTCTGCAGGGTGCATCACAGATGTTTAGAACACTATAGTGTTTATATGCGTTACTTATGAACATCTACTATTAAAGCTTGAGTGTTGTGGATGTAGTCACTTCGTGAACATTTCACTTGGAGCAAAAAAATGGACAATGAACTTAAAGATTGTGTTATTCACTCATAATGACCCTCATTCTTTTGATCCTTTAAAAACATGGCCTTAAAGACTGGTGAATTTCGCTTTATATTTGCCTCTCCTCTTTACAGCAGCTATAACTTTTTTTTGTCACTGATGATGCTTTGTTTTATGTAGTACAAATTGAATTATTTTGGGGTTACAAATAAATTACCGTGTAATGTACCGTATTTTCAGATTAAAAGACTCACGTTTAACTCCCAAATTTGGAGTGAAAATGGAAGTGCATCTTATATTCCGAATGTAGCTTACCAGCTGCGGTGGAACGGGGTCCCAGGGTCACTACTGCAGGAAGCTTCTGGTGGCGGCAGGAGTGGGGCGATGCTGCAGTTCGGCAGAGCCACCGCACCACTGACCACCACTTCCTACCAACCTGGGGCCCACAGCACTGCCCCACTGCTACCACTGCCGAACACCACCTCCTATCAGCCTGGGGACGGCAGCATCACCTGCCTCTGCCACCACCAACTTCCTGCAGCAGCGACCTTGCCACCTGGGATCCCTGTCTGTCCACCGCCAGCGCCCCCCAGGTAAGCTACTGTAAAAATGGATTATAAGACGCACAACCATTTTATTTAAAAAAAAAATCCTATTCTCCCCCTAAAAATCTTGGGGTGTCTTATAATATGGTGCATCTTGCAATCCCCAAAATATGATGTATATTTTTTTTGCAAAAATAGAACAAATATGCATTTCTTCAACTTAAATGTACTGTATTGGGATTTTATGTGATATACCAACACAAAGTAGTAAGTATTTGTGAAGTGTAGAGAATGATAAATTGTTTTCTAACTATTTTAACCCCTTAAAGACCAAGCCATTTTGTAGGTTAAAGACCAGGCCAATTTTTACAATTCTGACCACTGTCTCTTTATGAGGTTATAACTCTGGAACGCTTCAACGGATCTTGGCGATTCTGAGACTGTTTTCTCGAGACATATTGTACTTCATGATAGAGGTAAAATTTCTTCAATATAACTTGCGTTTATTTATGAAAAAAACGGAAATATGGCAAAAAGTTTGAAAATTTTGCAATTTTCAAACTTTTAATTTTTATGCCATTAAATCAGAGAGATATGTCACAAAAATTAGTTAATAAATAACATTTCCCACATGTCTACTTTACATCAGCACAATTTTGGAACCAAAATTTTTTTTTGTTAGGAAGTTATAAGTGTTAAAAGTTGACCAGCAATTTCTCATTTTTCCAACAAAATTTACAAAACCATTTTTTTAGGGACCACCTCACATTTGAAGTGAATTTGAGGGGTCAATATGACAGAAAATACCCAAAAGTGACACCATTCTAAAAACTGCACCCCTCAACGTGTTCAAAGCCACATTCAAGAAGTTTATTAACCCTTTAGGTACTTCACAAGAATTGAAGCAATGTGGAAGGAAAAAATTAACATTTAACTTTTTTTCCCAAAATTTTTCTTTCGACACAATTTTTTAACATTTTGTCAAGGGTATCAGTAGAAAATGAACCACAATATTTGTTGTACAATTTCTCCTGAGTACAGCGATACCCCATGTGTGGGGGTAAACCACTATTTGGCCGCATGGCAGAGCTCGGAAGGGAAGCAGTGCCATTTGACTTTTTTGCTGGAATTGAGATTGGACGCCATGTCGCATTTGGAGAGTCCCTGTGTGCCTAAACAGTGGAAACCCCCACAAGTGACCCCATTTTGGAAACTAGACCCCCCAAGTAACTTATCTAAATGTGTAGTGAGAGCTTTGAACCCCCAAGGGCTTCACAGAAGGTTATAACGTAGAGCCGTAAAATTAAAAAATCATATTTTTTCCACAAAAATGATCTTTTCATCCCAATTTTTATTTTCCAAAGGATAAAAGGACCCCAAAAGTTATTGTGCAATTAGTCCTGAGTACGCTGATACCCTACATGTGGGGTGAAACCACTATTTGGGTGCATGGCAGAGCTCGGAAGGGAAGCAGCGCCATTTGACTTTTTTGGCTGGAATTGAGATTGGACGCCATGTCGCATTTGGAGAGCCCCTGTGTGCCTAAACAGTGGAAACCCCCCACAAGTAACCCCATTTTGGAAACTAGACCCCCCAAGTAACTTATCTAGATGTGTAGTGAGAGCTTTGAACCCCAAGGGCTTCACAGAAGGTTATAACGTAGAGCCGTAAAATTAAAAAATCATATTTTTTCCACAAAAATGATCTTTTCATCCCAATTTTTATTTTCCAAAGGATAAAAGGACCCCAAAAGGTATTGTGCAATTAGTCCTGAGTACGCTGATACCCCATATGTGGGGGTAAACCACTATTTGGGTGCATGGCAGAGCTCGGAAGGGAAGCAGCGCCATTTGACTTTTTTGGCTGGAATTGAGATTGGACGCCATGTCGTATTTGGAGAGCCCCTGTGTGCCTAAACAGTGGAAACCCCCCACAAGTAACCCCATTTTGGAAACTAGACCCCCAAGGAACTTATCTACAATGTGTGGTGAGAGCTTTGAACCCCCAAGGGCTTCACAGAAGGTTATAACGTAGAGCTGTAAAATTAAAAAATCATATCTTTTCCACTAAAATGATCTTTCCACCCCCAATTTTTATTTTCCAAAGGGTAAAAGGACCCCAAAAGTTATTGTGCAATTTGTCCTGAGTACGCTTATACCCCATATGTGGGGGTAAACCACTATTTGGGCGCATGGCAGAGCTTGGAAGGGAAGCAGCGCCATTTGACTTTTTTGGCTGGAATTGAGATTGGACGCCATGTCGCATTTGGAGAGTCCCTGTGTGCCTAAACAGTGGAAACCCCCCACAAGTGACCCCATTTTGGAAACTAGACCCCCCAAGGAAATTATCTAGATGTGTGGTGAAAGCTTTGAACCCCCAAGGGCTTCACAGAAGGTTATAACGTAGAGCAGTAAAATTAAAAAATCATATCTTTTCCACAAAAATTATCTTTCCACCCCCAATTGTTATTTTCCAAAGGGTAACAGGACCCCAAAAGTTATTGTGCAATTTGTCCTGAGTACGCTGATACCCCATATGTGGGGGTAAACCACTATTTTGACGCATGGCAGAGCTGGAAAGGGAAGGAGCGCCTTTTTCAAATGCAGATTTTGATGGAATGGTCTGCGGGTGTCATGTCAAGTTTGGAAAGCCCCTGATGTGCCTAAACAGTAGAAACCCCCCACAAGTGACTCCATTTTGGAAACTAGACCCCCCAAGGAACTTATCTAGATGTGTGGTGAGCACTTTGAACCCCCAAGTGCTTCACAGAAGTTTATAACGTAGAGCCATGAAAATAAAAATATCATATTTTTTTCCACAAAAATAATCTTTTTGCCCCCAAATTTTTATTTTTATAAGGGTAACAGGAGAAATAGGACCCCAAAAGCTATTGTGCAATTTGTCCTGAGTACGCTGATATCCCATATGTGGGGGGGAACCACTATTTTGACGCATGGCAGAGCTGGAAAGGGAAGGAGCGCCTTTTTCAAATGCAGATTTTGATGGAATGGTCTGCGGGTGTCATGTCACGTTTGGAAAGCCCCTGATGTGCCTAAACAGTAGAAACCCCCCACAAGTGACTCCATTTTGGAAACTAGACCCCCCAAGGAACTTATCTAGATGTGTGGTGAGCACTTTGAACCCCCAAGTGCTTCACAGAAGTTTATAACGTAGAGCCGTGAAAATAAAAATATCATATTTTTTTCCACAAAAATAATCTTTTTGCCCCCAAATTTTTATTTTTATAAGGGTACAGGAGAAATAGGACCCAAAAGCTATTGTGCAATTTGTCCTGAGTATGCTGATATCCATATGTGGGGGGAACCACTATTTTGACGCATGCAGAGCTCGGAAGGAAGGAGCACCGTTTTTAAATGCAGACTTTGATGAATGGTCTGCGGGTGTCATGTCACGTTTGGAAAGCCCCTGATGTGCCTAAACAGTAGAAACCCCCCACAAGTGACTCCATTTTGGAAACTAGACCCCCCCAAGGAACTTATCTAGATGTGTGGTGAGCACTTTGAACCCCCAAGTGCTTCACAGAATTTATAACGTAGAGCCGTGAAAATAAAAATATCATATTTTTTTCCACAAAATAATCTTTTGCCCCAAATTTTTATTTTTCTAAGGTAACAGGAGAAATAGGGCCCCAAAAGCTATTGTGCATTTTGTCCTGAGTACGCTGATACCCCTATGTGGGGGGGAACCACTGTGATCGCCTTACTGCGATCTTTGGGAGGCACAATGAACAAATCTACAAAAGGTGAAGAATTGGTTTTCTTTTTTACGCCGTTCCTCGTGCGGTATTAGTGATTAGGCGACTTATTCCCGGATCGGTGCGATTACAGCGATACCAGATTTACACCCTTTTTTCATGTTTAGCTTCTGTCACACACTGAAAGATGCTTTTTTTGGAATAATTTTTGTAAGAAATTTTTGCATCGCCGTATTTGAGAGCTATAATTTTTCCATATTTCGGCCGACAGAGTTATCTATGGGCTTATTTTTTGCGGGACGAGCTGACGTATTTATTGGTACCATATTCAGGCACATAACGTTTTTTGATCGTTTCCTATTCCGATTTTTGTGGAATCAGAATGAACAAAAACAGCAATTCAGGAATTGTTTTTTTTTTTTTTTTCCTCCGTTCCGTGTGTGGTAAAATTGATAAAGCAGCTTTATTCTTCGGGTCACTACGGTTACGGCGATTCCTCATTTATATATATTTTTTTTTTATGTTTTGGCGTTTTTTACACAATAAAAAATTTATAGAAAAAAAAATTATTTTTGCATCAGTTTATTCCGCGAGCTATAACTTTTTTATTTTTTTGCTGATGATGCTGTATAGCAGCTTGTTTTTTGCGGGACAAGATGACGTTTTCAGCGGTACCATGATTATTTATATCTGACTTTTGATCGCGTGTTATTGCACTTTTTCCAAGCGGTATATGATACCGCTTGGAAAAAGTATAATTTACTACTTTTTTGTGTTTTTTTTTACAGCTTTCACTGAAGGGCTTAACTAGGGTTACGCTTTTATAGATGGATTTTTACGGACGTGGCGATACCAAACATGTGTATGTTTTGTTTTGTTTTTTTTTTTATTACATAAAAATGTGTATTTTTTAGGGGATTTTTTTTTTAATTATTTTTTAATATTTTTTTTACAATTTTTTTTTAAAAAATGATTTTTTTTAACTTGTCCCTTTATGGACTTTCACTTTTTTTACTTTTTATTGCAGTTACAATGCATTGCAATGCTCTGGCATTGCAATGCATTGTACCTATGGGGAAAGCTGCTGTGACATGATCACAGCAGCTTCCTGTAGCTAGATGACCCGGAGGTTGTCATGACAACCCCCGGGTCATCAAGGCAGAGATCAGCCCTGCAAATACATTGCGGTGGCGCTGATCTGAGGCAGAGGGAGCTCCCGACCCTCTGCCTCCCCCCTGAGCTCTGCGATCGCGCTGGATCGCAGCAGTCAGGGGTTAACAGCCAGGGGCGTGGGGGCTCCGCTCTGGCTGTCAGTGCAGGAAGCCTGGCCACTGCAGCGCAGGCTCCTGCACTGATCGCGCTGGGGAAGCTGAAATTTCAGCTTCTCCTGCACGATCGCTGCTGTGTTTGGTCAGTCAGATTGACTGACCAATCACAGCGCTGTGAGTGCGAGGACCGACGGCAAAGGTCCCCGCACCGCTCGCCGTGCCTGTCAGCTGTCTGTGACAGCTGTCGGCACGATCTACCACTGCGTGTTTACACGCAGTGGTAGATCAAAGCCATGACGTGCAGAGTCCGTCCTGGTGCCAGAACTGGCACCTTGCCATGACGGACTCTGCACGTCAGTGGACATTAAGGGGTTAAAAATGTAAATCTGAAAATTGTGATGTGTATTTGTATTCAGTCCCTTGAGTCATACTTTGAAGGACCTTATCTTATATACCTCACCCTTTAATCCAGTATAGCGGTCTGGTCTTCTAACGGAGTCAAGTGGATTGCTTCCATGGAAGGGTTGCTATCCGGAAGAGCGAACCAGAGGCAGGAAGGTCACAAAGCAGGCTCAAAGCAAAGAAGTCACTTCAAGGACAAAATCAGGAGACAAGCGAGTAGTCAAAATTCAAATCGGAGTCAGAACATGGAAGTACAAATCGGTACATAGGAGCCAAGACAAAGAGCTAGTACTAGCTAAACAAACTAATAACTGGCAGCTAGAGACTGTCAGCTGGGGTTTATGTAGGAAGGAGCCCTCCTAGCTCTCAGCAGAGAGCAAATTACATTCCAGCTCACTGCAGCAAACACAAGTATATAGGAAAGACTAGAGAACTAGTCTCAGCAATCTAAAAGCTAAACACCAACAAGCTGCTGTATCCAGCACTAACAGTCGTTTTAGTGTGGCATCACCTAGCGACCAGGGCAGTGGTTAAAGCAGTCTGTGACACAGATTTAGGATGAGATGCAATGATGAACAGCATGAAAAAACACTAGAAATATAATGCAGTTTGTAGAGATCAGAAAAACAACATTAAATGCACAACTTCTTAAGTCATGAGAATTTTTAGTTACTCTTCAGAATTACAAGTTTGGCTTAACATAATGCAATTTTAAATCACGAACGAGTAAGATTCTATTGACTGCTTCAATTCTGAAAATATGTAAATTGTATGTAGATTAATACACTTGTACATTGTATTCCTCTGCCAGAATAAACTGCCTTAGAGCTTTAACCCCTTCACCCCCAAGGGTGGTTTGCACGTTAATGACCGGGCCAATTTTTACAATTCTGACCACTGTCTCTTTATGAGGTTATAACTCTGGAACACTTCAACGGATCTTCGCGATTCTGAGATTGTTTTCTCATGACATATTGTACTTCACGTTAGAAGTAAAATTTCTTCGATATAACTTGCGTTTATTTTTGAAAAAACGCAAATATGGCGAAAATTTTTAAAATTTTGCAATTTTCAACTTTGAATTTTATTCCTTAAAACAGAGAATATGTCACATAAAATAATTAAGAAATAACATTTCCCACATGTCTACTTTACATCAGCACAATTTGGAACAAAATTTTTTTTTGTTAGGAAGTTATAAGGGTTAAAAGTTGACCAGCGATTTCTCATTTTTACAACAAAATTTACAAAGCCATTTATTTTAGGGACCACCTCTCATTTGAAGTCACTTTGAGAGGTCTATATGGCAGAAAATACCCAAAAGTGACACATTCTAAAAACTCACCCCTCAAGGTACTCAAAACCACATTCAAGAAGATTATTAACCCTTCAGGTGCTTCACAGGAACTAAAGCAACGTGGAAGGAAAAAATGAATATTTAACTTTTTAGCCACAAAAATGATCTTTTACAAACTTTTTTTTTATTTTCACAAGGGTAAAAGGAGAAAATGGACAGATAAGGTTGTTATGCAATTTCTCCTGAGTACGCCAATACCCAATATGTGGGGGAAAACCACTGTTTGGGCACACGGCAGAGCTCGTAAGGGAAGGAGCGCCGTTTGACTTTTTCAAACTAAAATTGGCTGGAATTGAGATTGGACGCCATGTCGTGTTTGGAGAGCCCCTGATGCGCCTAAACAGTGGAAAAACCCCACAAGTGACACCATTTTGGAAACTAGACCCCCTAAGGTACTTATCTAGATCTGTTGTGAGCACTTTAACCCCCAAGTGTTTCACAAAAGCTTATAATGCCTGGGTGTGAAAAAAAAAAAAAACAATTTTCCCACAAAAATGATTTTTTAGTCCCAAATTTTTGAATTTTCCCAGGAAATTGGACCCCAAAAGTTGTTGTCCAATTTGTCCTGAGTACGCTGATACCCCATATGTGGGGGGGAGAAACTGTTTGGGTGCACGGCAGGGCTTGGAAAGGAAGTAGTAACGTTTTGGAATGCAGACGTTGATGGGGGTCATGTTCCGTTTGAAGTGCCCCAGATGAGCCTAAATAGTGGAAACCCCCCACAAGTGACCCCATTTGGAAACTAGACCCCCTAAGGAACTTATATAGATCTTTGGTGAGCACTTTGAAACCCCCAAGTGCTTCACACAAGTTTTAAATGCCCCGGCATGAAAATAAAAAATCCTATTTTTTTCCCACAAAAATTATCTTTTAGTCACTAATTTTTTATTTTCCCAAGGGTAACAGGAGAAATTGGACCACATAGGTTGTTGTCCAATTTGTCCTGAGTACGCTGATACCCCATATGTGGGGGGGAAGCACTGTTTGGGCTCACGGCAGAGCTCGGAATGGAAGGAGCACCATTTGACTTTTTCCAACCAAAATTGGCTGAATTGAGATTGGATGCCATGTTGCATTTGGAGAGCCCCTGATGTGCCTAAACAGTGGAAACCCCCCACAAATGACCCCATTTGGGAAACTAGACCCCCTAAGGAACTTTTCTAGATCTTTGGTGAGCAATTTGAACCCCCAAGTGCTTCACACAAGTTTATAATGTAGAGCCGTAAAAATTTAAAAATCATATTTTTTCCACAAAAATGATCTTTTCACCCCAATTTTTTTTTTCAAGGGTAACAAGAATCCCAAAAGTTATTGTGCAATTTGTCCTGAGTGCGCTGATACCCATATGTGGGGGTAAACCACTGTTTGGGTGCATGGCAGAGTTTGGAAGGGAAGGAGCGCCGTCTGATTTTTCAACTCAGAATTGGCTGGGACGCCATGTCGTTTTTGGAGAGCTCCTGATTGCCTAAACAGTGGAAACCCCCATAATGACACCATTTTGGAAACTAGACCCTCCAAGGAACTTATCTAGATGTGTGGTGAGAACTTTTAACCCCCAGGTGTTTCACTAAAAGTTTATAACGTACAGCCGTAAATAAAAAATCCTTTTTTTTTTACAAAAATGATTTTTTCGCCCCCAATATTTATTTTCAAAGGGTAACAGGAAGAAATTAGGACCCAAAAGTTTGTGCCATTTGTCCTGAGTACGCTGATACCCAATATGTGGGAGAAAACTCACTGTATGGGCGCACGTCATGCTCGAAGGGAAGTATTGGCGTTTTGATTGCAGCCTTTGATGGATTGGATCTGGGCGTCATGTCATTTGAGGATACCTGATGTAACCTTATTACAGTGAACCCCCACAAGTGCTGGAACCATCCTTTTTGGCAAATTTTGCACCCTATTTGAGAGCTATATTCTAATTTGTAGGTGAGGCATTTGGAACCCGAAGTGCTTCACAAGAAGTTTTATAACGTTTACAGCCGTTAAAAATAAAAACAAATTCTTTTTTTTTTTTTACAAAAATGATTTTTTTCGCCCCCTTGTAAATTATAATTTTCACAGGGTAACAGGAGAAATAGGATCCCCATAATTGTTGTCTTATTTATGTTCTGAGTTACGCTAAACAATATTATGGAGAAAAAACTATTTTGGAGGCAGTTAGGGTCGGAGGAAACGTTTTTATGTTTTGGATTGCATGTATCTGCTTGATTTTTGCGGGCAGTCGTTTTCAGCTGTACCAAATTTGAACCCTTTTTGATGGTGTGCACTTATTCCAACGGTATAATGTAGTGAACAAGTACTAATTGTACACTCTTTGTGGAATTTTTTACACTTTCCACAAGGTTAACTAGTTACGCATTTTGATGGATTTTTACCGGACGTGGCTCCACAAATGTTATTTTTTTATTTTATACTAACAACAGTGTATTTTAGATTATTTTTAATTATTTAAATATCTTTTTACTTTTTTTTGTAAAAATGATTTTTTTTATTGTCCCTTATACTTATTTTTTATTTTTTACAAGGTACAGATGAATAATGTGGACCACAGTATATGAAGCTTGTTGCTGATCACAAGTTTTCCTGAGTAGATGATACCCATAGTGTGGATGACAACCGGGTCTAAGTATGTCAGTACCGTATTGGGGGCTTCTGGCAAGGGACTCGATCTGTTGAGTGCGTTTTGGATTGCAGACTTCTAGGGTTAAGCATGGGTCTGGGGGGCCCCGTCATGTGCAGCGCACTGAGCGAGGCCCTGATGCGCCTGGGGAAGCATGAAATTGCTCCCGCAACATGTGACTTTTGGACAGTCAGATTGACGACAATAACTACAGCAGCATGTGTGGTGCAGGACGCAGCAAGGTCCCCACGTGCTTCCCAGCAGTTTGACACGTCGCCGTAAAACTACAAAAAAATGTTTTTACTCTGTAGACAAACATGATCATTTTCGCCCCAGTTTTAATTTGCCAAGGGTTGATCAGAAGGGGTAAAAGAAATTGACAAAATTGTGGTGTCATTTGTATTCGCTGATACCATATGTGGGGATAAATCTACTGATATGACCTGCAGCCTTTGAATCGTAGTAGCGACGGCTTTATTAGAGTCAAGTGATTGCTCATGGAAGTTGTGGAGAGATCAGACGCATGGTCACAATTAGAGTAGCCCCAAGAAGTGCACTAACAGGACGGAAACCGACCACAATATCTAATTCAACATAACGCAAACAGGAACTAAACTCCTAGTCAACCAACGACAAACCTAACCTAACACAACCCTAATACCCAACCCTAGACTCACCTGTTATTAAAGGCCCCCTATCCCGGTAACATTACATCCCAACTCACTAACCAAAACCTAAGGAAATAGGAAAATAAATACTTGTTTTCAATTAATTATATAAACCCTACTAAGGGGTGATAAAGTGTTAGTGTGGCATTACTGATTTAATAGCGCGGAGTTTTGATAGATTGGCAGTGACACTGCTAAAAGATAGCATTTGTAATTGCAAAAAATACTTTATGCATCAACTTTTGAGAGTATGAGAATTTTTGTTATTTGACCTACAGAGTCTTGTGAGGTCTTGATTTTTTGCAGAACGAGTTGACGTTTTTATTGGTATCCAATTTTGAGACTAGTCAATATTGATCGCTATTTAATTCATTTTTGGTATGCCTAGAATGAACAGAAAAATCGCTAACTAAATTTCTTTGGGAGGCGATTAACCTACGGTGGTAAACTGATAAGCTTTTATTCTTGACAGTACATTATGGCGATACTCATTTATTATTTTTTCCCTTTTTGGCTTTTAGAATAACAAACAATTTTATATATAAATATAATATATTTTGGCACGCTTTATCCTCTGCATGACTATACATATGTTTTATCTTTTCGCTGATGTGCTGTAGATGGCCGATTTTTTGCGGACAGTGACGCTGTAATCGCAGGTACCCAGGCTGTTTTTGTTAATATCGTGTCATTTGATCGCAGTGTTATTCCACTTTTTGTTCGGCGGTATGATGATAAAGCATTGATTTTTTGCTTCGTTTTTTTTTTTTTTTAAGGGGTTCACTAAAGGGGTTAACTAGTGGGAAAATTTTATAGGGGGGGTCGTTATGGACGCGGCGATACCAAATATGTGTACTTTTATTGCTTTGTTTTTTTTTATTTACAGGAAGAAGTGAATTTATTGGGGAATATTTTTTTTTTTTTTTATTTATTTTGGATTTTTTTTTAAAACATGTTTATTTTTATTTTTTTAACTTTTTTACTTTGTCCCAGGGTGGGACATCACTGTATTTTGTCAGATCGCTGGTGTGACAGTGTGCACAGCACTCTGTCACACCAGCGATCGCTCAGGCAGTGCAGCAGGCTTCTCAGTGCCTGCTCTTAGCAGGCACTGAGGAAGCCGCCTCCCCCCAGGACCCCGGCGCCATCTTGGATCCGGGTCCTGGGAGGAGGAAGCCCTCAGAACAGCGCGATCACATCGCGCTGCTCTGAGGGTCTCAGGGGGGCGCGCAGGGAGCCCCCACCCTGCGCGATCCTCCCCTGTGCCCCCAGTACACCGCGATCATGTTTGATCGCGGTGTGCAAGGGGTTAATGTGCCGGGAGCGGTCCGTGACCGCTCTGACACACAGTCATGGGTGTCAGCTGTGATAATCAGCTGACACCCGGGCGCGATTGGGTGCGCTCCCCCCGGGAGCGCGTCCGATCGCACGAGACGTACTATCCCGTCCATGGTCATACGGGCCCAGGGACCATGGACGGGATAGTACGTCCGATGGCAGTAAGGGGTTAAAATTCTGCAGCGATTAACCAACAGTTAGCTATTCAAGCTATCAAATATAAAATACTGTACTTATTTTTATTTGAAAAGTCACCATCTTCTGGCATTGAAGTTACACACAGTATAATATTTACACTTTAAAGCATAGTCTGTGGACTTAACCTCTTCATGACCTATGACATATAGGTATGTCATAGGTCGTGTCCCCGCACTTCATGTGGGCTTCAGCACTGAGCCCGCATTTTTTCCAGCACATGTCAGCTGATGAAATCGCAATCCACCCGAGGCTGTTTTCATGTTAATGCCGCTGTCATCTCTGACACCAGCATTTAACATGCTTGTGCCAGTTGCGTCACAACCCTCTCATCGTCGCCGTGTCACATGACCGTGGGTCACCGATGGTTGGCATGTCAACCCATGGTTTGCAGGAGACTCCGTAGTTGCATTTCTGATTCTGTTAGGGGCAGAAGGCAGACACCGAAACGCGCATCAGGGAGGCGCATCAAGGGACACACCCACGTGCACCAGTTTCTATGTGAGGATTCACTTTCATTTACTAACTTTATGCATGTTGACACATTGCTTACTGGATCATTTTCTCCCAAATTGATTGAGACAGTTTGGCTATTTAGCATGTGTACTTTGAACAGGCTCTTTACTTCTCTACCTGTCTCCTTACATACCACACATATTCACTTCTTCATTGCATTACCATGCAGCATCAAGACATTACCTATACAAGTAAACTGATATTATCAGGGCCCTATGACTGCAATTTTGCACATAGGCATGTTTTTTATTTAAGTATTACATGTATACTTGCTGCTCTTAGTTATATAATTTGCAAACTCCTTACTATGTCCCTTGTGGTGTGCCATTTCTTTCCTTTTTTTGTTCCCACCCACTCATGTTAATTACATAATATAAATAAATGCTCTTTCATACCATTGAACATTCCTAAAAGAAGAAAGCAACAGTTTCAGAGGCTTAAGTGTCTTTGGGACAATCAGGCATATAATTTTCAAAGGGACAAACCTTCAGACATCTTCTTGTTGGATATAACACTCTGACACAGACAGACCCACTGGCTGCGGAAACCCATTCATTCAAAATGTCTTAACTTTGTCTCATTAACCCTTCTATTATTTGAATGTTTAAAGGATGTAAATATATTCTTCAGAAAATTGAAATGGAAAATTTTTTTCTACATAATGACCGCAATCAGTGTCAAGGTTGGGCTAATGGAAATGAACTTGAAGGTTCCGAGTCCTTGTGGGACTGCTTGAGGAAGATAACAACAATAGAGGGATAGGCCCTTCACAGATTTGGAAAGCAAAGTATGAATGCCACAACAGGGATACATGTTATTGATATCTTTTTACAATAGTTGAAGGGATTATCCAAATACCATATTCAATTAAACTATAGGCTCAAACTTGTCACGGGTGTGTCAGGCACGACGACATCATCCCGGATCGGATTGTAAAAGGTCTTTGCAATTAGCTCAATTACTTCTTGATTTTGTATCTCTGTTGTGGAGCGATGTTCTCTCCCTTTAGGACCCAACGTTATGTGTAGCCCGCTGTGACTGGAGCCATGTTACCCTGGAAGATGCACGAAGGTAAATCCACAACAACCCATACACACAACACTCCACATTTCTGGTGCCACCAGAGGAGCCTGGAGACGACAGCAAGAGATGAAGGCAGTCTAGCTGAGAGTTAGCTAGTCGTTGTTTACCTCAGATGTCAGTTTTACCTCAGCAAGGAGATAGAGCAGACTGTGAGAGATTCTAGTCAGAACGGCAGTTACTCAGACGAGCTGAGAGGGAAAGACTAGCAGAAAGAGAAAGCCTGAAGACTTCAGCAAACACTCATTTAGGAGTGGAGTCCAGTAGTAGTTGAAGATTACCACTTAGCCTGGTCAAAATTGAGTTTACTGAGAGACCTTCAGTGAGCGTTATAGTTGAGTAAGCGTGACCGACGCTTGGAGAGCGGTGAAGATAAAGAAAGCTGACATCTACTGCTAGCTTGTGCTATGATAGTGGTGAGAGTAGACGAAAGGCGGTGGAAGAAAGAAGAGAGAGAGTGACAGAGGTTAACCAGCATTGATAGCTTACCCCCATGCACCACCGGACACCGGGTCCGCCTTGCCAGCATCTGCACGACTGTAGGAGACACCGGAGACCCTGCTGCACTACAGTCGCAGGGGTCCAACAGTGTGATACGAACGGGTCAGGAAGAACAGGAGTCTGGCTGATCACCATATAGAGACTTAGTTCTGTCCACAAGAAGCCCACTACAAGTCAGCAGGGCGTAGCTGAGAAACGGAGTTAGCTTTGTTTTATGCAGTCAGAAACTCACACACTTAAAGGAGTAAGAGGCCCTACACCTACTCAGTGGATTACTGGACGTGCATCCTCCACCCTGACAGCTTCCGGTGTGCCTACAACTTCACCATCAGTAAAGGACAGAAAGAGACTTTCTTGTGTGTGTCTGCCTTATTGCTCCTGCACCCCTATATTACACCGCCATATACCCTGAGGATCAGTCTTGCCTGGGGAGACTTAACACCTTGCTGCCCAGTACAACCCTTCAGAGGATCTACCCTGCAGCGCTGGTCACCCTGACCAGGAACCACAGGTGGCGTCACAAACATTTCTACAAACCTATAATCCCCTGTAAATATCCCTTTTTAGTGAGCGCCCAGGACAACGGACCGAGCTGTGCTACCCGTGACATCCCCCAGTGAAGTGAACGGGCTCGGTGCCGAGTACCCCACAGGCCCTGGCTTCGTGCTACTCAGTTACCTCCACCTTCTGCTGCTAATTAGACACCTTTGCTGAAGGTTTATATTCATTCCTTGTCTGCAGCATATTGCTGGTGTTAGCTCTTGCTTGTCTCTGTCTAGTTGGAAGTACTAATAGTCAATTAACTCCTACTCAGAGGACTCTTGGAGGATTGCTGGAGTGACATATCTGTTGTATTCTCAAGCTAAATATTCCCCTCGTTCATCTACTCTCTCTGTCTTTAGTTGTAGTAGGGACTTACTAGTGAATGCCTCATCCCCTCCCTAACCAGGGCCTATCGCTAGGGTCAGGCAGGGATTAGGTTACTGATCGGCGATAGGTGCAGAGCCTATATAGGGATGGTTAAGGCAGACAGGGTGATTTTAGATCTGCCTAGGGTTTCCACTCCCCACTTCCCTAGTGTTTGGGCTCCCCCCTCACCTCTCTCTGTTGTTGTGCACTTATCTTTCGCCCAGCATGACATTAACACTTTTTCTTGTGTGTGGTTTTTTCGGTGTGCATTTTTTTTTTCTTTTTCCGGGTTCATGGATCCTATTTCTGTGCTGGCAGAGCAGCTGCAGATGTTGCCACTGGAAGTGACCAACCTTCGTTCTAATGTTCAGCAGCAATGGCAGCGGCTGCAGACTCCTACTGTGGGGCACTCTGCGGGTAGGCTGGTCCAGCTTGAACCCAAAATTGCTCTCCAGGACAGGTTTTCAGGAGGTAGGGACAGTTGTTTTGTATTTAAGGATGCATGTGAACTGTATTTTAAACTTCGACATTACTCCCCTGGGGATGAGGAGCAACGAGAGGAAATTGTGATTTCTATGTTGAAAGGGGATCCTCAATCCTGGGCTTTTTCTTTGCCACAGGGTTCTATTTGACTTCAGTCCGTAGAAGGGTTTTTCAGGACTTTAGTCCTTATGATCGTATTTCCTTGGCTGAATTCAGGCTCTGTCACCTTCAGAAGGGGAATCGTTCAGTGGAGACTTATAGCTCTGAAGGAGAGCAACCGATACCAAAAGGAATGACCTGGCTCTTAGAAGTCAATTTTGTCAAGGTCTTACTGAAAGGTTAAAAGATGCTTTGGCAGTGTATGAAACCCCTGAGTCATTGGAGGCTGCTATGTCATTGGCTATACGGGTGGATAGACACCTGCAGGATAGATGAGTAAGACCACCCTCTCCTGAGCACTCTTTCCGGGACAATACCCCTTTGTCAGGTGGACAGTCCGGAGGTGAACCTATACTTGTAGAATTAGAGGAACCCATGCAGTTAGGAGGTGCTTCAGCGTCATATATTTCTGCCCAAAAATTTCTGCAAAAATTTCTTCATTTTTTTTTTTTTCAGTCAAGATGGGGTGCAGAGTGTACATTAATGAGAAAAAAATGAACTTTTCTGACTTTACCAAATGGTTGCAATGAAACAAAGAGTGAAAAATTTAAAGGGGTCTGAATACTTTTTGTACCCACTGTATATTGGTGATTCTTTTGCATGGCAGCCATTTGGGCAATATAGCTCAGCATGACTATATGTATTAGTCTGATGACTTAATGACATTCTGTGTTTGCCTTGAGTAGATTTAAATACAACTTCTTTATCCCTTGCACTAGCTTCTGCGTCCTACCAGGACATTTGTATACCTGTTTTGTATCCATTTTTATCATCTTTGTCCATGCTTTTTATTCACTTATGCTTTCTAACGTCTGTTTCTTTAATAAAAGTATTATGATTTTTGTCACAAAGCTCCTGATTTCGTATTGCTTTAATATGTCTTTGGAGTGACTGTAATTATCCGTTCATTGTATATGGATTATCCACTCGATGTGGATTTTGGTTAAAATGTGCCTAATGAATATATTGCTAATCACTATATTTATTAGGGTATATTTATATGTTGTGAGTCTATGTTTAAATATATTTTTATATTTACCAATAAAATATTGAATTTTAATAAGATAAAATATTTGAGACCTTTTCCTTCTCTATTGATTATTTCTAAATTGAAGTATTCCAAACATTCATATCTGGGGTAATGAATTTACAGCGACACTCTGCAAATATGGTAAAAACTCTTTGTTATGTCATGTGAAAAGCAAAGTTACAGGCAAGGGGAAAAAATGCAACATGTGCAGGCCTGTAGAAGCACTAGTGAGTACAAGACGGCCATCACCTGCATATGTATTTATATTTTTTTGCCTAAACTATAACCTCACTTTTAACCCTTTCACATCATGACAGGGCCCATTTTAGTTTTTTCGTTTCCGTTTTTTCCTCCCCTTCTTCCCAGAGCCATAACTCTTATATTTTTCTACCCAATAGACATGAGAGCTTGTTTTTTGCAGGATGAGTTATACTTTTGAATTACACCATTCATTTTACCACATAGTGTCCTCGAAAATGGGAAAAAAATTCCAAGTGCTGTGAAATTGTAAAAAAAAAACACACAACTCTGCCTTTTTTTTTTGGTAATTGTTTTAACGGTGTACATTTTGAGATAAAAATGACCATGGAATATGATTCTCCTCATCAATATGATTATGGCCATACCAAACATGTCCAGATTTTTTATTGTTTTTAGTGGAGAAAAAAAATTTGAAGTTTGCAAAAAAAATTTGGGAGTTGTGTCGCCATTTTTCGAGATCCGTAACATTTTTATTTTTTGTATGTATTATTTTTTTATTTATTTTGTATGATAGTTTATTTTTTACAGGGTGAGATGACATTTTTATTAGTACCATTTTGGGATAGATCAGTTATTGCAGCTTTTTTTTGTGGAATTGTGGTACTGGCTACCAAAAAAATTAAATTTTGGTGTTCTTGATTTTTTTTCCGCTTATGGTGTTTACCGATCGGGTTAATTGTTTTTATATTTTGATAGATCTGACTTTTCTGGATGTGGCAATACCAAATATGTATTTTTTTATATCTTTATTTTCATTGGGGGAAAAGGGGTGATTTGTACTTTAAGTTGTTTTTTATTTTTTTCATATTTTTTAAAACTTTTTTTTATTTTTACTGATTTTGTTAGCGGCTTGAAGATGCAATCGTCCAATCGCATGTGCTATAATGCAGCGATGTTACAGCATTGTTGTATATAGCAGAAATAAGTCTTCTTTGAAGCTCTGCCACAGGCAAGTGTTTTTACCATATTTAGAGAGTGCCACTGGAAATTCATTGCCTTATATACAATTACCACAGCCTTTATTTTGTGGCTTCTTTGCTGCTTTCAATCTTTTGAATTGGCATTGTGTTGTATCAGCACAAAACTCCTGCAGCAGACACGTGGCACCACTTTATTGCTGAAGGCCATAATAGAGATGCCGTCAGGAACCAGGGAATAAATGCAACAGAAGTGCAGAAAGAAAGTGAAAAAAAAAAAAAACTTATCGCAAATTTAGAAAAAAAAAAGTTGAATTGAGATTATAATTGAAAATTGTAAATGAAATTAAAAAAAATTGAGATTTCATTATTTTGCATAATCCTCCAGTCCTAGCTGAAACATCTGTCTAATGCACTGAAAATACAAATCTAAATTATTGTTACCTAAACAGACTACTATCCATTCGTTGGCAAATTTACCTCTTATGCGGCGTCACACTCAACGTAGAAAAATACGGACTGTATTGTACGAGCGTAATACGCCAAAATGTTGCTGGCACAACAATCCGTATTTCATCCGTTGTCAGGGTGCGGCTGCGTATTTTGAGCATGTAAGCATCCGTATGCAATAAGTATGGCATCCGTACAGCGTATTTTTCTCGCCGCCTTGCAAAATGGACATTTAACGGTTTTTAGGCCTGAAACTCATTCAAATCATCATCAGCAAGACTATTTATTGGCTCTGCATCAGGTTGCAACCCCCAATCTTGCCATTTTTGTGTTGTGCTTGTATTGGAGTACTGCTGCTTGCTTGCCAACATGTCTGACACTCTTCAGTTCACCCCAACTGATCGAGTGTTGTACAACTGGGTTTTGTCCCGCCGCTTTGGGCAGCCTTACCCAGTGATCGTTGATCCGCGGAGGAGGAGGCGAATGTGGGTGCATCCGTATTTGAGCCAACGCCTCAATAAAAGCCATTTTCAGCGGCTGTATGCATCTGTGCGGACTCATCCAGACAATTTTTTCGGTATTGTCGGATGACCATTCCCACATTTGATGTTTTGTTGGAGATTGTGCGCCCTGGATCACCTACCAGGATACCAGGATGCGCAAAGCTATCTCTGCAGAGGAGCAACTTCTCCTTACGCTACGGTATGTATTCCTCACCTACAAACTGTCTGTTGATGTGTTTTCCCACTATTTTCCCTTTACCCTTATGGCTGTAGCAGAAATATCCTCATAATATAGGCCATATATCACCTTGAAGTACCTGAACAATGATGTGTATGTTAAAATTATTGAAAATGTTTACTTGGGGTAAATTGAACTTATGATTGTTTGGACATTAAATCATGTAAGGGTTATGTATAGTGCGTTTGTTAAACCTTTGTGCATGTGTAATGATTGCTCTCTCTACATTTGGTTACTTGTAGGTTCCTAACTACTGGCATATCCTATGCTGCACTCCATCTAGAGTTTTTGATTGGGAGGTCAACCATCTCTGGCATTGTGCGTGATACCTGCTCACAACTCGGGGACAGACTGCATCAACTGGTCATGCCTGAGCCAAAGATGTAAGACTGGAAGAGGATTGCCAGGAGATTTGAGGAGCAATGCCACTTCCCAAATTGTCATAGTCTCTGTCTCGTGTTAATGGTCATAACAGATGTGTTGGTGGTTGAGTACAAACAACTTATGAAAAAAGACTCCAAACTTTTTATAAAAATAGATATTTATATGTGCAAACTGCCACTTTAGGTAGTGACTACCATATTTGCTTCATATGGTATATGTATTTACAGCACAAGAGTCTAAGTGTGCATTCTTACACAAGTACCAAAATAAGGCATGACAAAATTACAAATGTTTCTATACATAATAATATGTAAAGACAAAAAACAATAGTTAATATGGGTAGTGCTGATCATATGTGACCCATATATCGGATTGATCACATTAGACAAGTGCAAAGATGCATTTGACAACTGTGAGTGAAATTAAAATTAAAAAAATAACAAACATTGCAGTAAATAATAGTATGTAAAGAAAATAACAAACATTCACTATGTATAGTGAAGAGCATATGTTACCCATATGTTTAGTTCACTAGATTATACTACTGCAAATATGCAATAGACAACATGAAGTTAAATAAAATGTAAAATAAAAAAAAACTTTTCCATAAATAATAATATATAAGCAAAATAACAAACTTTCACTATCACTAGTGAGCACCATATCTGCCCCATATGGTGGGATTTTAAGACTAGACTAATGCAATGATGCATTAGCCAACAATGTTTAAAATGGATGTGGAAAAAATAACAAACATTGGTATAAATTCTAAGATATAAAGAAACAATAAATTCTCCCCTAGCCCATATCCCACCAGTTAAGTAACATATGCTGATTGTAGGCATTCAGATGAGTGCAAATATGCTTTACACAACATTGTGTAAAAATAACTATAAAAAAAACAAAACTTTGCTTTAAATCATAATATATAAGTAAAATAAAACATCACAGCTGGTGGTAAGTGGGTGGTGGGGTTGGGGGGTTCCCAGCATCTCTGTGTGGTTGGCTATGATGAGAACCTTGACCATCACCCTGTTGTGGTGGATTTTCATGGCTCTGAGCTAACATCTGCCCATGGTCAGGTTGGTGTGTGGGCACATTGCCATACAGATAAGGGAGATTATATTCCTATGTAAGATGATACCCACGAGAATCATACCCCCCAATATGACCATGTTGAGCACAACCAGGTTGGGACCAGTCTCCAACCTGGATTTGTACAAGTGGCCATATTGGGAAGTCTGATTATAGCCAGCCACTTGACCCTGTTGTTGCCAAGGTTGTTTCGGTGGGGGAATGGGTTGAGGTGTAGGCACCTGTGCAGGAGGATCCTCAGATCTGTTGGGAAATGAAAGGGGATTAGAACATGTAGGAGAGGTGACCCTAAACTGTATATGTGTTATGTAGTGTGATGTATGTACTTACGGTCTCAGATCCAGAATAAGAGCCAGAAAGCCAAGGCGGCCAAAGTAGACATATTTTCTTTTTGTCGGTGCCGCAGACCCGCTCCTGGACCTCTGCTGCCGTTCCCGCCGGTACTGGTCGCGGATGCTTCTCCATCTTCTCATAACATAATCCACTGCAATGACACATATAATGTAATCAATTATCTAGCTGCACAAAGCCAAATTCTTCTACATACACGTAATATAGTCATGGGGGCATAGTAGGATGTGACTATACTAACATTTTGGCGCCAAAAAAAAAATTTGGGGCCAAATTCTGCGCTAGAACTACGCTCTGACCGTTAAGAAGGTTGGAAAAAAAATCAAGTAACTTACTGATTCGCTGCTGCTCCTTGCGTGGGCTGTTGCCAAAGTGGGGAAATATCTGCCCACAGATGCGCCTCCATGCCGCCTCTTTCCTTGCGCAGTCTGCGTAATGTGCATCTCTTTGGTCGAAAATTTTGGTCCTCTCCTGCACCAAGACTATCAACATGTCCACATTGATGAGCATAACATCATGGCCAACTCCGTGGAGGCGTTCTTCCGGGATGTCTGGCACTCTTTTTGAGCTAATTTGCATGTGTCAGCTTCCTGCAGCATGTGTTGCACCATTTCCTGTGAGCTGCAGAAGTCTTGCGTATTTCTCGCAAGTCACACGTCTGGTCCGTGTGTAATCCGTTGTTTTCTTGCACCCATAGACTTTCATTGGCGTACAACGGGCGTAATACGCGTACAATCGCAGCATGCTGCGGGTGTCTCGCACCGTAAGATACGCCCGAGGAAAAAAATGCATGATTAGAGCTGCCCCATAGAGAAATATTGGTCCGTGTGTAATGCGTGGTTTTCACGCCTCTCACTCGTCCGTATTCCTCCTTAGTGTGACGCCGGCCTTACAGCTGAAATCTGGCTTATTTAGCGCCTTTTACTATTCACCTTTTCTTCAACTCTTTTTTTGTGCAGAACATTCCTCCGGACCATTTTAACTTTGATTAATGCTACAATAATAATGTGCATCTCTAGCAACTCATTCTTATTTGAAATGAGAAAAATAACTTAATTGCAAAGTAATTTAAGGTTAACCTTAAAGAAGTGCTTGATGTGCAAATACTGAGGCACATTAAAGTCATTTTCTACTTATTTTGCAACTTTTGTACTTATTTCAAATGAAAAAGTAACAGCATAGCTCATTTCCATCCAGTTACTGATAATATCTGATGATATTGAAACTTACCATGCCTAATTATCATCATCCTTCAGCAATTAAGGTATGTGCAAAAATGAATTCAATTAGATATCATATTAGAAGTTTTTCTAAGTATTGCAGTCTGATAAGTAAATGTATTAGGTGAATTGTTTAGAAGGTACATATACATATGCGAGTCCCATGATACATCAGAGTGACTAGTGCTTCATTCACGTTATTTGGTCAAAACAGGGCAGAGTTGTATTTCTATATATTACACATAAACTATACAGATGATGTACATTAGCTTCTTAACAAGCTCATCTTAATTTTTTACTCTACATGGTAAGTTATAGCGATTTTCTAATACAGGATTATTGCCATCTCTTTAGAGTGGTGACACAGTCCAGTACATGCGTTAATGTTTGACAGGAAGTCAGTTTCTCAACTTCCTGCGATGTAAAGTATGACATAATCTATCAAATTCTCCCAAGCAGCTCTCAAACGCCTACCTCCTTGCCCAGAGAAATCCTCCCACCCTTTATATCTCCTTCCATGCAGCTAAATATAAAGGTGAAGGCTTATAAAACTGTCTAAAAGAAAAACTGTCTTTGCTGCACAGAGTAACCAATCAAAGAGCAGCTTCAATTTTGTATTCTACTCATGAAAAATTAAAACTGTGCTGTGATTGGTTGCTATAGTCAGTAAAGACAGTTTTCTTTTTACATTGTTTCATATTTCTGGCTTATTATTTCTACTTTATAGAAGAAAGGTAATATTAAATGACACAGGCTGAAGCTGCATCACATGGGATTATTTTGAGACTTTGCTAAATACTTCATGAAACAGTAGCTCCCTGACAACCATCAGACATGAGAAAAAGCATTATAATGAGGCTATGGCATCATGGGAAAAGAAGTATGGATTAGGGCAACTATATTAAAGGGTAAGAAAGAAGCAAGATAGCAAACAACCTAGACATGGCACATAAACTAGTTTCTTTGCCAGGATCCAAAGTATGATGCAAATTCAGGAGCTAAGGCTTTATCATACCTTGCAGAAACTTGCTGGGTTTTAGTCAGAATTTGCTTCTAACAGCAGCAAATCAAGTGGAGATGTGAACTGCGTCCATGTAGAAAGTCATAAATCCAGGTGTTAGATTGAGCCTATTGTCAAAGACTTGAACATTCTTATCAGCTTAAATTCCCATATTTTTCTCTCTCTTATTGCGTAGCGATTTAGAGAAATGTTTTCCACAGGCATGCCCAGCTCATTTCTTATGGAGTGCCTGTGTAGATTCGTCGTCATTTTCAATTTTTGTTTAGTTTCCCCAATATAGGTTCCTCCAGGGCATCGTATACACTGTATCATATATAACACATTGGAGGATGTACATGGCAAGATATCCATGATCTTAAAGTCCGTCCTGATTTGTGTTGGCTATGCAGACTGTGTGATGGGGATATGTGGGTACAAGTCTAGATCCCTAAAGCTAGGGGGCTGTTTGTAGGAGATCTGGTGATATTTCTTTCAGTCTTTGTGGAATATGGATTGAAGATGAGCACTAATTTTCCTTAGGATGCCCATGCGAGAGTTTCAATCCAGAAGGCTGCTTCTTGGGATATTTGTAACTCTGTATCAAGAGATCTCCCATCAGCGTGATACGCAAGAAAAAATGTTATCATATCTAAGAAATGTAAATACCCATTTGGACGCTCTAACTATGGTCACATCTTCTGCTCCAGCTCATGGTGACGCAGCTAAAGGTAAGTCTACTATGCCTGTGACCTATACCCCTGGACCTAATGTTCGTTTATAGGCTCCACCACGATTCAGAGGAGACCCTAAGCAGAGCCGTGGATTCCTGAACCATTGCACTCTGCACTATGAACTTTTGGCCCTTCAGTTCCCGACTAATTGAGTGAAGGTGTGATTCCTGATGTCCCACCTTTCTGGAGAAGTATTACCATGAATTAACCTCTTGTGGGAGAGAGGGGATCCTGTGACTATGGACCTGCAGGCCTTCCTGGTGGCCTTCCTGATGGTATTCTATGAAGCTGGTCGTGCTTCCTCCATCACATCTCCCTTGCTCAGACTGCGTAAGGGTGAATTGTCCATCAGCCAGTATGCTGTTCGGTAGCGCATATTGTCGTTCGAACTGGGATGGAAGGACGAAGCTTTGGTAACCACCTTCTGGGAGGGACTATCAGAAAAGATCAAGGATGAGTTGGCTGGATGGGACAACCCGACCTCTCTGGACAAATTACTCTCCCTTGGCAATCGAATTGACCTCCAGGTCATGAGCGAACCAAAGACTTGAATCGTGAGAGGAGACTGGCACGTCTAGCTCTGTGTTTCCAAAAATCACTTCTTCCTCCCCACTGAAACATCCATTATGGCCAAACCCTAAAAGGTGGATATTCCTAAATCTAGGTGGGTGTTGTGAATGTTTTGGAAATTAATTTTGAGCAGAAGCTCCCTCTGGTGGTTACAAACAGTACTGAACCATTCAATGAGGATTGGCAATCAGGAGTCACAGACTGGCTTGATATAAGGGAGGTTCCCTCCCATCATGGTGGCCGGTGAACAATTGTTCTTGTCTCAACTGTGGTTCCTGGTTCACTTGGAAGCTTGCTGAGTCTTGACTCTTCTTCTGCTTTCAGATAAGATATTTTCTGTTTTTGTGCTTACCATTTGCATATTTCTCTGCATTTCTATCTTTAGGTGTAGTTAATCTCTCAGGCTGTGAAGAGGCGTCTAGGACCAACGTAGGAACGCTCCACGGCTGCCTCTAGTTGTGGTGTTTAGTCAGAGTACTGCAATCCAATAGATTCCAACCTCTCTGGGGTATTGCCGTTTTTGCCTGCTCTCCTCAGCTACCGAAACATAACAGTATCACCGGCCAAACTGAAAATTGTATTGTACTCACATAATGGAAAAATAGTGTGGAAAGAAAAAAGTTGTCAGAGTTGTCAGAGATTTTTTTTTTCTGTTTCTTGCATTTTTTCCCTCTTATTCTCAGGGTGCTGAGGAGGATTTTTTTTTTCTCTCAATGGAGCTTGCACAGCTGTCTGGCCGTGTGGATCAGCTTGCCACTGAGGTTCGGAGTATTGCTGTCTATCTTGCTGGGTTGCCGGTTGTGGAACCTAGGATTCCCATGCCAGATGTGTTTTTGGGAGATCGGGCCAAATTTCTGAATTTCAAAAATAACTGTAAGTTGTTTTTTGCCTTATAACCTAAGTCCTCAGGGAACGCAGCACAGCAGGTTCAAATTGTCATCTCTCTCATGCGCGGCGATCCTCAAGATTGGGCTTTTTCCCTGACACCTGGGGACCCTGTTTTGAGTGATGTTGATGCATTTTTTCTGGCTCTGGGGTTATTGTACGATGAGCCTAATGTCACTGATCAAGCTGAAAGAACCTTGTTGGCATTAAATCAGGGCTTGAGGACACTGAGTTGTACTGTCAGAAAATCCGAAAATGGGCAGTCCTAACCAAATGGAATGATGATGCTTTGGCAGCCCTTTTTCGGAAGGGGCTGTCAGAGAATGTAAAAGATGTTATGGTGGGTTTCCCTGCTCCCTCTGGTCTCAATGATTCTATGTCATTAGCGATTCAAATTGACAGACGTTTGCGTGAGCATAGAGGTATGCGTGGAATAGTGTTGCCTTGTGAGCCAGCTTCTGAACCCATGCAGTGTGATAGAGTGGCTTCTGGGCACAGCGTCATGAGTTTCGAAAACGCAATGGGTTATGTTTCTATTGTGGTGACGCCTCTCATGCTATTTCTGTCTGCCCTAAGCGGGGAAGATGTTTTGCACGCTCAGTTGTCTTGGGTAGTGTTCAGACTAAATTTCTGTTGACTGTTACCCTGATTTGCTCCCTGTCCACATTTTCTGCTCAGGATTTTGTTGATTCAGGAGCAGCTATTAACCTGATGAATTTTGATTTTGCCAAACGTTGTGGGTTTCCCTTGATACCGCTACGGAAATCTATTCCCCTACTGGGTGTTACACTCGGTCCCCGTGCTGGCTCTGCTCTCCGTTCTGGTCACTTACCTTCTGCTCCTCTAGCTGTCCCTCTGCAGAAGTCTGTGCGCAGGCTGAAGTCTCCTGCTCCATCTGCTCCTCAGCGTCCTGCGTCCTCCTCCAGTTCCTGGCACGCTGCCAGCAGGCCTCCAGGAAGATTGCTTAGGACTCGAGGCCGCGCCCACCGTCTCTCTTAAAGGGGCAGCGTGCATTTTTTAAAATAGTCAATTAACCAATGGGAGCGCACTCAGTACTATATCTGGTCACTCCACCATAAGGGCAGTGCCGGAGCAACGTGTTCTATCATTGTTACATCCGGTTCTGTCCCTGATCTGTCTGCGCTGCGTCTGCCTTCTTCCTATTGGTCCTTCTCTGACGTCTTTGGGAAAAAAGAGGCTGAGAGACTACCTCCACACAGGTCGTATGATTGTCAGATAGAGTGTAGGGTTCTTTGTCTCTTTTGACATGTTCCTTGAAACTCAGTTTTCCGTCGGCCATTTTGCTTTCTGTCTTGCTGCAGCTATCTTGCCCTCAGTTAATATGGAGGTTCCAGCTTTCATGTTCCCACCCTGATTCTCTCCTCTTGCTTCTTAAGCAGCCTCAGCTGAACAATCAGTGCTCCTGAATCAAGCTTCAGTCAGCCTGTGACCTGACTCCTGGAAACCTAGGATTTTGGACTCCAGCTATTTCCTACTGAGGAACTTTGGAACACTTTTGGACTCTGGAAACCTGCTGTCTGGTGAATCCATGTTTGCAGAGGAATTACGGTACAGAGAAGAGATCCTGAACCTGCTTTGGAGAGTTATTGTAGAGCTTGAAGGTACTCTGGCCTGCTGTGTCTCCTGCCTCTGTTCCTGCAAACTGTGTGACCTTTTCTGCATGCTTGTATGAAGTAATACAAGTCATTTCATATCAACCTGTGTCTCATGTGTTTTCCTCGCACCCAAGCACAAGACGCTATAGGAACTGTACACTATACATGACAAGATTCAGGAGCCAATGTTTAGTGTCTGCTGGGTCTGGGAAAGCCGTGTCTGCTGTGACTGTGGATATCAGATGTCCGTTTAATACCTTCTGTGATGACAGTGGTTGTGACTTCTCACAACCATTCCAGGTGAGCGTATTCCCTTAAATGTTACTCTGGAGTGTTACCACAGGTAAACACTATTGTTTTTTTTTTTTTTTTTTTTTCCTTTTCTCTTCTCCTTCCAGCACTTCTGCCTTAAAAGATCTGGAAGATGGAGGCCCGCATAAAGGAGCTCTGTGGAGTGACTGATACAATCCTTGCAGATATACAGACTATAAAGACCCGTTTTGCAAGCCTACAGGACCTCACTAATCATAATTTGCAAGTGTTTGGACAAACTACCCAGGAATTACGAGCCAGGATTGAGGCTCTAGAGGAACAAGTCCAGGCTCCTGCCATAACCCCGAGTTCTGGGATCCCCAAGTTACCTCCTTTTCGTTTTGGCGGTGAACGTGAGAAATTCAGGGGATTTATTAACCAATGCAATCTATTTTTCTCTGCACATGCTTCACAATTTCCCACTGAACGATCCAAAGTGCTTACTATAATCATGTTGCTTACCAATAAGGCTTTGATGTGGGCAAACCCTCTGATTGAGACTGAGGATGATTGTTTGAATCACCTTGATGCTTTTATTTCAGCCATGGGGCAGGTGTTTGATGACCCCAATCGAGGTGCAACAGCTGAAGCAGCCATGTTAACTTTGCGCCAAGGTAAGCGTTCAGTAGCCGAATATGCCTTGGATTTCAGGAGATGGGTCTTTGATACCACTTGGGACACTTCCGCCAAAAAATCTATTTTTCGGAAAGGGTTGTCTCCACTGATTAAGGATGAACTTGCTCGTGCCGACCCTCCCACTGCGTTAGGTGACTTTATTAACTATTGTAGCCGTATTGATGCTCGTCTGACTGAACGCAGACAAGAGAGATGGTTAGAAAATAATCGCACTAACCTTTTCCTACCTCCCTCCTCAGCTAAGGAACCTTTGAGTAGGATCACAAGGGAACCAGAACCTGAACCCATGCAGGTAGACTCTTTACAACGACGGGTTAGTGATGCACGCAAAGAACATTGCATAAAGGAAAATCTATGTTTTTACTGTGGTAAGTCAGGGCACTTCATTATAAACTGCCCCAGCCGTTCTCGTAAGACTACTGCAGCAGTCATTCACTGTGAGTGTTGCGAGAGGAGCTCTGTCATGTCCGAGCCTCAGATTCCAGAGAGATCTGCTGCAAGAGATCTTGATTTTTCGGACTTAAACTCTGTTAGTTCTGGGGACAATGACGGTATAAGCGCTGCAATTTTTCAAGTTTCCTCAGCGGTGTCCCAGCTGAGTTGTAAAAGAAACAATTCTCATTGCTTCCTTTCCATCAAACTCTGGGTTGACTCAGTCTGGGTGTCTAGCTCTGCTATGATCGACTCAGGAGCAAGTGGAAATTTTATGGATATCTCCTTTGCTCTGAAACAGGGGATACGTTCAGTGAAGAAGGCTACTCCAGTACAGATGGAGACTGTGGATGGCTCCCTGCTGACCTCTGGACCAGTGGATCAGGAAACAGAGCCTTTGAGGGTCCTTATGGGTAAAGATCATCAGGAGAAAATTTCTTTTATGCTTATCTCTTCTCCCCACTTTCCCATTATTCTAGGGCTACCATGGCTACAGGCGCAGAATCCTACGATTAACTGGGAGACCAAGGAATTACACTTTCCGGAGAAACAGATGAGTCAAGGAGTTTCAGCTTGCTCTGTTCCTAAAGGAACCATGTCAGTCCCTGAACTACCAGCTGTATACCAGGACTATGTGGATTTATGTGACAAGAAGAACGCTGATCAGCTTCCTCCTCACCGTCCATATGATTGTCCAATCGAATTATTGCCTGGAGCCGAGATACCTTTTGGTAAGATCTACCCCCTAGCGGGGCCCGAGCTAAAAGCTTTGAAGGACTACATAGATGAAAATCTAGCCAAAGGCTTCATACGCCCCTCTTCATCTCCCGCAGGTGCACCCATCTTCTTTGTGAAGAAGAAAGATGGATCTCTGAGACCCTGCATAGACTATAGGGAACTCAATAAGGTTACTATTAGAAACCGTTATCCATTGCCTTTAATCCCTGAGTTGTTGGAGAGAGTGCGGCACGCCAACATTTTCTCTAAACTGGATCTCCGTGGGGCCTATAACTTGGTCCGTATTAGACCTGGGGATGAATGGAAGACTGCATTCAGGTCACGCTATGGACACTTTGAATATCTAGTTATGCCTTTTGGTCTGAGTACCGCCCCAGCCACTTTCCAACACTTGGTGAATGACATCTTCAGGGATCTCCTAGATACATTTGTGGTGATTTATCTGGATGATATTCTAATTTTTTCTAACTCCACAGAGGAACATCATGGACATGTGAGAATGGTCTTAGAACGCCTAAGACAAAACCATCTCTACATCAAACTTGAAAAGTGTGAATTCCATAGGACCGAAATTCAATTTCTGGGGTATGTACTATCTACGCAAGGGATTAGTATGGATGGAAGCAAGACCCAAGCCATCAAGGATTGGCCAATTCCTAGAAATGTGAAGGAGGTGCAGCGTTTCATCGGGTTTGCCAACTTCTATAGACGTTTCATTAGGAATTTCTCTGAGGTAGTGTCACCTATCACCCAACTTACCCGGAAACAGTCTAGGTTCTCCTGGACCCCGCAAGCGCAGGAAGCATTTTCCTGTTTAAAGGATAAATTTACCACCGCACCTATCTTAGTACATCCCAACCCCGAGCTTGCCTTCATAATAGAGGTGGATGCTTCAGACTGTGCCGTTGGAGCTATACTCTCTCAGAGAACAGGTGAGAAGAATGTCCTGCATCCCTGTGCCTTCTTTTCCCAGCAGTTGTCTTCGGCTGAGAGGAACTACGATGTGGGCAATAGAGAATTGTTGGCCATTATTGCCGCCTTCAAGGAATGGAGACACCTTCTTCAGGGAGCTGCACAGCAAATAGTCGTCCTGACAGACCATCGTAACCTTGAATTTATCAGGTCGGCTAAGTGCCTGACTCCTCGCCAGGCTCGCTGGAATCTTTTCCTAAACCAATTTAATTTTGTAATTTCTTATAGACCAGGATCGCGCAAAGGAAAGACTGATGCACTCTCTAGGATTCATTCAGCAGAGACACGTCCACTTACTCCTCCTAAGACTATTCTTCCTGACTCTAGATTCCTGGGAGTGATTCATAATCAAGACCTACTTAAGGACATCAAGGAAGCATACCATGCGGATTCTTTGTTGGCTCAACCCCCAAGGGACGTAAGTCTTGTTTTTAAGAATGGTGTGTGGATTCAGGGACAACGTCTGTATATACATGAAACAGTCAGATTGAGAGTATTGCAACTCATCCACGATTCCAAGATAGCCGGGCATAGGGGAATTCTAAAGACACAAGAATTTCTTTCTCATTTCTTTTGGTGGCCCACTTACAGGAAAGATGTTTTAAACTATGTCACTTCATGTGAAGTCTGTGCAAGATGCAAAACACCTCGCTCCTCACCAACTGGTCTGTTACAACCTCTTCCCACCCCGTCCCGCCCGTGGGGATCCATTTCTATGCACTTCATTGTGGAGTTACCAACCTCTCAAGGGAAGAACACCATTCTAGTGGTGGTTGATCGTCTAACAAAGGCAGCTCATTTTATCCCTTGTGTCGGTTTACCCACTGCAAAACAGACATCAGACTTAATGATTAAGAATGTGTTTCGCTTACATGGAGTACCGGATGAGGTCATTTCGGATCGAGGGGTGCAATTCACTTCAAGGTTTTGGCAAAATTTCTGTGCCGCATTGGACATTAAAGTAAACCTTTCTTCTGCTTTTCATCCCAGACTAATGGACAGACAGAACGAACCAATCAGACCCTGGAGCAGTATCTCCGCTGCTTTATCTGCCACCTACAAGATGATTGGGTGGATCTACTTCCACTGGCTGAGTTCTCTTATAACAACTCTCAGAGCGCCTCCACTAAGCAGTCTTCTTTTTACTCCAATCTAGGTTATCATCCTAACATTCTTCCTCGATTTCCCATAGATACGCCCTTGCCGGCAGTGGCTGAAAGAATCACTTCTTTACAAAAGAATATGGATCTTCTAAAGGAAAATCTAGAATTGGCTCAGGAAAGGTACAAGAAAGCAGCAGATAAATTTCGTAAACCTGCACCAGCTTTCAAGGTAGGAGATTTGGTCTGGCTATCAACCAGAAATCTTAAAATAAAGATTCCATCGTCTAAATTGGGACATAAGTACATTGGACCTTATAAGATCAGTAAGATTATAAGTGCTGTTGCTTGTCGTCTTCAACTGCCCAGAACTATGAGAATCCACCCTGTCTTTCATGTATCCCTACTAAAGGCTGCAACACCCAATACGTTTCCTGGACGCTCTTCTCCTTGCCCTGACCCAGTGCTGGTCGATGGTCAGGAAGAATTTATGGTGGAAAGGATTCTAGATTCCAGGTTGTACAGAAATCAGTTGCAATATTTGATTAAATGGCAGGGCTACCCAGTGGAGGACAACTCATGGGAGCCAGTCAATAATGTAAATGCTCCTCGCCTGCTCCGCCAGTTTCATCAGAGGTACCCTGACAAGCCTGGTCTGAGGTCATCCGGAGGTTGTCCCTAAGGGGGGAGTAATGTAAGGTTCTTTGTCTCTTTTGACATGTTCCTTGAAACTCAGTTTTCCGTCGGCCATTTTGCTTTCTGTCTTGCTGCAGCTATCTTGCCCTCAGTTAATATGGAGGTTCCAGCTTTCATGTTCCCGCCCTGATTCTCTCCTCTTGCTTCTTAAGCAGCCTCAGCTGAACAATCAGTGCTCCTGAATCAAGCTTCAGTTAGCCTGTGACCTGACTCCTGGAAACCTAGGATTTTGGACTCCAGCTATTTCCTACTGAGGAACTTTGGAACACTTTTGGACTCTAGAAACCTGCTGTCTGGTGAATCCATGTTTGCAGAGGAATTACGGTACAGAGAAGAGATCCTGAACCTGCTTTGGAGAGTTATTGTAGAGCTTGAAGTTACTCTGGCCTGCTGTGTCTCCTGCCTCTGTTCCTGCAAACTGTGTGACCTTTTCTGCATGCTTGTATGAAGTAATACAAGTCATTTCATATCAACCTGTGTCTCATGTGTTTTCCTCGCACCCAAGCACAAGACGCTATAGGAACTGTACACTATACATGACATAGAGCTTCTTCCTGGAGCATCTCCTCCTCGCGGGAGAGTTTATCCTCTTTCAAAGGCAGAGACTCAGGCTATGTTGGACTACATCCAAGAGAATCTGGCAAGAGGATTTATCCGAAAGTCATCATCACCGGCAGGAGCTGGATTCTTCTTTGTGAAGAAGAAGGATGGATCCTTGCTGCCCTGTATCGACTACCGGGTCTAAATCAGATCACTGTAAAAAACAGGTATCCATTACCTCTTATTTCAGAGCTGTTTGATCGTCTCTGAGGGGCCAAGATCTTCACCAAATTGGATCTCAGAGGGGCCTACAACCTGATCCGAGTCAGAGAGGGAGACGAATGGAAAACAGCCTTCAACACCCGTGACGGCCACTATGAATACCTGGTAATGCCATTTGGCCTAAGCAATGCACCTGCGGTCTTTCAGGAATTTGTTAATGACATTTTCAGGGACCTGCTCTATACTTGTGTCGTGGTCTACCTGGACGATATTTTGATTTTCTCTGCAGACTTGGCGTCACACCGGAGGCAAGTACGCCTGGTCTTACAAAGACTGAGAGAGAACAGGCTATATGCCAAATATGAGAAATGCCTCTTTGAGCAGTCTTCCTTGCCTTTCCTTGGGTACATTGTATCTTCCACAGGATTAAAGATGGACCCGGAGAAGTTGTCTGCTGTTCTCAAGTGGCCTCGTCCGTCTGGGCTAAAAGCCATACAACGGTTCCTAGGGTTCGCCAACTATTACCGGCAATTCATTCCACACTTTTCCACCCGAGTGGCTCCTCTCACAGCCTTAACCCGGAAAGGTGTAAACTCTAAGGAATGGTCCTCCGAGGCAGAAGAGGCCTTTGTTTCTCTCAAAAAAGCCTTCGCTTCCGCACCCGTTCTCCATCGTCCAAATTCTAATGAGCAATTTTTTCTTGAGGTAGACGCTTCTTCCATAGGTGCAGGAGCAGTTCTCACCCAGAAGTCATCTACCGGGTGGATGATCTCTTGTGGTTTTTTTTCCAAGGTTTTTTCTCCTGCAGAAAGGAATTACTCTGTCGGTGATCGCGAACTGTTGGCTATCAAATTGGCTCTGCAAGAATGGAGACATCTTCTGGAGGGAGCTCATCACCAGGTAGTCATATTCACCGATCATAAAAACCTTGCCTATCTCCAATCTGCTCTAAGGCTTAATCCCAGTCAGGCACGCTGGGCATTGTTTTTTGCCCGTTTCAATTTTGTACTTCATTTCCGTCCAGCTGACAAGAACATCAAGGCAGACGCACTCTCCAGAGCCTTTTTGCCTCCTGAACTGGAGGAAGAACCTCAGCACATTATTGAACCTTCTAGGTTAGTCTCTGTTGCCTCCACTGATCTTGCCCGGCTTCCTCCAGGGAAGACTCTCGTGTCCGCTTCTGATCGTAATCGTGTTCTGCGGTGGGGTCATTCTTCTAAGTTGGCTGGCCATGCTGGTCAGAAAAAGACTCAGCAACTCATCTCCCGTTACTACTGGTGGCCTACCATGGGCAAGGATATCCAGGAGTTCGTCGCAGCTTGTCCTTCATGTGCCCGTAACAAGACCGATAAACATCTACCAGCCGGCAGGCTTCTGCCTCTTCCCGCATATCGCGATGGATTTCATCATGGATCTTCCCATTTCTTCTGGCTGCTCAGTGGTATGTGTTGTGGTGGACCGCTTCTCTAAAATGGCCCACTTCGTTCCGCTATCTGGTCTCCCGTCTGCTCCAGAACTGGCCGCTCACTTTATTCAGCACATCTTCCGTCTACATGGATTTCCTCTCCACATCGTGTCCGACAGGGGAGTCCAGTTCACCTCTAAGTTCTGGAGAGCACTCTGTAAAATGGTAAAAATTGAACTAGATTTTTCTTCTGCATACCATCCCCAGTCCAATGGGCAGGTGGAGAGGATCAATCAAATCCTGGCTGGATACCTGCGTCACTTCATCAACGCTCATCATAACGACTGGGTAGAATTACCGTATTTTTCAGACTATAAGACGCACCGGACTATAAGACGCACCCAGGTTTTAGAGGTGGAAAATAGGGAAAAATATATTTGAAGCAAAAAATGTGGTAAAATATTTAATAACATACTATTATATGTGGTGTTATTATATATAATAGTATGTTATTATGTTGGAAGCTACGGGTAGGAGATGGTGCTGCGGGACCAGTGTGGTGTCTGTAAACTACTATGTGAAGACGCTGGAGGGTGAGTATAAGGCCGGGGTCACACATGCGAGAAACTCGCACGATTTCGTGTGAGTCTCTCGCATGAACACCCGGCACTGCCGCCGGCACTCAGACTGGATCGTGCGGCTGCATAGAAATACATGCTGCATAGAAATAGAGACAGATGATAGAGACAGAGTTGATAGAGATAGATGATAGAGACAGATGATAGAGACAGAGATGATAGAGACAGAGATGATAGAGATGATAGAGACAGATGATAGAGACAGAGATGATAGAGACAGATGATAGAGACAGATGATAGAGACAGAGATGATAGAGACAGAGATGATAGAGACAGATGATAGAGACAGAGATGATAGAGACAGAGATGATAGAGACAGATGATAGAGACAGATGATAGAGACAGAGATGATAGAGACAGAGATGATAGAGACAGAGATGATAGAGATGATAGAGACAGATGATAGAGACAGAGATGATAGAGACAGATGATAGAGACAGATGATAGAGACAGAGATGATAGAGACAGATGACAGAGATGATAGAGACAGATGACAGAGATGATAGAGACAGATTATAGAGACAGATGATAGAGACAGAGATGATAGAGACAGATGATAGAAACAGATGATAGAGACAGATGATAGAGACAGATGATAGAGACAGAGATGATAGAGACAGAGATGATAGAGACAGATGATAGAGACAGATGATAGAGACAGATGATAGAGACAGAGATGATAGAGACAGATGATAGAGACAGAGATGATAGAGACAGAGTTGATAGAAATGTGACACGTATGCGTTTCATGTGCGCATGATGCACTGCACAAAAAAACGCAAGTGTGAAAGTAGCCTAACCTTTTAATTAATTCTCTGTTGTACAGTGGGTCTGAAGGACCTGTGATCGTTTTTTTAAAAAAATTTAACAGAATTCACTTTCTCCTTTTCTAGGGCACCGATGTTTCTCTGCCTTTCCCAGGTGGGTTGATGCCTCTAAAATTGGCGGTGCCGTTTTGTCCCAAAAATTCCCCCCTAAATCCCTTTGCCTTTTCCCCTCGAAAATTTTCTCCAAAGAACTAATTTGACGTGTAATGGGAGTTATTGGCCATGAAGTGGGCTTTAGAAGAGTGGAGACATTGGCTGGAGGGAGCCAAACATCAGGTGGTGGTCCTCACGGACCATAAGAATCTGGTTTATCTGGAATCAGCCAAGCGACTTAATCCTAGACAGGCCAGGTGGGCCTTGTTTTTCACATGTTTTAATTTTGTGGTTTCCTTTCTTCCTGGCACTAAGAATGTTAAGGCAGATGCCCTCTCGAGGAGATTCCTTGCGGACTCTCCTGAGTTATCTGATCCTGCTGTTATTTTGAAAGAGGGTGTAGTTCTTTCCGCCATCTCGCCCAATTTGAGACTGCCTCTGGAAGGGTGTCAGGAGGATAAACCCGAGCGCTGCCCTATTGGGAAATTGTTTGTCCCAGACCGGTGGAAAAAGAGTGTGATGTCTGAGATTCATTGTTCCGCGTTGGCCGGTCATCCTGGAATTTTTGGTACCAGAGACTTGTTAGTCGGTCCTTTTGGTGGCCTACTTTGTCTCGTGACGTCAGGGAATTTGTGCAGTCCTGTGGGACTTGCTCTCACTCCAAGTCTTGCTCTCGCTCTAGTGGTTTGTTGATGCCATTGCCTGTGCCCAAGAGGCCATGGACCCATATCTCTATGGATTTTATTTCCGACCTCCCTGTTTCTCAGAGAATGACCGTTATCTGGGTGATTTGTGATAGGTTTTCCAAGATGATACATCTTGTGCCATTACCTAAGTTGCCTTCCTCCTCCGAATTGGTGCCTTTGTTCCTTCAGCACGTGGTTCGGTTACACGGCATTCCTGAGAACATTGTGTCTGACAGAGGAGTCCAGTTTGTTTCCAGATTTTGGAGGACTTTTTGTTCTAAACTTGGTGTTGAATTGTCTTTCTCCTCTGCTTTTCATTCTCAGACCAATGGACAAACTGAGAGAACAAACCAGACATTGGAGACTTATCTGAGATGCTTTGTGTCTGCTGATCAAGATGACTGGGTCTCTTTTTTGCCTTTGGCTGAGTTTGCTCTTAATAATAGGGCTAGCTCTGCACTTTGATGTCTCCATTTTTCGCAATTTGGGTTTCACCCGATTTTGGACAGTGAGCTTCTGTCTGTCCGGGTGTTGACTCTGTTGTGGAGTGTATGCAGCAGATTTGGGACCAGGTAGTGAAGAGGTTGTCCCTCTCTCAAGAAAAGGCCCAGCGGTTTGCCAACCGGCATAGGACTGATGGTCCTCGGTTTAAAGTGGGGGACTTGGTCTGGTTGTCCTCAAGAAAGACGGATTTTGGTAAGAACTTACCTGTAAAATCCTTTCCAGCGAAGAAGGAAGGGAGACACACTAGACATTACTAGTGGGTAGGCGGAGCCCAGATGAGATAGACACCTCAGATTAAAAAGAGTGTTGACCGGCCCCTCCAGCTCAGGCTCCTCCTACTCAGCTCTCCAGTTGTACCAAGCTTAAGGAAGAGCAATATCACCAGCGGAGCAACAAAAGAGGCAGAATCCCAACAACCTTGATAAATGCGCAACAGGCGCCAAATACAAGTTAACTAAAACTTTAAACTACAGCCGCCTGCAGGACCCTACGTCCTAAGGCTGCATCAGCGGAAGCACTAACGTCCACCTTATAAAATCTTGTAAAGGTGTGGACGGAGCGCCAGGTCGCCGCCCAGCAAAACTAAGCTGCCGAGGCCCATTGATGAAAAGCCCACGATGAGCCCACAGCTCTCGTGGAATGAGCTCGAACCTTAATCGGGCAAGGTTCGCCTTTTAAGTCGGTAAGCCTCCAAAATGGCCGACCGGATCCAACGAGCTATAGAATCCTTGGAAGTCCGTTGACCACGTCGACGACCTGCTGGAATCACAAACAGGGAGTCCGACTTCCGAAAACTTTGGGTAACAGACAAATAGAACTTCAAAGCCCGCACCAAATCCAATGTGTGCAAGGCCCGTTCCTTCGCATTACTCAGCCCCAGACAAGGGGAGGGCAACACAATATCCTGGTTAAGATGAAATTGCGACACCACCTTAGGTAGAAAGTCGCCCCGTGTGCGAAGCACTACACGATCCGGGTAAAACTCCAGAAAAGGAGGCAAGTAAGAAAGAGCCGCCAACTCAGAAATCCTTCTCAAAGAGGTGACCGCCACTAGGAAGGCAACCTTCCAAGAGAGCAAAGAAAGACTAACAGAGTTCATAGGCTCAAAAAGCCCGTGTTGAAGAGCCTCCAAAACAAGATTGAGGCGCCAAGGAGACACAGGCGCCTTCCGCGGCGAAAACTGGCGGGTTACTCCGCGAAAAAAGGAACGTAAGTCCCTACGTGAGGCGATAGCCTTTCGAAACAGCAAGGACAGAGCAGAAACCTGACCCCTCAGGGTGCTCACTGCCAACCCCTTATCCAACCCGAATTGCAGGAAAACCAACAAATTGGGAATGGAAAAAATCCTCGGGTTCCTTGAAGAACCCGAACACCACGAAAAGAAGGCTTCCCAAGTGGTAAATCCTAGTAGTAGCCGGACCTCTGGCAGCTCGCAAAGTGGCAATGACTTCGGCTGAAAAACCTTGACGGATCAATATTTCGGTCTCAAGAACCATGCCGTCAAACGCAGAGACATCAGGTCCGGATGACGAACGGGCCCTTGGGTTAACAGGTCCGAGCGGAAAGGAAGTAGAAATGGTGGCGCTGCAGGGAGCGACCCCAGTGTCGAGAACCACGTCCTCCTTGGCCAATCTGGGGCTATCAACATAGCCAGGATTCTCTCTAGTCTGATCCGACGTAACACCAGGAGGAGTAAGGAAATCGGTGGAAAAATAGATTAGCTCGAATTGGTCCCATGGAGCCACTAGAGCATCCACCGCCACAGCCTTCGGATCCTTGTACCTGGACATGAAAGTCGGTAACTTGGCATTGAACATGGATGCCATCAGATCCACTTGGG
This sequence comes from Oophaga sylvatica, assembly GCA_033576555.1. Taxonomy (NCBI): domain Eukaryota; kingdom Metazoa; phylum Chordata; class Amphibia; order Anura; family Dendrobatidae; genus Oophaga; species Oophaga sylvatica. Next base: position 186,059,220 of record JARQOD010000001.1, on the reverse strand, counting down.
GAGTTCCCCAACGGGAGCACAGCAGTGCAAAAATTTCCGGATGAAGACTCCATTCTCCGGGATCCATCTTCTCGCGACTGAGAAAGTCCGCCGTGGTACTCTGAACTCCCGGAATGTGGATCGCAGAGATAGCTGGCACTCTGATCTCTGCCCATACTAGGATACGAGATACCTCCACCATGAGCTTGGAACTCCCAGTCCCGCCTTGGTGGTTGATATATGCGACCGTCGTCGCATTGTCCATCTGCACTCGGACTGGCAGACCGCTTAAAGGGACCGTCCAGTGTTGGAGGCAAAGAAAAAAAATCGCCCTCAATTCCAGGATGTTGATCGGCAAGACAGACTCTTCCGACGACCATACTCCCTGAGTCCAAAGATCGTTCCAGACACACCCCCCCAGCCCGTCAGGCTGGCATCGGTGGTTATGACCGACCACTTCGGAGGGAGGAAGGACTTTCCCAGGGATAACTCTTTCGGACATATCCACCATCCTAGGGACTCTCGTACCCTGTGGGGGATGATGACACTGTAATCCAGTGAAAACCTGCGATCGATCCCAACGGCTCAGAATGAACCTTTGGAGAGCCCTGGAATGAAACCGGGCAAACGGAAGTGCTTCCATGGACGCCACCATCAACCCCAGAAGACGCATACAGCTTCGCAGGGACATTGCTGTCGAAGACTTCATAACCCGTGCATGTCGAAGGAGACATGCTTGCTTGTCTGGAGGCAGGGACACCACTGCTCGCACCGTGTCGAAATGCATCCCCAAAAACAGGATTGACTGCGACCGTTCCAGAGAAAACTTCTCCCAATTGACCAGCCACCCGAAATCCTCCAGGAGCTGAAAGGATGGATTGCGAGCAGTTACCGCCTCCTCCTTTGAAGACGCCACAATCAGAAGGTCGTCCAGGTAGGGAAAAATCGTAACCCCCTGCCTTCGAAGAATCGCCATGAGAGGCGCCAGAATTTTTGTAAAAACTCTGGGCGCTGAGGCCAACCCGAATGGCAGAGCCACAAACTGGTAATGGCCCTGACCTATGGCAAAACGAAGGAAGCGTTGGTGGGCCCTTCTGATTAGGAAGTGCAAATAAGCGTGCGAATGTCGATTGACACCAAAAAAGCGTTCCGCGACAGGGCCGCCAAAACGGAGCGAAGCGACTCCATGCGGAATTTCCTGGCGTGGACATGCCGATTCAATCTTTTGAGATCCAGAATGGGCCAAAATTTGTCCTCTTTTTTGGGGACCACAAAGAGGTTAGAATAAAACCCTCTTCCCCGGCCCTCTGGCGGAACCGGTACCACCACACCTTTCTGCAGAAGGGAATCTACCTCCCACAGCAGAGCGGCAAAAAGCTCGGGCTCTGACGGAACGCGAGGTTGACAAAAAAACTGTCTGGGGGTCGAAAAAGAGACTCTATGGAGTAGCCTGCCAACACAACCCGTGTCACCCAGGCGTCCGACATGCGGGAAGCCCAAGTCGGTTTGAATAGGAATAGACGACCCCCCACTCGAGAGCGCTCGAGTGAGACCCAGGCGTCAGTCCGCCTTAGCGGGCTTTTTGCCAGCTTCCCGCTTGTCTTAACGGAAGTTCTGTTTCCAGGGTATGCGGAATTTCTGAGAATTCCCCCCTTTTTTTTTTTTTTTTTTAAAAAAGAGAGAGACGACCCGAACCCCAGAGGGCTGACTGAATCATCCCCTAGACCGAAAGGACCGCCGACAACTACCGGCACTAGTCCTGCCAGACGCAGAGGTCACAGCTCTGCGCTGCGGTAAAGCTGTTTCTTTTGCCTTTACCTTGGCAATCAGCTCCGTGAGGTCAGGTCCAAATAGCTGACCACCTTGCAAGCTAGCAAACCCTGTTTGGAAACTGCGTCCACTGTCTAAGGCACAGTGCTCTTCTGACTGTGACTGCCGAGGATTGCGCCCTGGATAGCAGTGATGCGGTATCCTCCAAAAACTGGAAAAGCCCATCTACCTCTATAGAGGAGATCCATCCTGCCACGCCGTCCGAAGACGGTCCAACCGGCTCAGGGAAACTTTACAAGCACACATGGATTCTTAATACCGAATCCATGATCCGCGGCCTCACAGATGAATTTTTCTGCCATCTACGTTTTTTGTCCAGCGGGTCCTGCAGACTCGCCTTCCCCTTAACAAGGAGGATTTTGCTAAGCTGGGATAAAGGAACATCCACTTCAGGAGAAGGATCCAATTATCATCAACTCCGTAGAACACGGATACGGTGTCTCAATTTTTTGGACACAGGCGCTCCTTCTCCACTGCCCCTTTAAGCTCATTCAGTGATGGTAAAGCTTGATCGTGATTGAAAAACATCCGGGCCGACTTACCAGGACGTCCAGATACCTCCTTCGGTAACTGTAACGCCTCCAATAAAAACCTCTTTACGGCCCAAAAGGGAGGCAGAGTGTCCCTGCCGATCCTCCTTGTCCGAATCGGACATTTTCGTTACGCGGGAAGGAAGGCACCGGCTTGTGTCGCTTCCTGACATGAGAGGATCTAGCTGACACTCAATATAGAAAATCAGACAGGCCATCAATAGAAACTAGCGAGGGCCTTCATTCTGACACCACTGGAAACCTCCGACCGCTGCGCTTGACGCCGTCCAGGTCTGCGCGTCAGATACGCGAGACTGATCCCGTAGCGGATCTGAGAGACGGTTGCACAGTATATGGCAGGTTAAACCTGTCAGTAATTAGAAAGTGTGGTTTCTTAAAGAAAAAACGAAACGCTGAAGGGTTAAAGCTCTTAAGGAGAGAGCTACCCCAGCTGTCCCCATTAAGAGTTAACCGCCTAAGAAGGGGTTAAAGTCGCAGACTCCCCACAACCTTAATAATGAAAATGGTGTGCGAGCCCCAAGTGCCTCTTATAAGGCAGCAGCTATAGGACAGCTATGCCACACTTAACAAGAAAAAAACGTTCACAATATCGCTAAAAAATTGCGCTGTTTGTAAATCACAATGACCGCCAAAGTCATTAAGGGATCGCTAACCGCCTATGCATTGTTAATGAGATCGCCCAGATTGGCAGCTACTAGCGACATTAAAAATGATCACACAAACGATCGCATAGTATGCGTCGTCGTTAGCAGGAACGTATAGTGGCAGTATTACTGTCGCAGACTCCCCACAACCTCTTATATTGAAAAGGTGTGCGAGCTTTGAGATAACAGCTGCAGGCAGCACAGTCTGCCACCCATTTGTGCCTCAGAAAGGCGCCCGCGCTGTGGGGGTGAGGGGTTAAGCTTCTGCCCTAGACGGGTAGAAGCGACTCACCCAGCTGGTCGCGGTGCAGCGTGCCGAGAGGGGAGGAGAGCGATGTCCGAGGGAGCTTTCAGCCTGTCAGCATTACTCGGCTAATGGCCGCCGCGCTGTGCCTCCGTGTGCTTCATGAGGGAAGCCGGAAAAGGAGACTGCCGTAAAGCGCGCGCTCAGAGCGGCGCGAAATTCAAATAAAAAAAGGCGCGCAGCTCCTCTCTCCCCCGTTCCTATGTCCTGCAGGCATCCACCTGCGGACAAAAAACACACAGTCACCGCATGTATACTGTAACAGCGACTGCCGCAGCAGTCGCTGAAAACACTCAAACACATATTAAATGTGGAGTACTCACCAGCCGAAAGCGCCACAGGGACCCCCAGGGGTTTCTGGCGCTTGCCCATGCTTCCCCCAGGGCGGGGAACGCAGTGACCCCTGCAGCGCGGTTTGGTCCCCGCCAGGGAAGCCATCCTCATCCCCCCGGGCCGGCAGGGTTCTGCAGGCACCACCATATAGGGTAATACAGATCCGCCAAGGGAGAGGTTGGGGTCCAGCAGCGCTGAGACCCCTGAGACCTCTAGACCACATTTGGTGATCCAAGTCTCTTGCCCGATAAAAAATAATAAAATCTTCTGAGGAGCTGCTTCCAGCAGCGACTATCTTCTCTGACCTCAAATTGAAAACTGGAGAGCTGAGTAGGAGGAGCCCGAGCTGGAGGGGCCGGTCAGCACTCTTTAATCTGAGGTGTCTATCTCATCTGGGCTCCGCCTACCCACTAGTAATGTCTAGTGTGTCTCCCTTCCTTCATCTGCAGCTGAAATATCCCTATGAGAGTTCATCTCCTAAGTTTAAGCCTAGGTTCATTGGACCTTATAAGATCATGGAGATTCTTAATCCTGTTTCCTTTCGTTTACTTCTTCCAAGGACATTTAAGATCCATAACGTGTTCCACAAGTCCTTATTGAAGAGGTTTGTCGAGCCAGTGGTTCCTATGGCTGTGCCTCCTGATCCTGTTTTGGTTGAGGGCAATCTGGAGTATGTGGTTGAGAAAATATTGGATTCTCATTTTTCTAGACGGAAACTCCAGTATTTGGTTAAGTGGAGAGGTTATGGTCAGGAGGACAATTCTTGGTGTTTGCTTCGGACATCCATGCTAGGAGACTGATCTGTGCGTATCACCGAGCTCATCCTGACCGACCTGGTTGCACAAATGAGGGTTCGGTGACCCCTCCTCAAGGGGGGTACTGTTGTGAATGTTTTGGAAATGAATTCTGAGCAGAAGCTCCCTCTGGTGGTTACAAACAGTACTGAACCATTCAATGAGGATTGGCAATCAGGTGTCACAGACTGGCTTGATATAAGGGAGGTTCCCTCCCATCATGGTGGCTGGTGAACAATTGTTCTTGTCTCAACTGTGGTTCCTGGTTCACTTGGAAGCTTGCTGAGTATTGCCTCTTCTTCTGCTTTCAGATAAGATATTTTCTGTTTTTGTTTTTGTGCTTACCATTTGCATATTTCTCTGCATTTCTGTGAGGTTAGCCAGGTCCCCTCCCCCGGGGGGCTTGGGCTCCTCTCAGTTCCGCTGGAGCCACTGTTATTTGTTCATTTGCCTTTTCCAGTTTTTTCAGTGGCTGCGGCTTAGTTTTGTTACACCAGAGAACTGATTTAGGTGGTAGAGGTCGTGTGATCTCAGGTGTTTTTGCAATCAGTAGCGGCATTTTTTAGGGTTTTTTTGGATTGCAGTGAGTATCCTTTCTATCCTTTTCTGTCTAGGCAGATTGGGCCCCAGCGTTTGCTCATACTATTTTCTGTCTGTGTCTGTATTTCCTCTTGTCTAACCGCCATTACATGTTTGGGGGCTTCCTATGTTCTTTGGGGATCTGCTCCGAGGCAGATAGCTTTCCTCTTTCTATCTTTAGGTGTAGTTAATCTCTCAGGCTGTGAAGAGGCGTCTAGGACCAACGTAGGAACGCTCCACGGCTGCCTTTAGTTGTGGTGGTTAGTCAGGGTACTGCAATCCAATAGATTCCAACCTCTCTGGTGTATTGCCGTTTTTGCCTGCTCTCCTCAGCTACCGAAACATAACAGTGGGAGAAGCTTCCATAGGTGAGACAGAAGGTTCTTCACCACTAACTTTGAATGTTTCAGTGTCCTCTGGAGGAGTCCACTTCAACGAAACAGCCTTCCTTGACTCTGATTTGGTGGGAAATTTTCTATGGCAAGCTGTGGTGAATCTGTATCATTTTCCCTTCCAATGCCTCCAGAGTCCACTGACAGTGTAATCTGTTGAAGTGAAGGACCTCCCTAAAATTGTTCAAGTCATCATGGAACCAGTGGATCTACAGATTTGGAGCACTTCATTCAGTTAAAAGTGCTTTCTTTGAGCTTACTGACATTTTCACTCAATTCTCCTAGGTCTTCCATGGCTGAGAGCTCATTAGCCTGTGCTAGATTGGAAGCCCGGTGAGGTACTTCAATGCCAAAAGGCGTGTCACGAGAAGTGTATGGTTCCTGTGCTTTTAGCTGGATCACCAGTGTTGCCATCTTCTCTGGCGATGATTCCAATGGCCAGTTTCCTTAAACCTACTTCCTGAAGAACGTATGTTAGATGTGATCAATGTGAAGATCGACTCTGTAGAGGTATCTTCTAGTTCCAGGCGGTCAAGGGATGACAACGTCAAGGCAAAGGTATCCTCAGAGTCGTTATTGTCCACTAACCAGGAAAAGGTTTCCCAGTCCATCTCCGTTTTTTTCCAAGGGAACAGCTATTCCTGCAGGACCAAGAGAGACTCTGCAAAGCCATTCCGTTCTGCTCTGATGATGTCCAGCCGATGAGAGACATTCTGGCCACAAACAAGGTGGGAGATGTTACCTTTCTTCCAGTGGCTAGTAGAGAAAGTGGTCCTAATGAGAGGTTGTGGGAGTCCAGGAGGAAGAATCTGGGTCCATCTTCTCTGTAAAGAATCATCTGGAGCCAGAAGAAGAGGGGCATAAAGAGGGGTTACTGTAACACTATGCCTGGCGCCCCTGCATGGTGTCCCGTTTTGCTACCATGTGGAGACATCAACTTACCCACCACCCAGCTCCTCTGTGTATGCCACTCTGTGTTTTGGCGGCGTACCTAGGGTGCAGATGCACGCGCTCCCCTGTTCTTAAAGAGGCAGCGTGTGCACATGGTAAATGCTTCAAGCAGGTGCTGGGAGGCATTTAGTTAACATGTATTCACCTTCAAGTTGTTTCCCAGCAAATTGCTGGGAGATATCTTGTATAAAAGGCACCCTTCCCTATTGAGAAGGGCCTGAGCAACCCTATTAGGTGGTTTAGTGTGTAACTGTATGTTGCCAGGTCCCCCTCCCTAGTGTATTAGTGTCCCGTATCTTGTATCCTGTGTATTCGATAGTCTGCCATAGTTAGTCTTTGTTTTCTGCGACCGGCAGTTTCTGAATACTACAACCTAAGTATCTGTGCCTCGTGGCCGCATTGGCAGTACATGTCTGCCACTCTGGCGTCTGAGTACCCAGGCTAGCACTGTGAACTTACCCCTGTGGCCATCCAGTCTGCACTGTGTGAATGTGTGCCTGTGGCCACCCTGTCTGCACAGGCAGAACCTGTCCAAGTGGCCATCCTGTCCGCACAGTGTGAACTTGCCCCAAGAGGTCATCCATTCAGAAATTGTCCCAAGAGGCTGTTCTATCTGAACTTGAAATAGTAATGTCTCTACCTCTTTGGGGTCAGCAGCTACTGCCAGATGTCACCCTAGAGTGGCACCTGACAGCTACCTGACTCATAAGTCTGACCTCACCACTAGAGTCTTCAGTGAACACCAAGGTAGCTGACTAGTCACGCTCCTCCAGGGTAACAGCAGAAGAGAAAGGAACAGCGCTCCATCCAGGTGTATCCAAGTAGAAAATAGTTTATTTCGCCATATAAAGCAGACAGTGCAACGTTTCAACCTGCAATAGGTCTTTTTCAAGCATACTATAAAACCAAAAGGGGCGACCTTAAATAGTGACGGTGCTCACAGACCACCAATCACCTTTAGAATCACGCCCACAACATCATTAAAGATAAAATACAATATAAAAATAGATCCATACATACAATACACTTTACAGAAATATATCATATATTACAGAAGAATATCTTTATAATCCTCCACCTAGAATACATTAATCCTCATTAGATGCGGTATAAATACTAAATATAGTATCCATGTATATACATTGTCATGGCAACCCCTGGTTTCCAAACACGATCCCTCAGCCAATCATAGATGATCAAAACAAAGGCAGAGCACGTCATATTGAGGATCCTATCAGCCCTCATGTTATATCCACCAGCCTGACTGTTACCCAATCCAGGGAGTGATAGCAAAATACAGGCACCCATGCACTTACCCAGCGTCCCGGTGACCGAAACTACCACAGACCGCATGCAGTCAAAGCGCCGCACTCCCCGAGCGCAGGAGAGCGGCGTCATCCAGGAGAGCGTCGGTCACATGACCGAAGTTCACCACTGTGCAACGCCACACCCCCTGAGCATCACGAGACCATGGCACACCGCACCAGCGGCTGGGTTCGTCTCCATAGCGACATCTCTGGACAGTGCTGGTGTATTGTATAATCTGTTAGGTCCAAATACTCATATCTGACAGAGATAGCCATGTCTCAAAAGCAGCATAGATCTCCCACATGTAGTATACCGCATAGAAAAAAATAAAGATAGAAAACAACACAAAAATAAAAAATAAAATATAAGAATACTCATAGTTAGGCTATATAGTAAGGGCAAAGGGATTTATGATCACCTATAAAGATCTCATATTTACTAGACATATAAAGAGGCAAAAAGATTTATGATCACCTGTGGAAATCTCATATTTACTAAACATATATAGCAAGTATACAAACCCAATTGCCCCAAAATACTTATACAGCCACCCTATCACTACAAAAGAAAACTAAATATAAATGAACCTATATATAAAAAACAAAAATGACACATGAGTGAGGGGCATTATACAGAGATATTGAAATCCAAATTTAACCCCCTAGGGTGCAATGAACCCAATGTGTGGATCCAACGCATTTCTTTTCTCTTCAGTATACCCAATCTATCGCCCCCCTCCTCAAAACCGGCACGCTATCTATGACCCTAAACCTCAATTGGTTTACAGAATGTCTTTTTTCCAAAAAATGATGGGGAACTGGCAAATCCGTGAGCCCTGTCCGAATATACTCTTGTGCTTGCTAATGCGAGCCCTTACTTCCATAGTGGTCTCTCCCACATATGTTAGCCCACAAGGGCACACAATCATATACACTACGAAGCTAGAAGTACACGTATACCTCTCTCGCAACAAAATCTTCTTCCCAGTATGGGGATGGTAAAAGAATTCTCCTTTCAACATGTTATTACAACATGCACAACCCAGACAGGGAAAATTCCCCATCCGGGGAGTGCTCAACGTCCTTTGGATTGAGGATTTCAAGGTACCAAAATCAGATCTAACCAACCTATCTTTCAGATTCCGCCCCCTCCTGAAGGACATCATAGGTTGAGATTCAAATTCAGAGATGTACGAAAGGCCACGACGTAATAACGGCCAATGTTTCCTCAGAATCATACTGATCCTGTTACTCACTGGACTATATGTCGATACAAAGGGGATGCGTTTTTGTGTCTGGTACTTAACCACTTTGTTGCGGGTATCCACCCGTGACGTATTAATGACCTTCTCCTTATATCCCAATACCTCTCTTCTGGGATAACCCCTCATTATAAACTTGTCACACATTTCATCCAGCCGTTGATCAACCCTCTCCTCATTTGCCACTATCCTCCGTACCCTCAATAATTGACTCCACGGGAGTGAACTCACCATCTTTCTTGGATGATTGCTATCAAATAGCAAAAGACCATTCCTATCTGTCGGTTTGACAAAGATATCTGTTCCCAACTTCTGCCCATCCTTATAAACCAATGTATCCAAAAATTGAATCTGTGTCAATGAATGTAGCAGTGTAAACTGCAGCTCAGGATAAACCTGATTCAGTTCCAAATGGAAATCAAAAAGCTCCTCCTGACTCCCGTCTCCCGTCCCAAAAAAATGTCATCAATATAACGCCACCAGGCTCTGACATGGCGCCATAAGATGGACTTGTACACAAACCTGCTCTCGAATACCGCCATATAGATGTTAGCATAGGTGGGGGCCACATTGGACCCCATGGCGGTACCACGCATTTGCAAAAAGTAATCATCCCCAAAGAGGAAAAAATTCCTCCTGAGGATGAACTCCAGCAAAGCCAGAACAAGTTGTGTACACTCTGGGGCCATGTCAGAGCCCGATAGCGCACATGAGACAGCGTCCAAGCCTTTCTCATGTTCTATTGATGTATACAATGACACCACATCAAAAGAGGCCAAAATCGTAGAATCAGTCACCGTCAGGTTATCAATTTTTTCTAAGAAATCATTTGTATCTTTGATATAAGACGGCACAGAAATCGCAAATGGTCTGAGTACACGATCAAGGAAGATAGCAGATTTACAAAAAAGAGAACCCCTCCCGGACACAATTGGGCGTCCCGGAGGGTTCTCCAAATCTTTATGAATTTTTGGCAGTGTGTATAGTACTGGAATCACTGGTTTATCCACAATAAGAAAATCTGATAATTTGGAGTCTATGAGTCCATTTAACCAAGACTCATGGACCAAAGTCCGTAATTCAGTTTGAAAAGTAGGGGTAGGATTCACATCCAATTTTTTGTATACCTGTACATCATCGAGTTGCCGTAATATTTCAGCCCTGTACTTACTACTATCCATGACCACCACCGCCCCACCCTTGTCGGCTGGTTTGATGGTGATCATGGAGTTCGCAGACAGACCTTCCAAGGCCTTTCTTTCGGCTGAGGTTAAATTTTGCATAGCTGTCCTACCACAGTTACCTCTTAACTCATCAATATCTCTCCTCACCAATTCTATGTATGACTCCAAAAAATGATCTTTAATTGGTGGCTGAAAACTACTCTTATTGTACAACCCCACTTTACGTAGTGAAAAAACAAAACTAGAACCAGAATCACCATCACCATCTTCGTCAATCCCACTATCCTTTCCTGAGTAATATATCAACAACCTAAGTCTCCTAAAGAATGCTTGTAGATCACCTTCAACCTCAAACCAATCCGGTTTGTTAGTGGGGCAAAAGGATAAACCTTTCGCTAGAATACCCACTTCAATATCAGACAATACCATTGATGAGATATTTATGACAAGGTCATTATTATTACTCAGTTGTCCTTCCGTCTCGACTTCGTTGTGGTATTGCGAGTCAGTCTGACTGCGAGGCATATCCTTGTTTCCTATCTATGCTTCCAGCCCCCTCTCCGGCCTCGTCTCTTGGTGTTGTTTTGTCCAATCGCTCCTTGCCCAAAAAATGACTCCTATTCACACTCCCCACACTGGAGTCATCCATTGACTCAGATTCAGCAGTCGTGAAGCCAAAATTGGACTGTTTTTCAAATTGTGTCTTCCTCTGTCGACTAGTTGATACAAATCTCCCTCTCCAGTTACTGGGAAATTGAGACATCTGTCTCTGCCATGAAAAAACCTGGCCCGACTTGTAATCTTCCATATCTCGGAACCACTTGGTCCGGTGGTGGTCATGAATAGTAGTAAGTACAGGGCTGAAATATTACGGCAACTCGATGATGTACAGGTATACAAAAAATTTGATGTGAATCCTACCCCTACTTTTCAAACTGAATTACGGACTTTGGTCCATGAGTCTTGGTTAAATGGACTCATAGACTCCAAATTATCAGATTTTCTTATTGTGGATAAACCAGTGATTCCAGTACTATACACACTGCCAAAAATTCATAAAGATTTGGAAACCCTCCGGGATGCCCAATTGTGTCCGGGAGGGGTTCTCTTTTTTGTAAATCTGCTATCTTCCTTGATCGTGTACTCAGACCATTTGCGATTTCTGTGCCGTCTTATATCAAAGATACAAATGATTTCTTAGAAAAAATTGATAACCTGACGGTGACTGATTCTATGATTTTGGCCTCTTTTGATGTGGTGTCATTGTACACATCAATAGAACATGAGAAAGGCTTGGACGCTGTCTCATGTGCGCTATCGGGCTCTGACATGGCCCCAGAGTGTACACAACTTGTTCTGGCTTTGCTGGAGTTCATCCTCAGGAGGAATTTTTTCCTCTTTGGGGATGATTACTTTTTGCAAATGCGTGGTACCGCCATGGGGTCCAATGTGGCCCCCACCTATGCTAACATCTATGTGGCGGTATTCGAGAGCAGGTTTGTGTACAAGTCCATCTTATGGTGCCATGTCAGAGCCTGGTGGCGCTACATTGATGACATTTTTTTGGTATGGGACGGGAGTCAGGAGGAGCTTTTTGATTTCCATTTGGAAATGAATCAGGTTTATCCTGAGCTGCAGTTTACACTGCTACATTCATTGACACAGATTCAATTTTTGGATACATTGGTTTATAAGGATGGGCAGAAGTTGGGAACAGATATCTTTGTCAAACCGACAGATAGGAATGGTCTTTTGCTATTTGATAGCAATCATCCAAGAAAGATGGTGAGTTCACTCCCGTGGAGTCAATTATTGAGGGTACGGAGGATAGTGGCAAATGAGGAGAGGGTTGATCAACGGCTGGATGAAATGTGTGACAAGTTTATAATGTTTATAATGAGGGATTATCCCAGAAGAGAGGTATTGGGATATAAGGAGAAGGTCATTAATACGTCACGGGTGGATACCCGCAACAAAGTGGTTAAGTACCAGACACAAAAACGCATCCCCTTTGTATCGACATATAGTCCAGTGAGTAACAGGATCAGTATGATTCTGAGGAAACATTGGCCGTTATTACATCGTGGCCTTTCGTACATCTCTGAATTTGAATCTCAACCTATGATGTCCTTCAGGAGGGGGCGGAATCTGAAAGATAGGTTGGTTAGATCTGATTTTGGCACCTTGAAATCCTCAATCCAAAGGACGTTGAGAACTCCCCGGATGGGGAATTTTCCCTGTCTGGGTTGTGCATGTTGTAATAACATGTTGAAAGGAGAATTCTTTTACCATCCCCATACTGGGAAGAAGATTTTGTTGCGAGAGAGGTATACGTGTAATTCTAGCTTCGTAGTGTATATGATTGTGTGCCCTTGTGGGCTAACATATGTGGGAGAGACCACTATGGAAGTAAGGGCTCGCATTAGCAAGCACAAGAGTACTATTCGGACAGGGCTCACGGATTTGCCAGTTCCCCATCATTTTTTGGAAAAAAGACATTCTGTAAACCAATTGAGGTTTAGGGTCATAGATAGCGTGCCGGTTTTGAGGAGTGGGGGCGATAGATTGGGTATACTGAAGAGAAAAGAAATGCGTTGGATCCACACATTGGGTTCATTGCACCCTAGGGGGTTAAATTTGGATTTCAATATCTCTGTATAATGCCCCTCACTCATGTGTCATTTTTGTTTTTTTATATATAGGTTCATTCATATTTAGTTTTCTTTTGTAGTGATAGGGTGGCTGTATAAGTATTTTGGGGCAATTGGGTTTGTATACTTGCTATATATGTTTAGTAAATATGAGATTTCCACAGGTGATCATAAATCTCTTTGCCTCTTTATATGTCTAGTAAATATGAGATCTTTATAGGTGATCATAAATCCCTTTGCCCTTACTATATAGCCTAACTATGAGTATTCTTATATTTTATTTTTTATATTTTTGTGTTTTTTTCTTTATTTATTTTTTTCTATGCGGGATACTACGTGTGGGAGATCTATGCTGCTTTTGAGACATGGCGATCTCTGTCAGATATGAGTATTTGAACCTAACAGATTATACAATACACCAGCACTGTCCAGAGATGTCGCTATGGAGACGGACACAGGCGCTGGTGCGGTGTGCTGTGGTCTCGTGATGCTCAGGGGGTGTGGCGTTGCACAGCGGTGAGCTTCGGTCATGTGACCGATGCTCTCCTGGATGACGCCGCTCTCCTGCGCTCGGGGAGTGCGGCGCTTTGACTGCATGCGGTCTGTGGTAGTTCTGGTCACCGGGACGCTGGGTAAGTGCGTGGGTGCCTGTATTTTGCTATCGCTCCCTGGATTGGGTAACAGTCAGGCTGGTGGATATAACATGAGGGCTGATAGGATCCTCAATATGACGTGCTCTGCCTTTGTTTTGATCATCTATGATTGGCTGAGGGATCGTGTTTGGAAACCAGGGGTTGCCATGACAATGTATATACATGGATACTATATTTAGTATTTATACCGCATCTAATGAGGATTAATGTATTCTAGGTGGAGGATTATAAAGATATTCTTCTGTAATATATGATATATTTCTGTAAAGTGTATTGTATGTATGGATCTATTTTTATATTGTATTTTATCTTTAATGATGTTGTGGGCGTGATTCTAAAGGTGATTGGTGGTCTGTGAGCAACGTCACTTTTTAAGGTCGCCCCTTTTGGTTTTATAGTATGCTTGAAAAAGACCTATTGCAGGTCGAAACGTTGCACTGTCTGCTTTATATGGCGAAATAAACTATTTTCTACTTGAATACACCTTGATGGAGCGCTGTTCCTTTCTCTTCTGCTGTTGGACATTCCAAGAAGGTTCCTTGGTGGAGCGAGCGCCCCAGTACAGTGAGTGCTGTCAGCATCTTTTTGTATTAATGGACTGTTTGCTCCTCCAGGGTAAGTCCGGTCTGTGGCACAGTGGGTCCATGAACGACATGTGTCAACTAGAAGCGTAACACAGAGTGAGAAGTTTCAGAAAAAGATCTCTCTGGTAATTTCAGAGCCATAATTGTACCCATGTTTGAAGCAATGCAAAATAATAATAATAATAATGATCAAGGTCCACAGCCTAAAGACTAGCAATTGCATAATTACCTTAAATTGCTCAATTTCCAGCTACACAATCAAAATTTCATAAAGATTTTCTTATTGTCAAATAGTTTTTTATATTAACTAGCTTGACCCGTGCAAAATTTTCGCACATTGGTCGTCGGAGGCGCAGGCAATTTCAGAAAAAGCAAGCTGGTCAAATGTAAATGTATTTCATGAGATGATGAACACAGACAGGTATTTATATACCGTATTTTTCGGACTATAAGACGCACCGGACCATAAGACGCACCCCAAATTTTGGGGTGAAAATAGCAGAAAAAAAGATTTTTACAATATGGGGGTCCGTCTTATTGTCCGAATTTTAAGGTACCTGTGGGCCGGAGGTGGTACAGCAGGAGTTGCGGCAGTGGTGTGGCAAAGGTGCGGTGATGCTGATACTGTACTCACCTTCCTCAGGTGAGGTGACGCTGCGGCACGGAGAGCAGAGCCGGGTTTGTGGCTGTGGTGTGGCGGTGGCAGAGGTGCGGCGGTGGCAGAGGCGCGTGGGCGGCGTGCACCTGAGCAGGGTCCCTTCCTCAGGTGTGGTGATGCCGCGGCACGGAGAGCAGAGCTGGGTTTGTGGCAGGTGTGGTGGTGGCAGAGGTGCGGCGGTGGCAGAGATGCGGCGGTGGCAGAGGCGCGATGGGCGGCGTGCACCTGAGCAGGGTCCCTTCCTCAGGTGTGGTGACGCCGCGGCACGGAGAGCAGAGCTGGGTTTGTGGCAGGTGTGGCGGTGGCAGAGGTGCGGCGGTGGCAGAGATGCGGCGGTGGCAGAGGCGCGATGGGCGGCGTGCACCTGAGCAGGGTCAGCAGAGCCGGGTTTGTCGGTGGTGGCGGCCATCTTCCTGAGGCGGCGCGTGCGCAGAGTACTCTGCTTCCTGGGGCTTCAGAAAAATGGCCGCCGCGATCGCTATCTGCGCATGCGCGACCTACCGCGGCCATTTTCCTGAAGCCACAGGAAGAAGAGTACTGTATCTGCGCACGCGCCGCCTCAGGAAGATGGCCGCCACCACCGGCAATCCCGGCTCTGCTGTCCTGTCTGCTCTCGGTGCCGCGGCGTCACCTCACCACCTGAGGAAGGGAACCTGCTCAGGTGCACGCGCCCACCGCGCCTCTGCAACGCCGCATCTCTGCCACCGCCACCGCCACACCGCTGCCGCAACCCCCCGGTAAGCTGCGGTCGGGCTATAAGACGCACCCCCCATTTTCCTCACAATTTTTTTGGGGAAAAAGTGCGTCTTATAGCCCGAAAAATACGGTATGTAGATTGGTAATACAATAATTTGGTTTGATTAGTAGAGGCCAAAAAATGTCTTCCGGTTGAGGTGCCACCTGCAGGTCATTGTTTCTTTCTGCAGATTTATGAAAATGAATGTTTAAACTGTATTTAGTGATAAAATCGTGACTGTGGTTTGTTTGGCTCTTTTCTTGCTGAAGGGGGCAAGTTTACCTTTCAAATGGTGTATCATTTGTGTGTGTGAGGCGAAGTAATCAGCGAAAAAGCAGTGCATGTTTACAAATGTGTTTGCATATGTGACTCACCATTTGTGTGTGTGGGGCGAAGTAATCACCGAAAAAGCAGTGCATGCTTACAAATGTGGTTGCATATGTGACTCACCTGCAGTGAAGTGTGCAATCCTCCAATGTGCCTGAAAGAGGCTGGGCAAGCACTTGGGCAAGCTGCAAAGACCCCAAGGCAAATGTTTGGATTTGTTTGTGATGTCTGTAAGCAGCTTTGTGGTAGTGTGCTTTGGGGTAGTGTGCTGCCACCTGCATGTCATTTTTCCTTACTGCAGATTTATGAAAATTAATGTTTAAACTATATGTTGTGATCAAATCGTGGATGTGTGGTTTGTTTGTCTATTTTCTTTCTGAAGGAGGCAAGTTTACCTTTCAAATGGTGTATCATTTGTGTGTGTAGGTGCAGTATGAACGGAGATGCAAAGTAATAACCAAAAAACAGTGTTTAGAAATAATAGAATAGATTTGGAAACATTTTTTAAAAATGAGCGATTTGAACAAGGATTATTTATTATTTAACAGAATTAATCTCGATGTCAAGCCATGGCAACATGGATGAACAATCTATATAGATAGGTTCATCAGGATCTTTTCCAGCATTATCTTTACTATATCAAGCTATAGGGTTGCTAGTGTTCCTTTTTACCTTGTGCCTTCTATTTTTCTGTCCATAATGTCCTTTTCCAGTGATTGTTCTCTTCATATGATGTGTCCAAAGTAGGCAAGTCGTAGCTTGGTGATCCTTGCTTTGAGTGACATGTCTAGTTTGATTTGTTCCAAAATTGATTTGTTTGTTCTTCTTGGCATCTATGGTATTGATAACATCCTTCACCAGCACCACATTTCAAAGACGCAAATTCTTCTTCTGTTGGTTTCTTATCGTCCAAGTTTCACATCAATATCTTACTACAGAAGAAAGCAGACTATGCATGAGCCGTGTCTTCATTGCCTGTGAAAAGTTCCTAGATTTCAAGGATAGGTTGCTAAGATGGTGGAACAATGATAGGTTGCAAAATTGTGAATTTATAAGACTAAAGAAACCTCAACACTTTAGACAGCTGTCAGCCAAATGATGGCTCAGCAATTGTTCAACCAGCAGCTTTTCCCTCAGACTTTCCTATATAGAGCAGCGCTAGCTCGGTGTCTCTGGCGGTGGTTTATTTCAGAGAGAATAAAAGAATTGTCAGTCCAAAATTGGACAAGCCCAATCATGTGTGGGGGGATGCATAGACATTAGCCTGTAGTTTGAACTTGTCAGTATCAACAGGTCAGGCATTTCCATTTATTAGTACTTTATAACAAAGTGTCTATTTATACATTTCTAATTTCAATTGAAAATAAATGCAAAAACAAGGAGATGTCTCATTGATTCTAAAGTATTCAGAAGTATAAACATATAATTCTAATGTTGTAAGGGAGGGACAGGACTGTAGTCGTGACCTGAATTACTGTCCAGTCCTTCCCCTACATGAAACTGCATTCTTCTCTTTGGCGTACCTGCATCTCCAAGTTCAGCTTCCCCTGGGCACTTCCCAGGCGACGACAGTCCCTCTTTCAGGAACCCCCCCAGTAATAGAGACTCAGTCCAGGATAACTTGAACATTCTCTTTACTTAACTCTTCACACATTACATCCACAGTTGGCACATCACTGGTTTCACTTGTTTCCTTATCTTTCCCTGCTTTGCTGTCACTTCTGTGCAGTACACGCCTGGACCGGACCGTACTAGACACGCTCCCCAGTTCCTTCCAGGCCTGATCCTCACTATAATGACATTTCCTTCAGCCTGCTTCGCGCCAGAACTGAATTAATCAATCACTACGTTTGGTGGCCCCCGGTGAAGAATTTGGCCCATCTGTACCGATCCAGTCGAAGTTCCAGCTCCTCTGATCTCCTTAGTCCAGCCAACTTGTGCCCTAAAAGCATTGGCACAGGCAGTAAGATGCCACATCTTCCTTCTCTGCACAGGCCCACTGATATGGTATACAGTGGCTGTGGGTAACGTGGGCTGTAGTACTTAAACGTTGCGTGGTTGCAGGTTGTCCGGGCCTAAGCCTATGTGGACACTTGGGCACTCTGGCCCTGTCTAACTAAACTAACTAGAACCTTCTCACTACTACCCAGCAGCCCCTCCTATACTTAACCCTATGTGAACTACCTATCAGCTATAACTAACAAGGCTCACTAGTATGCCCCCACCTAGTGGTCCACAACAGAACTACACTTACCCCAAGTATAAGAACTATATACTAAAGTCCCCTCCTTCATTGTCCCAAAAGGATGCACTTCACTTTCCCTAAACTGTACATGTATAAAGAACATCAGTCACATTACATAATGCAATATTATATAAAAAGAACACAAGACATTTGCAATTATATACACATAATGGTAACACAATAAAAGATGTGGCAATATCATTGCTATGTGTGGTAATACATGTTCCCATGTAGCCATACCACCAAAATATTTACAACAATTATCACATATATACATTAAGAGCACATAAGGGGCAGGGCGAAGCAGTGATACTACACCCGCTTACACTCCCCCTTTCCTTAAATTTGGTCGTCCTCGACCAACACACGATAAATAAACAAAATCATAGAAAAAAATGACAGTCACTGGACTTAATATAAGCCACATCAGAACACACCGCAGTCCATGGTGCAGAGGTAATATTCCTGGTTCCCAGTCCTCCAGGGGTTAGAGACCTTCATAAAAACGTATTTACATTTCTCAACAATGAGATAGCAGTTCCAAGAGAGGAGCTTCCCCTTTTTTTGAGGGGAGTACAGTCCTTCCAGTGGACTCCAGATAAGAAGACAGTCTCTCCTTTTTCCAGCAGAATGGTGCAACAAGCACAAAAAAAGACAAAAGAGTCCATGGGCTCCATATATTTTTGCCTAGCTCCCAGTCCTCTAGGCCGAATTCACACAAACTAAAACGGACAACGCTTTCCTTCAGTGTTGCCAGAGGCCGAACTTTACCTGCTTTACGTTGGCGGGGTTCCTTTAAGGGCTATAGTCCCGCAGGGACGCGGAACAGTCCCGTGACAATTTCAGAGGGCACCATGTGCGCAGCAAACTCCATGTAAACAAAATGAAAATATTGTTCAACGGCACGCACCCCTGTAGCCGCAGAGGTAGTGAATGGTGCCAGTGCAGCACCGTCAGATCTTTGGGTACCAGCCGATGATGGGGCCTGTTACTGATTCCAGGAAGAGGCCCATGTCGTCCTCATCATAGTGGGTAACCGCTACCATGTAATACCCGCATGGACAGTCTTCCTTAAAGGAGACCCGGTCTCCCTCATTCAACAGCCTTCCAAATTTGACAAACGAAACGTTCACGTACACTTTGGCATCTTTCTCGTCCTCTCTAATCAAGACATCCCCGGTCAGTATACACCAGTTGGCCGCTGGTGCGCCGTCCTGCCAGAGTGCCTCCACCCATCTGCCGCAGCTCTCTCCAGACTTCCTGCTCCCGTTGCTTTTTGTCAAGGATCTCCCCTTATACCTAGGCAGCTTGCCTGGGCATGGGAAAGGGGTCCTCTATGGCCGGTTGGGTATGGGTGGCCCCCAGAGCTGTAGCTGAATAAGAGGCTGATTGAACCTCCGACGGCTGGGAGCATGAGGCTGGTACTGTCGCAGGAAAGTGGGTGCGGACGGCAGCCTCAGGGACGGAACCATACAGGGAGGGCCTCCTTTCTGGGGCAGATAACAAGGGCGCACTCACCCGTTCCGCTGGCGTTGCTCCCAGGACACAAGTTCCCTCCGCAGGAATGGCCGCCCATGTGGCATTCGACTGGCATACCGGTTCAGGTGCAATTTCCGGTCGCGGTGTTTCTTGAGCAACTTTCGGCTCCGGTCCTCGCTAACAGGGGGAATTCCGGTGTGCCCGATCCTCGGTCCCGAGACTGCTCCGTTGGTCCTGCACCACCAGGATCCTGCCTCCGGAAGGATGATGTCTCTGCCAGATGAACGCTCTGGGGTCGTGTCAATGTTAAGGTCAGACAGGTGGAAACTGCCGCTGGCTCCTCGCTGACTGTTGGAGGCTGGACGCGTGCTGTTATGTTTTGGTAGCTGAGGAGGCAGGAGCAAAAAACCGCATAGGCAGCCAAAAACCAGAGAGGTTGGAAACTAATAGGTTGCAGACCCCTAAACTAACCGCACAACTAGAAGCAGCCGTGGGACGTTCGTACGGTGCCCTAGACGCCTCGTCACAGCCGGAGAGATTAGCTATCCCTGAAGATGGAAAGAGGAAAGCTAACTGCCCCGGAGTAGAGCCCCAAAAGAATAGGAAGCCCCCAAACATGTAATGGCGGTTAGACAAGATGAAAACACGAGCACAGACAGAAAATAGATTGAGCAAGCGCTGGGGCCCAAAATACTGTCTGCAACCCAGAAAAACCCTAGGAAAAACTCCAACACTTCTGAATCCAAAAATACTGAGACCACACGGTCTCGACCACCTATATCAGATCTCAGGTGTGAACAAGCAGCTACCCAGCATTAAAATATCACAAGAACTGAGCAAATGAACAAATACAAAAAGAGAACGGAGACCAGCCCAAGCCCCCCAAAGGGGACCCGGCTGAACTCAAAAACCAATGCTGCAAAAAACAATGAAATTCAAACCACAGTAAAAAAAAAACTGAAAATGACATATCTGAATGCAAGCAGGAGACAGCAGAAAAGAAAGCTGAATTCCAACCTAGACCAGGAAGAACAATTGATCACCGGCAAGAACCATGGGAGGTAAGCTCACTTATATCAGGCCAGTCCGTACCACCTGATAACCAATGGTCAGTTGCAGGTGGTGGATTTTTGCTGTTCAACATAGGTTCAATACCCTCAGCAACCAACAAAGGGAGCTTGAGCTCTGAAGTCGTCTCCAACACATTTACAACAGCGTGCTCTTTCCTGTTGCCACCTCCTCTCAATACGGCCCACGCCTTGGCAGCTATGCAGACATGAGTGCTGCATCGTGGCCGATTCAGGGATACAAGATGGCGCTGCACAGTGTCTTCCGGATTTTACTTCTGGGTCCCACCCGTTTCCAGTTGGGTCCGCCTCCAGCCATTCCTCTCATTCCTTGTTGGGCAGTGGAGGGGGGCTAGGTTTCCTCCTCTTCATCCACACCCACCAGGGGCGAACCTGGGCATATTGGCAGGCATGTTTTGGCGCCAGGACATGACGGCAATGCCCACAAAGGACGCGGTTTTCGTTGTTGTTTGCTTCTCCATCTCTCGCCATTCTCACTGCCGCCATCTTGGTGACAGTAATGATGTCAAACTTTTTCGCCACATAGGCCAAGTCCAACTCAGTAGTCAAGCCCAGTGTTGTCACAAAATCGGTAGTAGACAAGTCCAATGTTTTATTCACAAATTCTTCTCCAGTTATAGCATCTACTGTTATGATTCGGTAGCTGAGGAGTGCAGGCAAAAAGGCAATACACCAGAGCAGTTGGAATCTATGAGATTGCAGTACCCTGACTAACCACCACAACTAGAGGCAGCCGTGGAGCGTTCCTACGTTGGTCCTAGACGCCTCGTCACAGCCTGAGAAACTAACTACACCTAAAGATAGAAATAGGAAAGCTATCTTCCCCGGAGCAGAACACCAAAGATAATAGCAAGCCCCCAAACATGTAATGGCGGTTAGACAAGACGAAATACTGACACAGACAGAAAATAGTATGAGCAAACGTTGGGGCCCAAACTAACTAAATAGAAAAGGATAGGAAGGGTACTTACTGCAATCCCAAAAAAAACCCTGAAAGCACCAACTCTACTAATTTCAAAAACACCTGAGATCACACGACCTCTACCACCTAAATTAGCTCTCTGGTGTAACAAAATCAAAACAGCAGCCACTGAAAAAACTGGAAAAAGCAAAAGTACAAACATCAGTGGCTGAACAAAACTGAGAGGGCAGAAGCCCCTGGAGGGGACCCTGAAGGCCCCCACAGAAGTGCAGGACAAAATGCAAAAATATAGCACAAAACAAAAGAAGAAAATGTCTTATCTGTTAGCAGGAGATGCAGACACGACACAGCAGGCTACAAGGGAAACAGGAATAAAGGATCCAGACCAGAACAATTGATCACCGGCAACCCTGATGGGAAGGTGACTCCCTTATATAAGACCAATCAGTAACACCTGATTCCCAGTCCTCACAATCTTCACTGGACAGACTAGCACAGCTTGTAACCACCAGAGGGAGCCTCTGCTCAGAACTCATCTCAAACCCATTCACAACAGTACCCCCCCTTGAGGAGGGGTCACCGAACCCTCATTTGAGCAACCAGGTCGGTCAGGATGAGTTCTATGATACGCACGGATAAGTCTCCTAGCATGGATGTCCAAAGCAAACACCCAAGAATTGTCTTCCTGACCATAACCTCTCCATTTAACCAAATACTGGAGTTTCCGTCTAGAAAAACGAGAATCTAATATTTTCTCAACCACATACTCCAGATTGCCCTCAACCAAAACAGGGTCAGGAGGCACAGCAGCAGGAACCACTGGCTCAACAAACCTCTTCAACAAGGACTTGTGGAACACGTTATGGATCTTAAATGTCCCTGGAAGAAGCAAACGAAAAGAAACAGGATTAATAATCTCCATGATCTTATAAGGTCCAATGAACCTAGGCTTAAATTTAGGAGATGCTACTCTCATAGGAATATTCTTTGAGGACAACCAGACCAAGTCCCCCACTTTAAACCGAGGACCATCAGTCCTATGCCGGTTAGCAAACCGCTGGGCCCTCTCCTGAGAGAGGGACAACCTCTCCACTACCTGGTCCCAAATCTGTTGCATACGCTCCACAACAGAGTCAACACCTGGACAGACAGAAGCCTCCGTCTGTCCTGAAGAAAATCGAGGGTGAAACCCAGAATTACAAAAAAATGGAGACATCAAAGTGGCAGAGCTAGCCCTATTATTAAGAGCAAACTCAGCCAAAGGCAAAAAAGAGACCCAGTCATCCTGATCAGCAGACACAAAGCATCTTAGATAAGTCTCCAATGTCTGGTTTGTTCTCTCAGTTTGACCATTGGTCTGAGGATGAAATGCCGAGGAGAAAGACAATTGAACACCCAGTTTAGAATAAAAAGTCCTCCAAAATCTGGAAACAAACTGGACTCCTCTGTCAGACACAATGTTCTCAGGAATGCCGTGTAAACGAACCACGTGCTGAAGGAACAACGGCACCAATTCAGAGGAGGAAGGCAACTTAGGTAATGGCACAAGATGTATCATTTTGGAAAACCTATCACAAATTACCCAGATGGTGGTCATTCTCTGAGAAACAGGAAGGTCGGAAATGAAATCCATAGAGATATGGGTCCATGGTCTCTTGGGCACAGGCAATGGCATCAACAAACCACTAGAGCGAGAGCAAGGCTTGGAGCGAGAGCAAGTCCCGCAGGACTGCACAAATTCCTGACATCACGAGACAAGGTAGGCCACCAAAAGGACCGACTAACCAAGTCTCTGGTACCAAAAATTCCGGGATGACCAGCCAATGCGGAACAATGAATCTCAGACATTACACTCTTTTTCCACTGGTCCGGGACAAACAATTTTCCAACAGGGCAGCGCTCGGGCCTATCCTCCTGACACCCCTCCAGAGCAAGTCTCAAATTGGGCGAGATGGCGGAAAGAACTACACCCTCTTTCAAAATAACAGAAGGATCAGATAACTCAGGAGAGTCCGCAAGGAAACTCCTCGAGAGGGCATCCGCCTTAACATTCTTAGTGCCAGGAAGAAAGGAAACCACAAAATTAAAACGTGTGAAAAACAAGGCCCACCTGGCCTGTCTAGGATTGAGTCGCTTGGCAGATTCCAGATAGACCAGATTCTTATGGTCCGTAAGGACCACCACTGATGTTTGGCTCCCTCCAGCCAATGTCTCCACTCTTCAAAAGCCCACTTCATGGCCAATAACTCCCGATTACCCACGTCATAATTACGTTCAGTAGGAGAAAATTTTCGAGAGAAAAAGGCACAAGGGTTACTTTTAGAGGTCTCTGGATCTTTTTGGGACAAAACGGCACCTGCCCCAATTTCAGAGGCATCAACCTCCACCTGAAATGGCAGAGAAACATCAGGCTGCCGTAGAACAGGAGCAGAAGTGAATCTCTGCTTAAGTTCCTGAAATGCAGAGACTGCCTCAGGAGGCCAATTCACCACATCAGAACCCTTTCTGGTCAAATCAGTTAATGGTTTAACAATAACCGAGAAATTACCAATAAATTTACGATAAAAATTGGCAAAACCCAAAAATCTCTGAAGAGCCTTTAATGAAGTAGGTTGGACCCAATCACAGATGGCCTGAACCTTGACCGGGTCCATTTCAATAACAGATGGGGACAAAATGAATCCCAGAAATGAGATCCTCTGTACGCCAAAAAGACACTTTGATCCCTTCACATACAGAGCATTCTCTCTCAAAATCTGGAATACAGTTCGAACATGTTTCACATGAGAGTCCCAGTCATTAGAAAAAATCAAGATATCATCCAAATAAACAATCAGAAATTTGTCCACAAAATCCCTGAAAATGTCATTCATGAAGGACTGGAAGACGGAAGGAGCATTAGTGAGCCCAAAGGGCATCACCAGGTACTCAAAATGCCCTTCAGGGGTATTGAATGCCGTCTTCCATTCATCCCCGTGCTTAATGCGAATAAGGTTATACGCCCCCCTGAGGTCAAGCTTGGTAAACCAAGTAGCGTTTTTCACCCTGGAAAACAGGTCAGAAATCAAGGGTAACGGGTATTGATATTTCACAGTAATATTGTTCAAGAGACGATAATCAATACACGGCCTTAATGAACCATCCTTTTTGGCCACAAAGAAAAAACCGGCACCTAAGGGTGAAGAGGATGGTCTGATATGACCCTTCTCCAATGATTCCTTGATATAAGACCGCATAGCGTCATGTTCAGGTACAGACAAGTTAAAAAGGCGACCTTTAGGGAATTTACCACCCGGCACCAATTCAATAGCGCAGTCATAGCTCCTATGAGGAGGCAAGGATGCAGATTTACTTTCGCTAAACACATCAGAAAAATCAATCAAAAAGTCAGGAACATCCTGAGCCTGGGGGGAGGCAGAAAAAACAGGAGTGTCGGCATCAACACATTGGCAGCCCCAACTGGTTACAGACACAGATTTCCAATCCAAAACAGGATTATGAGACTGTAACCAAGGAAAACCCAGCACGATAATGTCATGCAGATTATACAGAACCAAAAATTTGCAGCACTCCTGGTGATCAGGTTCAACCCTCATTATCACCTGAGTAGAAAACTGGGGTTTATTCTCAGCCAAAGGGGTAGAATCGATCCCCAGTAGGGGAATAGACTTCTGTAGGGGTATCAAGGGAAATCCACAAAGTTTAGCAAAATCATAATCCATCAGGTTAATAGCTGCTCCAGAATCAACGAAAGCCTGAGCAGAAAATGAGGACAGAGAGCATATCAGAGTGACAGTTAATAAAAACTTAGTCTGAACACTACCCAAGACAACTGAGCGTGCAAAACGTCTTCCCCGCTTAGGGCAGACTGAAATAGCATGAGAGGCATCACCACAGTAGAAACATAACCCATTGCGCTTTCGAAACTCATGACGCTGTGCCCCAGACACCACTCTATCACACTGCATGGGTTCAGAAGCTGGTTCACAAGGCAACACCATTCCACGCATACTTCTCCGCTCACGCAAACGTCTGTCAATTTGAATCGCTAATGACATAGAATCATTGAGACCAGAGGGGACAGGGAATCCCACCATAACATCCTTTACATTATCAGACAGACCCTTCCGGAAAAGGGCTGCCAAAGCGTCGTCATTCCTTTTGGTCAGGACTGCCCACCTACGGAATCTCTGACAGTATAACTCAGCGTCATCAAGCCCCTGATTTAATGCCAACAAGGCTTTTTCAGCTTGATCAGTGACATTAGACTCATCGTACAATAACCCCAAGGCCTGAAAAAACGCATCAACATCACTCAAAACAGGATCCCCAGGTATCAGGGAAAAAGCCCAATCCTGAGGATCGCCGCGCAGGAGAGAGATGATAATTTGAACCTGCTGCGCTGCGTTCCCTGAGGACTTAGATTTTAAGGCAAAAAACAATTTACAATTATTTTTGAAATTCTGAAACTTAGCTCGATCCCCTAAAAACAAATCTGGCATGGGAATCCTAGGTTCCACAACAGGCAACCTAGCAAGATATGCAGCAATACTCTGAACCTCAGTGGCAAGCTGATCCACACGGCCAGACAACTGTGCAAACTCCATTGAGAGAAAAAAAAAAAAATCCTCCTCAGCACCCAGAGATACAGAGGGAAAAAAATGCAACAAACAGGAAAATATCTCTGACAACTCTGACAATCTTTTTTCTTTCACAATATTTTTTCCCTTCTGTGAGTACCATACAATTTTCAATTTTTAGGCCGGTGATACTGTTATGTTTCGGTAGCTGAGGAGTGCAGGTAAAAAAGGCAATACACCAGAGCAGTTGGAATCTATGAGATTGCAGTACCCTGACTAACCACCACAACTAGAGGCAGCCGTGGAGCGTTCCTACGTTGGTCCTAGACGCCTCGTCACAGCCTGAGAAACTAACTACACCTAAAGATAGAAATAGGAAAGCTATCTGCCCCGGAGCAGAACCCCAAAGATAATAGAAAGCCCCCAAACATGTAATGGCGGTTAGACAAGAGGAAACACTGACACAGAAAGAAAATAGTATGAGCAAACGCTGGGGCCCAAACTATCTAAATAGAAAAGGATAGGAAGGGCACTTACTGCAATCCCAGAAAACCCTGAAAGGCACCAACTCTACTAATTTCAAAAACACCTGAGATCACACGACCTCTACCACCTAAATTAGTTCTCTGGTGTAACAAAATCAAAACAGCAGCCACTGAAAAAACTGGAAAAAAGCAAAAGTACAAACATCAGTGGCTGAACAAAACTGAAAGGGCAGAAGCCCCCGGAGGGGACCCTGAAGGCCCCCACAGAAGTGCAGGACAAAATGCAAAAATATAGCACAAACACAAAAGAAGAAAATGACTTATCTGTTAGCAGGAGATGCAGACACGACACAGCAAGCTACAAGGGAAACAGGAATAAAGGATCCAGACCAGAACAATTGATCACCGGCAACCCTGATGGGAAGGTGACTCCCTTATATAAGACCAATCAGTAACACCTGATTCCCAGTCCTCACAATCTTCACTGGATAGACTAGCACCGCTTGTAACCACCAGAGGGAGCCTCTGCTCAGAACTCATCTCAAACCCATTCACAACAGCCGTGTAAACGAACCACGTGCTGAAGGAACAAAGGCACCAATTCAGAGGAGGAAGGCAACTTAGGCAATGGCACAAGATGTATCATCTTGGAAAACCTATCACAAATCACCCAGATGGCGGTCATTCTCTGAGAAACAGGAAGGTCGGAAATGAAATCCATAGAGATATGGGTCCATGGTCTCTTGGGCACAGGTAATGGCATCAACAAACCACCAGAGTGAGAGCAAGGCTTGGAGCGAGAGCAAGTCCCGCAGGACTGCACAAATTCCCTGACATCACGAGACAAGGTAGGCCACCAAAAGGACCGACTAACCAAGTCTCTGGTACCAAAAATTCCGGGATGCCCAGCCAACGCGGAACAATGAATCTCAGACCTCACACTCTTTTTCCACTGGTCCGGGACAAACAATTTTCCAACAGGGCAGCGCTCGGGCCTATCCTCCTGACACCCCTCCAGAGCAAGTCTCAAATTGGGTGAGATGGCGGAAAGAACTACACCCTCTTTCAAAATAACAGAAGGATCAGATAACTCAGGAGAGTCCGCAAGGAAACTCCTCGAGAGAGCATCCGCCTTAACATTCTTAGTGCCAGGAAGAAAGGAAACCACAAAATTAAAACGTGTGAAAAACAAGGCCCACCTGGCCTGTCTAGGATTGAGTCGCTTGGCAGATTCCAGATAAACCAGATTCTTATGGTCCGTAAGGACCACCACCCGATGTTTGGCTCCCTCCAGCCAATGTCTCCACTCTTCAAAAGCCCACTTCATGGCCAATAACTCCCGATTACCCACGTCATAATTACGTTCAGTAGGAGAAAATTTTCGAGAGAAAAAGGCACAAGGGTTACTTTTAGAGGTCTCTGGATCTTTTTGGGACAAAACGGCACCTGCCCCAATTTCAGAGGCATCAACCTCCACCTGAAATGGCAGAGAAACATCAGGCTGCCGTAGAACAGGATCAGAAGTGAATCTCTGCTTAAGTTCCTGAAATGCAGAGACTGCCTCAGGAGGCCAATTCACCACATCAGAACCCTTTTTGGTCAAATCAGTTAATGGTTTAACAATAACCGAGAAATTACCAATAAATTTACGATAAAAATTGGCAAAACCCAAAAATCTTTGAAGAGCCTTTAATGAAGTAGGTTGGACCCAATCACAGATGGCCTGAACCTTGACCGGGTCCATTTCAATAACAGATGGGGACAAAATGAATCCCAGAAATGAGATCCTCTGTACGCCAAAAAGACACTTTGATCCCTTCACATACAGAGCATTCTCTCTCAAAATCTGGAATACAGTTCGAACATGTTTCACATGAGAGTCCCAGTCATTGGAAAAAATCAAGATATCTTCCAAATAAACAATCAGAAATTTATCCACAAAATCCCTGAAAATGTCATTCATGAAGGACTGGAAGACAGAAGGAGCATTAGTGAGCCCAAAGGGCATCACAAGGTACTCAAAATGCCCCTCCGGGGTATTGAATGCCGTCTTCCATTCATCCCCGTGCTTAATGCGAATAAGGTTATATGCCCCCCTGAGGTCAAGCTTGGTAAACCAAGTAGCGTTTTTCACCCTGGAAAACAGGTCAGAAATCAAGGGTAACGGGTATTGATATTTCACAGTAATATTGTTCAAAAGACGATAATCAATACACGGCCTTAATGAACCATCCTTTTTGGCCACAAAGAAAAAACCGGCACCTAAGGGTGAAGAGGATGGTCTGATATGACCTTTCTCCAATGACTCCTTGATATAAGACCGCATAGTGTCATGTTCAGGTACAGACAAGTTAAAAAGGCGACCTTTAGGGAATTTACTACCAGGCACTAATTCAATAGCGCAGTCATAGCTCCTATGGGGAGGCAAGGATGCATATTTACTTTCGCTAAACACATCAGAAAAATCAATCAAAAAGTCAGGAACATCCTGAGCCTGGGGGGAGGCAGAAAAAAACAGGAGTGTTGGTATTAACACATTGGCAGCCCCAACTGGTTACAGACACAGATTTCCAATCCAAAACAGGATTATGAGACTGTAACCAAGGGAAACCCAGTACGATAATATCATGCAGATTATACAGAACCAAAAATTTGCAGCACTCTTGATGATCAGGTTCCACCCTCATTATAACCTGAGTAGAGAACTGAGGTTTATTCTCAGCCAAAGGGGTAGAATCGATCCCCAGAAGGGGAATAGACTTCTGTAGGGGTATCAAGGGAAACCCACAACGTTTAGCAAAATCATAATCCATCAGGTTAATAGCTGCTCCAGAATCAACGAAAGCCTGAGCAGAAAATGAGGACAGAGAGCATATCAGAGTGACAGTTAGTAAAAACTTAGTCTGAACACTACCCAAGACAACTGAGCGTGCAAAACGTCCTCCCCGCTTAGGGCAGACTGAAATAGTATGAGAGGCATCACCACAGTAGAAACATAACCCATTGCGCTTTCGAAACTCATGACGCTGTGCCCCAGACACCACTCTATCACACTGCATGGATTCAGAAGCAGGTTCACAAGGCAACACTATTCCACGCATACTTCTCCGCTCACGCAAACGTCTGTCAATTTGAATCGCTAATGACATAGAATCATTGAGACCAGAGGGGACAGGGAATCCCACCATAACATCCTTTACATTATCTGACAGCCCCTTCCGAAAAAGGGCCGCCAAAGCGTCGTCATTCCACTTGGTCAAACAACTGTGCAAACTCCATTGAGAGAAAAAAAAATCCTCCCCAGCACCCAGAGATACAGAGGGAAAAAAAAAAATGCAACAAACAGAAAAATATCTCTGACAACTCTGACAACCTTTTTTTTTTCTTTCACAATATTTTTTCCCTTCTGTGAGTACCATACAATTTTCAATTTTTTGGGCCGGTGATACTGTTATGATTCGGTAGCTGAGGAGTGCAGGCAAAAAGGCAATACACCAGAGCAGTTGGAATCTATGAGATTGCAGTACCCTGACTAACCACCACAACTAGAGGCAGCCGTGGAGCGTTCCTAGGTTGGTCCTAGACGCCTCGTCACAGCCTGAGAAACTAACTACACCTAAAGATAGAAATAGGAAAGCTATCTGCCCCGGAGCAGAACACCTGTAATGTATGTGGTACAGTTCATATAGCGTCTTGTGCTTGGGTGCGATGAAAATACATGAGACACAGGTTTGATATAGAAAGTCTTGTATTACTTCATACAAGTTGGCAAAAATAGTCACACAGTTTGCAGACACAGAAGCAGGAGACACAGCAGGCCAGAGTAATCTAAGCTCAGCAATAACTCTCCACAACAGGTTCAGGATCTTCTTCTTGTTTCCGTAAGTCCATGCAAACGTGGGTCTTTCAAAGAGCAGGGTTCAGAGTCCACAAGTGCTTCAGAGTTCCTCAGTAGGAATAGCTGGAGTACAAGGTCCAAGGCTTTAGGAGTCAGGTCACAGGTTCACTGCAGGCTAGATTCTGAAGCACTGATTGCTCAGCTGTGGCTGCTTAAGAAGCAAAAGGAGAGAATCAGGGCGGGAACATGCAAGCTGGAAACTCCATTTTGACTGAGGGCAAGATAGCTGCAGCAAGACAGAAAGTAAAATGGCTGACGAACAAACTGAGTTTCAGGAACATGTACACAGAACCTTACATTACTCCCCCTTAGGGACAACCTCCGGATGACCTCAGGCCAGGCTTGTGTGGGTACCTCTGATGAAACTGACGGAGCAAGCGAGGAGCATTAACGTTATTGACTGGTTCCCATGAGTTGTCCTCCACTGGGTAGCCCTGCCATTTAATCAGATATTGTAACTGATTTCTATACAACCTGGAATCTAAAATCCTTTCCACCACAAATTCTTCCTGACCATCGACTAGCACTGGGTCAGGGCAAGGAGAAGAACGTCCAGGAAACGTATTGGGTGTCGCGCCCTTTAGTAGGGATACATGAAAGACAGGGTGAATTCTCATAGTTCTGGGCAGTTGAAGACGACAAGCAACGGCACTTATAATTTTACTGATTATATAGGGTCCAATGTACTTATGTCCCAACTTAGATGATGGAATCCTTAACTTAAGATTTCTGGTTGACAGCCAGACCAAGTCTCCTACCTTGAAAGCTGGTGCAGGTTTACGAAATTTATCTGCTGCTTTCTTGTACCTTTCCTGAGCCGATTCCAGATTCTCCTTTAGAAGATCCATATTCTTCTGTAAAGACGTGATTCTTTCAGCCACTGCTGGTAAAGGCGTTTCTATGGGAAATCGTGGTAGAATGTTAGGATGATAACCTAGATTAGAGTAAAAAGGAGACTGCTTAGTGGAGGCACTCTGAGAGTTGTTATACGAGAACTCAGCTAATGGAAGTAGATCCACCCAATCATCCTGTAGGTGGCAGATAAAGCAGCGGAGATACTGCTCCAGGGTTTGATTGGTTCGTTCGGTCTGTCCATTAGTCTGAGGATGAAAAGCAGAAGAAAGGTTTACTTTAATGTCCAATGCTGCACAGAAATTTTGCCAAAACCTAGAAGTGAATTGCACCCCTCGATCCGAAATAATCTCATCCGGTACTCCATGTAAGCGAAACACATCTTTAATCATCAAATCTGATGTCTGTTTTGCAGTGGGTAAGCCGACACAAGGGATAAAATGAGCTGCCTTTGTTAGACGGTCAACCACCACTAGAATGGTGTTCTTCCCTTGAGAGGTTGGTAACTCCACAATGAAGTCCATAGAAATGGATCCCCACGGGCGGGACGGGGTGGGAAGAGGCTGTAACAGACCAGTTGGTGAGGAGCGAGGTGTTTTGCATCTTGCACAGACTTCACATGAAGTGACATAGTTTAAAACATCCTTCCTGCAAGTGGGCCACCAAAAGAAACGAGAGAGAAATTCCTGTGTCTTTAGAATTCCTCTATGCCCAGCTATCTTGGAATCGTGAATGAGTTGCAATACTCTCAATCTGACTGTTTCAGGAATATACAGGCGTTGTCCCTGAATCCACACACCATTCTTAAAGACAAGACTTACGTCCCTTGGGGGTTGTGCCAAAAAGGAATCCGCATGGTATGCTTCCTTGATGTCCTTAAGTAGGTCTTGATTATGAATTACTCCTAGGAATCTAGAGTCAGGAAGAATAGTCTTAGGAGGAGTAATTGGACGTGTCTCTGCTGAGTAAATCCTAGAGAGTGCATCAGCCTTTCCATTGCGCGATCCTGGTCTATAAGAAATGATAAAATTAAAATGGTTTAAGAAAAGATTCCAGCGAGCCTGGCGAGGAGTCAGGCACTTAGCCGACCTGATAAACTCAAGGTTACGATGGTCTGTCAGGACGACTATTTGCTGTGCAGCTCCCTGAAGAAGGTGTCTCCATTCTTTGAAGGCGGCAATAATGGCCAACAACTCTCTATTGCCCACATCGTAGTTCCTCTCAGCCGAAGACAACTGCTGGGAAAAGAAGGCACAGGGATGCAAGACATTCTTCTCACCTGTTCTCTGAGAGAGTATAGCTCCAACGGCACAGTCTGAAGCATCCACCTCTATTATGAAGGCAAGCTCGGGGTTGGGATGTACTAGGATAGGTGCAGTGGTAAATTTATCTTTTAGACGGGAAAATGCTTCCTGGGCTTGGGGAGTCCAGGAGAACCTAGACTCTTTCCGGGTGTTAGGGTCTGCGGAACGCACCAAATATATAAAGTGGAGAGGTGCGTTCGCAGCCCGGGGTCCACCGTGCAAGCAAAGCCTGCTGCTAGTAAGATGACGAAAGTAGCGAACTCTGTTATCCCGCAGAGTCGCTAAAATAAACGCCGTAGCGCATTGTGGCAGTAAGTGCAGACTCTGTTAATTCACAGAGCCGCTAACGGGATGCCACAGTGCTATATGGCGATATGTGCGAACTCACTTAGCTTCAGTGAGCCGCAAAGTAAAACGCTAGGGCGCTGTCTAGCGTCGAGAGCGAACCTGTTACGTCACAGAGCCGCTGAGAACAAACGCCGTGTCCTGTCAGGCTCTCAGGCACACGGTTAATTGCTAAGCGAGCATAATACGTGGTCATGCGCTAATGTCCTCGCGGGAGTCACCCGCAATCTATGGCGTCTGAACGCCAGACCCTGAATACGGCAATCAAACTCCTCACCGGTTATGCCGGTAATCTAGGGCATCTAGGACACCGACCCTGACCAGCTAGCACACTAAACTCCTCACCGATTAAGTCGGTATTCTAGTGGCTTATTTCAGCCGGGTCCCTAACCACACACACGCATGACCACACTGGCGCATAGCATACAATGGTTGATATTAGCGCATGGCGGCCCAGCCATGCTACCCTTTTATAGCAACAGCCACAGGACCTTCCAGGAACAAGGACCAATGAGAACCTGTTCAGAAGACTAGTAGTAACAGGGCCTTCCTGGCGGGCCAATAGGAGCCGCTGCAGTACCCGAGCACGTGACCCCTGATCTCCAATGAGAGATCTCACTCTGGGCACGCTCAGAAGGGAAAATGCAGGACTTTATCCCAAAGACGTCTGCTCCAGAACTGGCTACAATAGCAGATCCAGGAAAGGCAGCAGCAAGTCACTGCCCAGTAGTGGAGTGGGCAAGACGCCTGGAACGACGTCTCTGCTGAGCAGGCTCCACTGCGGCCGGAGACGAATGGGAGACCGCAGCGGCACTGGTTCGAGACTCCCCTTGTGCAGGAGCGGGAACTCGAACCCTAACATTACCCCCCCTCCTAGGGCCCCCCCTTCTCTGGGCCTCGCTGCGTTCAAAGGCAGCGATGAGCTGCGGAGCGTGAACATGCTCGGCAGGCTCCCAAGACCTATCCTCAGGCCCATAGCCCCTCCAGTCCACCAAATAAAACTTTTTGCCCCGTACCACCTTACACCCCACGATGGCGTTCACCTCATGGTCATCCGCAGATGAACCCGATGTCCCGGCAGATGACTCAGAAAACCGGGACATGAGCACGGGTTTCAGGAGGGACACGTGAAAGGTGTCGGAGATACCCAGGCGTGGTGGAAGAGCTAAACGGTATACCACAGGGTTAACCTGCTCGAGGACCTTGAAAGGACCCAGGTAGCGGGGTGCCAACTTAGTGGACTCAACTCGCAGCCTGATGTTACGGGCGGAGAGCCACACCAAATCCCCAGGAGCAAATGTAGGAGGGGGCGCCGATGGGCATCGGCCGAAGACCTCATCCTCTCTTTGGAGGCCTGAATGGCATCCTGCGTGCGGTCCCAAATGTCCCGTGCCTCCACAGCCCAGTCTGCCACCCTGGAATCGGCGGAAGACACGGGCATAGGCACTGGTACCCGCGGATGCTGACCGTAGTTCAGGAGGAATGGGGTCTGTCCGGTGGAATCAGCCACAGCATTGTTTAATGCAAACTCAGCCCATGGTAGCAAGGATGCCCAGTCATCCTGCCTGGCTGAGACAAAATGTCGTAGATAGGTGACCAAGGTCTGGTTGGCCCTCTCTACCAACCCATTCGTCTCAGGATGGTACGCTGAAGAGAGATTTAACTCAATACTGAGTAGACGACAAAGCTCTCTCCAGAACCGAGACGCAAACTGGGACCTCGGTCACTGACAATCTTGTCCGGCATGCCGTGTAAATGGAAGATGTGCCTAACAAACAACGCTGCCAGAGCCCGTGCAGAAGGTAACCGTGGTAGTGGCACCAGATGCACCATTTTAGAGAAATGGTCGGTGATTACCCAAATGATGGTGCAACCCCGAGACTTGGGCAAGCCCACCACAAAGTCCATCCCAACCATCTCCCAGGGCCTGTCTGCCACCGGCAAAGGGTAAAGTAACCCAGCTGACCGTTGTCGTGGAGACTTATTTTTGGCGCAGGAGACACACGCCCGAACATAGTCCCAACATCACGGACCATATGCGGCCACCAATATGTCCTCGCCAGCAACTCAGATGTCCTCTTTGCCCCAAAGTGTCCACCCACCCTGGACGAATGTGCCCAAGAGAGTACCTCCGGTCGCAAATTAGTAGGCACCAAAGTCTTGCCCGGGGGCACAGACTCTAGCGAAAACCGGGGCCACTGTTCTCAGGCTCTCTGTGGGGACGATAAGCCGAGGCTCCTCCACTCCTCCTCCGAGGACACCACAGAGCGAGAGAGAGCGTCGGCACGAATGTTCTTCTCTCCCGAGAGGAAATGCAGTGTGAAATGAAACCGGGAGAAGAACAAGGACCATCTGGCTTGGCGAGAATTAAGCCGCTGGGCTGTCTGAAGATATACCAGGTTTTTGTGATCCGTGAAGACTTGGAAGGGAAAGCGAGCTCCCTCCAACAGATGTCTCCACTCCGAGAAGGCGAACTTCATTGCTAGCAACTCCCTGTCCCCGATGGAATAATTCCTCTCTGCTGGTGTGAAGGTCTTGGAGAAAAAGAAGCATGGATGCTTCCGACCTTGAGCATCCTTTTGGAAGAGGACTGCTCCAGCACCAACGGACGAGGCATCCACCTCCAATATAAATGGCTTATCAACATCGGGGCGATGTAGGATGGGAGCTCTAGCGAAATGAGACTTAATAGACGTGAAGGCCTTGG
>JARQOD010000001.1:185799113-186023496 GCA_033576555.1 Oophaga sylvatica | reverse complement strand
AACGAAACATATTAAAAAGAAAACATATTTTTTTAGTCACTAATAACTAAGTGAAATCTAATTGAGAAAGCCTGTCACAGGGGTAGACTGGTGGTCTGGGCTATTGCATTGTGTCATGTCTCAGTTTGGTGGCTAATTTTTTCGGTTCATTGTATTATAACATAACACTTTATTCTTTTGTATATTGTTGTATAATGCTCTACTGCCACCTCCTGGTTGTAATGATTCATTCTCTGTACAATCTAGCTACACTTTAACCTATTAATTTTGTTTCTATGTTTTATTCTTTAATCATTTAATAATATTTACTCTTTCCACCGCTTCCACAGTTTTTAATGGTTTTTAATCATGTTCAATTGTATTTGTGTTGTTATAATAACTAATAAATATGATTAAATAATTTGCTGATATTTTATGTGCGGTTTTTGTAGAGTTACATAAATGACACCAGCCTTTGATATTCAGTCATGGGTTTACCACGACAGAGAGGAGTGTTTTTCAGGAGACTGTTGTGGGGTGATTTGTCTGTGTGCTTACCCTCATTCTCTCCTCTTTGGTTTCTCCTCCACTTCTCGGTGTTCCACTCTGTAGTTTGTGAGTGCATAATCGTATGATTGGTATTTTCATTTATCCCTGTATGTCTTCCCTCATTTGTATGGTTTTGTGTATTCATATACACAACTCCCCACTTCCCTGGGTGGGGGAGGGGACAAATATGGGGATGTTTCAGGAGCTCAGCAAGGCACGTGGCCCCTGCGTCTTCACCATAAGTAATCCAGAGAACAGGGATAACTAGGGCACCGTTAGCTTTAGGGATGGGGAAGGAGCCCCTAGAACTGGGATATCTTGCTACTGTGCCTTGATCTGTCTGGCCTATCAAAGTAGGTTTAGAAGTACCTTTACTTCAGTTGGCTCCTGCACCAGTTTTGAAGGTGTAAACCTGTTCCCTTTTGCAGGACCTCCAGGTTTCTGCTCCTTATTTGTATAATAATTTCCTAAGGGTGGTAGAAAATAATGACTGATGGCTGGTGTACTAATGTCAATTAACAGTGACTTATACACACCTGAGCTACCCACTTTTATTATGTAATGTTGGTATACCTGTGCAAGATTTGTGTCCTAATATTTTATGTACTGCTGTTTGTATTGCTGCTGTAATACTGTAATTTCCCCCCGGGATCAATAAAGTGTATCGTATCGTATCGCATCGTATCGTATCAGGGTAGTGGAAGTCTCCTATAATAATGACTTGTCCCTGATTTGCTGCGTCATCTTTTTTGCTTTAAAGAGGATATTTTTGCTACTTTGATTATATTCGGAGACTTATAACAAACCCCTATCTGTATTTTATTTTTCTTTCGCCCTCCCCTTATCTCCACACACAGAGACTGTACATTTTCATTGTTCTCACATATATTATTGTGCAGGATGGACTTTATGGACAATTTTACATATAAACGAAGTCTTCCCCCTATTGTACGGTCATTCCTCAATAGACTACAGTTCTATAAATAAACATCCCAGTCATACTCTTGTCCAGCCATGTCTCCATTATCCCCACAATATTGTCATTTTCTTTCAGCAATATTAATTTTAATTTCTCGATTTTGCTAGTCAGACTTTTGGCAATAGTATGCAGTGCCTCGAAAAAGTATTCATACCCTATGAACTTGTACACATTTTTTCACATTACACCCACAAATTTAATTTTTTTTTATTGGGATTTTATGTGATATATCAACACAATGTAGCAAATATTTGTGAAGTGTAAAGGAAATCATAAATAGCTTTATAATTATTTTAAAAATATGAATCTGAAATTTGTGATGTGCATTTGCTTTCAACACCCTGTAATCTGATACCTCTAAATAAAATCATGAGTGACTAATTACTTCCCAAAGTCACAAAATAAGTAAATTGAGTCCACCTCTGTGTAATTTATTCTCAGTATAACTACAGTTTGTTCTGTCAAGGCCTCAGAGGTTTGAGGTTGAGAACATTAGGGCTCAAACAGCATCATGAAAACCAAGGAACAAACTAGACAGGTCAGGATAAAGTTGTGGAGAAGAGTAAAGCAGGATTAGGCTATAAAAATAGCCCCAAAAGCTGAACATATCACAAAGCACTATTCAATCCATCATCCAAAAATGGAAAAAGCAAACCTACCCCAACACATGGATGTCCACCTAAACTGACATCCCAAGCAAGGAGACAACTAAATAGAGAAGCACCCAAGAGCACCATGTTCACTCTGGAGGAGCTGCAGAGATCCACATCTCAGGTGGGAGAATCTGTCCACAGGACAACTATTAGTAGTATACGCCACAAATCTGGCATTTAGTGGCAAGAAAGCCATTTTTAAAACAAGCCAGTTTGCAAAAAGCCATGTAGGGGACACAGTTAGAAGGTGGAAGAAGGTGCTCTGGTCAGAGAAGACCAAAGAAGGACTTTTTGGTCTAAATGCAAAAATGCTATGTGTGGCAGAAAACTAACACTGCACATCACCTTGAAAACAACATTCTTACCATCAAACATTGTGGTGGTAGCATCATGCTGGGGGGATGCTATTCTTCAGCAATGACAGGGAAGCTGGTCAGAGTTGATGTGAAGATGGATGAATCTAAAAACAGGGTAATCCTGATGGAAAACTGGCTAGATGCTGCAAAAGACTGACTGGGGCATAGGTTCAACTTCCAGCAGGACAACGACCCTAAACATACTGCCAGAGCTGTAATGGAATAATTTAGATCAAAGTAAATTAATGTGTTTGACTGGTCTAGTCACAGAAACAGACCTAAATTCCATTGAGAATCTGTGCCAAGACTTGAAAATTCCTGTTTACAGACACTCTCCAAGTCTCCATCCAATCTCACTGAGCTAGAGCTAGTTTGTAAAGAAGAAAGAGCAAAATTTATTCCTCTAGATGTGCAAAGTTAGTAAGACATACTCCAAAAGACTTGCAGCAGTAATTGCAGAGAAAGGTGGCCCTACAAAGTATTGACTCAGGGGGCTGAATACAAATGCAGGTCACAATTTTTAGATTTATATTTTTAAAATATTTAGAAAATCATTTTCTTTACATTTAACAAATACTTGCTACATAGTTTTGTACACAATGCCTGACTCAGAAGGGATGTCATCTGGATTTAGGATAACAGATTCTGCTGGATTTGTTTTTGCGAGTCATGTTGCTTTTCCCAGGCCACTGTGAGTCTAGTAACATAGGTGACAGAACTGCCAAGTGGGATCTTATTTATTATTGGAAAGTTTTATTGATACTAATTTAATATAAGCAGCATTTTTTATTGCTCTTAAAGAAGCACTCCTATCAAAGTTTTTATCCTGTTAATATATTGCAGTCTTCATATTATACAGCACTGTGTACTTACAACTGCTCATTTTGCTTTTCTACCCAGCTAATTCTTCTGTTTTCTCTGTGCTATGTAGAAACAGAAGTGTCTTTTCCCTGCAGAAATAATTCCTCTCTTCAACTCCTGACCCAGCGCTCTCTCCTCCCTCCTGCCATTGACTTTTGCAGTAATTATGACACATGCAGTGAAATTAGCCTCCTGTTTCTACATAGAGCTTAGAAGGATTCAGCCAGTCGGTTTTTAATAACATGTCAGAGACCTAATGGAAAAAAAAGAATTAACTGGGTAGAAAAGCAAATGAGCAATTGTAAGTACACAGTGCTACCGTATATACTCGGGTATAAGCTGAGATTTTCAGCCCATTTTTTAAGGCTGAAAGTCCCCCTCTCGGCTTATACGCGAGTCATATACCGAGGGTCGAAAAAACAAAAAGAGGAAAAAGTATGCCACAATAATGGGAACACCCATACATGAAAATATATAATTTTATTAACAGGTAGCAAACATGAATAAAGCGAGACACAAAACAATTAAAAACATTTAAAAACAAGTGAAATATTCCAGACATGCCATGAAATACTGACAATGTCACCCCACACTTAATCCCACACAGCAAAAAGATGTATATCACTACAATGACAATAACAATACCCAAGGCAAAACACAAGCGATATATACTGCTACAAAAAATCAAATTATATATATATATATCTAACAATTCACAGCACCATATGCATGACCCTGATAAGGGTCTAAAAGAACTGAATACTTATACTTATGTCTGCCTGGAAAAATGGAAGCTCCTCTGAGGTATAGCAAGGAGATGTGTCAGCTTCCAATGGATGTAATATAGAAAAAAAGAGAAGAAGCAAAAAAGCCTCGGATACATCCGCAATAAGATCCGATGGAGCTGTGGAAATGATGGCAGGGAAAGGGGGGAAAAAAGAGGAGACCCCACGCGTATCGCCACTCAAACTGGTGGCTTCCTCAGGGGGAGTAGTGTGCCTCATTTCCACATGTCTGGACTATATATACCATAATCTTAATTAATTAATTATACACAATTAATAGTACATACTGACCGCAAGGAAGAGACACGTGGAGGGGAAGAGATCGCAGCCATCATTTCCACAGCTCCATCGGATCCTATTGCGGATGTATCCGAGGCTTTTTTGCTTCTTCTCTATATTACATCCATTGGAAGCTGACACATCTCCTTGCTATACCTCAGAGGAGCTTCCATTTTCCAGGCAGACATAAGTATAAGTATTCAGTTCTTTTAGACCCTTATCAGGGTCATGCATATGGTGCTGTGAATTGTTAGATATATATATAATTTGATTTTTGTACCAGTATATATCGCTTGTGTTTTGCCTTGGGTATTGTTATTGTCATTGTAGTGATATACATCTTTTTGCTGTGTGGGATTAAGTGTGGGGTGACATTGTCAGTATTTCATGGCATGTCTGG
This sequence comes from Oophaga sylvatica, assembly GCA_033576555.1. Lineage (NCBI taxonomy): Eukaryota > Metazoa > Chordata > Amphibia > Anura > Dendrobatidae > Oophaga > Oophaga sylvatica. The sequence continues at coordinate 186,018,655 of JARQOD010000001.1, read as the reverse complement.
AATATTTCACTTGTTTTTAAATGTTTTTAATTGTTTTGTGTCTCGCTTTATTCATGTTTGCTACCTGTTAATAAAATTATATATTTTCAGGTATGGGTGTTCCCATTATTGTGGCATACTTTTTCCTCTTTTTGTTTTTTTGGTAATTTTCTTAAGCCACTGGTGAACCCCTTTCTATTGAGATCAAGTGGTGCCCTCCCGTTTGGTTGTTGGTTTCATATACCGAGGGTCGGCGGGGAGAGGGAGTTGGGGTGTCAGATCATACTTACCCCCCCCACTGGTGTGTCTCTGCAGCCCCACTGCTTCTCCCACGATCTCAGTCTCCTTCCTGCAGCGATCACGTGGTACCGCTCATTAAAGTCATGAATATGCACATATTCATGACTTTAATGAGCGGTACCATGTGACCGCTGCAGGAAGGAAGAGCTGCCGGAGACCGCGGGAGAAGCAGGGGGCTGCAGAGACGTGCCAGGAGGGGGTGAGTATATGCGATATTCACCTGTCCCTGGTCCACCGCTGCGCGCCGCTGTGACCTCCTCGTCCTCTAGCTGTGATGTTGTCATGTGTGCATTGCCACGAAGATCGTCGCGGTTGCACATTTTGACTTCTCACAGCTGAGCTGCTGTTTCTTTGTGTTTGGCAGCTAGGGAGTTAATTCTGTCTGTGCTCGGTGCTGGGACTGGGTGCAGTTGCTCCCGGCTGCAATTGATTATTTGTTGATTGGTTTCCTTTAAATTCCTGGTTGTCTGTTTGGGGAGTTGCCAGTGAAACCTTCATGCAGACCACAGATAGGAATGAATCTGTATAGACTTTAGTTGTGAGCTCCTTAGTTGTTCTAAGCTCAACTTGGTTAGAGTTTATTTCCCAGACCATTTATGTTCCTTTGGTGTTTGAGTGTGTATGCAAGCGAGTGTTATCCTGTCTGTCTTATATGTCTAATCTGTGTATTTAGCTAAGATCAGCCCATATCCCTTTGGTGGTAGTCAGGATCCTTCTTAGGACTGATTACAGGGTTCAGGGTCTGATAGGAGACAGGGTTAGGTTGGTGACTTGGACCTCTGAACCATTATCAGTACCTCCAAGGTGAGGGATTAGTTAGGACCCCAGTTTAGGGTCAGGTTAGATCCCGGTCCACCTCTTTCCTGTTTCAGCTCATCAAGTCCTCAAGATTAACCCTGGGTTCAGCAGATATCGTGTCAGGTAAATCTATTCTATACTACATGCTGATGTTGCTATACTAGTTGTTGTATAGAGTGTTGTTCCTGTATTAATAGTTTACTGACATTGTATACATATCATTAGACAGCGTGACATTTTCACTGGCCATAAAAATTATCTCCAGTTACCATGGATCCAGTAGCCCAGCTGGCTCTGCAGTTGCAGGGATTATCCATGGAGCTGACGGACATTAAGTCCAAAGTTTTGTCTCCCCTGGAGCAAACCAGAGTTGAACCTAAGGTTGCTCTCCCGGACAGGTTCACTGGTGGGCGAGACAAATTTTTCACCTTCCGGGAGGCATGTAAATTGTATTTTCGGCTTCGGCCTCGATCATCAGGGAGTGAGGAGCAGAGAGTGGGAATTGTTATCTCACTTCTGCAAGGGGACCCTCAATCCTGGGCATTTTCCCTTCCTCCAGGATCCCCGGCTCTACTGTCTGTAGATCAATTTTTTACTGCCCTGGGATTGGTATATGATGACCCAGATCGGGTCTCTCTTGCTGAGACAAAATTACGTAAGATACAGCAGGGAGATCGTCCGGCAGAGGAATTTGCTTCTGAGTTTCGTAGATGGGCCACAGATACTCAGTGGAATGACCCAGCTCTTAGGAGCCAGTTTTGTCATGGGCTTTCTGAGAAATTAAAAGACGTTTTGGCTCAGTATGAGTCTCCTCCTTCTCTGGAGGCTGCTATGGCCTTAGCTATCCGTACTGATAGACGGCTTCGGGAGAGGGGTGAGGTAACCCCACTCCCTGTTGTTTCTCCACCTACCACTAAAGTCCCTTATGTTGAGGTTCCCCTTGTCTGTTCGGATGAGCCTATGCAGTTGGGAGGGACATCATTTCGTAGGAGGGGATTGGCGGTCCGCCGCAGGACTAGAAGATGTTTTTTCTGCGGGAAAGAGGGACATTTTGTTGGAGAATGTCCATCCCGTGCCTTGTTGAACCAAAAGTCGCCGGAAAACTGTTAATCCCAGGTTGTGTGGTGGACGACAACCTGGGAGTATGTATTTCATCCGCCAGTTCTTCTCAGTTCCTTGTACCAGTGGAGGTGGTAGTTGGTACGAGAGTGGAGAGATTGTCTGTTCTTCTTGATAGTGGTTCCGGGGCTAATCTGGTTGACGCTCAGTTTGCTCAGGCTCAAGGTATGCATCTGAGTGTATTGGTCAAACCGATCCCTATATTCTCCATTGACGCCAGGCCTCTCGGCCAAGGTAGCTTTGTTCATGAGGTTCATAACATTGACCTTCGGGTAGGGGCAATACATAAGGAACAATTATCTTGTTATGTGTTGGAGGGTCTACCTACTCCCATTGTGTTGGGACTTCCTTGGTTGGTTAAACATAACCCTGTTATTAATTGGCAGTCCAGAGAAATAAGCCAATGGGGTGAGTTTTGCAAAAGCAACTGCATGAACACAGTCATCAGTGCGGTCGTGCCTAGTACATTGCCTCCTTTTTGGAGGATTTTGGGGATGTTTTCTCTGAGGAGGGGTGTCAGGAGTTGCCTCCTATCGCGTGTATGACTGCTCTATTAATCTCCTTCCTGATGCTAAGTTGCCTAAAGCTAGGTTGTATAATCTTTCTGGTCCTGAGAGGCAGGCTATGAAAGATTATATTTCTGAAAGTCTGGCCAAAGGGCATATTAGACCTTCATCTTCCCCAGTAGCCGCGGGGTTCTTCTTTGTGAAGAAGAAAGATGGAGGCCTACGCCCTTGCTTGGATTTCCGCGAACTTAATCGGATTACTGTTCGAGATCCGTATCCACTCCCTCTTATTCCTGATCTCTTCAATCAAATTGTTGGCGCCAAATGGTTTTCTAAATTGGATCTCAGGGGGGCGTATAATCTGATTAGGATAAAAGAGGAGGATGAGTGGAAAACGGCGTTTAACACGCCGGAGGGACATTATGAGAACCTAGTCATGCCTTTTGGTCTGACTACTGCACCAGCAGTATTCCAACATTTTGTTAATGACATTTTTCGTCACCTTGTGGGGCTGTTTGTGGTTGTATATTTGGACGACATTTTAATTTACTCGCCAGATCTTGTGTCTCATCAGGAGCATGTGAGACAGGTGTTGCAGATCTTGCGAGACAATAAATTATACGCCAAACTGGAGAAGTGTGTATTTGCCGTACAGGAACTTCAGTTTTTGGGTTTTTTGGTGTCAGCCTCCGGTTTCCGTATGGACCCTGAAAAGGTGAGAGCAGTGCTTGAATGGGATCAGCCAGGGGATCTTAAGGCTCTGCAGCGTTTTTTGGGGTTTGCTAACTACTACCGGAAATTTATTTGTAATTTCTCATCTGTCGTCAAACCTCTCACTGACATGACAAGAAAAGGGACGGATTTTTCTAAATGGTCGGACAAAGCTTGTCAAGCCTTTTCCTCTTTGAAGAAATGTTTTGCTTCGGCACCCGTTCTCATCCAACCAGATGCATCTCAGCCGTTCATTGTGGAGGTGGATGCGTCTGACGTAGGGGTGGGTGCTATATTGTCCCAGGGTCCGTCCCCTGGTAAATGGCATCCGTGCGCTTTCTTTTCTAAGAAATTGTCGTCCGCCGAAAGGAATTATGATATCGGCAATAGGGAACTTTTGGCCATTAAGTTAGCTTTTGAAGAATGGCGTCACTTTTTGGAGGGGGCAGTCCACCCGGTTACCATTATTACTGATCACAAGAACCTGTTGTATTTGGAATCCACTAAGCGTCTGAATTCCAGACAAGCTCGATGGTCGTTGTTTTTTACCAGGTTTAATTTTGTCGTCACTTATCGCCCGGGGTCTAAGAATGTAAAGGCTGATGCCTTGTCTCGCAGCTTCCCAGGGGCCGGGAAAACGGATGACCCGAGTCCTATCCTTCAAGAGGGGGTGGTAGTGTCGGCTGTATTTTCTGAGCTTGAGGAGGAGGTGTTAGAGGCTCAGGGGGACGCCCCTGCAGGACCTCCAGGGAGACTGTTTGTCCCAAATCTGTTGAGACAAAAGGTTATTGAGGCACATCATAATTCTGCTCTAGCAGGACATCCAGGGAGTAAGGCTACTTTTGATCTCCTTTCTCGCCGGTTTTGGTGGCCTAATGCTAATAAAGATGTTTAACTTTTGTCGCGTCATGTGGGGTGTGTGCTCGCTCTAAAACCCCTCATACCCGTCCGTTTGGGACCCTTTTACCCTTGAAACTTCCGGAGCGTCCATGGACTCATTTATCTATGGACTTCATTACGGACCTTCTTCCGTCGTCAGGGAATACTGTCATACTGGTGGTTGTTGACAGGTTCAGTAAGATGGCACATTTCGTTGCTCTTCCTGCACTCCCTAATGCTAAAACTCTGGCGCAGGTGTTCATTAGGGAGATCGTTAGACTTCATGGGTTGCCTTCTGATGTGGTGTCAGATAGGGGGTCTCAGTTTGTGTCCAAATTTTGGAGGGCATTTTGTTTACGTCGGGGGATGCAATTGTCATTTTCCTCGGCTTTTCATCCGCAGACCAATGGTCAGACAGAGCGTCTGTAAGGTTCTGTGTATCTGTTTCTGAAACTCAGTTTGTTCGTCGGCCATTTTGCTTTCTGTTTTGCTGCAGCTATCTTGCCCTCAGTCAAAATGGAGTTTTCCAGCTTGCATGTTCCCGCCCTGATTCTCTCCGTTTGCTTCTTAAACAGCCACAGCTGAGCAATCAGTGCTTCAGAATCTAGCCTGCAGTGAACCTGTGTTCTGACTCCTGAAGCCTTGGACCTTGTACTCCAGCCATTCCTACTGAGGAACTCTGAAGCACTTGTGGACTCTGAACTCTGCTCTTGAGAGCCTCACGTTTGCATGGACTTGCGGTAACAGAGAAGAAGATCTGAATCTGTTGTGGAGAGTTATTGCTGAGCTTAGATTACTCTGGCCTGCTGTGTCTCCTGCTTCTGTGTTTGCAACCTGTGTGTTTATTTTTGCCAATTTGTATGAAGCAATACAAGACTTTCTTTATCAACCTGTGTCTCAAGTATTTTCATCGCACCCAAGCACAAGACGCTATATGAACTGTACCACATACATTACAAGATTCTGAAGCCAAACATTAGTGTCTGCTGGGTCTGGAAAGGCTTGTCTGCTGTACTGTGGATATCGGATGTCCGGTTGTACTTTCTGTGATGACAGTGGTTGTGACTTCTCACAACCATTCCAGGTGAGCAATTCCCTTAAGTTTTTTTTTCTGCAGTGTTATCACAGGTAAACACTATTGTTTTGTTTTTTTTCTTTCTCTTTTTGTCTGCTGAAACTCTGGATATCAGATGTCTGGTTGAAAGCTTTCTGTGATGATAGTGGTTGTGACTTCTCACAACCATTCCAGGTGAGCAGTTCCCTTAAAGTTTTTTCTTTCTTCAGTGTTGCCACAGGTGAACACTATTGTTTTTTTTTCTCTCCTCTTCTTCCAGTATCCTGTCTTAAAAGATCTGGAAAATGGAGGCCCGCATAAAGGAACTTTGCGGAGTGACTGATAATATCCTTGCAGATTTGCAGAATATAAAGACCCGTTTTACAAATCTTCAGGACCTAAATAATCACAATTTGCAAGTGGTTGGACAGACTACCCAGGATTTGCGAGCCAGGATTGAGGTTCTGGAGGGGCGAGTCCAGGCTCCTGCCGTGGCCCCGAGTTCTGGGATTCCCAAGTTGCCCCCTTTTCGTTTTGGTGGTGAACGTGAAAAATTCAGGGGATTTGTTAATCAATGCAATCTTTTTTTTTCTGCACATGCTTCACAATTTCCTACTGAACGATCTAAGGTGCTTACTATAATTATGTTGCTTACCAACAAGGCTTTGATATGGGCAAACCCTCTGATTGAGACTGAGGATGATTGTTTGAATCACCTTGATGATTTTATTTCAGCCATGGGGCAGGTGTTTGATGACCCCAATCGAGGTGCAACAGCTGAAGCAGCCATGTTAGCTTTGCGCCAAGGTAAGCACTCGGTAGCTGAATATGCCTTGGATTTCAGGAGATGGGCCCTTGATACCACCTGGGACAATTCCGCCAAAAAATCTATTTTCGAAAGGGGTTATCCCCACTGATTAAGGATGAACTTGCTCGTGCCGACCCTCCCACTGCGTTAGGTGACTTTATTAACTACTGCATCCGTATTGATACTCGTTTAACTGAACGCAGGCAAGAGAGATGGTTCGAAAGCAATCGTACTAACCTTTTCCTACCTTCCTCTCCAGCTAAGGAACCTTTGAATAGGATTACACGGGAACCTGAACCTGAACCCATGCAGGTAGACTCTTTACTACGACGGGTTAGTGATGCACGCAAGGAACATCGTTTTAAGGAGAATCTATGTTTTTATTGTGGTAAGTCAGGGCACTTTATTATTAACTGTCCCAGCCGTTCTCGCAAGACTACTGCAGCACTCATTCATTGTGAGTGTTGCGAGAGGGGATCTGTCAGGTCCGAGCCTCAGGCTCCAGAGAGAGCTGCAGCAACAGATCTTGATTTCTCGGACTTAAACTCCGTTACCTCTGAGGACGTTGACTGTGTAAATGCTGCCACCTTTCAAGTTTCCTCAGCGGTGTCCCAGCTGAGTTGTAAGAAAAACAATTCTCACTGTTTTCTTTCCATCAAACTCTGGGTTGACTCAGCCTGGGTGTCTAGCTCTGCTATGATCGACTCAGGTGCAAGTGGAAATTTTATGGATGTCTCCTTTGCTCTAAAACAGGGAATACGTTCAGTGAAGAAGGCTACTCCAGTACAGATGGAAACTGTGGATGGCTCCCTGCTGACCTCTGGACCAGTGGATCAGGAAACAGAGCCTTTAAAGGTTCTTATGGGTAAAGATCATCAAGAGAAACTGTCCTTTATGCTTATCTCTTCTCCTCACTTTCCCATTATTCTAGGGCTACCATGGCTGCAGGCTCAGAATCCTACCATTAACTGGGAGACCAAGGAATTACACTTTCCAGAGAAACAGATGAGTCCAAAAATTTCAGCTTGCTCTGTTCCTAAAGGAACCATGTCAGTCCCTGAACTACCAGCTGTATACCAGGACTATGTGGATTTATGTGACAAGAAGAACGCTGACCAGCTTCCTCCTCACCGTCCATATGATTGTCCAATTGAATTATTGCCTGGAGCAGAGATACCTTTTGGTAAGATCTACCCCCTGGCGGGGCCCGAGCTGAAGGCTTTAAAAGAGTACATAGACGAAAATCTAGCCAAGGGCTTCATACGCCCCTCTTCATCTCCTGCAGGGGCACCCATATTCTTTGTAAAGAAGAAAGATGGATCCCTGAGACCATGCGTAGACTATAGGGAACTCAATAAGGTTACTATTAGAAACCGTTATCCATTGCCTTTAATCCCTGAGTTATTGGAGAGAGTGCGACATGCCAAAATTTTTTCTAAACTAGATCTTCGTGGGGCCTATAACTTAGTCCGTATTAGACCTGGGGATGAATGGAAGACTGCATTCAGGTCACGCTATGGACACTTTGAATATCTGGTTATGCCTTTTGGTCTGAGTACCCGCCCCAGCCACTTTCCAACACTTGGTGAATGACATCTTCAGGGATCTCCTAGATACATTCGTGGTAATTTATTTGGATGATATTTTAATTTTTTCTAACTCCACAGAGGAACATCATGGACATGTGAGAATGGTCTTGGAACGTCTAAGACAAAATCATCTTTACATCAAGCTTGAAAAGTGTGAATTCCATAAGACCGAAATTCAATTTCTGGGGTATGTACTGTCTACACAAGGAATTAGTATGGATGGAAGTAAAACCCAAGCCATCAATGATTGGCCAAGTCCTAGAAATGTGAAGGAGGTACAGCGCTTCATCGGGTTTGCAAACTTCTATAGACGTTTCATTAGAAATTTCTCTGAGGTAGTGTCACCTATCACCCAACTTACCCGGAAAGAGTCTAAGTTCTCCTGGACTCCCCAAGCCCAGGAAGCATTTTCCCGTCTAAAAGATAAATTTACCACTGCACCTATCCTAGTACATCCCAACCCAGAGCTTGCCTTCATAATAGAGGTGGATGCTTCAGACTGTGCCGTGGGAGCTATACTCTCTCAGAGAACAGGTGAGAAGAATGTCTTGCATCCCTGTGCCTTCTTTTCCCAGCAGTTGTCTTCGGCTGAGAAGAACTACGATGTGGGCAATAGAGAGTTGTTGGCCATTATTGCCGCCTTCAAAGAATGGAGACACCTTCTTCAAGGAGCTGCACAGCAAATAGTCGTTCTGACAGACCATCGTAATCTTGAGTTTATCAGGTCGGCTAAGTGCCTGACTCCTCGCCAGGCTCGCTGGAATCTTTTCTTAAACCAATTTAATTTTATTATTTCTTATAGACCAGGATCGCGCAATGGAAAGGCTGATGCACTCTCTAGGATTTACTCAGCAGAGACACGTCCAATTACTCCTCCTAAGACTATTCTTCCTGACTCTAGATTCCTAGGAGTGATTCATCATCAAGACCTAATTAAAGACATCAAGGAAGCATACCATGCGGATTCTTTTTTGGCTCAACCCCCAAGGGACGTAAGTCTTGTCTTTAAGAATGGTGTGTGGATTCTGGGACAACGTCTGTATATACCTGAAACGGTCAGATTGAGAGTGTTGCAACTCATTCACGATTCCAAAATAGCCGGGCATAGAGGAATTCTAAAGACACAGGAATTTCTTTCTCGTTTCTTTTGGTGGCCCACTTGTAGGAAGGATGTTTTGGACTATGTCACTTCGTGTGAGGTTTGTGCAAGATGCAAAACACCTCGCTCTTCACCAACTGGTCTGTTACAGCCTCTTCCCACCCCGTCCCGCCCGTGGGGATCCATTTCTATGGACTTCATTGTGGAATTACCAACCTCTCAAGGGAAGAACACTATTCTAGTGGTGGTTGACCGTTTAACAAAGGCAGCTCATTTTATCCCTTGTGTCGGCTTACCCACTGCAAAACAGACATCAGATTTGATGATTAAAGATGTGTTTCGTTTACATGGAGTACCGGATGAGGTTATTTCGGATCGAGGGGTGCAATTCACTTCTAGGTTTTGGCAAAATTTCTGTGCAGCATTGGACATTAAAGTAAACCTTTCTTCTGCTTTTCATCCCCAGACTAATGGACAAACCGAACGAACCAATCAAACCCTGGAGCAGTATCTCCGCTGCTTTATCTGCCACCTACAGGATGATTGGGTGGATCTACTTCCATTGGCTGAGTTCTCTTACAACAACTCTCAGAGTGCCTCCACTAAACAGTCTCCTTTTTACTCTAATCTAGGTTATCATCCTAACATTCTACCACGATTTCCCATAGAGACGCCTTTGCCAGCAGTGGCTGAAAGAGTCACGACTTTACAGAAGAATATGGATCTTCTAAAGGAGAATCTGGAATCGGCTCAGGAAAGGTACAAGAAGGCAGCAGATAAATTTCGTAAACCTGCACCAGCTTTTAAGGTAGGAGACCTGGTCTGGCTGTCAACCAGAAATCTTAAGTTAAGGATTCCATCGTCTAAGTTGGGACATAAGTACATTGGACCCTATAAAATCAGTAAGATTATAAGTGCCGTTGCTTGTCGTCTTCAATTGCCCAGAACTATGAGAATCCACCCTGTCTTTCATGTATCCCTACTAAAGGCTGCGACACCCAATACGTTTCCTGGATGTTCTTCTCCTTGCCCTGACCCAGTGCTAGTCGATGGTCAGGAAGAATTTGTGGTGGAAAGGATTTTAGATTCCAGGTTGTATAGAAATCAGTTACAATATCTGATTAAATGGCAGGGCTACCCAGTGGAGGACAACTCATGGGAGCCAGTCAATAACGTTAATGCTCCTCGCTTGCTCCGTCAGTTTCATCAGAGGTACCCACACAAGCCTGGTCTGAGGTCATCCGGAGGTTGTCCCTAAGGGGGGAGTAATGTAAGGTTCTGTGTATCTGTTTCTGAAACTCAGTTTGTTCGTCGGCCATTTTGCTTTCTGTTTTGCTGCAGCTATCTTGCCCTCAGTCAAAATGGAGTTTTCCAGCTTGCATGTTCCCGCCCTGATTCTCTCCGTTTGCTTCTTAAACAGCCACAGCTGAGCAATCAGTGCTTCAGAATCTAGCCTGCAGTGAACCTGTGTTCTGACTCCTGAAGCCTTGGACCTTGTACTCCAGCCATTCCTACTGAGGAACTCTGAAGCACTTGTGGACTCTGAACTCTGCTCTTGAGAGCCTCACGTTTGCATGGACTTGCGGTAACAGAGAAGAAGATCTGAATCTGTTGTGGAGAGTTATTGCTGAGCTTAGATTACTCTGGCCTGCTGTGTCTCCTGCTTCTGTGTTTGCAACCTGTGTGTTTATTTTTGCCAATTTGTATGAAGCAATACAAGACTTTCTTTATCAACCTGTGTCTCAAGTATTTTCATCGCACCCAAGCACAAGACGCTATATGAACTGTACCACATACATTACAGCGTCTGAATCAGAGCTTAGAGACATATCTCCGGTGTTTTGTCTCAGAAAACCAAGAGGACTGGTCTTCTTTCTTGCCTCTGGCAGAGTTCGCTCTTAACAACAGGCGGAGCGAGTCCACTGGTAAGTCCCCGTTTTTTGGGGCATATGGTTTTCATCCTCAGTTTTGTACTTTCAATGGGGGGGGCCCTTCTGGGGTTCCTGAGGAGGAGCGTTTCTCGTCGTCACTTGCTTCTGTGTGGAGAGGTGTATTGAATAATCTGAGTGCGATGGGGAACCGTTACAAACGTATGGCTGATAGGAGGAGAGTTTCTGGTCCAGATCTGAATGTGAACGATCTGGTATGGTTGTCTACCAGGAATATAAAACTTAAAGTGCCCTCCTGGAAACTGGGTCCCAGATTCATCGGGCCGTACAGGATCAGTTCCATAATTAATCCTGTGGCATTTCGTCTGGACCTCCCTCCTACGTTTAAAATTCATAATGTGTTCCACAAGTCATTACTTAAAAGGTATGTGGCACCAGTCATACCGTCACCTCTACCTCCTCCTCCTGTGTTGGTCAATGGTAACTTGGAATTTCAAGTATCAAAGATCATTGACTCACGTCTGAATCGCCGGTCCCTTCAGTACTTGGTGCATTGGAAGGGGTATGGTCCAGAGGAGAGGACGTGGGTCCCTGCGTCTGATGTTAACGCAGATCGTTTGGTTCGGACCTTCCACAGAACTCACCCGGGCATGCCTGGCCCTGAGGGTCCGGAGGCCCCTCGTAGAAGGGGGGGTACTGTCATGTGTGCATTGCCACGAAGATCGTCGCGGTTGCACATTTTGACTTCTCACAGCTGAGCTGCTGTTTCTTTGTGTTTGGCAGCTAGGGAGTTAATTCTGTCTGTGCTCGGTGCTGGGACTGGGTGCAGTTGCTCCCGGCTGCAATTGATTATTTGTTGATTGGTTTCCTTTAAATTCCTGGTTGTCTGTTTGGGGAGTTGCCAGTGAAACCTTCATGCAGACCACAGATAGGAATGAATCTGTATAGACTTTAGTTGTGAGCTCCTTAGTTGTTCTAAGCTCAACTTGGTTAGAGTTTATTTCCCAGACCATTTATGTTCCTTTGGTGTTTGAGTGTGTATGCAAGCGAGTGTTATCTTGTCTGTCTTATATGTCTAATCTGTGTATTTAGCTAAGATCAGCCCATATCCCTTTGGTGGTAGTCAGGATCCTTCTTAGGACTGATTACAGGGTTCAGGGTCTGATAGGAGACAGGGTTAGGTTGGTGACTTGGACCTCTGAACCATTATCAGTACCTCCAAGGTGAGGGATTAGTTAGGACCCCAGTTTAGGGTCAGGTTAGATCCCGGTCCACCTCTTTCCTGTTTCAGCTCATCAAGTCCTCAAGATTAACCCTGGGTTCAGCAGATATCGTGTCAGGTAAATCTATTCTATACGTACATGCTGATGTTGCTATACTAGTTGTTGTATAGAGTGTTGTTCCTGTATTAATAGTTTACTGACATTGTATACATATCATTAGACAGCGTGACAGATGTTCAGGCAGAGGGCGCGATGACGTAGTTAGTGCGCGCCACGCCCTCTGCCTGAGCATTCACTCACAGAGGACCCGGAAGACAGCGGCACTCAGCGGTGGACCGGGGACAGGTGAATATCTCAGGTGCTGGGGCCCTGAGCGAGCAGTGACACTGGCACCTGTCCCCCATAGCGCGCCTGTGTCCCCGCCTGCTCAGGACACCGACACCTGGCCCCCAGCGATGAGAGGTATGTCTTTTTTTTTTTTTTTTAGTTGAAGCAGCAGCGGCAGCATATGGGACCTATACTATGGAGAATATGGGGCATAATCTATGGAGCATATGGGGCATAATCTATGGAGCATATAAGGGCATAATCTATGGAGCATATGGGGCATAATCTATGCAGCATATGGGGCATAATCTATGTAGCATATGGGGCATAATCTATGGAGCATATGGGGGCATAATCTATGGAGCATATGGGGGCATAATCTATGGAGCATATGGGGGCATAATCTATGGAGCATATGGGGGCATAATCTATGGAGCAAATGGGGGCATAATCTATGGAGCATATGGGGCATAATCTATGGAGCATATGGGGCATAATCTATGGAGCATCTTATGGGGGCATAATCTATGGAGCATCATATGGGGGCATAATCTATGCAGCATATGGGGCATAATCTATGGAGCATATGGGGCATAATCTATGGAGCATATGGGGCATAATCTATGGAGCATCTTATGGGGGCATAATCTATGGAGCATCATATGGGGGCATAATCTATGGAGCATATGGGGCATAACCTATGGAGCATGTTATGGGGGCATAATCTATGGCGCATCATATGGGGGCATAATCTATGGAGCCTCATATGGGGGCATAATCTATGGATCATCATATGGGGCATAATCTATGGAGCATCATGTGGGGGCATAATCTATGGAGCATCATGTGGGGGCATAATCTATGGAGCATCATATGGGGGCATAATCTATGGAGCATCATATGGGGGCATAATCTATGGAGCATCATATAGGGGCATAATCTATGGAGCATCATATGGGGGCATAATCTATGGAGCATCTTAGGGAGCATAATCTATGGAGCATCATATGGGGCATAAAATATATGGAGCATTTTATGGGGGCATAACTTTTATGGAGCAGCATATGGGGCATATTATTCTATGGAGCATGTTATGGGGCCATTATTAACCTTTATGGAGCATTATATGGGGAGTATTTTGTATGGAGCATCTTATGGGGCCATCATGAACTGTATGGAGCATTATATGGGGCTCCTGATTCAATATGGATATTCAAAAACATTTAAACTACTGATGTCTCAATTAATTTTACTTTTATTGGTATCTATTTTTATTTTTGTATTTTACCAGTAGCTGCTGCATTTTCCACCCTAGGCTTATATGAGAGTCAATAAGTTTTCCCAGTTTTTTGTGGTAATTAGGGGGGTCGGCTTATACATGAGTATATACGTTATATAATATGATGATTGCAATATATTAAGGGAATAAACATTTAAATGGGAGTGCTTCTTTAATGTTGGGTTCACATTTATCCTTACACTGGGATTTCCTTTTAAATCTTTGAAAAAGGAGATTCAGACAGAACCATCCCCTATAATGTGACAAATGGAATGGAATCACTATGGACTTCATATGTGGTCGACCACTCTTTCGGGAATGCCTAAAAGACTGGACATAACAGCGGCCATACAAGGAACAAGTGACTCTGTCTGCTTCATTATAATGAATGGTTCCGTCAACGTTTCATCTAAATGCTGTTTTTGAAGATTTAGATTGAAACCTCAATGAAAATGTTCAGCGTAGAGCACAGTATACATGTGAATCTAGCCTTATTCTGATTATTGAGACGCAGACAGAACAAATAAACATAAGTCCATATACAATTTTTATTTTCTCAATTCACTGTGCGGCAAATGGGGTAAAACAATTTTAATGTCAGAGACAAAACAGTTACAGCTATACCTGATTTATCGATTTGTGTTTATGTTTTGCTAAGTTTGCACATTAAAAGCAGTTATTTTTACAGAAAAATATTTGTTTTTGCTTTACTACATGCTGAGAACTATAACGTCTTAGGATTTGTTCTAATTAAACCATTTTGGGGTACACGTTTTCTAATAGTTTTTTATTCCGATATTTGGAAGGCAGAAACAGAAAAAAAGGAAATACCGTATATTTCAGACTATAACACCGGACCATAAGACGCATCTAGGTTTTAGAGGAGGAAAATAGAAAAAATGTAAGCAAAAAATGTGGTCATGACGCACTGTTATGGGGAAGGAATCTGCTGCTGACACTTTTATAGGGGTAATGTCCCTCAATTGTGTACTAATATCCCCTATCCTGGTATATTTGATCTCCTTCCTGGTATATATGGCCCCTTCATCCTGATATGTATGTCCCCCCATTCAGGTATATGTGATCCCCATCCTGGTATATATGTCCCATCCAGGTATGCATGGTCCCCCATCCAAATATACATGGCCCCCCATCCAAATATACATGGCCCCCATCCCTATCCTGGTATACATGGCCCCCATCCAGGTATATATGGCCCTCATCCCATCTATAATATAACGCTGGGAGCGTCCCTCTGTCCGAAGCCTTTATAGACTGCGCAAGCGCGACACGCCTGCGCAGTCTGGCTACAGACAGAGTGAGGCATCCAGCGGTGAGTACTCTGTACGGCGCCGGAGATCGCGGTATCCGTACTGGATGCATACCGCGATCTCCGGAGTCATACTCACATACTTACCTGACCAGGAGGAGCGTTGCCGCAGTGCTTCTATTCTCCCGGGGCAAGAGACCAGGAGTGCGCGTCGGAATCGCACATGCGCAATAGCGCTATCCGGCGCCATTTTGCTTAAGACACATTTACAGTGTGTCTTCAGCAATATGGCGCCGGACCGCGCGGTATGGGCATGCGCGTACTCCGGCGCCGCTCTCCTCCCCCGGCGTCCAGCTGAACGGAACAGCGGTGGCTCACAGGGAAGAAAGGTGAGTATAAATGTTTGTTTTTTGGGGGTATGTGTGCAGTTTAATAGCGGTGAGGGGGCCATGCACATCAGGATTTGGGGGTGAGCGGACCAAGCACATCAGGATTGGGGGGTTAGGGGGCCATGCACATCAGGGTTGGGGGGTGAGAGGACCATGCACATCAGGATTGGGGGGGTGAGGGGACCATGCACATCAGGATTAGGGGGTGAGGTGACCATGCACATCAGGATTGGGAGGTGAGGGGGCCATGCACATCAGGATTGGGGGGTGAGCGGACCATGCACATCAGGGTTGGGGGGTGAGAGGACTATGCACATCAGGATTGGGGGTGAGCGGACCATGCACATCAGGATTGGGGGATGAGGGGCCATGCACATCAGGATTGGGGGTGAGGGGACCATGCACATCAAGATTGGGGGGTGAGGGGGCCATGCACATCAGGATTAGGGGGTGAGCGGACCATGCACATCAGGGTTGGGGGGTGAGAGGACCATGCATACCAGGATTGGGGGGTGAGGGGACCATGCATACCAGGATTGGGGGGTGAGGGAACCATGAATACCAGGATATGGATGAGCAGGTACCATGCATACCAGGATAGCGATGAGGGGGTACCATGCATACCAGGATTGGGGGTTGAGGGGACCATGCATACCAGGATGAGGAATGCGGTGCCATGAATAGTAGATTTGGGTGGGGGTGAGAGGACCATACATACCAGGATAGGGATCAGGGGTGCCATGCATACCAGGATAGGAGGGGGGCAGCACATACCAGAATGGGAGACCATATACCTATAAAAATGCTTGCCACCCGGGCGTAGAACGGGTTAATAGCTAGTCCTAATATATATGGCCTCCATCCCCATCCTGGTATATATGGCCCCCATCCCAATCTTGGTATACATGGCCCCAGTCTCATCCAGGTATACTTGACCCCCATCCTGGTATACATAGCCCCATCACGCCGCACACATAAAAAAATAAACAATTCTACTCACCTTCCCTCTGCTCCCTTGCAGCGCAGCATCCTGTTCTGATGCTGGCAGCGGATTTCAGCATGTAAGCAGCACATGATGTCACTGCCATGTGCCCCCACACGCCGAGGTCAGCTGCCGGAATATTCACTGCTCCCCATGCCCGGGATTGTGGAAGTAGGGAGCGGTGAACATTACATTTCTATAACAGCGGACACATGTGATCGCCCAGCCACTGCAGGAAGCAGGCAGCTCTGGCTATACTTGTTCCCACTATTAAAGAGATTGAATATTCACTGTTCCTCACGTCAATTGTCCCACCCAACTCTCAGTGTCGGCTTCAGTGCATAGAGGTAGGAGAGACTTTGGGCGTGGGGAGCACTGAATAATCATTTTCTTTAACACTGGACACGTGTTAGCTGCCGGCTCCTGCCTCCTGTGACCTGCTTCTCTTCTGCTGACACTAACCCCCCCCACAGTCACAGCTGGACTCTATGGTACATCTGGACTATAAGACGCACCCTCCACTTTCCTCCAAAATTGTTTGGGGAAAAAGTGTGTCTCATAGTCCGTACAGTTCTGTAAGGGACCATTCGTGAAGAGGTTTCCTTCATGGTCCCAAAGCACCCAGTTATGGTACCCTGCGTGTGTGTATGTGATTGGAGTGGGTTGCTGTCAACTCCTATTCAGGCAATAAGTGGTTTGATGGACCGATGTAAAAAGATAAAAACATTTTTACTGGAGTTCCTTAAATAGAACTTTAATAATTCATAGCAGAGAATACATTTTCGGTAAAATTCTTCTCTATCATACGGACACCTTCTTCTTAAGCATGGATCCAGTTGGATAAACACATGGGTGGGCTGTGCTGCTGGAGTGAATCAATTCTTCAAAAAAGATGATGAGGAAAAGGTGTTTTATTCACAAAGCATTATACCGGAGTCTTTTTCAAGTGAAAAAAAACAAACCACATTTGTTTTTTTTTACTTGAAAAAGACGCCGTTACTGCGTTGAAACTCGTTCTGAAAAAAAAAGCCTTTACTCATCATCTTTTCTGAAGAATTGATTCACTCCAGCAGGGCAGTCCACACACTTGTTTATCCAACCAGATCCAATATCTCCTGGAGGATTTATCCCCGAGCCACGGGGCAGCAGCAGCTATTTTTCTTCATGGCTACATAGGAGTTGTGTCTGTCACAACTCCATCAGAAGCGCGGAATCAGCACTCTCCTGCTCTCCATCCATAGGGTATCACCCTATTCTGCACTCCGTTTAACACTTCTTCTTAAGCATAACAGACACAGCATTTTGATAGTACAATTTGATTTAACAAGCATAGGAGTACTAACAAGTGTTCTTGTTCAGTCTGTCACCTTTCTTATCCACCACTAGACGTGCAACTCCATGTTCCCTCCTTGTCAGAATAGAAACTACTATCTTCCAGGACCAGCTAACACTGTGCCTATGTAGCCAATTCCTTCTAGAGGTCTTAGGAAATTCTGCATCCCACAGCTCTGTTATCGTCCGGTTGTACTCACAGCAATTGGTAGATGCCTTCTTCTAACTCCACACTCCAGATGTATAATAGTAAGTTGCAGTAGGGAACTTGTACTCAAAATTGATATATTTAATATGTCTGGAACTAAACACACTGTCCACTTATGGCCATCTCCTAAACAGCAATACTTTTAACTCCTTCATAAGTTTATCTCCAACTCAGTCATGGCAGTTACTCTTTGCCTCCATAGCGCTGCCCTACTCATAGTGGTCAATGCGCTGGATGAGCTTTGCCTCTTGCAGCACTCTCTGCAATACTGCATCTGAATGTGGCTTCCATTTGCTTTTAGGGGGCGTAGCAGGAATTTAACCTTGCTGTGTCCAGCAGAGATCAGGTTCCCCCGGCATATCCCGTGCCATGCTCTTTATTATGCAGTTCCTCCAACCACTCTTTGCTCAAACATTGATTGTTAGCCTGCTAGCCCCTAGTTTATGCACTCCACCATATTCTGTCTCCCATTAATGACCTGGCTTGCTCACCTGTCCTGTCTGACCTCTCTGCTCCTGACCTTGGCTACGTGTATCAAACCTGTGTTGCCTGCCCTGATCTTGGATTGTCTGACCATGCCTTTTCCCTGCTGTACCTCGTACCCATGCCTCTGACCCTCAGGTCAGCTGATGCAGTCACGGCGACTGCCCTGGAGTGGTACCTGGTGTCTACTGGCAGCTTACCATCAGAGGCCCTGGTGAAGACCCGTTAGACACTTAGTCACTTCTAGGGTAAGCCAGGCCCATGGCGCAGTGGGTTCACACCCACAGCGCTACATTTCTCTAACAAACAGAAAACAAGTTCCTATGCCCACTTGAGTCCTCCCCTCATGGGCTGACTCTAATAGTTAACCCGTTCCACAGGCTAATTAAGGCTATGTTCACACGTTGCATTTTTGCTGGGGTTTTTTTGCACGCAAAACCTACTCTTTTGGCAGTAAAGAAGCTGCTTACAAAAAGCAGGTTTTGCTGAGTTTTTGCTGCGTTTTTGTTGCATTTTTGCTGCTGTGTTTTTGCTGTGTCTTGTGCATGTTGATAAAGTTTAGTGGACCAAAAAAAGCATGATTGAGGCTATGTGCACACGTTGCGGATTCTTAGCGGTTTTGCTACGCGGCAAAAACGCTTACACAACACAACTCATTATAGCCTATGGGATTCTGCAGTGCTGTGCACATGCTGCGTATTTTTCCTGCGGCAGAATCGCATTGTGGAAGAATCCGCAGCATGCTCATTCTTTTTTGCGGAATCGCGGTTATTCCGCCGCCATAGGAATGCATTGAACCGCTTACTTTCCGCATGTGGCTATGCCCACCATGCGCAAAGTAAGCGGTTCATGTGCGGTTGGTACCCAGGGTCTGGAGGAGAGGACACTCTCCTCCAGGCCCTGGGTACTATATCCATATTAAAACAATAATTAAAATAAAAAATATTGATATTCTCACCTTCCGGCGGCCCCCGCAGCTTTCCCGCCTCTCAGCGACGCTCCCGGCCAATCCTGTTCACAGTAATGTATTGCGAGAATCTCCCCAGATGACGTAGCGGTCTCGCATGATGCTACGTTATCTGGGGTCATTGTCGCAAAGGACGCCTGGGAACGGGATTGGCCGGGAGCGTCGCTGAGAGGCGGGAAAGCTGCGGAGGCCGCTGGAAGGTGAGAATATCACGATTTTTTTATTTTTTTTTATTATTTTAACATTAGATCTTTTTACTATTGATGCGGTATAGACAGCATCAATAGTAAAAAGTTGGTCACACTTGTTTGACTCGTGTGACCAACCTGTTTTCCAAGCGATGCTACAGATCGCTTGGAAAACGCTAGCATTCTGCAAGCTAATTACACTTGCAAAACGCTAGTTTCTGGCAGGAATACACATACCTATAAAATACGTATTTCCCGCGGCTGGGAGGTGCGGAATTGCCGCAGAAATTTCCACGGCAATTCCGCAACGTGTGCACATACCCTTAACTTCTCAGGGTCTGTGCACACGTTGCGGAATCTGCTGCGTATCCGCAGCGGATTTGCCACTGCAGATCCGCAGCAGAACAGCAAGTGATGTACAGTAGCATTATATTCAATGAAAATAAAAAAACGCAGTGCACATGCTGCTGATTTTTCCGCACGGATTTAAATCCGCAGCATGTCACTTCTTTTGTGCAGTTCCGCAGCGTTTAGAGGCCTGCTCTAAATAGGAATCCGCAGGTCTCAAAACGCAGGGGAAATCCGCACAAAAAACGCGGAAAATCATTTTACCTGCGGATTTAGCAAAATCTGCGCAGAAAATTCCACAGCAGATTCTGCAACGTCTGCACATACCCTTAGGTTTTTGCAGCAAAAACACAGCAAAAACTGATACTTGCGTTTTTGGCTGCGTTTTAGCACTTACCCATTGTTCCCTACTGTTTATCTTTGCTTTTACCATTAAAAAAATGTTTTTAATAAGGAACATTTGTTTGGCTTCAAAGAAGACCGTGATTTTTACTATATGCTATATCAGACATTCGCAGGTTCAAGTTCCCTAAGGGGACTAACAAGTGCAGTGGAAAGTAAAATGTTTTAAAAAATAGGAAAAAAAAAACATAAAAGTTCAAATCAACCCTCTTTTTACCCATCAAACATAAAGATAATAACAAAAATAATACCGTATATTTGGTATCAACGCGTTCAGAAAAGTCCAGTCTATCAAAATATAAAAATAATTTACCCAACTGGTAAACAACGTAACCGAAAAAAATTCAAGAACGCCAAAATTGTGCTTTTTTTGGTTGCTGCAATACTACAAAAATGCTGTAATAAGCGATCAAAATGTCATATCTATGAAAATTTTTTATAAATTAAGACGTCTTGCTCTGCAAAAAATAAGCCATCATACAACTTCATCGACAGAAAAGTTAAAATGTGACTGGCCTCGAAAAATGGCGGCACAACTAAAAATTGAGAACTTCCTCTGTCACCCACCTTACATGCATCAGTTGATATTGAATATGGAGTTATATGAGTTAATTCAGGAATTAATTGAGCCACTACAAACACTGACAGTGCTCAATTCCTTCTAGTATATTTTTGCTAGCTGGAGGAATCAAATGCTGCTAGGCAGAAGTGCCCCAAGATTACGATTTCTTGGGTGAAGATACAATGACTTTTCAGGACAAGAAAAGCCAACGAGGTGACGGAATGTGGTTAAGAACTAATGGACTGGTATCAGTGTCTGTAATTGATCCTGTGTGTATGTAACACATGGAAAAGTTACTTCTGAGAGTATGGGACTTAGTCATTTCTATAAAAGTCTGCTAGATCCCTTCACTCCAAAGGACATAAACTATATGAGCCCTTCTCAGGATATTTCACACGGAAAAGGTTCTTCTGTGGTATGAGATATAGTCAATTCACTGGAGACAGCTAAAAAAACAGCTTTATTCAGGACCTGACCACAAATGGGGGCAAAAAGGTCCTTCTCAGTGATGGGAAGCAGCTTTATTAGAGTTGGCTATTTCCAAGTAATGGTAAGGATCATGTCATTAGAGAATATAGAGTTTAGTCACAACCCTTCGATAAGTTCCCCTGATACTTATATTGCCATGAACATCGCACAGTCGGCTTTAGGTTAGATGCAGCGGTCATGTAATCTATTGATGTGACGTTCTAAGTATGGTCAAAGCGAAATACCTGCTAAACACTTGTTGTGCCCATAGAGAGTGCAAAGTGATGGAATATAAGGCCGGCGTCACACTAGGTAGGAATACGGACGAGTGAGAGGCGTGAAAACCACGCATTACACACGGACCAATATTTCTCTATGGGGCAGCTCTGATCATGCGTATTTTTCTCGGCCGTATCTTACGGTGCGAGACACCCGCAGCATGCTGCGATTGTACGCGTGTTACGTCTGTTGTACGCCAATGAAAGTCTATGGGTGCGAGAAAACAACGGATTACACACGGACCACATGTGTGACCTGCGAGAAATACGGAAGACTTCTGCAGCTCACAGGAAATAGTGCAACATATGCAGGAGGAAGCTGACACATGCAAATTAGCTCAAAAAGAGCGCCAGACATCCCGGGAGAACGCCTCCACGGAGTCGGCCATGATGTCCACCCTAATCAATGTGGAGATGCTTATTGTATTGGTGCAGGAGAGGCCCGAAATTTGGGACCAAAGAGATGCGCATTAAGCTGACAGCGCAAGGAAAGAGGCTGCATGGAGGCGCATCTGTGGGCAAATGTTTCCCCACTTTGGCGACAGCCCACGCGAGGAGCAGCAGCGAATCAGTTACTTGATATTTTTTAAAACTTCTTAAAGGTCACAGCGGATTTATAGAGTAGAATTTGGCCCAAAATGTTTTTTTTTGTATTTGGTGTGCAAAAATGTTAGTATAGTCACATCCTACTAGGCCCCCATGACTATATTATGTGTATGTAGCAGAATTTTTATTTGTCCTGTTAGCTGATTACATTATATGTGTCATTGCAGTGGATGATGTTATGAGAAGATGGAGAAGCATCCGCGACCAATACAGGCGGGAACGCCAGCAAAGGACCAAGAGTGGGTCAGCAGCACCCAGAAAGCGAAAGTACGTGTACTTTGACCGCCTTAGTTTTCTTGCACGTATTCTGGATCTGAGACCGTAAGTACATAAATCACACCACATAACACATATGCAGTTTAGGCTCACCCCTCCTACATGTTCTAATCCCCTTTCATTTCCCAACAGAGCCCAATCCAGCCTGAGAGGGAGACTGGCTCAGACTCAGAGGTCATTATTGACTCGGTTGGGGGAGGTGAAGAGGTGGCTGGCCCATAGTCTGACCCTCCCTGCAGCATCCCTGTTACGTTTCGGTAGCTGAGGAGTGCAGGTAAAAAAAAGGCAATACACCAGAGCAGTTGGAATCTATGAGATTGCAGTACCCTGACTAACCACCGCAACTAGAGGCAGCCGTGGAGCGTTCCTACGTTGGTCCTAGATGCCTCGTCACAGCCTGAGAAACTAACTACACCTAAAGATAGAAATAGGAAAGCTATCTGCCCTGGAGCAGAACCCCAAAGATAATAGAAAGCCCCCAAACATGTAATGGCGGTTAGACAAGAGGAAATACTGACACAGAAAGAAAATAGTATGAGCAAACGCTGGGGCCCAAACTATCTAAATAGAAAAGGATAGGAAGGGTACTTACTGCAATCCCAGAAAACCCTGAAAAGCACCAACTCTACTAATTTCAAAATCAAACAGATGTATTGGGAAATGGCGGGGCAAAAAAAATTGGTAAGGTGCAAGAGAATGAATATAATTGAACTAATAAAACCAATAAAATAATCCAAGATATGAAATACACATAAAATAAGAATAAAAAATAGGCCTTTATTGACAATTGGCTGAATACAAATACCACAAAAATTGTGTATAAATTTAATAAGATTAATATAGATGATAAAAATTATTAGTAAAAAACATGACAATGGCACACTCACAAATATAGCCAAATAAGCAAAATTGATAAATGCTAATAGGTGTAACCTGGTGGTGATATGCACATGTGTTCACAATGGGTTTATTCAATAAAGAATGAAAAAATTGATGGATAAAAAATCAGAAAGTGTAAGTGAGCAATAACCATAAATGTATGTGTAAAACCTGATTAACCACAATAGGTAAACAAAGATAGAAAAAAGATACAGATCAGGCAAAAATGGATGTGCTCAAAAAATAAAAAATGAGAAAAAAATAATAATATATAATAATATATATATATGTGCATATACTTAACTAATCACTCACAAATGTGTGCAAAAACACCACCACACATAGACAAGGTGGACAAAGTGTCTAGATATATGAAAAGCATCAAAGCCCACAAGAAAATGGTGCAGTGTGCATGGTGTTGATGTATAAACGGTGAAAAAGAAACAAATCCACCATGTACCATGTGCCAATGATATACCTGAAAAGCAATGGAGTGCTGGAGTGTGCCACAGATCCGTGCCCCTACGCACGTTTCGGAACTTGTTTCCTTCGTCAGGGGATGCAGAACTGAGAAATCATGGGCTTTTTATGTGTCTGTGTCTAATGAGTCGATACCGATCCAGCTGTAGCATTGGCGCATGCGCAATTGGGGAAAACAGAGGCGGCATTGCACGCAGCGTCACGTGTGAAACGTGGAGACGCTGCTGCCATGTCAACCATCCATGCCCGAATCAGGCATGCGCACCAGCACGGATCAGGAGGAATCTAGCAACAAAAGGTATTGGTCTGCTGGCAAGAGCTGTAGACAAAGAAGATACTGCTACCTGGTAATAATAGCGATTGCCATATCGAAATCAGGGATCTAGCAGAGAGAGATGTTAATCAGCTGATAGGAGCTGCAGGCATAGAAAATACAGCTATCCGGTAAAAATAGCGATCGCCATGACAACCATCAGCCGATAAAGCCAGAATAATCAAATATCTATAAAACCAGGTAACGATTTGGGACAGATTGACTATCCCTTCCAAAATAATTTTTTTGCATACATATATATATACTAAAAGAGAAGTGTGCTTCAACACCACAATGTTCATATGTAAATATGCTACATATACAATAATTAGCATATAATTAGCAATATGAGTCAAAATATCACAGAAATTAAGCAAAGTGTGCATTAACAGTGGATATATGAAAAATACATATCACATCATATTGACAACCATATATACAGAAACAAATGGTGAAAAAAATTATAATGAAAAAAATAATAAGCAGAAATAAGAATGAATGAAACCTATATATATATGAATCAACTCATACTAAATAATGTACAAATAAAATAGAAAATATATTGTAGATAAATAAGACATGTATATGAATGTAATACTAATAATAAAGATGGTAATAACTAACAAAACACATATCCATTGAAAATACACATACAAGGTAAGTATGCTCATAAATATGAACGTGAATGCATCAGGAGTACATAATACGTATATGATGTTTTTCTTCAGTATGTCAAAAATGTAGAACAATTCGTAAATAGATAATTCCCATGAAAACTAGAAAAGAAAAAATAATGGATTAAAATCAATGAAATCTAAAAATAAAATTATAAAAACGGAACAAAGGATAGACTCTCATTGAGGCCAAGTGGAGATACGGTCCGAAGAGTCCAAATCCACTTGGCCTCAAGTTGAGCAAGACGTTTGCTGACATTCCCTCCACGTACACCGCAGTGAAGCAAGTCAATGCCAGAAACCTGGAGTAAAGATGAATCACAATGATGATGTACTTTGAAGTGCCTCGGCAATGTTTTGAGGGAGGAAATGTCTTCAACGTCCTCTGCCGCCTTAATCCCCAAAACATGTTCACGAACTCTCACTTTGAGCTGGCGGGTAGTGAGACCCACATAAATGAGTGAACAGGGGCAGGTCGCATAGTAAATGACGGCAGAGGAAGTACATGAGATGTTATGTTTGATATCGAACGTACGTGATTTATCTGAATTGACAAAGGTTCGTGTCTTCATGATATTAGGACATGCTACACAAGAGCCACAGGGTTTGCACCCTTTAGGTAGCCTACCAAGGGGAAACTCATTTGTTACTTGTTCATTGGTATAATGGCTGTGGACCAATTGGTCACCTAAATTGGGTGACCTCTTAAAGGCCATCTGAGGTCTGTCCCCTACATACTTGGAAATGACTGGGTCAGATCTCAGGATTGGCCAATATTTTTTGAGGACATCTCTAAGGAGGTCACTTTGACCATTAAATTGGGTTATATACCGCACGATTTGGTTAGATTTGGGTGCCATTTTGCCATACAAGGCTTCATGACGGGTGGTATGTCTAGCCCTATTGAAGGCTCTCTTGATGGATCTATTGCTGTATCCACGTTCCCTAAATCTAATACCCAAAATCTCAGCCTGCTTCAAAAACTCCCCTCTTCCGAACAAATGCGTCTAAGACGCAAAAACTGCCCGATGGGGACAGAGTTAATTAAAGAAGGTGGATGTGAAGAAGTGGCATGAACAAGAGAATTGACTGCTGTCTCCTTCCTGAAAAGACTTGTCTGAAGACAATCTTGAGCATCCCTTACCACACGGACATCTAAAAATTCAATGACATCTTTATGGTGGTTGAATGTCAGCCGCACATTGATGGAATTATGGTTAAGGGTATGAATAAATTCAGATAAAGCACTGATGGAATCCTGCCAAATAAAAAAAACATCATCAATGTAGCGTGTCCAAAAAGGGACACGCTCCATTGAACTGAAATTGTCAGATAAAAAGAGGTCCCTTTCCCAAAACCCAAGGAACAGGTTGGCGTATGATGGGGCAAAGGAGGCACCCATCGCTGTTCCCTGGATTTGGAGAAAAAAGGACCCCTTGAAAATAAAAAAATTGTGTGTCAAGGTGAATTCCAACAGGTTAATGAAAAAGATAATAAAAGCTCTGGTAAAAGAGGAATACTGCAAAAAATAAGTAACGGCCGCGATTCCATCAGAGTGCCTTATACATGTATAGAGTGATTCAACATCACATGTTACCAATGTTGAATTTTGGCCGATATGGAGTCCATCTATTTTCCTGAGAAAATCATTTGTGTCTTTCGTATATGAGGGCAAAGATAACACAAACGGTTGTAGGATAGAGTCTATGTATTTATTGACATTTTCCAGAAAATTTCCCCGTCCGGAGACAATGGGTCTCCCCGGCGGAACTTCCTGATTTTTATGTATCTTGGGCAATAGATAAAGGGTGGGAATAGTGGGTTCTTGAATTATTAAGGCCGTAAATAATTCCTTAGTAATAATGCCTTCATCTTTAGCTTCTTGTAACAACTTTTTAAGCTGTGTTTGGAATTTAGATAGTGGATTGAAAGTCATTTTTTTATAGCAATCCACATTATCCAACTGGCGATATACTTCTGATTCATATAGCATTTTGGGCCATACCACAATATTCCCACCTTTATCAGATGGTTTAAACACCACATCATTGAGTCCAGACAACCTTTTTAAACCCATTTTTTCATCATGACTCAAATTATTTGTTTGGGGATAAAAAGGAATGTTATTTAATTCATTACTAACAGTCCTAACAAACACTTCGACAGCCGAACAGGAAGACAATGGAGGAAATTTCATGGATGGTTTCTTAATGATATATGTCTAATTTCAAAATCACCTGAGATCACACGACCTCTACCACCTAAATTAGTTCTCTGGTGTAACAAAATCAAAACAGCAGCCACTGAAAAAACTGGAAAAAGCAAAAGTACAAAACTCAGTGACTGAACCAAACTGAGAGGGCAAAAGCCCCCGGAGGGGACCCAGAAGGCCCCCACAGAAGTGCAGGACAAAATGCAAAAATATAGCACAAACACAAAAGAAGAAAATGTCTTATCTGATAGCAGGAGATGCAGACACGACACAGCAGGCTACAAGGGAAACTGGAAAGAAGGATTCAGACCAGAACAATTGATCACCGGCAACCCTGATGGGAAAATGACTCCCTTATATAAGACCAGTCAGTAACACCTGATTCCCAGTCCTCACAATCTTCACTAGCACCGCTTGTAACCACCAGAGGGAGCCTCTGCTCAGAACTCATCTCAAACCCATTCACAACAGTACCCCCCCCTTGAGGAGGGGTCACCGAACCCTCATTTGAGCAACCAGGTCGGTTAGGATGAGTTCTATGATACGCACGGATAAGTCTCCTAGCATGGATGTCCGAAGCAAACACCCAAGAATTGTCTTCCTGACCATAACCTCTCCATTTAACCAAATACTGGAGTTTCCGTCTAGAAAAACGAAAATCCAATATTTTCTCAACCACATACTCCAGATTGCCCTCAACCAAAACAGGGTCAGGAGGCACAGCAGCAGGAACCACTGGCTCAACAAACCTCTTCAACAAGGACTTGTGGAACACGTTATGGATCTTAAATGTCCCTGGAAGAAGCAAACGAAAAGAAACAGGATTAATAATCTCCATGATCTTATAAGGTCCAATGAACCTAGGCTTAAATTTAGGAGATGCTACTCTCATAGGAATATTCTTTGAGGACAACCAGACCAAGTCCCCACTTTAAACCGAGGACCATCAGTCCTATGCCGGTTAGCAAATCGCTGGGCCTTCTCCTGAGAGAGGGACAACCTCTCCACTACCTGGTCCCAAATCTGTTGCATACGCTCCACAACAGAGTCAACACCTGGACAGACAGAAGCCTCCGTCTGTCCTGAAGAAATCGAGGGTGAAACCCAGAATTACAGAAAAACGGAGACATCAAAGTGGCAGAGCTAGCCCTATTATTAAGAGCAAACTCAGCCAAAGGCAAAAAAGAGACCCAGTCATCCTGATCAGCAGACACAAAGCATCTTAGATAAGTCTCCAATGTCTGGTTTGTTCTCTCAGTTTGACCATTGGTCTGAGGATGAAATGCCGAGGAGAAAGACAATTGAACACCCAGTTTAGAACAAAAAGTCCTCCAAAATCTGGAAACAAACTGGACTCCTCTGTCAGACACAATGTTCTCAGGAATGCCGTGTAAACGAACCACGTGCTGAAGGAACAACGGCACCAATTCAGAGGAGGAAGGCAACTTAGGTAATGGCACAAGATGTATCATTTTGGAAAACCTATCACAAATTACCCAGATGGTGGTCATTCTCTGAGAAACAGAAGATCGGAAATGAAATCCATAGAGATATGGGTCCATGGTCTCATGGGCACAGGCAATGGCATCAACAAACCACTAGAGCGAGAGCAAGGCTTGGAGCGAGAGCAAGTCCCGCAGGACTGCACAAATTCCCTGACATCACGAGACAAGGTAGGCCACCAAAAGGACCGACTAACCAAGTCTCTGGTACCAAAAATTCCGGGATGCCCAGCCAATGCGGAACAATGAATCTCAGACATCACACTCTTTTTCCATTGGTCCGGGACAAACAATTTTCCAACAGGGCAGCGCTCGGGCCTATCCTCCTGACACCCCTCCAGAGCAAGTCTCAAATTGGGCGAGATGGCGGAAAGAACTACACCCTCTTTCAAAATAACAGAAGGATCAGATAACTCAGGAGAGTCCGCAAGGAAACTCCTCGAGAGGGCATCCGCCTTAACATTCTTAGTGCCAGGAAGAAAGGAAACCACAAAATTAAAACGTGTGAAAAACAAGGCCCACCTGGCCTGTCTAGGATTGAGTCGCTTGGCAGATTCCAGATAGACCAGATTCTTATGGTCCGTAAGGACCACCACCTGATGTTTGGCTCCCTCCAGCCAATGTCTCCACTCTTCAAAAGCCCACTTCATGGCCAATAACTCCCGATTACCCACGTCAAAATTACGTTCAGTAGGAGAAAATTTTCGAGAGAAAAAGGCACAAGGGTTACTTTTAGAGGTCTCTGGATCTTTTTGGGACAAATCGGCACCTGCCCCAATTTCAGAGGCATCAACCTCCACCTGAAATGGCAGAGAAACATCAGGCTGCTGTAGAACAGGAGCAGAAGTGAATCTCTGCTTAAGTTCCTGAAATGCAGAGACTGCCTCAGGAGGCCAATTCACCACATCAGAACCCTTTCTGGTCAAATCAGTTAATGGTTTAACAATAACCGAGAAATTACCAATAAATTTACGATAAAAATTGGCAAAACCCAAAAATCTCTGAAGAGCCTTTAATGAAGTAGGTTGGACCCAATCACAGATGGCCTGAACCTTGACCGGGTCCATTTCAATAACAGATGGGGACAAAATGAATCCCAAAAATGAGATCCTCTGTACGCCAAAAAGACACTTTGATCCCTTCACATACAGAGCATTCTCTCTCAAAATCTGGAACACAGTTCGAACATGTTTCACATGAGAGTCCCAGTCATTAGAAAAAACCAAGATATCATCCAAATAAACAATCAGAAATTTGTCCACAAAATCCCTGAAAATGTCATTCATGAAGGACTGGAAGACGGAAGGAGCATTAGTGAGCCCAAAGGGCATCACTAGGTACTCAAAATGCCCTTCAGGGGTATTGAATGCCGTCTTCCATTCATCCCCGTGCTTAATGCGAATAAGGTTATACGCCCCCCTGAGGTCAAGCTTGGTAAACCAAGTAGCGTTTTTCACCCTGGAAATCAGGTCAGAAATCAAGGGTAACGGGTATTGATATTTCACAGTAATATTGTTCAAGAGACGATAATCAATACACGGCCTTAATGAACCATCTTTTTTGGCCACAAAGAAAAACCGGCACCTAAGGGTGAAGAGGATGGTCTGATATGACCCTTCTCCAATGATTCCTTGATATAAGACCGCATAGCGTCATGTTCAGGTACAGACAAGTTAAAAAGGCGACCTTTAGGGAATTTACTACCCGGCACTAATTCAATAGCGCAGTCATAGCTCCTATGGGGAGGCAAGGATGCAGATTTACTTTCGCTAAACACATCAGAAAAATCAATCAAAAAGTCAGGAACATCCTGAGCCTGGGGGGAGGCAGAAAAAACAGGAGTGTTGGTATTAACACATTGGCAGCCCCAACTGGTTACAGACACAGATTTCCAATCCAAAACAGGATTATGAGACTGTAACCAAGGGAAACCCAGCACGATAATGTCATGCAGATTATATAGAACCAAAAATTTGCAGCACTCCTGGTGATCAGGTTCAACCCTCATTATCACCTGAGTAGAAAACTGGGTTTATTCTCAGCCAAAGGGGTAGAATCGATCCCCAGTAGGGGAATAGACTTCTGTAGGGGTATCAAGGGAAACCCACAACGTTTAGCAAAATCATAATCCATCAGGTTAATAGCTGCTCCAGAATCAACGAAAGCCTGAGCAGAAAATGAGGACAGAGAGCATATCAGAGTGACAGTTAATAAAAACTTAGTCTGAACACTACCCAAGACAACTGAGCGTGCAAAACGTCTTCCCCGCTTAGGGCAGACTGAAATAGCATGAGAGGCATCACCACAGTAGAAACATAACCATTGCGCTTTCGAAACTCATGACGCTGTGCCCCAGACACCACTCTATCACACTGCATGGGTTCAGAAGCTGGTTCACAAGGCAACACCATACCACGCATACTTCTCCGCTCACGCAAACGTCTGTCAATTTGAATCGCTAATGACATAGAATCATTGAGACCAGAGGGGACAGGGAATCCCACCATAACATCCTTTACATTATCTGACAGACCCTTCCGGAAAAGGGCCGCCAAAGCGTCGTCATTCCATTTGGTCAGGACTGCCCACCTACGGAATCTCTGACAGTATAACTCAGCGTCATCAAGCCCCTGATTTAATGCCAACAAGGCTTTTTCAGCTTGATCAGTGACATTAGGCTCATCGTACAATAACCCCAAAGCCTGAAAAAATGCATCAACATCACTCAAAACAGGATCCCCAGGTATCAGGGGAAAAGCCCAATCCTGAGGATCGCCGCGCAGGAGAGAGATGATAATTTGAACCTGCTGCGCTGCGTTTCCTGAGGACTTAGATTTTAAGGCAAAAGACAATTTACAATTATTTTTGAAATTCTGAAACTTAGCTCGATCCCCTAAAAACAAATCTGGCATGGGGATTCTAGGTTCCACAACAGGCAACCTAGCAAGATATGCAGCAATACTCTGAACCTCAGTGGCAAGCTGATCCACACGGCCAGACAACTGTGCAAACTCCATTGGGAGAAAAGATCCTCCCAGCACCCAGAGATACAGAGGGAAAAAAAAGCAACAAACAGAAAAATATCTCTGACAACTCTGACAACCTTTTTTCTTTCACAATATTTTTTCCCTTCTGTGAGTACCATACAATTTTCAATTTTTAGGCCGGTGATACTGTTACGTTTCGGTAGCTGAGGAGTGCAGGTAAAAAAAAGGCAATACACCAGAGCAGTTGGAATCTATGAGATTGCAGTACCCTGACTAACCACCGCAACTAGAGGCAGCCGTGGAGCGTTCCTACGTTGGTCCTAGACGCCTCGTCACAGCCTGAGAAACTAACTACACCTAAAGATAGAAATAGGAAAGCTATCTGCCCCGGAGCAGAACCCCAAAGATAATAGAAAGCCCCCAAACATGTAATGGCGGTTAGACAAGAGGAAATACTGACACAGAAAGAAAATAGTATGAGCAAACGCTGGGGCCCAAACTATCTAAATAGAAAAGGATAGGAAGGGTACTTACTGCAATCCCAGAAAACCCTGAAACGCACCAACTCTACTAATTTCAAAATCACCTGAGATCACACGACCTCTACCACCTAAATTAGTTCTCTGGTGTAACAAAATCAAAACAGCAGCCACTGAAAAAACTGGAAAAAGCAAAAGTACAAAACTCAGTGACTGAACCAAACTGAGAGGGCAAAAGCCCCCGGAGGGGACCCAGAAGGCCCCCACAGAAGTGCAGGACAAAATGCAAAAATATAGCACAAACACAAAAGAAGAAAATGTCTTATCTGGTAGCAGGAGATGCAGACACGACACAGCAGGCTACAAGGGAAACTGGAAAGAAGGATTCAGACCAGAACAATTGATCACCGGCAACCCTGATGGGAAAATGACTCCCTTATATAAGACCAGTCAGTAACACCTGATTCCCAGTCCTCACAATCTTCACTAGCACGCTTGTAACCACCAGAGGGAGCCTCTGCTCAGAACTCATCTCAAACCCATTCACAACACATCCCCCAAGCTTCACAAGCACCAGGACCTGACCAAGCAGCTGGAGCGCAACCTGTACCTGACCCACCTGCTGCAGCAGCAGGCCCAGTGTAGAGGAACCAGCCAATAGCAGCAGCCCCACTGTACCTCTGGTGGGCTCCCCCCAGCCTGCTGCAATATCCCGCCATGGGAGAAGAAGGAGAGACGTCACCGCCTCAGACACACGTAGGCATGTGGACACTGGGTACTCAATTACCTTGCCAGGGCAGCTGTGGATGAGGGTGAGGAGGCCTATGCCCGTAGCCTTGCCCGCTACCTTCGTCCCCTACCCCGAAAGGTCAGGCTCCGTGTGCGAGGATCAATTCAGATCCTAATTGACGCATGCACAACCCCCAAAACCACATATGAGGTGTTTGAATTCCTTGAGAGGTAGCAGCTCTCACCCCATAACCTTATGCGCCTTGCCCCCCACCAAAATGTGCATGCTCAATTAGGATCTGATGATTCTCCTGCATGGGCGCCTACACCTCAACCCATTCCCCACCCAACCAACCTTGGCAATAACAGGGTCAAATGGCTGGCTATAATCCGACTTCCCAATATGGCCACTTGTACAGATCCAGTGTTGGAGGCTGGTCGCAACCTGGATGTGCTCAACATGGTCATATTGGGGGGTATGATTCTCGTGGGTATCATCTCACACAGGAATATAATCTCCCTTATCTGTATGGCAATGTGGCCACACACCAACCTGACCATGGGCAGATGTTAGCTCAGGGCCCTGAAAATCAACCACAACAGGGTGATGGTCAAGGTTCTCATCCAAGCCAACCTCATAGAGACGCAAGGCACCCGCCAACCCCACCACCCACATACCACCAGCTGTGATTATTTATGTCACTTAGATATTATTATTTCAAAACTACTTAGTACTTATTTAATATTTACTTTACAGTCCTGTTGTGTTACAGAAATGTGCACCAATATAGATGCATCTAAGCTACATATGGTAACAATATGCTATTGTGTAGGTCTACTCAACGTTTGTTATTTGCATTATGTCTTATGCTTAAAACAAAAGTGAGTTGTTTAGATGTGTTTATAAACAATGATGTGTAAAGCATATTTGCACTTATCTGAATGGCTACAAAGAGCACATGGTACTTAGCTGGTAGGATATGGGCTGGGGGAGAATATTATTATTTCGTTATATCTTATAATTTCTACCAATGTTTGTTATTTTTTACCCATCCATTTTGAAACTTGTTGGCTAATGCATCATTGCATTAGTCTAGTCTTAGAACCCAACCATATGGGGCAGATATGGTGCTCACTAGTGATAGTGAAAAATTTTCATTTGCCTTATTTATTATTATTTATGGTAAAAGTACTTACCGTATATACTCAAGTATAAGCCGAGATTTTCAGGCCATTTTTTAGGGCTGAAAGTCCCCCTCTCGGCTTGTACTGGAGTCATGTACAGGGGGGAGGCGGAGCGCAGCTGTTCTATATACTCAACCCTCCACCGGCGCGGTCTCTGCAGCCCCTGCTCTACTCTCGCGGTCTCCGGCGCCAGTGTTCAGCGGTCAGGTGGTACTGCTCATTAAAGTCATGAATATGCACATCCCCAAAGAAAATAGGAAGCCCCCAAACATGTAATGGCAGTTAGACAAGAGGAAGCACGGACACAGACAGAAAATAGAATGAGCAAACGCTGGGGCCCAATCTGTCTAGACTCTAGACAGAAGAGTACAGGAAAGGATTCTCACTGCAATCCAAAAAAAAGCCCTAAAAAATACCAACTCTACTGATTGCAAAAACACCTGAGATCACATGACCTCTACCACCTAAATCAGTTCTCTGGTGTAACAAAACTAAGCCGCAGCCACGGAAAAAACAGGAAAAAGCAAATGAACAAACAACAGTGGCTCCAGATAACTGAGAGAAGCACAAGCCCCGAGGGACTGGCTGACCTCCACAGAAACAGGCACAAAAACAAATATCCAAAATGAATAAAATCTTTTGCCTTGATGTGGGGATGGCTTGTACATTATTTTGATCAAAATTTGTTTACTAAATACCCTTATTATTTACTACCTTCTGCATTTTTGCAAAAAGATTTTTATTTCATTTGGATTTTTGTTTTTTTGTGCCTGGTTTTCTGTGTAATGTCATGTGTTATATGCATTACATTTTGCATACACATTAACTTATTTCAGTTCAGATTAGTTTCTATGACCTCACAAAGTGCAGGGAACAATGCAAAAAGCAAGCACAAAAATAAAAGCAGAAAATAACTTATCTGATAGCAGAAGATGCAGGCAAGACTCAGCAAGCTTCCAAATGAACCAGGAACCACAATTGAGACAAGAACAATTGATCACCGGCAACCATCATGGGAGAGAACCTCCCTTATATCAGACCAGTCCGTGATCTCAGATTGCCATTCCTCGCTGAAAGGTTCAGTACTGTCAGTAACCACCAGAGGGAGCCTCTGCTCAGAAACCATTTTTAGCACATTCACAACAGGGGGAATAATCTAAGGAGCATCTATGGGGGCACAATCTATGGAGCATCTATGGGGGCACAATCTATGGAGCATCTATGGGGCACAATACATGGGCAGCATATGGGGCACAATACATGGGCAGCATATGGGGCACAATCTATGGAGCATCTTGTGGGGCATAATACATGGGGCAGCATATGGGGCACAATACATGGAGCATCTTGTGGGGCACAATACATGGGACAGCATATGGGGCATAATCTCATTTTCCACCCTAGGCTTATACTCGAGTCGATAAGTTTTCCAGTTTTTTGTGGCAAAATTAGGGGAGTCGGCTTATACTCGGGTCGGCTTATACTCGAGTATATACGGTATTTATTTTACTAAGATTTTACT
The DNA here is from genome assembly GCA_033576555.1 of Oophaga sylvatica. Lineage (NCBI taxonomy): Eukaryota > Metazoa > Chordata > Amphibia > Anura > Dendrobatidae > Oophaga > Oophaga sylvatica. Next base: position 185,983,374 of record JARQOD010000001.1, on the reverse strand, counting down.
TAATGTTGTCTATTGCATATATGAATAGAATATATTTGCAATAGTCTAATCTTGTGAACCAAACATAAGGGTAACATAAGGTCTTCACTATACATAGTGAACGTTGCTTATTTGCTGGACATACTATTATTTTCAGCAATTGTAGTGATTTTACTACATTTAATTTCAGTGACAGTTGTCAAATGCATCTTTGCACTTGTGTAATGTGATCAATCCGACATATGGGTCACATATGATCGGCACTACCCTTAATGACTATAGTTTTTAGTCTTTACATACTATTATGTACATAATAATTTGTAATGTTGTCATGCCTTATTTTGGTACTTGTGTAAGATTGCACACTTACACTATTGTGCTCTACATACATATACCATATGAAGCAAATATGGTAGTCACTACCTCAAGTGGCAGTTTGCACATATAAATATCTATTTTTATAAAAAGTTTGGAGTCTTTATTTATTACTTCTTTGTAGTCAAACAACAACACATCTGTTATGACCATTAACAACAGACAGAGACTATGACAACTTGGGAAGTGGCATTGGTCCTCAAATCCCCTGGTAATCGTCTTCCCGTCTTTCATCTTTGGCTCAGGCATGACCATTTGATGCAGTCTGTCCAAGAGTTGTGAGCAGGTATCACACACAATGCCAGAGATGGTGGACCTCCCAATCCAAAACTCCAGATGGAGTGAGCCATAGGATAAGCCAGTAGTTAGGAACCTACAAGTAACCAAATGTACACAGAACAATCAATACACATGCAGAAAGCTTGAGCAAAGGCAATATACTGAACCCTTACATGATTTCATGTCCAAACAATCATCAGTTGAATTGACCACAATTAAACATTTTCTATAATTTTCACATAGACATCATTGTTCCGGTGCTTCAAGCTGATATATGGCCTATGTTAACAGTTTATTTCTGCTACAGCCATAAGGGTAAAGGGAAACTAGTGGGAAAACACATCATAAACAGACCGTATGTAGGTGAGGAATACATACCGTAGTGTAAGTAGTAGTTGCTACTCTGCAGAGATAGCTTGGCTCATCTGGTATCCTGGTAGGTGATCTCAGGGCGTTCAATCTCCAAAAAAACATCAAATGTGGGAGTGGGCATATGACAAAACATCAAAAACTTGTATGGATGAGTCGGCAGAGATGCATACAGGTGGTGAAAATTGTCTTTAGTGAGGCGTTGCCTCACATGAGGATGCACCCACATTCGCCTCCTCTTCTGCGGATCAACGATCACTGGGTAAGGGTGGCTGTTATGTTTTGGGAACTGAGGAGAGCAGGCAAAAACGGCAATACACCAGAGAGGTTGGAATCTATTGGATTGCAGTAACCTGACTAACCACCACAACTAAAGGCAGCCGTGGAGCGTTCCTACGTTGGTCCTAGACGCCTCATCACAGCCTGAGAGATTAACTACACCTAAAGATAGAAAGATGAAAGCTATCTGCCCGGAGCAGATCCCCAAAGAACATAGGAAGCCCCCAAACATGTAATGGCGGTGAGAAGAGGAAATACAGACACAGACAGAAAATAGTATGAGCAAACGCTGGGGCCCAATCTGCCTAGACAGAAAAGGATAGAAAGGATACTCACGGCAATCCAAAACAACCCTAAAAAATGCCAAGCTACTAATTGAAAAACACCTGAGATCACACGACCTCTACCACCTAAATCAGTTCTCTGGTGTAACAAAACTAAGCCGCAGCCATTGAAAAAACTGGAAAAGGCAAATGAACAAACAACAGTGGCTCCAGCGGAACCGAGAGGAGCCCAAGCCCCCCAGGGGGGGGAACCTGGCTAACCTCACAGAAATGCAGAGAAATATGCAAATGGTAAGCACAAAACAGAAAATATCTCATCTGAAAGCAGAAGAAGAGGCAAGACTCAGCAAGCTTCCAAGTGAACCAGGAACCACAGTTGAGACAAGAACAATTGATCACCGGCAACCATGATGGGAGGGAACCTCCCTTATATCAAGCCACTCTGTGACTCCTGATTGCCAATCCTCATTGAATGGTTCAGTACTGTTTGTAACCACCAGAGGGAGCTTCTGCTCAGAATTCATTTCTAAAACATTCACAACAGTACCCCCCCCTTGAGGAGGGGTCACCGAACTCTCATTTGTGCAACCAGTTCGGTGAGGATGAGCTCGGTGATAGGCACGGATCAGTCTCCTAGCATGGATGTCCGAAGCAAACACCCAAGAATTGTCCTCCTGACCATAACCTCTCCACTTAACCAAATACTGGAGTTTCCGTCTAGAAAAAAGAGAATCCAATATTTTCTCAACCACATACTCCAGATTCCCCTCAACCAAAACAGGGTCAGGAGGCACAGCCATAGAAATCACTGGCTCGACAAATCTCTTCAATAAGGACTTGTGGAACACGTTATGGATCTTAAATGTCCCTGGAAGAAGTAAACGAAAGGAAACAGGATTAAGAATCTCCATGATCTTATAAGGTCCAATGAACCTAAGCTTAAACTTAGGAGATGCAACTCTCATAGGGATATTTCTTGAGGACAACCAGACCAAGTACCCCACTTTAAACCGAGGACCATCAGTCCTATGCCGGTTGGCAAACCGCTGGGCCTTCTCCTGAGAGAGGGACAACCTCTCCACTACCTGGTCCCAAATCTGCTGCATACGCTCCACAACAGAGTCAACACCCGGACAGACAGAAGCCTCCGTCTGTCGCGAAGAAAATCGAGGGTGAAACCCAAAATTGCAGAAAAATGGAGACATCAAAGTGGCAGAGCTAGCCCTATTATTAAGAGCAAACTCAGCCAAAGGCAAAAAAGAGACCCAGTCATCTTGATCAGCAGACACAAAGCATCTCAGATAAGTCTCCAATGTCTGGTTTGTTCTCTCAGTTTGTCCATTGGTCTGAGGATGAAAAGCAGAGGAGAAAGACAATTGAACACCAAGTTTAGAACAAAAAGTCCTCCAAAATCTGGAAACAAACTGGACTCTGTCAGACACAATGTTCTCAGGAATGCCGTGTAACCGAACCACGTGCTGAAGGAACAAAGGCACCAATTCGGAGGAGGAAGGCAACTTAGGTAATGGCACAAGATGTATCATCTTGGAAAACCTATCACAAATCACCCAGATAACGGTCATTCTCTGAGAAACAGGGAGGTCGGAAATAAAATCCATAGAGATATGGGTCCATGGTCTCATGGGCACAGGCAATGGCATCAACAAACCACTAGAGCGAGAGCAAGGCTTAGAGCGAGAGCAAGTCCCACAGGACTGCACAAACTCCCTGATGTCACGAGACAAAGTAGGCCTCCAAAAGGACTGACTCACCAAGTATCTGGTACCAAAAATTCCGGAATGACCGGCCAACGCGGAACAATGAATCTCAGACATCACACTCTTTTTCCTCCGGTCTGGGACAAACAATTTCCCAATAGGGCAGCGCTCGGGTTTATCCTCCTGACACCCTTCCAGAGCCAGTCTCAAATTGGGCGAGATGGCGGAAAGAACTACACCCTCTTTCAAAATAACAGCAGGATCAGATAACTCAGGAGAGTCCGCAAGGAAACTCCTCGAGAGGGCATCCGCCTTAACATTCTTAGTGTCAGGAAGAAAGGAAACCACAAAATTAAAACGTGTGAAAAACAAGGCCCACCTGGCCTGTCTAGGATTAAGTCGCTTGGCTGATTCCAGATAAACCAGATTTTTATGGTCCGTGAGGACCACCACCTGATGTTTGGCTCCCTCCAGCCAATGTCTCCACTCTTCAAAAGCCCACTTCATGGCCAATAACTCCCGATTACCCACGTCATAATTACGTTCAGTTGGAGAAAATTTTCGAGAGAAAAAGGCACAAGGGTTACTTTTAGAGGTCTCAGGATCTCTTTGGGACAAAACGGCACCTGCCCCAATTTCAGAGGCATCAACCTCCACCTGAAATGGCAGAGAAACATCAGGCTGCCGTAGAACAGGAGCAGAAGTGAATCTCTGCTTAAGTTCCTGAGACGCAGAGACTGCCTCAGGAGGCCAATTCACCACATCAGAACCCTTTTTGGTCAAATCAGTCAATGGTTTAACAATAACAGAGAAATTACCAATAAATTTAATTGGCAAAACCCAAGAATCTCTGAAGAGCCTTTAATGAAGTAGGTTGGACCCAATCACAGATGGCCTGAACCTTGACCGGGTCCATTTCAATAACAGATGGAGACAAAATGAATCCCAGAAATGAGATACTCTGTACGCCAAAAAGACACTTTGATCCCTTCACATACAGAGCATTCTCTCTCAAAATCTGGAACACAGTCCGAACATGTTTCACATGAGAGTCCCAGTCATTGGAAAAAATCAAGATATCATCCAAATAAACAATCAGAAATTTATCCACAAAATCCCTGAAAATGTCATTCATGAAGGACTGGAAGACGGAAGGAGCATTAGTGAGCCCAAAGGGCATCACTAGGTACTCAAAATTCCCCTCTGGGGTATTAAACGCCGTGTTCCATTCATCCCCTTGCTTAATGCGAATAAGGTTATACGCCCCCCTGAGGTCAAGCTTGGTAAACCAAGTAGCACTTTTCACCCTGGAAAACAGGTCAGAAATCAAGGGTAACGGATATTGATATTTCACAGTGATCTTGTTTAAGAGACGATAATCAATACACGGCCTTAATAAGCCATCCTTTTTGGCCACAAAGAAAAAACCGGCACCCAAGGGTGAAGAGGATGGTCTGATATGACCCTTCTCCAATGGCTCCTTGATATAAGACCACATAGCGTCATGTTCAGGTACAGACAAGTTAAAAGGCGACCTTTAGGGAATTTACTACCAGGCACTAATTCAATAGCGCAGTCATAGCTCCTATGGGGGGGCAAGGATGCAGATTTACTTTCGCTAAACACATCAGAAAAATCTGTCAAAAAGTCAGGAACTTCCTGAGACTAGGGAGAGGCAGAAAAAACAGGAGTGTTGGCATTAACACATTGGCAGCCCCAACTGGTCACAGACACAGATCTCCAATCCAAAACAGGATTATGAGACTGTAACCAAGGGAAACCTAGTACAATAATGTCATGCAGATTATACAGTACCAAAATTTGCAACTCTCCAGATGATCAGGTTCAACCCTCATTATCACCTGAGTAGAGAACTGGGGTTTATTCTCAGCCAAAGGGGTAGAATCAATCCCCAGTAGGGGAATAGACTTCCGTAGGGGTATCAAGGGAAACCCACAATGTTTGGCAAAATCAAAATCCATCAGGTTAATAGCTGCTCCTGAATCAACAAAAGCCTGAGCAGAAAATGTGGACAGGGAGCAAATCAGGGTAACAGTCAACAGAAATTTAGTCTGAACACTACCCAAGACAACTGAGCGTGCAAAACGTCTTCCCCGATTAGGGCAGACAGAAATAGCATGAGAGGCATCACCACAATAGAAACATAACCCATTGCGTTTTTGAAACTCATGACGCTGTGCCCCAGAAGCCACTCTATCACACTGCATGGGTTCAGAAGCTGGCTCACAAGGCAACACTATTCCACGCATACCTCTACACTCACGCAAACGTCTGTCAATTTGAATCACTAATGACATAGAATCATTGAGACCAGAGGGAGCAGGAAAACCCACCATAACATCTTTTACATTCTCTGACAGCCCCTTCCGAAAAAGGGCTGCCAAAGCATCATCATTCCATTTGGTTAGGACTGCCCATTTTCGGAATTTCTGACAGTATAACTCAGCGTCCTCAAGCCCCTGATTTAATGCCAACAAGGTTCTTTCAGCTTGATCAGTGACATTAGGCTCATCATACAATAACCCCAGAGCCAGAAAAAATGCATCAACATCACTCAAAACAGGGTCCCCAAGTGTCAGGGAAAAAGCCCAATCCTGAGGATCGCCGTGCAGGAGAGAGATGACAATTTGAACCTGCTGTGCTGCGTTCCCTGAGGTTTTAAGGCAAAAAACAACTTACAGTTATTTTTGAAATTCAGAAATTTGGCCCGATCTCCCAAAAACAAATCTGGCATGGGAATCCTAGGTTCCACAACCGGCAACCCAGCAAGATAGGTAGCAATACTCCGAACTTCAGTGGCAAGCTGATCCACACGGCCAGACAGCTGTGCAAGCTCCATTGAGAGAAAAAAAAATCCTCCTCAGCACCCAGAGAAAAAGAGGGAAAAAATGCAAGAAACAGAAAAAAAAAAAATCTCTGACAACTCTGACAACTTTTTTTTTTCTTTCCACACTATTTTTCCCTTCTGTATCATACTATTTTTTTCAGTTTGGCCGGTGATACTGTTATGTTTTGGTAACTGAGGAGAGCAGGCAAAAACGGCAATACACCAGAGAGGTTGGAATCTATTGGATTGCAGTACCCTGACTAACCACCACAACTAAAGGCAGCCGTGGAGCGTTCCTGCGTTGGTCCTAGACGCCTCGTCACAGCCTGAGAGATTAACTACACCTAAAGATAGAAAGAGGAAAGCTATCTGCCCCGGAGCAGATCCTGTTGTGAATGGGTTTGAGATGAGTTCTGAGCAGAGGCTCCCTCTGGTGGTTACAAGCAGTGCTAGTCTGTCCAGTGAAGATTGTGAGGACTGGGAATCAGGTGTTACTGACTGGTCTTATATAAGGGAGTCACCTTCCCATCAGGGTTGCCGGTGATCAATTGTTCTGGCCTGAATCCTTTATTCCAGTTTCCCTTGTAGCCTGCTGTGTCGTGTCTGCATCTCCTGCTAACAGATAAGACATTTTCTTCTTTTGTGTTTGTGCTATATTTTTGCATTTTGTCCTGCACTTCTTTGGGGGCCTTCAGGGTCCCCTCCGGGGGCTTCTGCCCTCTCAGTTTTGTTCAGCCACTGATGTTTGTACTTTTGCTTTTTCCAGTTTTTTCAGTGGCTGCTGTTTTGATTTTGTTACACCAGAGAACTAATTTAGGTGGAAGAGGTCGTGTGATCTCAGGTGTTTTTGAAATTAGTAGAGTTGGTGCTTTTCAGGGTTTTCTGGGATTGCAGTAAGTACCCTTCCTATCCTTTTCTATTTAGTTAGTTTGGGCCCCAGCGTTTGCTCGTACTATTTTCTTTCTGTGTCAGTATTTCATCTTGTCTAACCGCCATTACATGTTTGGGGGCTTTCTATTATCTTTGGGGTTCTGCTCCGGGGCAGATAGTTTTCCTATATCTATCTTTAGGTGTAGTTAGTTTCTCAGGCTGTGACGAGGCATCTAGGACCAACGTAGGAACGCTCCACGGCTGCCTCTAGTTGTGGTGGTTAGTCAGGGTACTGCAATCTCATAGATTCCAACTGCTCTGGTGTATTGCCTTTTTTACCTGCACTCCTCAGCTACCGAAACATAACAAGATCCCCAAAGAACATAGGAAGCCCCCAAACATGTAATGGCGGTTAGAAGAGGAAATACAGACACAGACAGAAAATAGTACAAGCAAACGCTGGGGCCCAATCTGCCTAGACAGAAAAGGATAGAAAGGATACTCACTGCAATCCAAAAAAACCCTAAAAAATGCCAACGCTACTAATTGCAAAAACACCTGAGATCACAAGACCTCTACCACCTAAATCAGTTTTCTGGTGTAACAAAACTAAGCCGCAGCCACTGAAAAAACTGGAAAAGGCAAATGAACAAACAACAGTGGCTCCAGCAGAACCGAGAGGAGCCCAAGCCCCCCATGGGGGGAGAACCTGGCTAACCTCACAGAAATGCAGAGAAATATGTAAATGGTAAACACAAAAACAAAAACAGAAAATATCTTATCTGAAAGCAGAAGAAGAGGCAAGACTCAGCAAGCTTCCAAGTGAACCAGGAACCACAGTTGAGACAAGAACAATTGATCACCGGCAACCATGATGGGAGGGAACTCTGTGACTCCTGATTGCCAATCCTCATTGAATGATTCAGTACTGTTTGTAACCACCAGAGGGAGCTTCTGCTCAGAATTCATTTCTAAAACATTCACAACAGGTGGCCAAAGCGGCAGGACAAAACCCAGTTGTACAACACTCGATCAGTTGGGGTGAACTGAAGAATGTCAGACATGTTGGAAAGCAAGCAGCAGCCCTCAACACAAGTAGACCTCAAAAATGGCAAAATTGGGGGTTGCAACAGGATGCAGAGCCAATAAATAGGTTTGTTGATGATGATTTGAATGATTTTCAGGCCTAAAAACCGTTAAATGTCCATTTTGCAAGCCGGCGAGAAAAATACGCTATACGGATGCCATACGGATTGCATACTGATGCTTACATGCGCAAAATACGCAGCCACACCCTGAAAACGCATGAAATACGGATTGTTGTGCCGGCAACATTTTGGCGTAATACGGCCTTACAATACGGTCCATATTTTTTTACGGTGAGTGTGACGCTGGCCTAAGAGTTATATAAGAATGAGAATTGCTTCCCCCTGCTTACTGATAGACATGCATAGAAGTTTGAGGTGGGCATGCCAGTCCTTTGACAGTGAGTGGAAGGTATTTGCAAGTCTCTGTGTGAGTACGCTAGCGACCTCTAGTGTTGACGTTAAAAATTAAAAACTTGGGCATTGGTTACCATTTTAGTAATCCCTAGAAGCGCATATTGTGGTAATGGTGCAGGTGACTCGATGCTTGTACAACTGGCACATATTATTTTGTGTCATTTCACAGTTTGTTCTCCAATCATTAAATAGTAAGACAGATTGTTTCCACTAAAGTATGGTAATTGTTTTAAAATTTAATGGGCAGGAGAAGTTACACCCCATCCTGCCCATGTCACGCCTTTGCTACAAACATATTGACACAGTCCCAGACTGGTATTTAAAAAGGTTTTCCCCACAAACAAAGTACATTTTAATCACTAGATCTTGGAATAATAATTTTGGCAATTAGAGGCGTTTAAATAAAATGTTCCTGTGCTGAGATAATCTTATAAATGTGCCCCTGCTGTATACCGTGTAATGGCTGTGTCTGGGAGAGCAAAAAGGGTGTTCATGTATAAACAATCAAATCCAGGTGCAAGAACCATCATCTACATAGTATCATCACTAGATGACCTTCCCACGACCCCTGACGCGCGTTTCCCGTGATGGCTTTCCCTCTTTGAGAAAGCCATAATGCGAAACATGCGTTAGGGGTCATGGGAAGGTCATCTTTTGTCCTGACTAACCATGGGTGAGCATTTTTCTTTGTGATAACAATATGTGTTAAACTATTATCTAGGTGCCTTACTGATTGCGACACTAGAAGTGATACTATGTAGATGATGGTTCTTGCACCTGGATTTGATTGTTTACATATGAACACACTTTTTGCTCTCCCAAGTCATACAATGGACTTGTGATCTTCCCTCTGTGTACCTGTTATTGTTTCCTCTTTTTTTCTTTTTCTTTATTTTTTGATTTATGTTTTATATGTGCTCAAACAGTGGTTTTCCTGCGTATATGGGGTATCAGCATGCTCAGGACAAATTGTACAACAACTTTTGTGGTCCTATTTCTCCTGTACCCTTAGTAAAATAAAATAAATTGGATCTGAAGTAAATTTTTGTGAAAAAAAGTGAAATGTTCATTTTTTTTTAAAACATTCCAAAAATTCCTGTGAAGCACCTGAAGGGTTAATAAACTTCTTGAATGTGGTTTTGAGCACCTTGAGGGGTGCAGTTTTCAGAATGGTGTCACTTTTGGGTATTTTCTATAATCTCACAGATCTTCCTTACCTGACCTATCTATCACAATTAACGACATCACGCTTTCCCCCGTACCGGAAGTCCGCTGCCTCGGAGTAACCCTTGACTCTGCCCTGTCCTTCAAACCGCACATCCAAGCTCTTTCTACCTCCTGTCGCCTTCAGCTCAAAAATATTTCCAGAATCCGTCTTTTCCTCAACCCTCAATCTACTAAAATGATTGTGCATGCCCTCATCATCTACAGCCTCGACTACTGCAACATCCTTTTCTGTGGCCTCCCTGCTAACACCCTCGCACCTCTCCAATCCATCCTTAAAGGGTATGCCACACTGAACAATATCGCTAACGGGATCGCTAAAAAACGTCACTATTTAGCGATCCCGTTAGCGATGTGTTCAGTGCGGCATCTGCCAGCGACGAGCTTCCTGCTGTGATCTCGCTCGTCGCTGGAATCGTTCCGGACCCTATTTTCTCGTCGGCGCTCCCGCTGGGTAAGTATATATCGCTAGTGTGGCACCTTTCTTAGCGATTTAGCGGTACTTTTGTACCGCTAAAGTCGTTAAGAAGATCGCTAACGGCGATAGCGTCGTTAACTATATCGCTAAATGTGGCCGCACTTAGCGATATAGAAACAATCCCGCTAGCGATTGCATTAGTATGCGTCGTTATCGTGATCGCTAGCGGGATTGTTTAGTGTGGCAGTACCTTAACTCTGCTGCCCGACTAATTCATCTCTCTCCTCGCTACTCCTCCGCTTCTCCCCTCTGCAAATCTCTTCACTGGCTCCCATTCCCTCAGCGTATCCAGTTCAAATTACTAATACTGACCTACAAGGCCATCTATAACCTGTCTCCTCCATATATCTCTGAACTAATCTCCCGATATCTTCCCTCACGTAATTTCCGATCCTCCCAAACCCTCCTTCTCTCCTCCACACTTATACGCTCCTCACTCAACCGCCTCCAAGACTTCTCGCGAATATCCCCCATCCTGTGGAATTCTTTGCCCCGACACATCCGACTATCAACCACATTCGGATCCTTCAGACGGAACCTGAAAACCCACCTCTTTAAGAAAGCTTACAGCCTGCAATGACCCCGCTGCCTCCTCACCACTACCGGAGCTACCGCCTCACCAACACCGGAGCTACTGCAACCCCCCAACCTACTGTCTCCTTCCCCACCATCCAGTAGAATGTAAGCCCGCAGGGGCAGGATCCTCTCTCCCCTGTATCAGTCTGTCATTGTTAGTTTGTTTACAGTAAGTGATACTTGTAATTTGTATGTAACCCCTTCTCATGTACAGCACCATGGAATCAATGGTGCATTAGAAATAAATATTAATAATAATAATAATAATAATATAGAACCCTCAAAGTGACTTCAAATGTGATGTGGTCCTTAAAAAAATGGTGTTGTAAAAATGAGAAATAACTGGTTAACTTTTAACCCTTATAACGTCCTAACAAACAAAAAATTTGGTTCCAAAATTGTGCTGATGTAAAGTAGACATGTGGGAAATGTTACTTATTAAGTATTTTGTGTGACATATCTCTGTGATTTAGCCCCTTAACCCCCCAAGGGTGGTTTGCACGTTAATGACATTGCCAATTTTTACAATTCTGACCACTGTCCCTTTATGAGGCTATAACTCTGGAACGCTTCAACGGATATTCACAATTCCGAGACTGTTTTCTCGTGACATATTGTACTTCATGATAGTGGTAAAATTTATTTGATATAATGTGCGTTTATTTATGAAAAAAATGGAAATATGGCGAAAATTTTGAAATTTTTGCTATTTTCAAACTTTGAATTTTTATTCCCTTAAAACAGAGAAATATGTCAAACAAAATAGTTACTAAATAACATTTCTCACATGTCTACTTTACATCAGCACAATTTTGAAACCACATTTTTTTTGTTACGAAGTTATAAGAGTTAAAAGTTGACCAGCGATTTCTAATTTTTACAACAAATTGTACAAAACCATCTTTTTTAGGGACCACCTCACATTTGTAGTCACTTTGAGGGGTCTACATGGCAGAAAATACCCAAAAGTGACACCATTCTAAAAACTGCACCCCTCAAGGTACTCAAAACCACATTCAAAAAGTTTATTAACCCTTCAGGTGCTTCACAGGAGCTGAAGCAACTTGGAAGGAAAAAATGAACATTTAACTTTTTAGTCACAAAAATGATCTTTTACAAACAATTTTTTATATTAACAAGGGTAAAAGGAGAAAATAGACTGAAAAAGTTGTTTTGCAATTTTTCCTGAGTACGCCGATACCCCATATGTGGGGGAAAACCACTGTCTGGGAGCACGACAGGGCTCGAAAGGGAAGGAGCGCCGTTTGACTTTTTCAAACCAAAATTGGCTGGAATTAAGATTGGACACCATGACACGTTTGGAGAGCCCCTAATGTGCCTAAACAGTGGAAACTCCAAAGTGACACCATTTTGGAAACTAGACCCGCAAAGGAATTTATCTAGATATGTTGTGAGCACTTTGAACCCCCAATTTGTCCTGAGTACGCTGATACCCCATATGTGGGGAAGAAATACTGTTTGGGCGCACTTCAGGGCTTGGAAAGGAAGTAATGACGTGTTGGAATGCAGACTTTGATGGGTGTCATGTTCAGTTTGCAAAGTCCCTGATGTGCCTAAACAGTGGAAACCCCCACAAGTGACCCCATTTTGGAAACTAGACCCCCTAAGGAACTTATCTAGATCATGGTGAGCACTTTGAACCCCCAAGTGCTTCACACAAGTTTATAATGCCCGGGCATGAAAATAAAAAGTCCTATTTTTTTCCCACAAAAATGATACTTAAGTCACCAACTTTTTATTTTCCCAAGGGTAACATGAGAAATTGGACCATAAAAGTTATTTTCCAATTTGTCCTGAGTACGTTGATACCCCATAGGTGGGGGGGAACCACTGTTTGGGTGCACGGCAGTGCTCGGAAGGGAAAGAGAGCCATTTGAGTTTTCAAACCAAAATTGGCTGGAATCGAGATAGGACGCCATGTCGCATTTGGATAGCCCCTGATGTGCCTAAACAGTGTGAATCCCCCACAAGTGACCCCATTTTAGAAACTAGACGCTCAAAGGAACTTATCTAGATCTGTGGTGAGCACTTTGAACCCCCAAATGCTTCACACAAGTTTATAACGTAGAGCTGTAAAATTAAAAAATCATATTTTTTCCACAAAAATGATCTTTTCACCCCAATTTTTATTTTCCCAAGGGTAACAACACCTCAAAAGTTATTGTGCAATTTGTCCTGAGTACGCTGATACCCAATATGTGGGGTAAACTACTGTTTGGGTGTATGGCAGAGCTCGGAAGGGAAGGAGCGCAGTTTGACTTTTTCAACGCAGAATTGGCTGTATGCCATGTTGCGTTTGGAGAGCCCCTGATGTGCCTAAACATTGGAAACCCCCCACAAGTGACACCATGTTGGAAACTAGACCACTTAAGAAACTTATCTAGATCTGTTGTGAGCATGTTCAACCCCCAAGTGTTTCACTAAAGTTTATAATGCCTGGGTGTGAAGAAAAAAAATTCCAGAAAAATGATTTTTTAGTCCCATATTTTCCAATTTTTGATTTTTCCCAAGGGAATTGGACCCCAAATGTGGATGTCCAATTTGTCCTGAGTACGCTGATACCCCATATGTGGGGGGGAATTACTGTTTGGGGCACGGCAGGGCTCGGAAAGGAAGTAATGACATTTTGGAATGCAGACTTTGATGGGTGTCATGTTCAGTTTGCAGAGTCCTTGATGTGCCTAAGCAGTGTAAACCGCCCACAAGTGACACCATTTTGGAAACTAGACCCCCTAAGGAACTTATCTAGATCTGTGGTGAGAACTTTTAGCCCCCAAGTACTTCACACAAGTTTGTAATGCCCGGGCATGAAAATAAAAAATCCAATTTTTTTCCCACAAAAATGATCTTTAAGTCACCAATTTTTTATTTTCCCAAGAGTAAGGGGAGAAATTCGACCCCAAAAGTTGTTGTCCAATTTGTCCTGAGTACGTGAATACCCTATATGTGGGAGAAAACTACTGTGTGGGCCCTCGGAATAGAAGTAGTGATGTTTTGCATTGCAGACTTTGATGGAATGGTCCACCGATGTCATGTAGCGTTTGGAGAGCCCCTGATGTGCCTAAACAGTGGAAACTCCCCACAAGTGACCCATTTTGGAAACTAGACCCCAAAAGGAACTTATCTAGATGTGTGGTGAGAACTTTGAACCCCCGAATGCTTCACAGAAGTTTATAACGTAGAGTCATAAAAATAAAAAATCATATTTTTTTCCATAAAAATGATATTTTCGCCAATTTTTTATTTTCCCAAGGGTAACAGAAGAAATTGGACCCCAAGAGTTATTGTTCAATTTGTCCTGAGTATGCTGATACCCCATATGTGGGGGTAAACTACTGTTTGGGCGCATGGCAGAGCTCAGAAGGGAAGGAGCACGTTTGACTTTTTCAACGCCGAATTGGCTGGAATTGAGATCAGACGCCATGTCACGTTTGGTGAGCCCCTAATGTGCCTAAACAGTGGAAACCCCCCAATTCTAACTCCAATCTACCCCCAACACACCCTAACCCTAATCCCAACCCTAACCATAACACTAACCACAAACCTAACCCTAACACACCCGTAACCCCAGTCCCAACCCTAACCCTCACTTTAGCCCCAACTCTAACGCTAACTTTAGCCCCAACCCTAACGGGAAAATGGAAATAAATACATTGTTTATTAATTTTATTATTTTTCCCTAACTAAGGGGGTGGTAAAGGGGGTTTTGATTTACTATTTATAGGGTTTTTATGATTGGCAGCTGTCACATGCTAAAAGAAGCTTTTTATTGCAAAAAATAGTTTTTGCATCATCACAATTTGAGAGATATAACTTTTTGTTATTTTGGCCCACAGAGTCATGTGAGGTCTTATTTTTTGCGGGACGAGTTGTCGTTTTTATTGGTACCATTTTTGGGCACATGACATTTTTTGATCGCTTTTTATTACGATTTTTGGGAGGCAGAATGAACAAAAACCAGCAATTCATTAATTTCTTTTGGGGGGGGCGTTTATACCGTTCCATGTGTGGTAAAATTGAAAAAGCAGTTTTATTCTTCGGGTCAGTACGATTACAGCGATACCTCGTTTGTATCATTTTTTTATGTTTTGGCGCTTTTATACAATAAAAACGAGTATATATAAAAAATAATTATTTTTGCATCGCTTTATTCTGCGAGCTATAACTTTTTTATTGTTTCGTTGATGATGCTGTATGGTGCTCGTTTTTGCGGGACAAGATGACGTTTTCAGCGGTACCATGTTTATTTATATCCGTCTTTTTGATCGTGTGTTATTCCACTTTTTGTTCGGCGGTATGAGGATAAATCATTGTTTTTTAGCCTTGTTTTTTTCTTTTAAGGGGTTCACTAAAGGGGTTAACTAGTGGGACAGTTTTATAGGGGGGTCGTTACGGACGCGGCGATACTAAATATGTGTACTTTTATTGTTTTTTTTATTTACATGAAGAAAGGAATTTATTGGGGAATATTTTTTTTTTCTTTATTTATGTTTTACACTTTTTTATTTTTTTGACTTTTTTACTTTGTCCCAGGGTGGGACATCACTGTATAACATCAGATCGCTGGTCTGACGGTGTGCACAGCACTCTGTCAGACCAGCGATCTCACTGGCACTGCTGCAGGCTTTCTCAGCGTCTGCTCTCAGCAGGCACTGAGGAGGCCGCCTCCCTGCAGTACTAGGAAGGACCCCGCGGCCATCTTGGATCAGGATCCTGCAGGTAGGAGGGTCCCTCGGAACAGCGCGATGCATCGCGCTGTTCTGAGGGTCTCAGGGAAGCGCGCAGGGAGGATGCTTCCCTATGCCCCCGTACACTGCGATCATCTTTGATCGCAGTGTGCCAGGGGTTAATGGGCGTCCATGACCGCTCCTGGCACATAGTGCCGCGTGTCAACTGTGATAATCAGCTGACACCCCGCCACGGGGATCGCATGTGACGTACTATTCCGTCCTTGGGAATTAGGTCCAGGGTCACATGGACGGAATAGAACGTCTGATGGGATAAAGGGGTTAGGGCCATGCTGCAGGGATGACCCGCGGCTACAGTCGGGAGATCTGATCTCACGACGATAGCTGTGGCGTGCGTAGTTCAAATCCTACGCCAATTCGAGGCCGGACTGCGTCTGTTGCTGATTGGTCGCGCCCGGCCGGACGCGACCAATCAGCGCTGCGGGATTTCCGTTACAGACAGAACTAGACGATTATATAGTAGACTAGATAGTGGCCCGATTCTAACGCATCGGGTATTCTAGAATATGTATGTAGTTTATTTATGCATAGCGCCGCTCCCACCTCCATCCTATATACATGGCTCCGCTCCCACCCTCCCATCCTATATACATGGCTCATTCCCACCTCCATCCTATAACATGCTCCACTCCACCCTCCCATCCTATATACAGGTCCGCTCCCACCCTCCCACCATATACATGGCTCCCCCTCCCTCCCATCCTATATACATGGCTCCGCTCCCACCCTCCCATCCTATATACATGGCTCCGCTCCCACCCTCCCATCCTATATACATGGCTCCGCTCCCACCCCCTCCTATATACATGGCTCGCTCCCACCCTCCCATCCTATATACATGGCTCCGCTCCCACCCTCCCATCCTATATACATGGCTCCGCCCCACCCTGTATACATGGCTCCGCTCCCACCCTCCCATCCTATAATCGGCTCCGCTCCACCCCTTCATATACATGGCTCCGCTCCCACCCTCCCATCTAATATACGGCTCCGCTCCACCCTCCATTAATACATGCTCGCTCCCACCCTCCACTCCTTATACATGGCTCCGCTCCCACCCTCCCATCCTATATACATGGCTCCGCTCCCACCCTCCAATTCTATATCATGGCTCCGCTCCCACCCTCCCATCCTATATAACGGCTCCGCTCCCACCCTCCATCCTATATACACGGCTCAGCTCCCACCCTCCCATCCTATATACACGGCTCCATCTCCACCTGTATACATGGCTCCGCTCCCACCCTCCATCCTGTATACATGGCTCCGCTCCCACCCTATATACATGGCTCTGCTCCCACCCTCCCATAGTATATACATGGTCCGCTCCCACCCTCCCATCCTATATACATGCCTCCGCTCCCACCCTCACATAGTATATACATGGCTCCGCTCCCACCCTCCCATCCTATGTACATGGCTCCGCTCCCACCCTCCCATCCTATATACACGGCTCAGCTCCCACCCTGACATCCTATATACACGGCTCCGTTCCCACCCTCCGCTGGGCTCCTCTGTCCTCCCCATCATACTTACCCTCCTCGCTCCGTCCCTGCATCTCTATCCCCATCAGCTTCTTCCTCTGTGGTGCTGTCACGTAGTACCGCTCATTAAGGTCATAAATATGGATGCCACGCCATATTCATGACCTTAATGAGCGGTACTACGTGACAGCACCGCACAGGATAGAAGCAGATGCAACGGGACAGGGACGGAAGGCGAGTATGTACTGGAGATGACCCGCGGCTGCCGTCGGGAGATCAGCAGCTAGTGCCCCTGATCTCCCGACGATAGCGGTGGCGTGCCAGGTTGAAATCGTGCGCCAATTCACGGCCGATGTGCCTGTCGCTGATTGGTCGTGTCCCTCCGGGCGCGACCAATCAGCTATGCAGGATTTCCGTTACAGACGGAAGTGAAAAGTTAGACAATTATATAGATAGATAAATGGACAGAGGTCAGAATTGTAAAAATTGGCCTGGTCATTAACGTGCAAACCACCCTTGGAGGTAAAGGGGTTAAAATCATTTTTCAGGCCGTTGTTATAAAGTATTCTAATTTACTGAGATAATGACTTTTGGGTTTTCATTGGCTGTAAGACTAATCATCAACATTATCAGAAATAAACACATGAAATCGATCACTCTGTAATGACTCTATATAATATATGAGTTTCACTTTTTGTATTGAAGAACTGAAATAAACTCTGATGATATTCTAGTTTAGTGAGAAGCACCTGTATTTATATTACCAAAAAAAACACTAACAATGTAAGTTTCGTAAATCCGGTAAACAATCCTCTGTCTGACTTGTGATATTTGCTCCATTAACACCTTCAGAAACGCCGTAAAAAAAAAGCATTAAAAAGCCAGATGAGCGGAGTACAATGAAGTGTGAGGAGCTCCATCCTAGTCCTGGCAGAGCTGAGCAGGGATTATCTGAGGGTCCCACCACAGCCACTCCGATCACCTCAGCACCGCGGCGCGGGTGTGGTGGGGAGATCCTCAGGAATCACCTCCGAGCTAGGCCCAGCCCTGCCGCCGCCGCCATCACACCCTGCACACAGGCGTCCTAGTAACCAGCGCCGCTCTTCTGCTGCGCCGCCTGCCTCACATCACATGACTTGAGATGTCACCTGACCATGTGACGTCAGAAGGTCCTTCCCCGGTATGAGCCTTACCGCACAATATGGCGGCGCTGTGTGTAGGAGCAGTGACTAGTGGCGTTTACCTGTGACCGATATTGTAGCTGCGCGACTTGTACCCCGCTGTGTACGGCGGCGCTGGCCCTGCTGTGCCGAGTCAGTGACAGGTGAGTGCAATGGCAGCCGGAAGAGGTGAGGGATGACCGGGAGCTGCTCTCCTCCGCCATGTAGGCACTGTGGTGCCGCGGTGCTGCCTGGCATTGTGCAGGAGGGGCCACCTCACCTCAGAGCTCAGTGTGAGGGGTCCCTGCTCTCAGCCCAGCCGCACGGGGCCTTCCTGCTCCTTGTACCCTGATAGGCTCCTAAACAACGCCTTAAAGGGACAAGCCCCTAGTGGACAGCTGTGTGACCGTCCCTCAGCCCTGTGTCCCCCCACTGTACTGTGACCCTGCAGCCTGCACTGTCCCATCAGCCGGGGGCCACCGGGCTGGGAGCGGAGGAGCAGCGCCGTCCAGTTCGTTTTTTATAGGGGATTGGGCCACCCCTTTGATGCCCTCATGCACTTTAGAGAACAGTCACTTGCTTATTTCGACAAGAGGAGCCCAAATATCTATGGGGGTCCGCAGACACTCTGGGAGAGGTCAGGGTGAAACAAGGTGTTGGATTTTAATGCCTGATTGTTTTGTTCTCAGGAGCTGTCACCAGAGGAGTGTGGTAGAGGCTCTTTCCCCATAGAAGACACATGCATGCTCAGCCTGACTGAGCGTCCACGTGTACGGGGTCAGCCGCTGAAGGTGACCCGCCATCTTTAGTTCCCAGGAGTCGGCTGCTTACCTGCGCCTGCCCATGATGCCAGTGACTATCCTGTTTACAGCTTTGACGCTATATAAAAAATGGCCGCCCGGCCTGTGTCTATGAATGAAGTGGCTCTGCCCTGATAGGACGTGTTGTGTATCTTCTACATATAGAGGATCGTTGCTCGCTCAGGGGGGTGTAAGGTCTGATCTGTGGCGGCCATGGGTCACACAGCACAAACCTTCATGTTCTATTTCCATTTTGTGGCCCGGTGCCCACCTGGTTGTGTATTTCATCACTGCTGCAGCGGCACATTCATTGTGCAACACTTACTGTGTGACAGTATGGCGCAAGAGCACGAACTAAAGCTATATAGGTTCACTTGCCAGAAAAGGTAAGTGAACCCTTTGGAATTCCCTAGATTTCTGCATTTACCTTTAGGAAAGTGACGTAATTGTTAATTCTAGAAAAATACAAATTGAAACCGACAACACACGATAGTCTTTCAGTGTAAATGTATCTCTGATGTGCACCCCAGAAATGAACCCCTTCATGAGCCATCACTTTTTATTTTTTTGTCGACATAGCTGTGAGGGTTTTTTATGGGGGATGAGTTATACACTGTGTTCCAAATTATTACGCAAATAATATTTTCTCAGACTTTCCCAAATTACCTATATGAATTGCAGTCATTGTAATTTTCCAGTCAAATAACTATTAGAGTACAATTGAAAGGTTTTTGTACAAACTGCCTATGATAACAGTATATTTTTTAAAAAATAAAACACTCAAACTGCACTCAAAATGCATGTTCCACATTATTATGCACAGCAGAGTTTTCTACCTTTTCATTTTAATAAAGAACAAAAAAATTGTCATTTTTGAAATTATAAGCATTAGCAGGTTATTACAAAACTGAAATCAAACAGTTTTCAACTCAAAACTTTATTCTAGGTGATGTACATTTCACATAGGACCCCTTGTTCGAAAGGAGCTTCTGAATCTGAACTCTCTCGTTCATTGAATTTGTCAGGTTTTGGATGGTTTCTGCTTCAATTGTTTTGCATGGGACAGAATACCCTCCCAGAGCTGTTGCTTAGATGTGACCTGCCTCCCGCCATCATAGACACTCCTTTTGATGATGCTCCAGAGGTTCTCAATGGGGTTGAGGTCAGGGGGAGCATGGGGGCCACACCATAAGTTTGTCCCCTTTCATGCCCATAGCAGCCAGAGATGCAGATGTGTTATGTGCAGCATGAGACGGTGCATTATCATGCATGAAAATGATCTTGCTGCGGAATGCACGGTTCTTCTTCTTGAACCATGGCAGGAAGTGCTGTTTGAGAAACTCAACATACACTATGGATTCATCTTTACCCCTTCAGGGATCCTAAAGGGGCCGACAATCTTTCTCCCCATGATTCCAGCCCAAAACATTACTCCACCTCCTCCTTGTTGGCGCCGTAGCCATGTTTGCATGGGTGTCCATCAACAGCCATCCTCCACTCCATCCATCTGGACTATCGAGCGTTGCACGGCACTCATCGGTGAACAAAACAGTTTTGAAGTCAGTCTTCATGTATTGTTTGGCCCACTGGAGCCTTTTCTGCTTGTGTGTAGTGGATAGAGGAGGTCGACAGGATGGCTTACACACAGCTGCAAACCTCTGAAGGACCCTGCATCTTGTTCTTCGGGGACATTGGAGGCACCAGCAGCTTCAAAAACTTGTCTGCTGCTATGACAAGGCTTTTTTGCCGCTGCTCTTTTAACCTGACGTAATTGCGTGTAGGAAAGAGTCCCCAATTTTCCCTTATCAGCACGCACACGTGTGTACTGTGAATCAGCTACATACTTCTTGATTGTGCGATGATCACGATGAAGTGTCTTGGCAATGTTGATTGTAGTCATGCCTTGACCTAAACACTCACAATTTGTTGCTTCTCAGCAGCCGACACATCCTTTTTCTTTCCCATTTTGGCAGAAAATGTAGGCTGCTTAATAATGTGGGACAGCCTTCTTAAGTAGTCTTGCCTTTCATTGGACACACCTGAAACTAATTAGCACAGGTGTCTACAATTGCTTACAGTGATATAAAGAGCCCTGACACACATCACCATCAATGAGTTTAACTGACAAACAAAAAAATTCTAACCTTATCTCTCCTAAACAATTTTTGCAGAATAATTTGGAACACTGTAGTTTTACATGTTTCTGTTCATTTTTACTATACATTATACTGTACACTTCGCAAAAAAATGGACTTTCAGTGTTCTAAAATACAAGTCTACCATTGCTTTCTTTTTTTGGATCCTGTTTTATAAAGCAAAGGTTTGTATCACCACTTTTTGTGACCCTTTTATTTTATCGTTGATGGATCTGCATGAGCTTGTTTTTTGTGTAGCAAGCTGACGTCTTTTGTTGGACACCATTGTGGGGTACATATGATTTGATCCCTTGTTATTGCATTGTTTTAGGGAAATGCGGTAGCTGTAAAAACATCCCAAGAATTCTGGCGCTTAGATTTTATTCTCGTTACGGTGTTTACCTTATGGTTTAAATAATTTTATCTTTTGATATGTTAAACTTTTATGGGTGGGGCGAAACCCAATATGTTTTTTATTCCTTTATATTTACACGCACCTCCAATAATCTCAGACATATAAATTATAACCTTACCAACTCCTATAGGTTAGTACCTCATATCTCATCGGCGTGTATTTAGTTATTCAATATGCACATAATAGCTGTAATCTGTATATTTACAAGTATTCATACACATAGTAGATCAAGGTCACATCCAGTTCTATAATAGACCGATATCAAGAGTGATATCACATTTATGCTAGCCAAAGCAAGTAAGTGAGAGACTGTGATTACCCATATTAATATCCAGGAACACACCACTTTCCCAACACGCGTTTCGCATCAGTCACTTTCTCAGGGGCCTTGACTACACTGGGTCCATTGATACCTTTTATGACTGGCCTGTCAGTCACATGTTCACATTTTGTGTAAGATAATGGCTTTAAACAAACAGATATTTTAAATTCTTATTCCTTCTAGACCTCATTAGGGGAAAATCAGATAGGTATTTCGTCAAAGTAGGTTCTGTTTTTAAAATCGTCCAGTATCGTCGTAAGATTGTTCTCATTGTATCCGACTCGCCATTGAAGGGAGAAATGAATCGCAGTTTATCTTCTGTAGAGATGAGCGACTATTTCAGTGTTCGGAAAACGATCGCCATTGGAGTCAGTGGAAGTACAGATGAATGAATACGTTCGGAAACGATCGTCAAACCCAAGTTCGGCACAAATATGGTACAAATATGGCAAATTCGTATTCGGCAATCTTTTTCTGAACATATTCGCTCATCTCTAATCCTCTGTCCTCTTCTTGTTGACTGAGAATCGAAGAAAAAAATCACGTCTTTTTTAAGCAGGAGTATAACCGTTTTTGAGGCATCTATTACTGTAGCCTCTGTCTCGAAATCTACTTTTAAGATCTTCCACTTGTATTTCAAATTTAGGGTCAGTTGAAACGTATCCGTTTAATTGTGAGGAATTTTCCAGCTGGCCCTTATAGTAGTACAATGATGACTAGATGTGGCATGCAATAAGGAATACACTGGAGTGAGTTTTTAGTAAACATCTTGACTAGTTGTGAATTTCCGTCCATTTCAGTAAGGATATCAAGAAATTCCACACTTCTCTTATTGCATGAATAAGTTAAGTTTGATATTAAGCTAGTCCATGAATTTATCCCCTCCCTGCCAAATCCTAAAAATACAGGTTGAGGGCTAAGATGAGGGCCTTCACCCACAATTGTGCTATTTCTATGCCACCATTTAAAGGGAATCTGTCACCCCATTTTTGCCCTATGAGATACGGCCATCACCATCAGGGGCTTATCTACAGCATTCTGTAATGCTGTAGATAAGCCCCCGATGTCACCAGAAAGTGAAGAAAAACGAGTTATATTATACTCACCCAGGTGCGTTCCGCCGTCCGGTCCGATGGGCGTCGCGGTCCGGCGCCTCCCATCTTCTAGCAAAGCCGGCTTCTTTCCGTCCCGTCGCGGCTCCTGCGCATGCGCGCTGCTCTGCCCTGCTGAGGGCAGAGCAAAGTACTGCAGTGCGCAGGCACCGGACCTCTCTGACCTTTCCCGGCGCCTGCGCACTGCAGTACTCTGCTCTGTCCTCACCAGGGCAGATCAGTGCGCCTGCGCAGGAGCCGCGACGGGATGGAAAGAAGAGGCCGGCTTCGCTACCAGATGGGAGGCGCCGAACCGGATCGCGACGCCCATCGGACCGGACGGCGGACGCCCCTGGTTGAGTATAATATAACTCGTTTTTCTTCACTTTCAGGTGACATCGGGGGCTTATCTACAGTATTACAGAATGCTGTAGATAAGCCCCTGATGGCGGTGGCCTCATCTCATAGGGCAAAAATGGGGTGACAGATTCCCTTTAAATGGATGAATATTGGCTTGCTGCTATTACAGGAGGGTGCTATGATATCCAGGGTATGACACATCCTTTGCTCCATACATAGGAACCTGAGACATGACTGACCTACTCTTTCACATGTCGGGACGGTCATTAACCTGTAGATGCCCTTTAGTAATGATTGCCTCCGCCAAATGTATTTTGAAGTTGTAAATAAAAGTTGCACAATGAAGAAGAGGAAATTTGTATCATTCCTCTCTGCTAATGTGTTTCAGGCTATACATATTTCTGTGGTGCCCTGTGAGCACAGTCTTCCTCAGGTCATGCCACAGCATCTCACAGCCTTCAGGATTGAGACTTGTCAACTTCAAAATACAATTCTTGTTTTTTCTCCTGTTTGGGGAGTTTGCACAAAGACATGCTTTGTACATCTCTTTGGGTGATACTAGTTATTTTGTGTTTGACACTTGGGTAATAGTAACATTGAATTGTATTAGTAATCAATGCAGAAATAAAGGTAATTCTAAAGGGTTCACTTACTTTTCCTTGCAAATGTTTTCAATTTGGATAAGTTGTGGGTATCAGCCTATCGTAGTCGCTGTAGGATCAGATATGGTGTTAGATATTTGTGTGATTTTGATAGGATGATATTGACAGCGTTGGACTGTTCTACATGTCATCCCTCATTTTGGTGGACATATAATGTTTTACTTTGCATTTTCGGGGAGAGTATAGCAGCAACAACAAAAAAAAGCTAATTCTGGTGGGGTTTTTTTTGTATGTATTGTACCATATGAAATAAATAATTTTAGTTTGGACAATGCTGCATGCAGCTATGCCAAATGTTAGCTTTTTTCTTTTATTTTTTACTTTCCGTTTTACACTTGGAGGGGGGAGATGGGTAATTTAAATTTCTAGATTTTTTTTTACAAATGTTTAGTTACTTTTTTCTTATTATTCAATTAGGACTTGAACTTCTAATTTCTTGTTTGCCTAAAGGGTATGCCACACTGAACAATATCGCTAACGGGATCGCTAAAAAACGTCACTATTTAGCGATCCTGTTAGCGATGTTGTTCAGTGCGGCAGCTGCCAGCGACGAGCTTCCTGCTGTGATCTCGCTCGTCGCTGGAATCGTTCCGGACCCTATTTTCTCGTCGGCGCTCCCGCTGGGTAAGTATCTAATCGCTGTGTGGCACCTTTTCTTAGCGATTTAGCGGTACTTTTGTACCGCTAAAGTCGTTAAGAAGATCGCTAACGGCGATAGCGTCGTTAACTATATCGCTAAATGTGGCCGCACTTAGCGATATAGAAACAATCCCGCTAGCGATCGCATTAGTATGCGTCGTTATCGTGATCGCTAGCGGGATTGTTTAGTGTGGCAGTACCTTAACTTCGATTGCAACCTATCTACACCCCGTAATCAAGTCACATGATGGAGGGAGGATGCATGAACGCCAGTTTTCAAGGCCTTTTAAATGCTGACATTTGATTAAACTACTTTACTAGCACTGATCACATTAGTTACTCTCTGGAGAGCATTCTTGGCTCCTGAGCCTGCTCCATGCAGAGATGGCTAATGGCCGTGTGTGTGCATGTACGACAGCCATCGCTAAGGGGTTAAACTATGCATCAGTGTCCTCCTAACCAGTGCCTCTGGAGTCACATGTCTCCCCAGCTGTTGTAAGTTCCTGATTATATTGTGTCACAACATTGCTAGAACTTAGTACATGGATCAAAACCATATGACTGTCACTTCACACCCAAGTAGGGATTATGTCACTTTGTCATATCTTTAAAGGGTTAGGCCCGCCGGCTCACTTCCACTTACCACCAATGCCTGCTATCACCACCTGCCACACTCGTCTCTCCAAATTGAAGTGACTTTATGACATAGCTAAATGTTGTTTTTCTTTTTAGATGCAAGTCTTACTTTTTCCATCAAAATGGACAAGATTTTGGAAGGTTTAGTGACATCTTCTCATCCTTTAAACCTGAAGAAAGTTATCGTCAAAAAGGTTGTTGAGTCTGCTGAGAATTCAGTCAATGAGGAGCAATGCAAAGCCATGTTCACCTTGACCACCCGATTGGTATTGGAGGGTGAGGACTGTTTTCAGAAGCAAGTCGGGCACCAGGTTTTGGAAGCATACGCAAGATATCACCGTGCAGAATTTGAGAACTTTTTCAATAGAAATTTTGTCCTAACACTCTTACAAGAAGGTTATGGGTCATTAGACCGTAAGGATGTAGGCATTATTGACTACATTCACAGTGGACTCAAGTTGATCATGAGTTGTCCTTCAGTTCTAGACATCTTTACTGTCCTCCAGGTGGAAGTTCTGAGGATAGTTTGTGAAAGGCCAGAGCCATTATTGTGTGCTAGGTTAAGTGAGCTCTTGAGTGACTTTGTACAATGTGTCCCAAAAGGTAAAATGTCCATATCCTTCTGCCAGCAGCTAGTTAGGACCATTGGACATTTTCAGTGTATTTCAACACTGGAGAAGGAATTACGGGAATATGTTTCTCAAGTCACCAAAGTTAGTAGCTTGCTGCAGAATATCTGGAAGGCTGAGCCATGCACTTTACTGCCTTCCCTACAAGAAGTGTTTGCCATTATTTCTTCTACAGGTAAGGCAAGATATGTCAAGATCTGATCTGTAGACCTTTTTGGCCAGTTAGAAAAATCTGTGATTATGCGCATACACTTTTATGCTACCAAGCAGTCAGATCTGCTGGTGTGCTGCATTGCATATGCACCCTGGGCGATACATCCTGGCACTGTACAGCTGCACCAACTACTGTTCTGGCCAGTTTGTATGAAGCTGGTCCACTCTTAGAGAGTCTGTCAATAGGTTTTTGCCACCTAATCTGAGAGCAGCGTCATGTAGAGACAGAGACACAGATTTATATGTTACTTTCTTGGCTGCAAAATGTAGTTTTGATAAAACCTCCTGTAGGAGAACTAATAAACCTGCTGCCAGGTGCTCCATATTTGTGAGCTCTGTATGACTGCACCCTCGCCACTGATTGGCAGCTTTCTGCTTACAATAATAATAATCTTTATTTTTATATAGCGCTAACATATTCCGCAGCGCTTTACAGTTTGCACACATTATCGTCGCTGTCCCCGATGAGGCTCACAATCTAGATTCCCTATCAGTATGTTTTTTTGGAGTGTGGGAGGAAACCCACGCAAACACGGGGAGAACATACAAACTCCTTGCAGATGTTGTCCTTGGTGGGATTCGAACCCAGGACTCCAGCGCTGCAAGGCTGCAGTGCTATCCACTGAGCCACCGTGCTGCCCAGTGCACACAGGAAGCTGCCAATCAGTGGTGGGGGCGGAGTTATACAGAGCTCAGCATTTGAGAACTGGTGGATCTGCAGCAGATAAAACAAGGATGTTATTAAAACTGCAGTAAGCAGCCCAGTAAATGACACATCACTTGAATCGGGGCTTCTGCCCTTTTTTTATGTTGCTCTCTGATGAGGTAGCAATAACCTGATGATAAATTCCTTTTAAATCAAAGGAGGACCTATTATCAGAGTAAATGTTGGCATTTTTTGCTCTTACTTTATTCCCACTACTCTGAGTGTTACGGTTTTAAAAAGCTGTCGCCAGTTTTGTCATATAACAACTAAAACTGTGGCCTTATTTGCCCCACTGCGGGCTCATACACACTTACGTTTTCGGCTCTGCCCACCAGTAGGATAAAGCATAGTGCGCAGGCGCAAGATTTCACCCGGCAATGTGGATGATGCGAGTCATCATCCACGTCAATTAAAAAAGGATGAAGGGTGAGCAGCAGCCGGAGGGAGGGATGGAGAGGCCTGAAACCACATCCATCGGATGGACTGACCCGATTTCCATACAGCGAGGGAGAACTTAAAAAGGTTTTTGGGGAAGTACAGGGGAATCAGGGGGTTATAAAAGCATTTATGGAATATAGCATAGGCACTGAATAAGGTCATGGTTTTAGTTGTTATATGACAAAATTAATGACCGGTTCCCTTCAACTTTTTTTTAAAAATTTATCACACAGTTAAAGAGAAATGGGCCTTTTTATTTAGAGTTCATTTTTATTGTCTTTACAAGTGATTATGGCTCACAGGATCACTGGGGAAGTGTCTTTAGGCTGGTCTGACTTATTATCCTGTGACCATCGCCCCCTTGGTAAAGAAAATAAAAATTAGCAGAAATTAAAACGATCCATATCTCAGGAACTGTATGGCTGCTATAAAGGAAATCTCTCTGGTTTCATCCCTCCTAAGCTATCTACATGGGCATGTTAGTTGTAGGAAGCTGAATAAAATGATACCTTGATATCTGCTATACAATATTTTGTTTCAGAGAAATCTACTTTTATATTTATTTACCGTATTTTTCTGACTATAAGACGCATCCCAAATGTTGGAGTGGAAAATAGCAGAAAAAAGATTTTTATAAGATGAAGGTCTGTCTTATTATCCAAATTTAAAGTATCTTACCTGAGGGCAGGTGATGGTATAACGGGGTCACAGGGGGCATGGTCCCTTCCTCAGGAAGTCGGCGGCGGCAGAAGTGGGGCAATGCTGCAGTCGTGGGGTGCGATGCTGCGGGTCCGGTGTCGGTGGTGAGGCAGAGCATGGAGTAGGGTCCCTTCCTCAGGATGCTGGCGGCAGAAATGTGTCCACTCCACGGCCCGGTGTCCACGCCGCGCAGAGCCGAATGCATCACCGGTTTCCCTGCGGCCATCTTCCTGAAGCCATTGGCTGCCGGAAGCTTTGGGAAAATGGCCGCGCGTGCGCAGATTGAGATCTCGGCGGCCATTTTCCTGAAGCTGAGTGCCGCTGAGATCTCAATCTGCGCACGCACGGCCTCCGGCAGACATTTTCCTGAAGGATGCCATTTTCTCTTGTTTTATTTTGCGGCTGCTGCTTGACATTGACTACTACTGCTCAGCTTACTTGTAACCAGAACAGCCAAATCCTTCTCCTGTTCTGTAGTCCCAAGTATGGTCCCATTTAATGTATATGCAACAATAGGATTACTGTGTCCTAGGTGCATTAAGGCTGGGTCTCACATAGCGATACACCAGCGATCCCGACAACGATCAGGATCGCTGGTGTATCGCTACATTATCGCTGCTGAGCTGCCAAACAGGCAGCTCAGGCAGCGATCAGCACAGCGACACTGCGGGTAACATCGCTTAGTTACCCGCAGTGTACCTTGGATACCAGCGCCCTGATGCAGGGAGCTGGTATCCAAGGTACACAGCGGGTTTCTAGGCACCGCCCTGCGCCTGGAAACCCGCTGTGTACCTTGGTTACCAGCGGATCGCTGGTCTCCCGCCTGTCACACGCAGCGATGCGTGCCTGTCAGCGGGAGACCAGCGATCAAAAAAATGTCCTGACATTTCAGCAACGATCAGCGATACCCGGCAGGGGGGCTGATCGTCGCTGAATGTCACACACAGCGATATCGCTGGTGAGCTCGCTGCTGCGTCACAAAACTAGTGACTCAGCAGCGATCTCGCTAGCGAGATCGCTGTGTGAGACGGGGGCTTTATTCTACATCAATCTACTTTAAACCTCATTTGCCAAGTGTTTGCTTATCTTATCCAGATCCTATTGCAAAATTGTAATGTCAAGGTCAGATTTTAGTATTCTACATAGTTTGGTGTCATCAGCAAAGTCTGACAGTTTACTCTCAATCCCATCCAAAAGTTCATTAATAAAGAGGTTAAAAAGAATCGGTCCTGGCACAGGTCCCTGCGATACCCCACTGCTGACTATATCCCATTTAGAGAACATACCATTTATGACTATTCTGTTTCCTGTCCTTTAGCCAATTCCTTACTTATCTGCATATAGTTTCCCCCAGTCCCTTCAATATAAGGCAGTTATGTGGTACAGTATCAAATGCCTTTGCAAAGTCCAGATAAATCAGAGAGTACAGCAGAGTTGATCTTTGTCATTACAAACACAATAAACACTTTTGCATTTGTCTTTTCGCAGTGCTGTCAGCTCTTCTCTACTGCCTTTCCCCACACTGGCTGCTAAGATGGAAGCTGTATCATTAGGAGAGAATAAGTGCTGCTGCAAGTGTTTGTAATGAGACAAATGTTACTTCTGCTGTACAGCGTTCGCTCTGATCTCAGTCCAGAGGAGTGTATGATTATGAAAGCAAAGTGTCAGTTATTACATGTCTTACTCTAGTAACTCTCCCTTTCATTTAAAATAAACTCTGGAGACAGATTTTCAGAGAAATCAGTGTCGGCCCATAGTGCTAAACAGCTTATTGACATGAAAGAAAATTGAATTTCTCTGGAATAAGACATCAGATATCAAGAAGTCATTTTATTCACTTTTTTATGACCTGCATGCTCATATATGTGGCTTAGGAGGGTTGATTCTACTGACAAACTCCCTTAAAAAAATGGAATAGTTAGGGGAGCAGCGGGAATAAAATGTCTAGCTGTGACATGTCTTCTTGTTTGTGACTGTACATTTGTGCTTTACTTATGTTACCTGTTAGGCTATGTGCGCACGTTGCGTATTTACGAGCGTAAATGGTCAAAAACGCAATAGATTACTTATGCAAGATAATTCAATGACAATCCGGAAGTGTTGTGCACATGATCAGTAAATTTCAGTCCATATTTGCAGCATTTTATTTTCTGCAGCACGTCAATTCTTTTTGCGTTTTTGCCTGCGTTTTTGACCCATTGAATGGATAGGAAAAAAATGCATGCAAAAACTCGTAAGAAACGCACGTATTTTCCGCTGCATTTTTCTGCCAAGAGATGCTGCAGAAATTTCTGCAAGCAAATACGCAACGTGCGCACATAGCCTTAAGGTTCTGCAGTTTCTGTGGACACTTGTCTTACCCATGGTCTTTGGGTCTGTCCTGACTGTACCACTTTGCTGTATTCACGCTTAACGTGTTTCTGTTTGGGGATGTTTTATTTCAGATGCTTCCTTTGAGCCGTCTGTTGCCTTGGCCAGCCTGGTACAGCATATTCCTTTACAGATGATCACTGTCCTCATCAGAAGTTTGACCACGGATCCTAATGTAAAGGATGCAAGCATGACCCAGGCTCTGTGCAGGTACAGCACATTAGTAATCACTGTTAGGACTGACAGCATTACATTAAAGGTTATGTTTCAATAGAAGCAAAATATTTTGTATTAATGTATTAACTTTACCACAATTTAACCAGTACTCTAAAATTTCACTCAGCTAGAGTGCAAATGTAGTTTAGATAAACCTTCCACAATGTCCAAAATATTTCCTTATAAGAGCTTGAAAAATGTGATTTCCAGAAGAAAGTTGCTTTTGGGCTTTTTGCCAGTGCTCAGAGACCTCTGTTCCTGGAAATCTGATGGAAGTTTCTAAGCATAGAGCTAATGACTTTAAAGCCAATCTGTCAGTAGGATGGCCAGGCCCCTCTAATGCTTTCACAGTTTCAGGTTCATTGATTCAAAAAATCTGCCGTGTATAGTTTCTCATAAAATGCTGAATATTCAGAAAGAATTAAATAGTAATTCTTGAATGGATTTTCAAAGTAAGTCCACCATCCTCATAAGGGCTGGGTGAGCTATTTCATGATGTATACTGTTTATTTTGTAAGATCTGGAAACAAATCTTCTTTAACTCCTTTCCATAAAAGGATATTGTATTTATGCCTTGGGATGGGGGGCCTTACGTATGCAGGGGGCTCAAGAGCAGTGCTTGTTGCATATGTGGCAGATACCAGCTGTATTGTATAGCAAGTATCTGTCTTTAAAAGCTGCGGCTGATGCCGAGTTCCAGTCGCTGCTGTTGACTGTTTAAATGCTATTGTCATTCTCTGACAGCAGCACTTAAATTGAACTTGCGCCAGCCCCCATTCAGCGTGTTTGTGGGAGGACCGATGGGTTGCTATAACAGGTTAGATGAAGACTCTTGTCGCTGTTATATCGGTCCTCCTGTGAAGCTCAGCCACAGACTGAGCTCCATAGGAGATAGAGATTTTCACTATATATAGTATAGGTGTTAGCACAACCCTGGCACCCCTGCACTTGTCCATCCCCACGCCGCTGCAGGGACGCCGGCGTGTGTACTTACCCATCCACGCTCCCTCAGCGTCTGTCAGCTCCCAGGACCTGCGCGCCGCACGCAGATTTCTGGGAGCAGGATTAGGGCACGCGCTCCCTTACTATTTAAAGAGAAGGTGTCAAAATACTAGAATTGCATGTTTTATTTTTTTGATCACCTTCTTAAAAAAAATTTAATCATAAGCAATCAAAGCAATGTACAGCTCTGGCAAAAATTAAGAGACCACCACATCAAAACCCTGTCATGGGCAGCCCATTTTCCAGACCTGAACCCCATTGAAAACCTCTGGAATGTGATCAAGAAGATGACGGTTAGTCACAAGCCGTCAAACAAAGAAGAACTGCTTAAATTTTTGCGCCAGAAGCAGTGTTAAAGACTGGTGGCAAGCATGCCAAGACTCATGAAAGCTGTTTTTAAAAATCATGGTTATTCCACAAAATATTGATTTCAGAACTCTTCCTGAGTGAAAACATTATTGTTGTTTCTAAATAATTATGAACTTATTTTCTTTGCGTTATGTGAGGTCTGAAAGCACTGTTTTTTTTTTTTTTTTGTTTCGTTTTTTTTTTTTTTAATTTTGACCATTTTTCTTTGTCAGAAAAAAATAAAACATTTATTGCTTGGAAATTCGGAGACATGTTGTCAGAAGTTTGAAACATTTGAAAGTGGTCTCTTAATTTTTGCCAGAGCTGTATGTACACAAAATTGGTATCAATATAAACATCAGCTCATCATGCAAAAAACAAGCCTTCACTTGGACTGACCTGTTTCCACATCATTTGTACCTTAAAATGAATGCCATACAAACAAAACCTTAGAAATAATGGCGGATTTTCATTTTTCTCACTTCATCACACTTGTAACTTTTTTACCATGTTTCTGTATATTATATGGTAAAATAATTGGTGCCATTCAAAACTACAATTTGTCTCGCAAAAACTAGCGCTCACACAACTGTTGACGTAAAAACAAAAAAGTTACGAGTGGGGCCAGGGCTCCTTCCCTGTCCCTAACACTAGGGGCACCCTAGCTATCTCTGCTCCCCGGATTACTTCTAATGATAAAGACTCCTTGATGAGCTCCTAAATCAGCCCTATATCCATCCCACTCCCCCACCCAGGGAAGTGTGGAGTAATAGTGTAGGAATATACACAAACCAGATGATAAAGGAAAATATCAATCATTCAAATATGTACTCACAGCCAACAGAGGGGAACACTGGGGAGAAAAGGACAAATGGGAGAGTAAGAGGATTTGCAAACAGCCAAAAAGTCGAAGCAACAGTCACTGAACAATACTCCAAATGCCTCTACCAACAACCGACTGCTCACCAGGCAGTGAAAGACTTAATACTGGCAATCCAGATTGGCAGAGGCGAGTATATATAGCAGAGGGGAGTGGCCAATAATGCACAGCTGAGATCATCCAAGCAGGGAGGCTTCAGAAACTCCAAGCTGAACAGTTTAACCCCTGCACTGTTAGCAGAAACCCACACCGTTTAATATGAAGGGGAAGTGTTTCTAATGAATGCAGGGCTACGTGAAATCAGAAGATGTGGTCTTCTGGCCTTCTGACGTGGTAAACCCGTGACATAAGGTTTGTGAAAGAAGGTGAGGAGAAAACGAAAGCCCCCCCCCCCCAAAAAAAAAAAATTAAAGATTACCTGGTCCTTAAAGAATTATTGGTCCCTTTCTCAATGTTATGTCAGATTTTCTGCCACCGAAATCTGAGAAGTGATGAATTATAAATATTATAAATTATAAATATGTAAAATGTACTAAAATGCTTAAGTACAGTAGTAATAAGAGTCCCAGTAACTTCCAATTCTGTCTGCACTGGAAGTGCTGTATGAAGGGGATGTCTGCACTGGAAGTGCTGTATCTAGGGGATTGGCTGACTGCCTATTTGAGTAGCTAGTCCAGCTCATTTTACACTCGGCACTAAGTGTGCCAACACAGGAACTGTGCAGGAAGAGCTCAGGGTTTAAAGCAGGGCTGTGGAGCCGGTGTCCATTTTGGTGGAGTCGATTATAAACTGGACCGACTTCAACTCCTAAAATATATAATAAATTGGGTACAGTAGTACAGTGCAGTATGTGCTAAATATTTTTTTCATATAAATTTGTGAAAGTTGTGAAACGTCCTATAAATGTATGTTTTGTTCCTGATCTAAGGATCTCAGCTTTTAGTTGAGATGAATCTGCTACACTTAATATACATGCTAAGTAGTGAAGCTCCTCCTTTACCGATCATAGGAAAACGGCACTGGGAAGGAATGCCTGAAGCCCTGCACTCATCTCAGAACTGCTAGAGTGAACAGGAAATAGCTTGATTATTGTATCATAATGGTGATGAAAAGCCTGATGTTACTATTTTACCACAGTATATTTATCACTTAAACATGAGCCATGTATGAGGGAGTTGCAGGTTTGGCTTACTAACTGGCTTACAGTGTAAGGCTGGGGTCACACTTGCGAGAAACTCGCATGAGTCTCGCACCTCAATACCTGGCACTGCCGCCGGCACTCGGATCGGAGTGTGCGGCTGTATAGAAATACATGCAGCCACACACTCAGGTCCGAGTGCCGGCGGCAGTGCCAAGTATTGAGGTGCGAGACTCGTGCGAGTTTCTCGCAAGTGTGACCCAGGCCTAACTGTCTGGACCCAGGACCAGGGCTGTTATCAGACCATGGACATTTAGAAATAATGGTATATTAGCGTGTTTTATATATTTATCGTAGCAACACAGCAGAACAATATTCAGGTTGGCAAGCCAAAAAATAGCAATCTTTCACACAGAGGATAACTCCTAAAGTGCCTGTCCAGTGTTATACACCTTACTCACTATACATAATGAATGAATAACTCTTATACTTTTTTCTATCAATTCTTAAGTTTGTAGCGAACTTTCAGGACAGGCGGGATGGGCTCTGCTGTAATGTGTATGTGATCATTACTTAGTATTCATTTGTCAATAATATTTTTAGTATTGGTTCGTTGCCATGTTATTTCATGGAAGCATTCATTTTCAGG
This sequence comes from Oophaga sylvatica, assembly GCA_033576555.1. Classification (NCBI taxonomy): domain Eukaryota; kingdom Metazoa; phylum Chordata; class Amphibia; order Anura; family Dendrobatidae; genus Oophaga; species Oophaga sylvatica. Next base: position 185,948,832 of record JARQOD010000001.1, on the reverse strand, counting down.
GACAACTTCTGTCATCAGGTTGGAAGTCACTTGAGGTTTTTGGCTCTGCGCATATCATGTACAGCAGCATTGCCTGAGTGCTACAGAAGCTCTTTTCCTTCCTCAGCCGGTTGATTACTACATCTATCATTAGACAAATCCTCTAATTAGAGTTCTTGAATCTCTTGTGCTGAGAGTTCAGTGCTTAGAACTTGCTGTCCTCTCTCTTTCAGGATGATTGACTGGCTTTCCTGGCCTCTAGCACAACATGTGGAGACCTGGGTGATTGCTCTGTTGAAGGGACTGGCTGCCGTCCAGAAGTTTACTATTCTCATCGATGTCACATTGCTGAAAATTGAATTGGTATGTAAAGAGCCGCACCTATGTCATTTCATAATTATTATTTTTTAAATAATGTCCATGGACGTGCACAGTCCGTCATGGCCGGGTGTCAGTTCCGGCACCAGGACGGACTGTGCACGTCATGCCTTTGAACTGGTTCAGTGCCGTCAGTTTCGGCACCAGGACGGACTGTGCACGTCATGCCTTTGAACTGGTTCAGTGCCGTCAGTTCCGGCACCAGGATGGACTGTGCACGTCATGCCTTTGAACTGGTTCAGTGCCATCAGCTGTCTAGGACAGCTGACAGGCATGGCAAGCGGTGCGGGGACCTTTGCAGTCGTTCCCCGCACCTACAGCCCTGTGATTGGTCAGTCAATGTGACTGACCAAACACAGCAGCGATCGGGTAGGAGATACTGAAATTTCAGCATCTCCTACCCGATCAGTGCAGGAGCTCAGCGCTGCGGTGGCCGAGCTTCCTGCACTGACAGCCGGGAGCGGCGTCCGCGCCGCCCCTGGCTGTTAACCCCCTGACTGCTGCGATCGCAGCGTTCAGAGGGGAGGCAGAGGGACGGGAGCTCCCTCTGCCTCAGATCGGCGTCCCTACGATGTATTCGCAGGGCCGATCTCAGCCTTAATGACCCGGGTTGTCATGACAACCTCCGGGTCATCTAGCTACGGAAAGCCGCTGTGACCATGCTCACAACATGGTAACAGCAGCATTCTCCATTGGTATAATTCATTGCAATGCTGGAGCATTGGAATGCATTATAACATCAATCAAAAGTGAAAGTCCCATAAAGGGACTAGGTAAAAAAAACAAAAACATTTTTTTTAAAAAAATTTGTAAAAAAAAAAAAAAAAATGTTAAATAATAATTTTAACCCCTTCACCCCCAAGGGTGGTTTGCACGTTAATGACCGGGCCAATTTTTACAATTCTGACCACTGTCTCTTTATGAGGTTATAACTCTGGAACGCTTCAACGGATCTTCGCGATTCTGAGATTGTTTTCTTGTGACATATTGTACTTCATGTTAGTGGTAAAATTTCTTCGATATACCTTGCGTTTATTTTTGAAAAAAACGCAAATATGGCGAAAATTTTGAAAATTTTGCAATTTTCAAACTTTGAATTTTTTTTTCCCATAAAACAGACAGATATGTCACACAAAATAGTTAAGAAATAACATTTCCCACATGTCTACTTTACATCAGCACAATTTTGAAACCAAAATTTTTTTTTTTTAGGAAATTATAAGGGTTAAAAGTTGACCAGTGATTTCTCATTTTTACAACAAAATTTACAAAGTCATTTTTTTAGGGACCACCTCACATTTGAAGTCACTTTGAGGGGTCTATTTGGCAGAAAATACCCAAAAGTGACACCATTCTAAAAACTGCACCCTCAAGGTACTCAAAACCACATTCAATAAATTTATTAACCCTTCAGGTGCTTCACAGGAGCTGAAGCAACGTGGAAGGAAAAAATGAATATTTAACTTTTTAGCCACAAAAATGATCTTTTACAAACTTTTTTTTATTTTCACAAGGGTAAAAGGAGAAAATGGGCAGATAAAGTTGTTGTGCAATTTCTCCTGAGTACGCCAATACCCCATATGTGGGGGAAAACCACTGTTTGGGCACACGGCAGAGCTCGTAAGGGAAGGAGCGCCGTTTGACTTTTTCAAACTAAAATTGGCTGGAATTGAGATTGGACGCCATGTCGTGTTTGGAGAGCCCCTGATATGCCTAAACAGTGGAAACCCCAACAAGTGACACCATTTTGGAAACTAGACCCCCTAAGGAACTTATCTAGATCTGTTGTGAGCACTTTGAACCCCAAAGTGTTTCACAAAAGTTTATAATGCCTGGGTGTGAAAAAAAAAAAAAAACAATTTTCCACAAAAATGATTTTTTAGTCCCAAATTTTTGATTTTTCTCAAGGAAATTGGACCCCAAAAGTTGTCCAATTTGTCCTGAGTACGCTGATACCCCATATGTGGGGGGGGAAACTGTTTGGGCGCACGGCAGGGCTTGGAAAGGAAGCAGTAACGTTTTGGAATGCAAACATTGATGGGGGTCATGTTCCGTTTGTAGTGTCCCAGATGAGCCTAAACAGTGGAAACCCCCCACAAGTGACCCCATTTTGGAAGCTAGACCCCCTAAGGAACTTATCTAGATCTTTGGTGAGCACTTTGAACCCCCAAGTGCTTCACACAAGTTTATAATGCCCGGGCATGAAAATAAAAAATCCTATTTTTTTCCCACAAAAATTATCTTAGTCACTAATTTTTTATTTTCCCAAGGGTAACAGGAGAAATTGGACCACAAAATTTGTTGTCCAATTTGTCCTGAGTACGCTGATACCCCATATGTGGGGGGGAACCACTGTTTGGGCGCATGGCAGAGCTCAGAATGGAAGGAGCACCATTTGACTTTTTCCAACCAAAATTGGCTGGAATTGAGATTGGATGCCATGTTGCATTTGGAGAGCCCCTGCTGTGCCTAAACAGTGGAAACCCCCCACAAGTGACCCCATTTTGGAAGCTAGACCCCCTAAGGAACTTATCTAGATCTTTGGTGAGCAATTTGAACCCCAAAGTGCTTCACACAAGTTTATAACGTAGAGCCATAAAATTAAAAAATCATATTTTTTCCACAAAATTGATCTTTTCACCCCAATTTTTATTTTCTCAAGGGTAACAAGACTCCAAAAGTTATTGTGCAATTTGTCCTGAGTGCGCTGATACCCCATATGTGGGAGTAAACCACTGTTTGGCTGCATGGCAGAGTTTGGAAGGGAAGGAGCGCCGTTTGACTTTTTCAACGCAGAATTGGCTGGATGCCATGTCGTGTTTGGAGAGCTCCTGATCTGCCTAAACAGTGGAAACCCCCCACAAATGACACCATTTTGGAAACTAGACCCCTCAAGGAACTTATCTAGATGTATGGTGAGCACTTTGAACCCAAAGTGCTTCACAGAAGTTTATAACGTACAGCCGTAAAATAAAAAATCTTTTTTTTTTTTTACAAAAATGATTTTTTCGCCCCCAATATTTTATTTTCACAAGGGTAACAGGAGAAATTGGACCCCAAAAGTTGTTGTCCAATTTGTCCTGAGTACGCTGATACCCAATATGTGGGAGTAAACTACTGTATGGGCGCACGTCGGGGCTCGGAAGGGAAGTAGTGATGTTTTGTATTGCAGACTTTGATGGAATGGTCTGGGGAGTCATGTCGCATTTGGAGAGCCCCTGATGCGTCTAAACAGTGGAAACCCCCCACAAGTGACCCCATTTTGGAAAATAGACCCCTCAAGGAACTTATCTAGATGTGTGGTGAGCACTTTGAACCCCGAAGTGCTTCACAGAAGATTATAACGTACAGCCGTAAAAATAAAAAATCCTTTTTTTTTTTTACAAAAATGATTTTTTCGCCCCAATATTTTATTTTCACAAGGGTAACAGGAGAAATTGGACCCCAAAATTTGTTGTCCAATTTGTCCTGAGTACGCTGATACCCAATATGTGGGAGAAAACGACTGTATGGGTGCACGTCTGGGCTCGGAAGGGAAGTAGTGATGTTTTGGATTGCAGACTTTGATGGAATGGTCTGGGGGCGTCATGTCGCATTTGGAGAGCCCCTGATGCGCCTAAACAGTGGAAACCCCCACAAGTGACCCCATTTTGGAAAATAGACCCCACAAGGAACTTATCTAGAAGTGTGGTGAGCGCTATGAAGCCCCAAGTGCTTCACAGAAGTTTTATAACATACAGCCGTAAAAACAAAAAAATCATTTTTTTTTTTACAAAAATGATTTTGTCGCCCCCAGTTTTTTATTTTCCCAAGGGTAACAGAAGAAATAGGACAAATTGCACAATAAGTCTTGTGGTCCAGAGTACGCTGATACCCCATATGCGGGAGTAAACTACTGTTTGGGCGCATGGCAGAGCTCAGAAGTGAAGGAGCACAGTTTGACTTTTTCAACGCAGAATTGGCTGGAATTGAGATCAGACGCCATGTCACATTTGGAGAGCCCCTGATGTGCCTAAACAGCAGAAACCCTCCAATTCTAACTCCAACCCTAACCCCAACACACCCCTAACCCTAGTCCCAACCCTAACCACAAACCTAACCCTAACACACCCCTAACCGTAATCCCAACCCTAATCCTAACGTTAGGGCCAACCCTAACCCTAACTTTAGCCGCAACCCTAACCCTAACGGGAAAATGGAAATAAATACATTTTTTTAATTTTATTATTTTTCCCTAACTAAGGGGGTGATAAAGGGGGGTTTGATTTACTATTTATGGCGGGTTTTTGTGATTGGCAGCTGTCACGCTAAAAGACGCTTTTTATTGCAAAAAATAGTTTTTTGCATCACCACATTTTGAGAGCTATAATTTTTGCATATTTTGGCCCACAGAGTCATGTGAGGTCTTATTTTTTGCGGGACGAGGTGCCGTTTTTATTGGTACCATTTTTGAGCACGTGACATTTTTTGATCGCTTTTTATTTCGATTTTTGGGAGGTTAGAATGAACAAAAATCAGCAATTCATGAATTTCTTTTGGGGGAGGCGTTTTTATCGTTCCGCGTGTGGTAAAATTGATAAAGCAGTTTTATTCTTCGGGTCAGTACGATTATGGCGATACCTCATTTATATCATTTTTTTTATGTTTTGGCGCTTTTATAGAATGAAAACAATTTTATATAAAAAATTATTATTTTTGCATCGCTTTATTCTGCGAGCTATAACTTTTTTATTTTTTCACTGATGATGCTTATGATGGCTCGTTTTTTGCGGGACAAGATGACGTTTTCAGCGGTAACATGGTTATTTATCTCGGTCTTTTTGATCGCGTGTTATTCCACTTTTTGTTCAGCGGTATGATGATAAAGCATTGATTTTTTTGCTTCGTTTTCTTTTTTTTTTTTAAGGGGTTCACTAAAGGGGTTAACTAGTGGGACAGTTTTATAGGGGGGTTCGTTACGGACGTGGCGATACCAAATATGTGTACTTTTATTGTTTTGTTTTTTTTATTTACAGGAAGAAATGAATTTATTGGGGAATTTTTTTTTTTTTTTATGATTTTTTTTTACCACTTTTTATTTTTATTAACTTTTTTACTTTGTCCCAGGGTGGGACATCACTGTATTTTAGCAGATCGCTGGTGTGACAGTGTGCACAGCACTCTGTCACACCAGCGATCGCTCTGGCAGTGCTGCAGGCTTCTCAGTGCCTGCTCTCAGCAGGCACTGAGGAAGCCGCCTCCCTGCAGGACCCCGGCGCCATCTTGGATCCGGGGACCTGGAGAGAGGACGGACCCTCGGAACAGCGCGACACATCGCGCTGCTCTGAGGGTCTCGGGAGCACGCAGGGAGCCCCCTGCCTGCGCGATCCTCCCCTGTGCCCCGGGTACACCGCGATCATGTTTGATCGCGGTGTGCCAAGGGTTAATGTGCCGGGAGCGGTCCGTGACAATCCTGTGATAATCAGCTGACACCCCCGGGAGCGCAGCTGATCGCCCATGACGTACTATTCCGTCCATGGGAATTAGGTCCAGGGTCACATGGACGGAATAGTACGTCTGATGGGATAAAGGGGTTAAAAAATTTCCCTAAAAAACACACACATTTTTATGTAATAAAAAAATAAACAAAAAAAATACACATGTTTGGAATCGCCGCATCTGTAAAAATCCCGTCTATAAAAGCGTCACCTTAGTTAACCCCTTCAGTGAAAGCTGTAAAAAAAAAAAAAAAGTAGCAAATTATACTTTTTCCAAGCGGTATCATCATACTGCTTGGAAAAAGTGCAATAACACGTGATCAAAAAGATGGATCTAAATAAACATGGTACCGCTGAAAGCGTCATCTTGTCCCGCAAAAAAACGAGCCGCCATACAGCATCAGCGAAAAAATAAAAAAGTTATAGCTCGCAGAATAAAGTGATGCAAAACTGATTATTTTTTCTGTGAAAATTTTTATTGTGTAAAAACCGCCAAAACATAAAAAAACAATATAAATGAGGTATCGCTGTAATCGTAGTGACCCGAAGAATAAAGCTGCTTTATCAATTTTACCACATGCGGAACGCAGGAAGAAAAAAAAAAGCAATTCCTGAATTGCTGTTTTTTGTTGAATCTGCTTCCACAAAAATCGGAATAGGAAGCGATCAAAAAAACGTTATGTGCCCGAATATGGTACCAATAAAAACGTCCGCTTGTCCCGCAAAAAATAAGCCCGCACATGACTCTGTCGGCCAAAATATGGAAAAATTATAGCTCTCAAAATACGGCAATGCAAAAATTTCTAATCACTAAGGCTACTTTCACACTTGCGTTTTTTTGCGCAGCGCATCTTGCGCTATCGGACGTATGCGCAATGTTCCCCTATCTTTAACATGGCAAGCGCAGGGTCTAGCGCTTGCACGCGTTTATGTGCGTTTGTCGTGTGCTGCGCATTTTCCCGGTGTGCGCCCATACGCGCTAGACGCTACATGTTGCATTTTTTTTTTCGGTCAATCGCTTTAAAATAACGCGTGCGCACGTGTGCGCATGCTATGCGCAAAAAATAACATTGCAGTCTATGGGGGCGCTGGCGTGCGCATGGCTTTGCGCTTGTCAGCGCTTTTGCACGCACGTGATTTTTCTGTAAATAATGGAGCCAGAGATGATGGAGACAGACAGAGATGATGGAGACAGACACAGATGATGGAGACAGACAGAGATGATGGAGACAGACAGAGATGATGGAGACAGACAGAGATGATGGAGACGACAGGATGATGGAGACAGACAGAGATGATGGAGACAGACAGAGATGATGAGACAGACAGATGATGGAGACAGACAGAGATGATGGAGACAGACAGATGATTGGAGACAGACAGAAGATGGAGACAGACCCGACGATGATGGAGACAGACAGACAAATGATGGAGACAGACAGACAAATGATGGAGACAGACAGACAGATGATGGAGACAGACAGACAGATGATGGAGACAGACAGACAGATGATGGCGACAGACAGACAGATGATGGCGACAGACAGACGATGATGGCGACAGACAGACAGATGATGGCGACAGACAGACAGATGATGGCGACAGACAGACAGATGATGGAGACAGACAGACAGATGATGGAGACAGACAGACGATGATGGAGACAGACAGAAGATGATGGAGACAGACAGACAGATGATGGAGACAGACAGACAGATGATGGAGACAGACAGACAGATGATGGAGACAGACAGACAGATGATGAGACAGACAGACAGATGATGGAGACAGACAGACAGATGATGGAGACAGACAGACAGATGATGGAGACAGACAGACAGATGATGGAGACAGACAGACAGATGATGGAGACAGACAGACAGATGATGGAGACAGACAGACAGATGATGGAGACAGACAGACAGATGATGGAGACAGACAGACAGATGATGGAGACAGACAGACAGATGATGGAGACAGACAGACAGATGATGGAGACAGACAGACAGATGATGGAGACAGACAGACAAATGATGGAGACAGACAGACAGATGATGGAGACAGACAGACAGATGATGGAGACAGACAGACAGATGATGGAGACAGACAGACAGATGATGGAGACAGACAGACAGATGATGGAGACAGACAGACAGATGATGGAGACAGACAGACAGATGATGGAGACAGACAGACAGATGATGGAGACAGACAGACAGATGATGGAGACAGACAGACAGATGATGGAGACAGACAGTGATGATGGAGACAGACAGAGATGATGGAGACAGACAGATGATAGAAATGTGACACATAGACAACGCATGCGCCAAAAAAACGCAAACGCATGCAAAAACGCATGAAATCGCAGACAAACGCTGCGTTTTTTTGTCGAAATGCGCATGCTGATGCGAATAAATATCGCAGCGTTTACAAGTGTTTGCATGCGTTTTTTTTTAATGCGCTTCATGTGCGCTCGAAACGCAGCGCAAAAAAACGCAAGTGTGAAAGTAGCCTAATACCGCACGAGGAACGGCGTAAAAAATAAAACCAATTCTTCACCTTTTGTGGATTTGTTCATTCTGCCTCCCATTGATCGCAGTAAGGCGATCACAGTGGTTTACCCCCACATCTGGGGCATCAGCGCACTCAGGACAAATTGCACAACAACGTTTGGGGTCCTATTTCTCCTGTTACCCTTATAAAAATTTGGGGGCAGAAAGTTCATTTTTGTGGGAAAAAAATAGGATTTTTTTATTTTCACGGCTCTACGTTATAAACTTCTGTGAAGCACTTTGGGGTTCAAAGTGCTCACCACACATCTAGATAAGTTCCTTGGGGGGTCTAGTTTCCAAAATGGGGTCACTTGTGGGGGGGGTTTCTACTGTTTAGGCACATCAGGGGCTCTGCAAACACAACATGACGCCCACAGACCATTCCATCAAAGTCTGCATTCCGAAACGGCACTCCTTTCCTTCCAAGCTCTGCCATGCGTCCAAACAGTGGTTCCACCCCACATATGGGGTATCAGCGTACTCAGAACAAATTGCACAACAACTTTTGGGGTCCTATTTCTCCTGTTACCCTTATGAAAATAAAAATTTGGGGGCAAAAAGATCATTTTTGTGGAAAAAAAATTTGATTTTTTTTTTATTTTTTTATTTTCACGGCTCTACGTTATAAACTTCTGTGAAGCACTTGGGGGTTTAAAGTGCTCACCACACATCTAGAGAAGTTCCTTGGGGGGTCTAGTTTCCAAAATGGGGTCACTTGTGGGGGGTTTCCACTGTTTAGGCACATCAGGGACTCTCCAAACGCGACATGGCATCCGATCTCAATTCCAGCCGATTTTGTGTTGAAAAAGTCAAACGGCGCTCCTTCCCTTCGAGCTCTGCCATGCGCCCAAACATTCCACATTGCTTCAATTCTTGTGATGTACCTAAAGGGTTAATAAACTTCTTGAATGTGGTTTTGAACACCTTGAGGGGTGCAGTTTTTATAATGGTGTCACTTTGAGGTATTTTTTGTCATATTGACCCCTCAGTGACATTTGAATGTGAGGTGGTCCCTAAAAAAAAAAAATGGTTTTGTAAATTTTGTTGGAAAAATGAGAAATCGCTGGTCAACTTTTAACACGCATAACTTCCTAACAAAAAAAAAATTTGGTTCCAAAATTGTGCTGATGTCAAGTAGACATGTGGGAAATGTTATTTATTAACTATTTTGTATGACATATCGCTCTGATTTAAGGGCATAAAAATTAAAAGTTTGAAAATTGCAAAATTTTCGAAATTTTCGCCATATTTCCTTTTTTTTCATAAATAAACGCAAGTTATATTGAAGAAATTTTACCACTAACGTGAAGTACAATATGTCACGAGAAAACATTCTCAGAATCGCCAAGATCCGTTGAAGCGTTCCAGAGTTATAAGCACATAAAGTGACAGTGGTCAGAATTGTAAAAATAGGCCTGGTCCTTAACCTACAAAATGGCTTGGTCCTTAAGGGGTTAAAGGGGTTGTCCACTACTACTATCTGAAGTTGCTAATTGGCTGCAGTTACCACACTTTCTTTGTATGTCCAAGGGAAATCTAAGCAAAGCAGCTCATTAATGGCTGATTGGCTGGAGTGCTCACGTGGCATAACAATGTCATGTTAGCCTCGGGAGACCCGGTGCAGGAGGTGAATATGAATATTTTTTTATTTTGCTAAAGGGAATATTGTATTTTAAAAAAGTTGTTTGCGTAATGGACAGCACCTTTAACAATACTGACAGTGAACTGTACATAGCAGGCCTTGGTGTGTACAGCCCTGTATGTGTGGGTATAGAAGTCTCACAGGTGACCAAACAACTAACTGAGTTTTGGTAGGTATAATACTTTAAAGTGTAGCTACCCATTTTTTTTTATTTTTTAATGTGTGACAGTGCCTGATATACCCTGCAACTTGGTGGAAGTTCAGGTCCTAAGACCCCTACCAATTGCGCAACAGTCAATAGAAAATCTATGGGTCCGTAGACTGCTCTTTGCATATGCTAATCGAAAAACAGCCTCCAGCACAAGTATTTAGAACAATCGGTGAAGGTCTTAAGCCCCCATCACACACAGCGAGATCGCTGCTGAGTCACTAGTTTTGTGACGCAACAGAGTTCTCCCCAGCGATATCTCTGTGTGTGACATTCAGCAAAGATCAGCCCCCCTGCCGGGTATCGCTGATCGTCGCTGAATGTCCTGGACATTTTTTTGATCGTTGGTCTCCTGCTGGCCAGCACGCATCGCTGCGTGTGCAGGCAGGAGACCAGCGATCAGCTGGTAACCATGGTACACATGGGGTTTCCAGGCGCCTGGTGGCGCCTGGAAACCCGTTGTGTACGTTGGATACCAGTGTGCTGCTGCAGGGAAGCTGGTAACCAAGGTACACATGGGGTTTCCAGGCGCCTTGTGGCGCCTGGAAACCCCATGTGTACTTTGGTTACCAGCGCCCTGCACCAGCGGGCTGGTATCCAACGTACACTGCGGGTAACTAAGCGACGTTACCCGCAGTGTCGCTGTCTTGATAGCTGCCTGTTTGGCAGCTCAGCAGCGGTCATGTAGCGACACACCAGCGATCCTGACAAGTGCATATCGTTGTCGGGATCGCTGGTGTGTTGCTATGTGTGACGGGGCCCTTAGTGTCAGTACTCTCTCTGATATGCACGGCATTTCAAGTCCTGTCACATATTAGTCAAGAAGAAAAAAAGTGGAACTGTCTTTTTGCTAAAACAGGACAGAACTTTTTAACGGAGCACTCTCCCTCTTTTCTGCTTAGCTCTTTTCGGAAGAGAACATCTTACGCGTTCATAGGAAGTATGTAATCCGTGAACCCGCCTGCTCTGCTCCCTGAGCCGATGAGTCACAGCAATCAGCCGCGTGGATCTTCCATTTCATTTTAGTGATTGGTTGCTGCATCATAATCACTCCTCATACCTGCAACATGTCAGCAGTTTTTTTTAAAACTAAAATATTTTATTGAGGTATAAACATAACAATATATAAAATGCCAGATCAGAAGAGTACATTGATATTTGCAAAAATTAGAAAAGAAAATGCATAATATCATACAGCCAATGAAAAGAGCATTCACTTCAGTTCTTGGATATAAGTCACTACAACCCCCTAACCCTACCTGCTTTTTCCCACCCTTGTTTGGAATGCAGACCAATGTAAGTACATTCTGATAAAGACCAATTTTTCAATGTTGAGGAGCAAAGAAGTTGTTCGATGGTACAAGAGTTAACAGAGAATAAACATTAAAAATCACATCCCTAGCGAGAGCTTCAGATACCACAGTTGGGCATTTAATCTAGTCTCCCCACTGCTTACTGAATTTGGCTATGGCCCCCCTCTTAATGTAAACTTTTTTGTCCATTTAAATAGTATTTAGGCACTGAACCACTTTCTATTGTGGGTGGCGTGTTGGACAGCCAGTGTTTAGCGATAGACTTTGTGTGATAGAGAATTTTCCCTATTGCCAATTGTAGTGGAGGTGAGGCGGCAATATCTCCCACACCCTAAAACGCAAGATTAGGCATTTAGAGGAAGTCAAATGTTGTATACCTTTCTAACCAGCCTACCCACATTGTCCCATAATTCCCCAAGTCTTTGGTATGACCATAAAATATGGACCAAGTCTGACCCTTACGGCTGGGGACAGATGTTTATAGAGGTAAATAACAGATTTGATCAGCTGTCATGTGCCCCTAACCGCTGCAGATGGAATCGCAATCAACCCGCTGCTGTTTGCATTTTAAATGTGGCATTTAACTAGATCGCGCCGAAAGCGTGTCATAAGACCCGCCCATCGGTGCCCGTCACATGATCGTTGCAGATGTCATTTGAACAGCCATGGGCTGACTGTCATAGGAGGTGAAGCCCTGCTTTGTGTAGCACAAGATCGCAGCTTCTAGTCTCCTAAGGGGACTATTAAAGCAATAGAAAATACACATATTTGGTATTGCTGCATTCAGAAATCTCTGATCTATCAAAATATAAAGTAAATTAATCCGATCGGTAAACAGCGTAACGAGCATAAAAATCAAAATGCCAGAATTATGTTTTTTGGTTGCCACAACATTGCAATAAAATGCAATAACAGGCGATCCAAACATCATATCTATCCCAAAATGGTATCCATTAAAACGTCAGCTTGTCGCTCAAAAAATAAGCCCTCACGTGTCCCCAACTCCCAAAAAATGGAGACATTACAGGTCTCAGAAAATTGTGAAATTTTTAATTTAATTTTCACCACTTAAATTAAAAAGAACCAATACATGTTTTATATCAGAGAATTCTTAATGATCTGGACAGTTATAATGGCAGGTCAGTTTTAGCATTTGGTGAACATGAACAGTGTAATTGCACTTTTTTGCAATTTCACCACACTTAAAAAATTTTCCCATTTTTCCAGCCTACTATATAGTAAAAATCAATGGTGGTGTTCAAAAATACAACTTGTCCCTCAAAAAATCAATCAAAAGTTATGACTCTGGGAAAAAGGGGAGCAAAAAAAAAAACGAAAACACAAAAATTGAAAATTGCAAGGTCATGAATCAGTTAATATGATATCTCAGTCCTTGTTATAATGCATAATTTTGATTAGAATAGGCCTACAGGGTCTGTCCACTGGGCCCGGTTTTGTGGGGACCTTGTGAGCTCTTTCCACAGCAAACAAAGGAGTGAAGGTACCTTTACCAAAGGTGTCCAGTAACCATTTTTTTATTATCAATGATCTGGGTTGTTCCCCTCAGCCTTTTCAGGGACCCCTACCATTCTGATATTATTGTGTCTCTGCCAGATTTCAAGGTCATCAGCCTTGGCAATCAGCGCTGCGAATGCCTGTGTGTGACTCTGGACTGGTGGGAGAGCATCCTCCAGCTCTGCTGTCCACTGCTGTGGTGCGTTCTGCCCCTTTCTGCATCATGGCTTATTATAGAAATAGATTCCTGTATATGGCCAACTTGTCCCATTAGAGAGTTGAGGGTAAAGTTGCATTTATTAGCTGCATTAAGAACATCGTACAGGGAGGGGGAGTCTTTGAGGATACAGCTTTTCCCTTTAGGAGCTGCAGTAGAACTATTATACCTTTTAAGGGGTTACCCCTTAGCTCAGGGGACTCAGTCTCCTCCACAGGTTGATATAAAATGGGACCCTTCACCAGGTGTTTCCCTCATTCCCAGTGTAGCAGACACTGACGTCTTGAGCGGGGGGTACTGGAGGAAGGAGGCCTGTGGGCAACCTGCTTCGACCATGCTGCTACATCCCCTATCACGTCTCTCTGCCTCCGCCAGTAATGCAGGCGCCATCATGGATTTTGGCCGGCGCCTCTTATTCATCTTTCCCCTGCTTCTTAGAGCGCATCATGATACCGCCAGAGATCAGCTCCCCGATGTCCATTGACATCAAGGTAGCTGGTGAGTCGCTTGTCCGCTCCTCTGCCACTAAAAGATTCTTTCAGGATGAATGCCTCAGGAGCTCAGGGAAGGCACGTCTCCCCACATACACCGCTGGGCCACGCCACCCAACATGTCCACAGTTTAATGAAACTGTAGACACATTAAAAATCTGCTGGGATACTCGAGCGCACTGATTGCTGAACCTTGCTTTTATATTCCTTCCACTTTCCTTCTGCTGTTGCAGTTGGCACAGATGTTGTATAGGGGTAGTACAGCTCTGCACTGGATTACTTGTGCTGCACTAATCCTCCATCTGACGGTATACTAGATGTACAGCTATTCCTCCCTAGAAACAAGCTGTTGCAAGAGCGTGTACAGCATGCATTCATATTAATGGTTGTACACTTGGAAGTGGAAATTTGGACCCAAATGTAGTTTGTGAAACTGCTTCCTAATCTTTTCACAGTGACCTTGGTAATTGCTGTTATGATGTGCGTAAATATGATGGCAAACTATTCTCCAGTACATGTCGCAGTCAGAATGGAAATTCATTGTCTAGTGTTGTGTTTTTTTTTTTTTTAGATTTTGAGACAGTTTGTGCTGATGACATTAGTTACCCTAACAAAAGAAACAATGGCTCAGATGGCAAAGGGCTGCTGATGTCTGTGTTCACACTACATAGTATTGTTCCTTTTCTGAAGATACTTCTGTTCTTATACAATAGGGAATAGTTATGTCCTTACAGAAAAAACCATAGTAAAGGCACTGCATTTGTAAAGTTCAGCTTATCAGCTAAGGGTCATGATGTTTTTATGCTGTTCTGTTATGTAAAAGAAATGTAGTAATAAATGAGTAATATAATGGTTCTGCCATGCACGAGGATATAACAATAATCATTGATGGTAGATCGTGTAGGTGTAGAAGCTACGATAAGTCATGGTAGGACTTCTAAATTGGGTCCCCCCAGCACAGAATTGGGGGCCACAGCTGATGCTAGAGCCACGCTTAGTTACTTTTCTACATCCATATGTGCAGCTCTTTGGCCACTTTTTTGGCGAGTTCAGTTTTTGATGAAACATTTTCACGGCTACTGATTTGTTACCATTTTTTTTTTTTTTAGGTGTTTAACAGACTCTGGTTTCCTCTGGTGCGGCCAGGAGCATTGGCCGTCCTTTCTCACATGTTGCTTAGTTTTCAGCATTCTCCAGAGGCTTTTCACATGGTAAGAACTTTTTGTACATTTTGTATAGTATTGCTTGGTGTTTAAGTGTCTAGGTGTAAATATTCTAAAATGTGTCATTTGGGCCTAGTTGGAATTGGAGAAAACACGCAACAATCATGGTCATTAAGGTCAAAGATTCAGGGGCAATGCGAAATATGGACCTGATAATGTGAAGGGATAATTTTCTCTTTCTTGTTCAAGAAATCCACTGTAGCCATTTTTTAGACAATTCTTAGCCCGCAAAAGTGAAATTTATCGGAAGATACAGTATATTGCACAAGGATGGGTGGGCTGAGTTCTTATTTTTTTGTTTATTTTATTCAGTTACCGTATATATTGTAACTGATTTCCACAGGACTTTACAGACAACATCATTGTCGCCTATGGGGCTCATAATCAGTATGCCTTTGGAGTGTAGGAGGAAACCCACGCAAACACGGGGAGAACACTCTGGACATGAAAAGCTTTGAAAGAGTGTTATGCTTTCTGTTACCCTTTCCCTGGTTTACACTCCATGTGATCTATAAGGCGGAAGGTGTCTGTAGGATTAGGAGAGTAAACCGCTTCTAGGCATCACTGACAACTACTTATTTCCCATGGAACATAAGATAAAAAGCAATTTTTGGGCTATTGTAATCCAATTCACAGTCTCCCCCCAACATCTACCATCAGGGAAGAGTTAGGAGGTGGCGATAAACATTAGGTGGTTGGCTGATCCTGTCAATAGCCGCATGTTTGGACCTCCTGCATGTAGTGTGCCTTAAGCTGCCTATATGTGTATGGCTAGCTTAGCTGCTGGCGGATCAGTCACTAACTTAAACAGTTGGTGCGATCCACTTAGGACTCTGTAATGATGTGATTGGGGAGTCAGCAGCTGCATGGAATGTGGAGGCGGATGTCATAGACAATCAGTATGTCCACAGAGACAGCAGAGAAGGTTATTACCAACTCTGCATTCCTGATTGCTGTATATACCGCACTGTGCATTCAGTACATGAAGCGCTAACAGCTTTTCTTCATTTGGGCCCATTGATCATATGATCACCCTCTTCTGGAAGGGGAAACACAATTTAAAATATATTTTAATGGCCTTTATGTTCGTTTTTTTCTTCCCTTACTAGTGCATAAAGAATTTCTGAGTTATAATGAAAAAGAAGTTCCCATTTAGATAGTAGTAGTGGTTGCATGGGTTTTCTCCCACACTCTAAAGACCTACTGATACAGAATTTAGATTGCGAGTCCCGATGGTGACTGTGATGCTGAGGTCTGTAAAGTGCTATGGAGTTAATGGGACTATATATAAGCAAGTGAAATAAGTAAACTTTGCAGATACAGACACGTGGTTCTCTCTAAGTTGCATGAATAATGGTAAAGTGTATATTTCTATAGGTTAGCAGTGATTTATTTTGTCTTTTTTTTCTGCTTTAGATTGTCCCCCATGTTGTTAATTTGGTTCATTCGTTTAAAAGCGATGGACTCCTGTCTAGTACAACTTTTCTTATCCAGTTTTCGGAATTGATGCACTGCATGATCTATCATTATTCTGGATTTCCAGATCTTTATGAGCCTATTTTGGAAGCTGTTAAGGTAATTACTCTTATTTAATTGACAAATAATAAATTCTCTGTTCTGCCATTTTCTTTAGTGATGAATTACGTTTTTGAAGTCCCAGTAAAGTTAAAGGTTCATCTAGAAGTGAATGAGTAGAAGTAAAAAACGCACAACTTTACCAGCTAATTAGTCAAATTAAGCTTAGCAGTGTGTTGCCTTATCGGCTGTGAGAGGCTGCCCTTTATATGATGACAGTTAATAGAAATGATCAATCCGTGTAGTGAATGGTACTAAGCTCAGCACGGAGTGCAGCTTCTGCTGCTCCTGATTATTTTTTAAATATTTTCCATTTAGAACAGTAAAAGATATTGTAAGTAAATGACATGAACTGCTGCACAAAGAAATGCTAAAGAGCCTGAAATCATGAAGTGAGTACACTAAGCCAGTTCCTTGGCTATACATTGTAGCGCCTGGGGAGGAGGATGCAACGCTCAACCAAAATGTTTAACTATTGGTATAATATTGCGTTGGCCTCCTTCGCGTCACCAAAAATTGTCATACCTATTGCATTATGGACTGCACAGGACAAGTTGTCTCATAGAACCATTATCCAGGGCAACCCACTTAGGCTTCTTTCACACATCCGTTTTTTTGTATCAGGCATGATCCGGCGTGTTGCTAAAAAAACGGATCCGGTACCGGATGCGTTTTTTTACCATTGACTTTCATTAGCGCCGGATCGTGCCTGATGTCATTGCGTTGTATCCGTTTTTGGCCGGATCTGGCGGAAATGTACATTCCGGCGGCCGGACAAAACGGTGCATGTAACGTTTTTTCAGCTGCAGATGGAAGGAAGAGAGCCACAGTATTCATTACTGATGGGTAGGCGGAGCCCCAGATCAGGATGTTACCTCAGATCAAAAGAGTGCTGACTGGCTGGCCCCTCCAGCTCGGGCTCCTCCTACTCAGCTCCAGTCTAAGATTTGAGGTCCAGAGGATGGTCGCTGCTAATGCAGCTCCTCAGAAGATTTTATTATTTTATATTCGGACAGGAGACTTGGATCACTAGTTGGTCTAGAGGTCTCAGGGGTACCAGCGCTGCTGTACCCCAACCTCTCCCTTGGCGGATCTGTATTTACTCAAAGTCCCTGCAGAATCCTTGCCGGCCCTGGGGGATGAGGGGAGCTTCCCTGGCGGGACGCAAACCACACGTGCGGTCACTGCGTTCTTCGCCCTGGGGGGAAGCATGGGCACAGCGCCAGAAACCCCTGAGGGTCCCTGTGGCGCCTTGGCTGGTGAGTACTCCACACAAATTTTTGATATAATTATGTGTGAGTGCTTTAGCGCCTGAATGAGCAGCGCTATTACTTGTATGTCAGTATGCTTCAGCGCTGCTGTGACAGCGCTACTACATGTATGTCAGTATGCTTCAGCGCTGCTGTGACAGCGCTGTTACAAGTAGATGTGGTGATTTTTTGTCCGCAGGCAGATACCTGCAGGACAGAGAGGGAGCAGGAGCGGGGGAGTTCGCGCTCAATATTCGAGCTGGCGGGGGGCGTGGCCTAAATATTCCCGGTCTTCTGAGCAGGAAGACGCGCGCTCTGGCGTTTCTCCTGCGACTCCCTCACTGTGGCGGCCATTACACAGGCTCCTGGGCTCCTCAGACCGCTCCTCTCCTCATAAGACACCACGGCCAGCTGGGTGAGTGCTGATTCCTCACCCCGCAGCGCAGCGATCGCTATCCTGCAGCTGCAGTCTCATCAGAGACATAAAAATTGGCTGGGGCTCACAAATATATATATTGTGGTGAGTTTGCAATATTAACCCCTCTGAGGGTTATTTCTACCAGCTAAATTTTTTGACTGAATACCGCTGGGGTAACCCTGCTTGGTGGAGCGTTAACCCTTCAGCGTTTAAAAAAAAAAAAAAAAAAAAAACCGCATAGTTTTTGCTGGTATTACCGCTTTGACCTGCTCATACAGGTGAGACATGTCTGAACAGAGTTCAGATGCCGCGGATCACGTCCCAGTGCCATTGCGGCAATCAGATACGCAGGCCTCCACGGCGTCTAGCGCTGCGGTCGACAGCGGTGGAAAATTGGACGATATCGCTCGATCGATCAACAACTTGTCTGACCTTTTAGGTCAATATGTGTCTGCTAATTCCTCTCAGAGGAAGCGACGCAGGCCGTTACCGGCCTCTACACGGAGCGAGTCAGATGTATCTGATATTGGGCAGAGTTCCCCTTTAAATTCGGATGGAGAAATATCCGATTCAGATGCGGACGAGCCGCAGGGGCGTTCCTCTATGGCGAAGCGTACGGAGGCATTGATTGAAGCCATGAGAGATATATTACAGTTACCGGAGGAGGTAACTAGTCGTCCTGGTAAATCAGCACGCATGTTCCAGGAGTCCCGTGCTTCGCGTACAACATTGCCAGCTCTGGATGAGCTTAATGGTGTAATAGAGGAGGAACGTCTATGTCCAGATAAGCGTTTTCATGGAACGCATTTCTTTGATACACTTTATCCTTGCTCTGCGGAGTTAAAGGCTAATTGGACTTCTGCTCCTGAAGTGGATGTGTCTTTATCTCAGCTTAGTAAATCCTCACTACTCCCTATTAAGGGAAAAGCGAGCTTACAGGAGCCTTTGGATAGAAAGGCAGAATTGGCGGCAAAAGCAAGCTATGAGGCTGCGGGTCATGGATTTCGAGCAGTGCTAGGATCCATGTGTGCTGCTAGAGCTTCTCTAAGCTGGTTGGCACGTCTGAAGACGGAGTTGCAAAATGAATCTCCGTTATCTGAGATACGGGAAACTTGTGAATGGTTAGAAACGGCAGCCTGTTATATCTTTGATGCCGGTCTGGATACGGCATCTCTGCTGGCCAAAGCGCAAGCTTCAGCGGTCACAGTCAGAAGAGCTTTATGGCTCAGACAGTGGGCCGGGGACGCAGTTTCCAAACAAGGGTTGTTGGCCTTACCTTACAAGGGTGGCCATCTTTTTGGATCCGACCTCACAGAGCTGATTTCCAAGGCTAAGGCGAAGGAATCAGCATTACCACAGCGTAGGGCCATGGCCTCGGTGTCCAGTAAGCCTGGTGTCTATAGTGGTCGGCAGGTCCTTTCGGGGCCGAGGACGATCTAGTCACTCCTCGTGGGGATCGGGTCGTCCTTCCTTCTCAGGAAAGAAATCCTCTCAGAAAACTCGTACTCCCTGGAAGCAGAGTTTCCGCCAGGACAAGCGGGAACTTGACAAGAAGCCCGCAAAGTCGGATTGACGCCAGGGGTCCACTCGAGGATTCTCGAGTGGGGGGTCGCCTGCTTCTTTTCAAGGAGACTTGGATGGCTCGCGTTCCAGATTCCTGGGTAACGCGGATAGTGTCGGCAGGCTATTTCATAGAGTTTGCTTCTCGACCCCAAATGTTTTTTGTCAATCTCACGTTCCGTCGGAACCCGAGCTTGTTGTCGCTCTACAGCGAGAGGTCGAATCTCTGCTACAAAAGGGTGTAGTGATACCGGTTCCGTCAGAGGACCGAGGGAAAGGTTTTTATTCCAACCTTTTTATAGTTCCCAAAAAGGAGAACAAATTTCGCCCGATTCTGGATCTCAAGCGATTAAACCGGCATGTCCATGCCCGGAAATTTCGCATGGAGTCGCTTCGTTCCGTTGTGGCAGCTCTGTCACAGAACGATTTTCTGGTGTCAATCGACATTCGCGACGCCTATTTGCATATTCCCATCGGAAAGGCTCATCAGCGCTTTCTTCGATTTGCCATAGGTCAGAATCATTACCAGTTCGTGGCTCTGCCGTTCGGCTTAGCCTCAGCGCCAAGGGTCTTTACAAAAATTCTGGCGCCCCTCATGGCAATCCTTCGAAGACAGGGGATTACGATTCTCCCTTATCTGGACGATCTTTTGATCATGGCTTCCTCGGAGGAGGAGGCGTTGACGGCTCGGGATTTGTCTCTTCAGTTTCTGAAGGACTTCGGTTGGCTGGTCAATTGGGAGAAGTCGTCCCTGGAACCATCGAGGACAATCCTCTTTTTGGGAATGCATCTCGACACGTTTCGGTCGGTAGTTTCCCTACCACCAGACAAACAGTCATGTCTTCTTCGACATGTACAGATTATGAAATCCTCAACGGCAATGTCCCTACGGAAGTGTATGCGTCTTCTGGGACTGATGGTGGCGTCCATGGAGGCAATTCCTTTTGCCCAGTTCCATTCCAGGACTCTCCAAAGGTTCATCTTGAGTCGATGGAACCAGTCGCAATCGCTGGATTGCAGTGTCACCATTTCTCGCGCGGTGCGGGATTCTCTAGAATGGTGGTTACGTCCAGGGGCATTCTCCCTGGGGAAGTCTTTCCTCCCTCCGAAGTGGTCAGTCATAACCACCGATGCCAGCCTGACGGGCTGGGGGGGTGTTTGGAACAATCTCTGGATTCAGGGGGTATGGTCATCGGAAGAGTCTTTTCTTCCGATCAACATCCTGGAATTGAGGGCGATTTTCCTTTGCCTCCAACATTGGACGGTCCCTTTGAGCGGTCTGCCAGTCCGAGTGCAGACAGACAATGCGACGGCTGTCGCGTATATCAATCACCAAGGTGGGACAAGGAGTTCCAGACTCATGGTAGAGGTGTCCCGAATTCTGATTTGGGCAGAGGCCAGTGTACCAGCCATTTCGGCGATTCACATTCCAGGGGTTCAGAATATTACAGCGGACTTTCTCAGTCGCAGAAGGATGGATCCCGGGGAATGGAGCCTTCACCCGGAAGTTTTTGCACTACTGTGCTCTCGCTGGGGAACCCCCCAAGTGGATTTGATGGCATCCAGGTCCAATGCCAAGTTACCGACATTCATGTCCAGGTACAAGGACCCGAAGGCGGTGGCGGTGGATGCTCTAGTGGCTCAGTGGGATCAGTTCGAGCTGATCTATGTATTCCCGCCGATATCCTTACTTCCTCTAGTACTGCGTCGGATCAGACTAGAGAGAATTCCAGCTATTTTGATAGCTCCAGACTGGCCAAGAAGGGTGTGGTTCTCGACAATAATGTCGCTGTTGGCGGCACCTCCTTTTCCACTCCCTCTTCAACCGGACTTGTTGACTCAGGGGCCCGTTTGTCATCCGGACTTGATGTCCCTGCGTTTGACGGCGTGGCTCTTGAGACCGAAATCTTGACCCGTAGAGGTTTCTCAGCCGAGGTCATTGCTACCCTTCGTGCTGCAAGATGTCCGGCTACTACTAGGATTTACCACAAAATTTGGGAAACCTTCTTTTCGTGGTGTTTGGGGTCCTCTCGGAACCCGAGAAGATTTTCCATTCCCAACCTGTTGGCTTTTCTGCAGCATGGGCTAGACAAGGGTTTGGCAGTCAGCACTCTGAAAGGTCAGATTTCTGCTCTGTCTTTATTGTTCCGGAGAACCATTGCTTCAAATAGAGACGTGCTCTCCTTTTTCCGAGGTATATCTCGTAAGTTTCCGCCGCGGAAGGCACCCGTGTCTCCTTGGCGGCTCAACCTTGTTTTGGAGGCTCTTCAGCATAAACCTTTTGAGCCTATGGTTTCTGCTAGCCTTTCTTTACTTTCTTGGAAGGTGGCTTTCCTTGTTGCAGTCACTTCCTTGAGGAGAGTTTCTGAGTTGGCAGCTCTTTCTTGTTCGCCTCCTTTTCTGGAGTTTTTTCCGGATCGTGTAGTGCTTCGCACTCGGGGTGATTTTTTGCCTAAAGTGGTGTCACAATTTCATGTTAACCAGGATATTGTGTTGCCTTCACTCTGTCCGGATCCGAAGAATGCGAAAGAGCGAGATTTACACACATTGGATTTAGTGCGGGCCTTGAAGTTTTATCTATCTATTACTCAAGGTTTTCGTAAGACGGACTCCCTGTTTGTGGTTCCAGCAGGTCGTCGGCGTGGTCAACGAGCTTCCAAGGATTCTATAGCTCGTTGGATCCGGTCAGCTATTTTGGAGGCTTACCGCCTTCGGGGTGAATCTTGCCCGATTAAGATTCGAGCCCATTCCACGAGAGCTGTGGCCTCATCGTGGGCTTTTCATCAAGGTGCCTCGGCAGTGCAGCTCTGCCGAGCGGCAACTTGGCGCTCTGTCCACACGTTTACAAGGTTTTATAAATTGGACGTCAGTGCTTTCGCTGATGCAGCCCTCGGACATAGGGTCCTGCAGGCAGCTGTAGTTTAAAGTTCTGGATGAACTTGTGTTTAGCGCTGGTTGCGCTTTGTTGTTAAGGTTGTTGGGTTTCTGCCTTTTGTTGGTTTTTCCCACCCTTATTTTTGAACTGCTTTGGGACGTCCCATCAGTAATGAATACTGTGGCTCTCTTCCTTCCATCTGCAGCTGAAACACGGATTTTGGTAAAAACTTACCTGTAAAATCCTTTTCAGCGAAGGAAGGAAGAGAGACACAGCACCCTCCCAAGGCAGAAGTGTGTTGATGTTTTCAGATGCAGCGCGACCCTTATCTGATAGCGATTATCTGGGCTGAGGTCAGCGCGCTAAGGCTCTGTTCCAGCATCGCCAGCTCATCGCAGTAGTCAGGTTCCGTGAGTAGTACCTGGAACTCTGTGGTTTTTGGCTTTCTTTGCATGCATAACCTGTATCCTTGTGTTTTTTCTCTGAAGTTCCTTCAGAAGGGGTTATGTTGCTCCGCTGGTGATCTTGGCTCTTTTCCTAAAAGCTTTGGTACGACTGGAGCTGAGTAGGAGGAGCCCGAGCTGGAGGGGCCAGCCAGTCAGCACTCTTTTGATATGAGGTAACATCCTGATCTGGGGCTCCGCCTACCCATCAGTAATGAATACTGTGTCTCTCTTCCTTCCTTCGCTGAAAAGGATTTTACAGGTAAGTTTTTACCAAAATCCGTGTTTTTTGTTTGCCGGAGCCGCCTGATAGTGCCTGAAGCGGCGCATCAGGCGGCCGGAAACAATAGAAGTCAATGGAACCGGATCAGATTTTTGTGCAATCTGTCAAAAGTCTGATCCGGATTCTGCTACTACTACTACTACTTTTTCCAGTGTCTCGGGCATCCAAAACCCTCTTTTTCTGGGTTCAAAAGTTCAGGTCGGATCCAGCAAAAAAAACGGATCCGTTGCATCAGTTTTTTATTTCAGTGCCGGATCCGTCCCTTCAGGTGTTCGACGGATCATGCCTGATACAAAAAAACGGATGTGTGAAAGAGGGCCTTACTCAGCCGGCTCGTTCCAGGCTGTCTGCACAATGTACCGTAATAAAAAAAAAAAAAAAAAGGTGGTTCATCAAACCCAGCTACTTTCTTAGGGCCCGCTCACATGGTGTTTTTTTATTTTATGTTCAGTGGCCCTGTTGGGGCTCGCATCTGAATCCCAAACCCTCTCTCCCTACCTCTCCATTCCCCTGCAAAATGGGATTTTGGCATATGTGCTGACAGCGTCAGTGACTAGAATGATGCAGACAGAGTCGCCGTGTGCTCTGTCGTGCATCATTTTCGGCCGTATAGTCCTATTGGAGGTGGAAAGCTAGGCATAGTCTACTACATCTTGGTGTTCTCCTCCAAAAGGTGTATACAACTGGAAAATGATGCACAACACAGCACACAGTGACTCCTTCTGCATCATTATAGTACATCACCGGACACGCCTGAAACCTGTTTTGTGGGGGCGTTTTCGGACATAAGCCCTAATGGGGCCACAGAAAAAAAAAAAGCGTTATTAAAGGGCCCTTACATTCCTGCATGATCCTGCTTTTGTGCCCGTTGCAGGTGCTTTCATTCATGGATAAAGGTCTGCAAAGGCACTTTGACTATTATTATTTATTATTATAGCAGCATTTATTCCATGGCGTTTTACATGTGATATGGTTTGTACATAAAAAACAGGTACAATTATCTTGAACAAAGCAAGTCACCGACTAGTACAGGAGGAGAGTGGACCCTGCCCGTGAAAGCTCACAATCTACAAGGGATGGGTAAGGGTAGAGCTGCAGCTACATGGCTCCATACAGGAATGCAAACACCTTTCTATTATAGAAAACAACTTTTACAGCAGTTTGTTCTACAGTAGCTCTTCCATGAGATTAAAACAGACTGACTAGCTTTTGCTCCCTTTGAACATAAATAAGCCTTGGGTGCCCATGAACCTGATGCTGGTAAAATGGTTGTCCTTTCTTAGTAAGTTGTAGCTTCTGAATACCTGGAACACTCAACAAGACTTGGCGTTTTAAGATGCTTTGACCAAGTCTTCTAGCCTTAACAGTATGGCCCTTGTCAAAGTCGCTTGCCCATTTTTCCTGTTTCCAACACATCCACTTCAAGAACTTACAATGTACTGAAAAATATATCCCAGTCCTTGTACGTATGTCTTTTTATTTTTTTCACCTGCCCACAGTTTTACTTTTAAAGCTGTTTGGTGTAGAAGTATAAAACATCCCGGTCCCCCATACTAATGGAGAGTCAAACTAATATTCTAATCCTATTTCTCCTTCGCCTCAGTGGGGGACACAGACTATGGGTGTTATACTGCTGCCACAAGGAGGACACTAAGCAAATACATAGAAAAAGTTAACTCCTCCTCCTGCAGTATACACCCTCTGCTGGCTCTATCCTGAACCAGTTCTTGCTTAGTGTCTGTAGGAGGCACTAGGGTCTGACTTCAGACCCCGACGTTATTTTAATTATTTACATTTTTTACCTTTTGACTTTTTTCAACGGATTCATGGGGCGACGGGGCCTTTCAAGGTCCCGATCTACCAAAATAACAGGCGTGCACGCGGAGTGTCTCCCCGTATACCCTCCTGCAACCTCAATGCCGGCCTGGGCTCTCCTTAGGGACGACGGATCCCTTCAATGGTTCCACTCTCCCCACATCACCAACTGACGGGAACATGGGGTGTCGCCCCCAAGTACCCCCCTTTGGAGCCAGGTTCTTCAGCTGGACATACCAGCCTGCCTCACCTATCCTGACAAGAAAGATTACCTCAGGTAACATGCAGAGGCTCCATGCGGCGTCCGTGCGGCCCCACTGCACCACCACTGCCCGAAAGTGGATGGTGACTGGAGGCGAAAGAGACCTCTCCACCTCCCTATCAAAAGGGAAGGTGGATTGAGAAGGATCTGTGCGGCCACAATCCCAATCTCGTTCCTCACAGAAGCGGGGCCTACTACTCTGACCACCCGGCTCTGCTTCTTGCACCCGGCTCTGCTTCATCCCTTCTCAGCAGCGCAGCTCCTGCGGTGAGCAAGGAGAGAATGGGGCTCCTCTGGGGTCCCCAGAGGGTTATGGGCACCAACGGCTAAAACTGTGTTTCACCACCGCCATGCGGCCTCCACCATGCCCATTGCCGCTACGCCACCGTGGCCGCCTCACTGCCGTTGCCACAACACCACCGCGGCTGAAAATTTAGCCCCCGGCTTCTGACCGGGATAGGCCAAGCTCTGCCCACCCAGCTGCTCCGCCCACTTTATAGACGCTACTCGCTCTGGACGAGCAACACTGTGGCCACATCCTGCCCTCTGGCCCTGTCTCCGCCCCCTTCGGCTGGCTCTTCTCGTTCCTCACGAGAAGCGTCGTCTTGTTCTCGGGCTCACCACTTCCGCACCTGTGTCATATAGGCTGGGGAATGCAATCATACGTCACATGCGCAGTGTGACTACAGGCATCCACAGCGCAGACTACTTCTATGGGGCACGGACTCAGGACCTGGGAAGCTGGTGCACAGCGCTTCACCCCTTCCCTGCAGCAGCCTCTAAGCAGCATCAAAATTAGCTGCAATATGTAAAACACAGTGGTGTATGTCTCACATAAAGCGTGTCACCCCCCTATATCTCAAAGAAAAAAGAGGGTGTGCAGCGAACAAAATGTACCCCACACTACCATGCAGACACCGTTAAGCATTTGGAGCAGCCTGTGGCTCCTCATGCGTACAGGAGCCCCCTGCTAATGCGGACCCTAGTGGGCCTGGTCCCCCCTAATGGCTATGCCTCTGGCACAGTACATGACCTCTCTGGCCAAGGCTATAGATCCTTTTGCCTCACGAGAGTCGTCCTCAGGCAGGGGCCGGACTGCGGTAGTACATAGGCAATCTTCTAGAAAGCCTCAGCGTCCTCAGACTCTGCTTCACGCTTCCCCTCACCAGGGGTGGGCAGCGAACACGACTCACAATACGAGTATGATGTGGCCGTAGACCTGGACTCGCTAGAGTACCAGGAGTCTCTAGATTCTCTCATTGATGCGGTTAATAAAGTTCTGAAAGTAGACAATGCACACGATACTAGCCCGGATCACACCGTGTCTTTCATAAGGACCGCACGTCCTCACAAGGTTTTTTGCCAACCACCCTGATTTTACGGACATTGTTCAAGGCATAGAAGTCGCCCGGATGAGCGATTCACAGGGCAAAAAAAATTTTAAAAAACCGCTGGAAACCACATACCCTTTTACAGGCCGTGGTATTCCTACACTGAGAAAGGAGTGGACTGACTTCCCCCGCAGTAGATCCACCTATACCACTGCTCGCTTCTACACCTCCCCTGTCTCTGCCTGGCGGCTCGTCCATCAGAAACCCACTGACCTCCTGATAAACACTCTTGCTCAGTCAGTCTTTGAGGCTGCCAGTACAGCATTCTTCCCCTCCTTTGCCGCCACCTGGTAGCCGAACCTATCGTAGCCTGTGTAGTGGCTCTAGCTAAGATTGTTCGAGACATTAACCTACCTCCTGATGCGGTCAGTCTCGCATTACCAGATTGCCCTGGCCAGGGTTTCGTTGTGCATGCCTCCCTAGTTGCGGCTAACTGTGCTGCACTTGCTGTTACCATCAGGAGAGCCCTTTGTCCCCGGGAGTGGTGAGCAGTCTGCGCTTCCAAGAAATTTTTAACCTCCCCGCCTTATCAGAGCGGGCGCTTGTTTGGGGATAAATTTGACCAAATTATCTCGGTTCCTATTGGAGAAACAAGCAAATTCCTCGGTTAGCAAAGGCCCAGTCGACCTTTTCAGAACCTACGCCAGGTTCGCTTCCGGCTTTTTTGCATTACATCCAGCTGGTCATCCCCAACCGTTTTTCTAGCTCGGCCCGTCCCCCACACAGGGATAGGGATTCACAAACTTCTTTCACGCCTCCTCATTCCTGGAGAAACTGGCCCTCCCGGGCCGGACCCAAGGGTACCTCTTCCCGCAAGTTGTTTGCTTAATAACTCATTCCAGTATCCGGAGGACACAGGACAGTGTAGGCGGCCATCTGCTCTTCCTTCGTCAAGTCTGGCTGGCGGTCTTTCAAGACAAATGGGTCACAGACCGGGTGTCCTCCGGATACAAGATAGAAATCGTGTCTCCCCCTCAGCATGCTTCTTCCAGTCGTGTCTTCTGAGGACAGAGGCGAATGCAGTTCCATTTTATCAAGCCATATACGCTCTCCGCATCTATGTAGTCATCGTCCCGGTTCCTCACATGGAAAGGTTCAAAGGTGTTTTACTCAAACCTATTTGTAGTCCCAAAGAAGGACAGAACCATGCAACCCCATCCTAGATCTAAAGCTATTAAACAAGTTTGTCAAAATGCGTAATTTCAGAATGGATTCCCTCCATTCTGTTTTCTCCTCGTTGGAAACGGGAATACCTCACATCTTTCGACATCAAGGATGCATATCTTCACATTCCAAGTTCTCAGGTCTAACGGAGACTGACATTTTCAATTCACGGCCTTGCCCTTCGGCATCGCCGCTGCCCAGAGTGTTTACCAGGGTCATGACTGCGGCCATGTCAATTCTGCACTCTCGGGGCGTGGGATTCTGTCCTTCCTGGACGACCCCCTCATCAAGGTATCACCCCTCCAGGCCTGTGCGAAGAGGGTCAGTGTCACGGTGGACTCTCTCTCCTCTTCTCTCTCTCTCTCTCGTCTCGGTTGGCTAATGAACCTAGACAAATCCTCTCCTTCCCATCCCAACAATCTTCTTTGGGTTTTATTTTAGGGGACGATCTTGGACTGTTCCCCGAGGGTTGATGATTCTCCCTCCAGGAAAGATCTCGACGCTGTTTTGAGGACCCGGAAGTTTTCTCTTCCCTCCCCCACTCCCTGCGGCTCAGCATGCAGGTCCTGGGAAAAATTGGTGCTGTCGATCGAGCCAGTACCATTTCCCAACTTCATCGCCGTCCTCTACAACATGCATTGCTGTCAGCTTAGGACGTAAATCCAGCCCCCCAGGACTACTGCTTCAACTGTCCTCCCGGATCAGGCGGTCTCTCAGGTGGTGGAGGTCAACGTCCCCTCTGGGTCTACATACGTCGTTCCTTCCGGTTCACCGGCTGGTAGTGACCACCCCGATGCCAGTCTCCTAGGATGGGGTGCGATTTTCCGTTTCCACATGGCTCAGAGACACTGGTCCATTCAGGAATCGTGTCTCCCGATTAATATCCTTGACATCCGGCCGTCCCAGTCGGACAATGCCGCGACTGTGGCGTACATTAATCAGCAGGGGGCGGCAGACGAAGCAGAAGAGCGATGCTCGAACTAGCACACATTCTGCAGTGGCCCGAGACACCATTCAGTCATCTCGGCAGTTCATTTCCCGTAAGTAGACAATTGGGAGGCAGTTTTTTTTCTCAGCCGTCAAGGTATGGCCTCGGGAAAGTAGTTCCTTCATCCAGAAGTTTTCCAGCACCTTTGTTAACTGGGGTACTCTGGCTATGGATCTCATAGCCTCCAGGCTAAACGCCAAAGTTCCGGCATTCGTTGCTCGGTCCCGAGACCCATTTGCCATCTGAGCAGATGCTCCGGTGTTTCAGTGGCATCAGTTTCACATCCTTTACATTTCCATGCGTATTTACCATCATGTCTGGAAAGTCCTTTTTTTTCCCTTGGTGTAAAAAAAAAAAAAAAAACACAGATGTTCGCCACTTGTGTTCTCTATTTCGCCCAATTTGGAGTTTTCTCCAAGCAGAATTAGATTCAACCCTAGCACGGTCTTCTCTCAAGTACCAAGTTTCAGCCCTATCCGTCCTGTTACAGCGAAAACTAGCTTCCAGATCTCAGGTTAAGACCTTCATACGGGGCGTGTCGCGCCTTGCTTCTCCCTACAAGATGCCTTTGGAGCCTTCGGATCTTAATCTGGTCTCAGGTGCCTTACAAAAGGCCCCCTTTGAACTCCTGCAGGACGCATCACTCACTCTTCTTTCTTGGAAAGTTCCCTTTCTTGTGGCTGTAACAGCCATCACGCGGATCTCTGAATTCACCTCTTTGTCTTGCAAACCTCCATTCTGGTCTTTCAACAGGGCTAGGTGGTGTTAAGGACATCCCTGGCCTTCTTGCCTTAGGTCGCTTCTTCTTTTCATCTCAATGAGAACATAGTCTTGCCCTCGCTCTGCCCAGCTCCGGTTCATCGTATTGGAAAGGCTCTCCACACTTTAGATTCGGTGTGAGCACTCAGGAAATACTTTTCCAGGACTGCGCCTTTCCGCAAATCGGAATCCCTCTTTATTTTTCCAGAGCGACACAGGAAAGGCCTACCTGCTTCTAAAGCTACAGTAGCCAGATATATCCAATTCTAGAAGCTTACTGTGTGAGAGGTCGCCTATCCCTGTGAGCCTCAAGGCAAACTCCACTCGGTCAGTGGGGGCTTCCTGGGCCATTCTGCACCTGGAGTCGGTATAGCAAGTTTCCAAGGCTGCAACTTAGTCCAGTCTTCACACATTAGTTAAGCGTTACAACATTCATTCTTAAGCCTCTTCTGATGCTGCCCTTGGCAGACAAATTCTGCTATCGACAGTAGCACATCTGTAGGCCAGATTAATCGTTGGGTACATAAGGTTTCAGCTGTCCTGCTGTTTCCCACCCATGGACTGCTTTGGGACGTCCCATGGTCTGTGTCCCCCAAAGAGGCGAAGGAAAAATAGAGATTTTTTTGTACTCTCCGTAAAATCCTTTTCTCCGAGACGCTCATTGGGGGACACAACACCCACCCTGTTGGCTTGGGGCTGTCCTTTGTTCTTTTGACATGTTGCATTTTTTGTTTGCTATCTGTGAGCTCCTACTGCTTTAGCACCGAATTGGTTCAGGATAGAGCCAGCAGAGGGTGTATACTGCAGGAGGAGGAGTTAACTTTTTCTATGTATTTGCTTAGTGTCCCCCTAGTGACAGCAGCATAACACCCATGGTCTGTGTCCCCAATGAGCTTCTCGGAGAAAAGGATTTTACAGTGAGTACACAAAAATCCCTATTTTATTCAGAATAAAATACATCTAAGTAGCATTACTTGTCTATATGAAACATCAAGTCTACAATTAGAGGTTTAGCTTTTGCCAGTTGAGACTGGTAAAAAATTCCTTCCATTTGAATGTTATTGAACCAGTTTACACTGGCAATCATCCATGCCATCATGATTACATTTTGTCCCCATATCGTCAATTGGCATAAAACAGCCTCCTTTTTTATCTGTTGGTTTTGCAAATATAATAGCGTTGCATCAAGGGTTCTTTGACAGCAATGAGCGTTAATTCATATATATGAAGTCAATCAATTCTCATTTGTACAACAATATTTGGAATTGTTCCTTCCTATTCCTGTAACAAAGATAAAACAGCCGACATTGCATTTTATTATTCTCTGTAAAATCCAGTTGCTGTTTGATAATTCATTTAATTTATTATTTTGTGTATCATACCGATGAGTTTAATAGGCCTACTCATCAAGAAGAACCTGCTGGTTATGTTGTTTCAGCAGAACATCTGCCTTTGGTATTCAGGCTAATGTAATCTTCCAAATCCTTATGTGCTAATATGCTTTTTGTGTTTGTTTTTTATGACTTATTGAATTGCTGACACATGAGGTTCCTGATTGTGGCCTCTTGTGTCTACAAGTCTGTGGAAGGCAAGGCGGCCCTTCTTCCACCTTCAAAGAAGCATTCTCTGTTGGCTTCACATGGAATTATTGTCAGTCAACTTCAATTTAAAATGGGGATTCCTGGGATTATAGTCAGTTTATTTACATGTATGTACAGTTGTGTGAAAAAGTGTTTGCCCCCTTCCTGATTTCCTATTCTTTTGCATGTTTGTCACACTTAATTGTTTCAGATCAGAAAACAAATTTCAATATTAGGCAAAGATAACACAAGAAAACACAAAATGTAGTTTTTAAATGAAGGTCTGTATTAATGGAAAAAGAAATCCAAACCTACAGGGCCCTGTGTGAAAAAGTGATTGCCCTCTAAACCTCATAACTGGTTGGTCCACCCTTAGCTGCAATGACTGCAATCAAGCGTTTGCGATAACTACAATGAGTCTTTTACAATGCTCTGGAGGAATTTTGGCCCACACATCTTTGCAGAATTGTTGTATTTCAGCCATATTGGAGGGGTTTCCGAGCATGAACTGCCTTTTTAAGGTCACGCCACAGCATCTCAATCAGATTAAGGTCAGGACTTTGACCACTCTAAAGTCTTAATTTTGTTTTTCTATAGCCATTCAGCGGTGACTTGGTGTGTTTTGGATCATTGTTCTGCTGCACAATTCAAGTGGACTTCAGCTTGAGGTCACGAACAGATGGCTGGATATTCTCCTTCAGGATTTTTTGGTAGACAGCAGAATTCATGGTTCCATTTACCACAGCAAGTCTTCCAGGTCCTGAAGCAGCAAAACGGCCACAGACCATCACACTACCACCACCATATTTTACTGTTAATAATGTTCCTTTTCTGAAATGCTAGAGGGCAATCACTTTTTCACACAGGGCCCTGTAGGTTTGGATTACTTTTTCCCTTACTAATAAAGACCTTCAGTTAAAAACTGCATTTTTTGTTTACTTGCGTTATCTTTGTCTAATATTTAAATTTGTTTTCTGATCTGAAACATATAAAGGGAATCTGTCACCCCATTTTTGGACTATGAGATACGACCACTGCCATCAGGTGCTTATCTACAGCATTCTGTAATGCTGTAGATAAGCCCCCGATGTCACCTGAAAGAGAAGAAAAACGAGTTAGATTATATTCACCCGGGGCGGTCCGCCGTCCGGTCCGGTGGGCGTCGCGGTCCGGTTCGGCCCCCTCCCATCTTCTAGAGAAGCCGGCCTCTTCTTTGAGTCCCGTCGCAGCTCCTGCGCCGGCGCACTGCTCTGCCCTGGTGAGGGCAGAGTACTGCAGTGCGCAGGTGCCGGACCTCTGACCTTTTCCGGCGCCTGCACACTGCAGTACTCTGCTCTGCCCTCACCAGGGCAGATCAGTGCGCCTGCGCAGGAGCCGCGACGGGACATAAAGAAGAGGCCGGCTTCGCTAGCAGATGGGAGGCGCCGAACCGGACCGCGACACCCATCGGACCGGACGGCAGACCGCCCTGGGTAAGTATAATCTAACTCGTTTTTCTTCTCTTTCAGGTGACATCGGGGGCTTATCTACAGCATTACAGAATGCTGTAGATAAGCCCCTGATGGCGGTGGTCGCATTTCATAGTCCAAAAATGGGGTGACAGATTCCCTTTAAGTGTGACAAACATGCAAAAGAATAGGAAATCAGGAAGGGGGCAAACACTTTTTCACACAACTGTAAGTATGTACACTACCGGTCAAAAGTTTAGGGTCACTTAGAAATTTCCTTATTTTTGAAAGAAAAGCAGTTTTTTTTCCAATGAAGCTAACATTAAATGATTCAGAAATACACTCTATACAGTGTTAATGTGGTAAATGACTATTCTAGCGGCAAACGTCTAGTTTGTAATGCAATATCTTCATAGGTGTATAGAGGCCCATTTCCAACAACCATCACTCCAGTGTACTTATGGTATTTTGTGTTCGCTAACTGTGTAAGAAGGCTAATAGATGGTTAAAATACCCTTTAAAACCCTTGTGCAAGTATGTTAACACAGCTGAAAACCTTTGGTTTATTAGAGAAGCTATAAACCTGACCTTCCTTTGAGCTTGTTGAGAATCTGGAGCATTACATTTGTTGGTTCCATTAAACTCTCAAAATGGCCAAAAAAAAAGAACTTTCTTGTGAAACTCGACAGTCTATTCATGTTCTTAGAAATGAAGGCTATTCCATGCGAAAAATTACCAAGAAACTGAAGAATTCATACAATGGTGTGTAGTACTCCCTTTAGAGGAGTGCACAAACAAGCTCTAACCAGAGAAGAAAGACAAGTGGGAGGCCCCGCTGCACAACTGAGCAACAAGACAAGTACATTAGAGTCTTTAGTTTGAAAAATTGACGCCTCACAGGTCCTCAACTGGCAGCTTCATTAAACAGTACACATTAAACGCCAGTGTCAACATCTACAGTGAAGAGGCGATTTGGGGATGCTGGCCTTCAGGGCAGATTGGCAAAACAAAAGCTAATATTCCTCTGTCCAATGTCTGTGTTCTTTTGCCCATATTAATCTTTTCCTTTCATTTAAGCCAGTCTTAAATATGGCTTTTGTTTTGCCAATCTGCCCTGAAGGCCAGCATCCCCAAATCGCCTCTTCACTGTAGATGTTGACACTGGCGTTTAATGTGTACTGTTTAATGAAGCTGCCAGTTGAGGACCTGTGAGGCGTCAATTTTTGAAACTAAAGACTCTAATGTACTTGTCTTGTTGCTCAGTTGTGCAGCGGGGCCTCCCACTTGTCTTTCTTCTCTGGTTAGAGCTTGTTTGTGCACTCCTCTAAAGGGAGTACTACACACTATTGTATGAATTCTTCAGTTTCTTGGTAATTTTTCGCATGGAATAGCCTTCATTTCTAAGAACAAGAATAGACTGTCGAGTTTCACAAGAAAGTTCTTTTTTTTTGGCCATTTTGAGAGTTTAATGGAACCAACAAATGTAATGCTCCAGATTCTCAACAAGCTCAAAGGAAGGTCAGGTTTATAGCTTCTCTAATCAACCAAACGGTTTTCAGCTGTGTTAACATACTTGCACAAGGGTTTTAAAGGGTATTTTAACCATCTATTAGCCTTCTTACACAGTTAGCGAACACAAAATACCATAAGTACACTGGAGTGATGGTTGTTGGAAATGGGCCTCTATACACCTATGAAGATATTGCATTACAAACTAGACGTTTGCCGCTAGAATAGTCATTTACCACATTAACACTGTATAGAGTGTATTTCTGAATCATTTAATGTTAGCTTCATTGAAAAAAAAACTGCTTTTCTTTCAAAAATAAGGAAATTTCTAAGTGACCCTAAACTTTTGACCGGTAGTGTATATATATAATGTGTAGCAAAGTCGTCAGATTTTCTCATTTTGTTTCCTTTTAGGACTTGCCCAAACCATCTGAAGAAAAAGTTAAACTTATTTTAAACCAAAGTGCCTGGACATCCCAATCCAATGCGTTAGCATCTTGTCTACCCAGGCTGTCAGGAAAATCAGAAACTGGAAAAACTGGGCTAATCAACCTAGGGAATACGTGTTATATGAATAGTGTCTTACAAGCACTTTTTATGGCTACAGAGTAAGTACCTAGAGTTCAGCAATGTTATTCACCTGTAACCAGTGGCAGTATCTGCCGAAAAAGAAGCAATGATAACATGTAACAGGCGCTTAGTACAAGAGATGCAACATGGTGTGATACGGAGCAGGAATGGGTGGATAGCAGTATTCGTTATAATCTTATTATATAGCCTTGCTCCATTGATTAATAAACCATAAAATCAGCAAGTGTATGGATATTTTGCCCCCACTGTTAGACTCACTATAGAGCACCACAATTTTCTTGCTACGAGTGCTCTACAGAAATTTTATTTTATTTTTTTACTCATTCCCGTGAATTCAAAACTCTCTAACTTGTAAAGGGCAATGGCCCACACCAGAGTCACTGGCAACCTCAAGAAATTGATCAACAACATCGTAAGAAAGATTGAATAAATCTGATTTAGTCCTCAGTCATTATTATTATTATTTATTTATATAGCGCCATTAATTCCATGGTGCTGTACATGAGAAATCAGTTTTGTTGCACGTGTTGTATCCTTTTTTTCAACATCGTCTCATTGGGGGACACAGGACTGTGGGTGTATGCTACTGCCTTCTGGAGGCTGACACGAAGTAGACAAAAAAAAGTTAGCTCCTCCTCCGACGCATACACCTTGCCACTGGCCACCGATGAAGCCAGTTTATGCTTAGTGTCTCATGAAGGCACACGTCTAGTTTTCCTTCAGACGATATATATATATATTTTTTTTTCTTCTCTTCTATCAAGATTGAGATAGGGGCGACGGACCCTTTTGAAGGGGTCCGATCTCCCCAAACCATCAACGGGCGAGCAAGTGGAGTGTCACCTCCACGTATCCTCTCCCGCAACGAGGGACATTTTGCCAAACCTGGCCCTGACCACCCCTAAGTATTGAAACTGTGGACTGTACAGTGGCAATGGATGGTTCGTGCGGCCCCCTCTGCATCACCAATGCTGGACTGCGGTGATGGAAGGGGCGGACTGTCCCTCTCCTCTTCCCCTCAAGGTTAGACGGAGTTAGGGTACCTGCACCATCCTAAATCCCCTCTCTCCCCTCTGGGGTGAGTGACCTGAGAATGCATCACCCATGGACATCTGCATGGATAGGGCTGCGGAAGAAGTGCTGCACTAACCTGAGGTCTTTAGATCATCCAGCCTGGGAGCCCAGCACAGCAGAGCTATATGGCGCAGGATCAGGAGTCAAACCCCTTGGGAAGTCAGTCAGCCCCCCGTTGCAGGGCACTACCGAGGCGTCTGCCTGCAGCACTGCTGCAGGAGTCACCGTCGGTAAGTAACGGCGCCGCGAGGTGGATCAGGGCGCTGCCCAACGAACCTGCGGCGTGTGGTTGGGCCGACGGCAGCTCTTCCGGCTGCCGGGATGCGCGCGCACGCACGCGAGGTCCCGGTCTTTTACCGCGACTGGGCCGCGGCGGAAGTCCCGCCCCTGGAAGCCGCGTCTACTTCCGGTGGGGAGGGCGGAGTACCTCTCCCGGCTGGGGCTGGGGACGCTGGCCAGGAGATCCACGTGGTTCCGTCCAGGAGAGCTGAGTGCCACTCATGGAAACGTGCTCTTTTTAGGGTCGTTCCACCCGAACTGGCGCCTCTGTTTCAGCGTTAGGTGCGGCAAGTACGCACTTCAAGCAGCCGGGACCCTTCTCTCCTCTCCTGAAAGAGGTGTATCAGGTCGCAGGGGCACAGGACTGGGGTAAGTGCTCACTCCAGCCTGGTAGCTCGGTCCCCTGCTGCACTCTAGCCACTGGCCCGATTTATTGTTTTCAGTGGTGTTGTATCAGGTTTTTTGCAACCTCGTAAACTCATCATGTCCAAAAGGACGAAACCCCATATGGTGTTATACACGGCATGTGTGGCCTGTCGGGCGCCTTTCCCGCGTACCCAGAGCGAATAAGACCTGTGATTCTGAGCGTGCCCAAGAACCCCCCCTACCGACTGAGCACAGTGCATTAGGACCTCCTGAACGGGCTTTGTCTCTATGTGAATCCATGGCGGCACTCACTAGGGCAATTGAGTCTCTCCGAACCCCTGATAGGGGTCGAGAGAGCTGGTCTCCGACATCAGAGGGGTTGTCAGTCTCTCAGGAATCTTCGGCCTGCAGGGGCCATGCTCTCACAAGGCAGACCCGGGGGAAGCGAACCCGTACGTCGTCTCCCGAGCCATCAGGAGCTTCAGCTTCAGGCAACTCAGACTTCCGCTCCCTCTCCCCTCCGGGAATGAGAGTCGAGGGTCCATCCCTTCAGGGCTCAGATTATAATTCGGAGGAATCCCTTGAACTACAGGAAACTTCCTTCCAGGAAACCATGGATAGCCTTATTGAGGCAGTTAATTAGACCTTACAGGTCGATGATGAACCCACTCAGACCACTGGTCACTGGTGTGTTTTAAACAGGCCAAACGGACCCACAGGATATTTGGGTCTCACCTGTAGTTTGAGGACCTAGTCAAACGTCACCGTGAGAGGCCAGATAAACGCTTTGCAGGGCAAAAGGCTCTCCAGGCTAGGTATCCCTTTGCTCCTGATCTGCTTAAGAAATGGGCAGAATCGCCTGCAGTGGACCCTCCGGTGTCCCGACTGGCATCAAAGACATTGCTTTCTCTCTGACGGATCCTCTATTAGAGATCCAACGGACCGTCTCATGGAAAATCTGGCACGGTCGGTTTTTGAGGCATCAGGGTCTGCCCTTGCTCCCTCATTTGCGGTAACCTGGGTTGCCAAAGCTATAGTCTCTTGGACAGATTCACTTAATGGGGCTCTCTTTGGCAGGGATGTGCCGCCAGAGGTGCTTGAAATATCAAACCAGATAGCTCGTGCTGGAGACTACCTGGTTAATGCTTCTCTGGACGCAGCTAATTGTGCGGCAGTGGCTGCCGTGAACTCGATTGCTATCAGAAGGGCCCTGTGGCTGAGGACATGGCGAGCTGACTCGATGTCAAAGAAATCTTTGACGTCCTTGCCCTATCAGAGTGGACGGTTGTTTGGTGAAAGACTGGATCAGCTTATAGCTGACTCCACGGGGGGGTAGGAGTACTTCTCTCCCACAGCAGAGGTTGAGACAACCTTTTCATTGTAGGCCTCAGATGCAATTCAGGGCTTTTCGTAGCCCCGGTTGGACCACAGCGGCAGTGTCCTCTGCCCCAGGTCAGCCTAGCCAGGGCAAAGCGCGTCAGGTCTTCTATAGAGCAAACCCCTTGGGAAGGGGGCGCTCTCAACAGCCGAAAACCAGGGGATCCAAATCACAGAGGTTTTCGGCTAAATGACTGGAGGCTAATTCCAGTCAGTCCAGCCTGAGTAGGCTGCCGCCTTCTCTGGTTTCGTCCGCCTGGGTGGCAGTCACCCAAGACAGGTGTGTCAGAGAATTGGTCACTTCAGGATACAAGATAGAGTTTGTCTCTTGTCCCCCGAACAGATTCTTTCCTTCCCGGCTTCCCAGTTCAGAGTCTCGAGCTCAAGCTCTGATCAGAGCGGTCGAGTCCCTGCAACTGGCCGGAGTAATCATTCCAGCGCCAGAAAACGAGAGAAGTCAGGGTTTTTACTCCAACCTTTTCGTGGTACACAAAAAGGACGGATCAGTACGACCCATTCTGGACCTGAAAAGCCTAAACAGGTATGTAAGGGTGCGACAATTCCGAAAGGAAACTCTCCGCTCGGTAATCGCCTTCCTGGAAAGGGGAGAGTTTCTGGCGTCTATAGACGTTCAAGATGCATATCTCCACATTCCCATATTCCCCTCTCATCAGAGGTTCCTACGGTTCGCGGTAGACGACCTGCATTTTCAATTCTCAGCCCTGCCCTTCGGGTTGGCCACGGCACCCAGGGTTTTTACGAAGGTGATGGCCATTGTGGTATCCATCCTACACGTACGAGGGATTGTTGTTATGCCCTATTTAGACGATCGTCTCATCAAGGGCCCATCCCTTCAAGCCTGCAGAGAGAGTGTCAGCATCACGTTGGACACTCTATCACGCCTGGGCTGGCTGATAAATATCAAAAAATCTTCCCTGACGCCGTCTCGAAGGATCACCTTCTTGGGCATGATCCTCGACATTGCTCGACGGAAGACGATCCTCCCTCAAGAAAAGGCTTTGATCCTCCAGCAGGAGATCCGAACCCTTTGCCGGCCTGCCCCTCAGTCCATCCAGTTCTGCATGAGGGTGTTAGGAAGGATGGTGGCGGCAATAGAGGCTCTGCCTTTTGCTCAATTTCACATGCGTCCCTTACATCATGCCCTCTTGGCAGTTTGGGACAGGAATCCTCGTTCCTTGGAGACCCGGTGCCGTCTATCTGTTCAGGTGAGACAGGCTTTAAAATGGTGGAAGTCGAACTCGTCCCTTCAACGGGGGAAAATGTTTCCTCCTGTTCAGTGGCTGGTGATCACGACGGATGCCAGTCTCCTAGGATGGGGGGATGTATTTCTCCATTACTCAGCCCAGGGCCGTTGGTCTCAGGAAGAGTCAGCCCTACCAATCAACTTGCTGGAGATTCGGGCCATTCGGCTTGCTCTTTGGCATTTCCAATCTCACTTGGCAGGTCGCCCCGTCCGGGTACAATCAGACAACGCCACGGCGGTGGCATATATAAATCACCAGGGGGGTACCCGCAGCAGGGCAGCCATGCGTGAGGTAGGTCAGGTTTTGACTTGGGCCGAGAGGAATCACTCAGTTCTTTCAGCAGTCCACATTCTGGGCGAGGAAAACTGGGCAGCAGACTTCCTCAGTCTTCAGGGTCTGGCATCAGGGGAGTGGTCTTTCCATCCCGAGGTGTTTCAGCAGATATGTCACCGTTGGGGTACGCCGGGCGTAGACCTGATGGCTTCCAGAGCGAATGCCAAGGTTCGTGTCCCGCTATCGAGATCCGCAGGCACTGGCGGTGGATTCCTTGGTTCTGCCGTGGAACCAGTTTCGCCTTCCGTACCTACTTCCCCCTCTTGCTTTACTTCCCAGAGTGATCAGAAAGATCAAGTTGGAAGGGGTCGCGGCAATCTTAATCACCCCAGATTGGCCCCGCCTGTCCTGGTACGCGGAACTGGTGCTGTTTCTATCCGACGTCCCTTGGAGGCTCCCAGAGCGCACGGATCTCCTATCCCAGGGCCCGATTTGCCACCAGAACTCAGGGGCCCTATATTTGACGGCCTGGCCGTTGAATCTTGGGTTCTCTCTAGGGCAGGTTTTTCCAGTAAGGTCGCTGCCATGATGACCAGCGCTCGAAAGGCCTCCTCGGCTCGAGTATACCATCATACTTGGAAGGTTTTCTTCAGGTGGTGTAGGGAGCACGGTTGTTCGCCTCTTCGGTTTTCTATTCCCAACATTCAGGCGTTTCTCCAGGCCGGCCTGGACGCAGGACTAACTCCCAGCACTCTGAAGAGACAAATATCAGCATTGACGGTTCTTTTCCAGCGAAAGATTGCCACTAATCTACAGGTGAAAACCTTTATTCAAGGTGTTCTCCATGTAGTGCCCCCCTGCAAGGCTCCATTAGAAACTTGGGATCTCAACCTAGTTTTAGGAGTCTTGCAGGAGTCTCCTTTTGAACCACTCCAAGAGGTATCTTTGAGATATCTCTCTTGGAAAGTCATTTTTCTAGTGGCAATAACTTCCATTAGGCGAGTTTCGGAGCTGGCGGCTCTATCTTGTCGAGCACCGTATCTGCTTTTTCACCAGGACAAGGTGGTGCTCAGACCAGCACCGCCCTTTTTACCGAAAGTTGTGTCTTTTCATATCAATGAGGATATTGTGTTGCCGTCCTTTTGCCCAGCTCCAACACACAGAGTGGAGAAGGCGCTTCATACGTTGGATCTAGTGAGAGCACTAAGGAGGTATATTTCTCGGACAGCACCTTTCGTCAGACGGACTCTCTGTTCGTTCTCCCTAAAGGGCGCAGGAAGGGGCTCGCTGCTTCTAAGGCTATGCTGGCCAGATGGATCCGGTCAACCATCCAGGAGGCCTAACGCATTAGGGGCGTAACTGCGCCGGCAGGACTGAGGGCGCTTTCCACCCGGGCGGTAGGGCTTCCTGGGCTCTTTGACACGAGGCCTCGGCGGAGCAGGTTTGTAAGGAGGCAATCTGGAGTAGTTTGCATACCTTTTCAAAACATTATAATATGCAAGCCTGGGTAGGAGGATTCTTCAGGCGGCGGTAGCACACCGATAGGCCATGCCTAAATGCCAGTATATGAAGTCTAGGCAGTTTTCCCTCCCAGGGACTGCTTTGGGACGTCCCACAGTCCTGTGTCCCCCAATGAGACGATGGAGAAATACGGATTTTTGCATAACTCACCATAAAATCCTTTTCTCCGAGACGCTCATTGGGGGACACAGCACCCACCCTTTTAGCCAGATGGCTTTTTGTTTATTTTTCTCTTATTTCTTCGGTGGGTTTAAATTTTTAGTCAAGTTGTGTCTATGAGGTTATTTTGTGCCTTGTTCTCCTGCTTTTGCACCAAACTGGCTTCACCGGTGGCCAGTGGCAAGGTGTATGCGTCGGAGGAGGAGCTAACTTTTTTTTTTGTCTACTTAGTGTCAGCCTCCAGAAGGCAGTAGCATACACCCATAGTCCTGTGTCCCCCAATGAGTGTCTCGGAGAAAAGGATTTTACGGTGAGTAACACAAAAATCCGTTGTTTTTTTGTTGTTTTTTTTCTGGAACACCTAGAAGTATATTCTATAGGTCTTTTCCACATGAAGGTTTCCTTTCTTTTTTTTCTCTTTTGCGGATAAAATCAAAGAAATCTCTGATTTTGATCCATTCTATAAGTCAAAATTGTCCGTTCAAGTCAATAGGTCTGCAAAAAAAAAGTATAGTTGCATCCAGTACTTTTTGTATTTCACTGTCTAATAGGTAGAAGCTTGGAAATTTTTTTTTTTGATTACGAGAAAAATAAATACAACTATTATGGCAAAAACAGACACGCTGACCAATAGATTACAATCTTGCAAAAAAAAAAAAACACGGATCAAAATGATCTGTTTTTCTCATATGCAAAAAAAAAAAAAAAACTGCATAAATGAGGTCTTGCATGTTCCTTTAAATGATAGAATAAATTGTTACTGTTAATATGTTGGGCTGTATTCACTAATTTTGTAAGTAGCATTCCTAAAGAGTATTTTAGATAAAAACCAAAGTTAATTGCATAGTTAGAAAAATATTTTTATATATTGCATCTAGTCTCCATGAATTCTCATGTTGGGTAGGACTAGTTTACCAGTTTTTCTCTTTTATAAGCATAAAGTAACACTCCTTTAAAATCGTTTCATCGATATAACCGTGGTAATGTCAACCAAAGCAAGACCAATGTGGAACTGCACAAATGAGAAAATAACCTATCGGAGCATTGCATAGCTGAAACTGTGGCACAAGTTTGTGATCGGTGAGGAGTCCCACCTAATTACAGTGCCTACAAGTAGTATTCAACCCCCTGCAGATTTAGCTGGTTGACACATGCGGAATTAACTTGGCATTGTGACATTTGTACTGTAGATCAGCCTGGAAGTGGGAAATGCACTGCAGCAAAAATTTTTGTTTTAATTTTTTTTTTTTTTTTTTTAAAAAACGTTAAAAGTTAATTCAGAGTGTCATTTATTATTCAACCCCTCAAACCACAAGAATTCTGTTTGGTCCCCCTAAAGTATTAAGAAGTAGTTCAGGCACCAAGAATAATGAGCTTCACATGTGTGGATTAATGATCTCTTTTGCCAGCCTTTTCTGACTTTTTAAGACCCTCCCCAAACTTGTGAACAGCACTCATACATGGTCAACATGGGAAAGACAAAGGAGCATTCCAAGGCCATCAGAGACAAGATCGTTGTAGGGTCACAAGGCTGGCAAGGGGTACAAAACCCTTTCCAAGGAGTTGGCCCTACCTGTCCCCACTGTTGGGAGCATCATCCGTAAGTGGAAGGCTTATGGAACTACTGTTAGCCTTCCACGGCCTGGACAGCCTTTGAAAGTTTCCTCCCGTGCCGAGGCCAGGCTTGTCCGAAGAGTCAAGGCTAACCCAAGGACAACAAGGAAGGAGCTCCGGGAAGATCTCATGGCAGTGGGGACATTGGTTTCAGTCAATACCATAAGTAACGTACTCCACCGCAATGGTCTCCGTTCCAGACGAGCCCGTAAGGTACCTTTACTTTCAAAGCGTCATGTCAAGGCTCGTCTACAGTTTGCTCATGATCAATTGGAGGACTCTGAGACAGACTGGTTCAAGGTTCTATGGTCTGATGAGACCAAGATCGAGATCTTTGGTGCCAACCACACACGTGACGTTTGGAGACTGGATGGCACTGCATACGACCCCAAGAATACCATCCCTACAGTCAAGCATGGTGGTGGCAGCATCATGCTGTGGGGCTGTTTCTCAGCCAAGGGGCCTGGCCATCAGGTCCGCATCCATGGGAGGATGGATAGCACGGCCTACCTGGAGATTTTGGCCAAGAACCTCCGCTCCTCCATCAAGGATCTTAAGATGGGTCATAATTTCATCTTCCAACAAGACAACGACCCAAAGCACACAGCCAAGAAAACCAAGGCCTGGTTCAAGAGGGAAAAAGTCAAGGTGTTGGAGTGGCCTAGTCAGTCTCTTGACCTTAACCCAATTGAAAACTTGTGGAAGGAGCTCAAGATTAAAGTCCACATGAGACACCCAAAGAACCTAGATAAGTTGGAGA
Organism: Oophaga sylvatica; assembly: GCA_033576555.1. Classification (NCBI taxonomy): domain Eukaryota; kingdom Metazoa; phylum Chordata; class Amphibia; order Anura; family Dendrobatidae; genus Oophaga; species Oophaga sylvatica. The sequence goes on along the minus strand of JARQOD010000001.1, from coordinate 185,905,235 downwards.
AGATCTGCATGGAGGAGTGGGCCAAGATAACTACACAGACCTGTGCCGGCCTGATCAGGTCTTATAAAAGACGATTATTAGCTGTAATTGCAAACAAGGGTTATTCCACGAAATATTAAACATAGGGGTTGTATAATAATTGACCCACACTTTTATGTTTAAAATTTATTAAAATTCAACTGAGCAACATAACTTTTTGTTTTGTAAGATTTATGCTTCTGTTAATAAATCCTACTCTCGTTTGCAGTTTGAAGGCTCTAATTTATTTGCATCTTATCAAACCAGCTAAATCTGCAGGGGTTGAATACTACTTGTAGGCACTGTAGGATAACGAGAGTCTCCTGACCCTCGTTTTGCCACAAGTGGAGGCTACTTGTGTCCACATTTTAGTCGAAAATGATGTGACAAAGTTTTAATGAGTTACAAAAACACACAAAACTACACTTGTTTTGCCTGTCAGTGTCAATGTGACATCTATATTTTGATTTCTGGGTAACTTGTATAAGTGTAACATTTGTTGTTATGAATAAAAATATACATTTTAGATATAATTGAATGGCTTATTTTGAAACCTGAGATGTGTAGATTAGATGTGACAGTCTTAGAAAACATAAAATGACAGTGTTTAATGTTGAGGTCCTGGAATCCTTTCATATATTCATCTAATTTTCTTTCAGTTTTCGGAGGCAGGTACTATCCCTTAATTTGAATGGCTGCAACTCATTGATGAAGAAACTCCAGCACCTTTTTGCATTTTTGGCTCATACCCAGGTATTTATCCAGAGTGAAAAATAGAAATAAGACTTTCCAAAGCATTTGACAGTCAACAAGGTTCACTGTATGTTATAAATCTTGCATAGATCGGGTTTTCCTCCCCACCCCTTACATTTTCAGATTACAGGCTATTTTGAACGAAAAAAGGCAACCACTTTAACCCCTTCTCTGACCTTAGACGTACTATCCCGTCCATGTGACCTGGGCCTTATTGACCCTGGACGGGATAGTGGGAGCGCGGCCGGGTGTCAGCTGATTCTCACAGCTGACATCCAGCACTATGTGTCAGGAGCAGTCACGGACCGCTCCCGGCACTTTAACCCCCGGCACACTGCCATCAAACATGATCACAGCGTTCCGATGGCACAGGGAAGCATCGTGCAGGGAGGTGGCTCCCTGCGTGCTTCCCTGAGACCCTCAGAGCAGCGCAATGTGATCGCATTGTTCCGAGGGCCTCCTCCCTGTAGACCCCCGGATCCAAGATGGCCACGGGATCCTTCCTGGTTCTGCAGGGAAGTGGCTTGTCAAAAACAATAAAAGTACACATATTTAGTATCGCCGCGTCCATAACGACCCGCCCTATAAAACTGTCCCACTAGTTAACCCCTTTAGTGAACCCCTAAAAAAAAAGCAAAAAACAATGCTTTATCATAACACACGATTAAAAAGACGGATATAAATAAACATGGTACCTCTGAAAACGTCATCTTGGCCTGCAAAAAATGAGCCGCCATACAGCATCAGCGAAAAAATAAAAAAGTTATAGCTCGCAGAATAAAGCGATGCAAAAATAATTCTTTTTTAAATAAAATAGTTTTTATTGTATAAAAGCGCCAAAACATAAAAAAATGATACAAATGAGGTATCGCTGTAATCGTACTGACCCGACGAATAAAACCACTTAATCAATTTTACCACACACGAAATTGTATAATCGACCCCCCCAAAAGAAATTCATGAGTTGCTTGTTTTTGTTCACTCTGCCTCCCAAAAATCGTAATAAAAAGCGATCAAAAAATGTCATGTGCCCAAAAGTGGTACCAATAAAAATGTCAACTCGTCCCACAAACAATAAGACCTCACATGAATCTCTGTGGGCCAAAATATGGAAAAATTATAGCTCTGAAAATGTGGTGATGCAAAAACTATTTTTTGCAATAAAAAGCATCTTTTAGCATGTGACAGATGCCAAACATAAAAACCCGCTATAAATAGTAAATCAAACCCCCCCTTTATCACCCCCTTAGTTAGGGAAAAATAATAAAATTAAAAAATTGTATTTATTTCCATTTTCCCGTTAGGGTTAGGTTTGTGGTTAGCTGTCTGTTGGGGTTAAGGTTGGAGTTAGAATTGCGGGGGTTTCCACTGTTTAGGCACGTCATGGGGTCTCCAAACGTGACATGGCGTCTGATCTCCATTCCAGCCAATTCTGCATTCAAAAAGTCAAACGGTGCTCCTTCACTTCCGAGCTCTGCAATGTGCCCAAACAGTGGTTTACCCCCACATATGGGGTATCGGCGTACTCAGGACAAATTGCACAATAACTTTTGTGGTGTTGTTACCCTTGGGAAAATAAAAATTAGGGGTGAAAAGATCATTTTTGTGGAAAAATATATGATTTTTGAACTTTATGGCTCTACGTTATAAACTTCTGTGAAGCCCTTGGGGGTTCAAAGTGCTCACCACACATCTAGATAAGTTCCTTGAGGGGTCTAGTTTCCAAAATTGTATCATTTGTGGGGGGTTTCCACTGTTTAGGCACATCAGGGGTTCTCCGAACGCGACATGGCATCCAGCCAATTCTGTGTTGAAAAAGTGAAGCGGCGCTCCTTCCGAGCTCTGCCATGCACCCAAATAGTGGTTTACTCCCACATACATATAGGGTATCGGCGTACTCAGGACAAATTGCATAACAACTTTTGGTGTCCAATTTCTCCTGTTACCCTTGGGAAAATAAAAAATTGAGGGCGAGAAGATCATTTTTGTGGAAAAATATATGATTTTTTTTTTTTTACGGCTCTACATTATAAACTTCTGTGAAGCACTTGGGGGTTCAAAGTGCTCACCACACATCTAGATAAGTTCCTTAGGGGGTCCACTTTCCAAAATGGTGTCACTTGTGGGGGTTTACACTGTTTAGGGCATCAGGGGCTCTTCAAACGCAACATGGCATCCAATCTCAATTCCAGACAACTTTGCATTGAAAAGTCAAACGGCGCTCCTTCCCTTCCAAGCTCTGCCTTGCACCCAAACAGTGATTTACCCCCATATATGGGGTATCAGCGTACTCAGGACAAATTGCACAACAACTTTTGGTGTCCAATTTCTCCCGTTACCCTTGGTAAAATAAAAAATTGAATCTGAAGTAAATATTTTGTGAAAAAAGTGAAATGTTCATTTTTTAAAAACTCCAAAAATTCCTGTGGAGCACCTGAAGGATTAATAAACTTCTTGAATGTGGTTTTGAGCACCTTGAGGGGTGCAGTTTTTAGAATGGTGTCACTTTTGCGTATTTTCTATCATGTAGACCCCTCAAAGTGACTTCAAATGTGAGGTGGTCCCTAAAAAAAAGAAATAGTGTTGTAAAAATGAGAAATCGCTGGTCAACTTTTAACCCTTATAACTTCGTAACAAAAAAAATTGTTTCCAAAATGGTGCTGATGTAAAGTAGAAATGTGGGAAATGTTATTTAGTAACTATTTTGTGTGACATATTTCTCTGTTTTAAGGGCATAAAAATTCAAAGTTTGAAAATTAAAAATTTTCAAAGTTTTCGCCATATTTTTGTTTTTTTTCATAACTAAACGCAAGTTATATCGAAGAAATTTTACAACTAACATGAAGTACAATATGTCACCAGAAAATAGTCTCAGAATCGCCAAGATCCGTTGAAGCGTTCCAGAGTTATAACCTCATAAAGAGACAGTGGTCAGAATTGTAAAAATTGGCCTGCTCTTTAACGTGCAAGCCACCCTTGGGGGTAAAGGGGTTAAGGCAGTTGTTTTTGCATTGAGTGTATTTTATACATTTAAGTCAGGAGTAGGGAACCTCAGGCCCTCCAGCCGTATACTGGCTTCGATGACTTGTTATCCGGCCTCTGAGCAGATTCCCAGGGATCGCAGTTCTTGGGCCGGCAGCTATATTTTGATGGTTGCTGGCCCATTAGTTTCTTCTTGCTCTGTGAGTTCATGTACGCAGCATTCCCTACTGAACGATGATGCGCATGCAATGAAAGAGTAAGTCCTGACGTCAGGAAATACCTTGTGGGCAGAGTTAACGCGATTTGTATGACCCTCAAATGATGGTGTAAATATTCAAATTGCCCTTGGCAGAAAAAAAAAGACTTCCCACCCCTGATGGGGTGTATTCATTTGTGCCAATATAACCTAAATCTGACCTTGTTTTGCACCTTAAGAATTAAATTTCTGGCTTTATGTACCCTTCAGTTGCAATAGGAATGGTCCTATAGTTCATGATACCCTGTTTGTTTTGCACAGTGCGGGATCTCAGCTGGCATCCTGCCAGCATAGCTGTACTGTGTGGAGAACAGAGCTTCTACTGTGAGGGATGATGTCATGGAAAGGAGAACTCATACCGGGAAACAGCAGTGCCTGTGTGTTGGTAACTTAGAGGAGTCATGTACTGCAGAATGAAGCTGTATATTTAGGGTTTTAGAAAGGAAAGCTATATTGCAGGAACGGCTATGTAGAGGGGACAGAAAGGAGAGATATTGTGTAGCATAGACTCTGTGGATGTGAAGAGGACAGAAAGGAGAGAGAAACTTCAGAATGGGCTGTATATAGAAGTGACAGTCAGACACACTGCATGCTGAGCTGCATATAGAGTGGACAGGAAAATGAGATGTATTGCAGTGTGGGCTGCATACAAGGGCTATTAATAATGTACCGTATATACTCGGGTATAAGCCGACCCCCCCTAATTTTGCCACAAAAAACTGGGAAAACTTATTGACTCGAGTATAAGCCTAGGGTGGAAAATGAGATTATGCCCCATATGCTGCCCCATGTATTATGCCCCACAAGATGCTCCATGTATTGTGCCCCAGAAGATGCTCCATGTATTGTGCCCCATATGCTGCCCCATGTTTTATGCCCCACAAGATGCTTCATAGATTGTGCCCCATATGCTGCCCATGTATTGTACCCCATATGCTACCCATGTATTGTGCCCCATAGATGCTCCATAGATTGTGCCCCCATAGATGCTCCATAGATTGTGCCCTATAGATGCTCCATAGATTGTACCCCCATAGATTCTCCATAGATTGTGCCCCATAGATGCTCCATAGATTGTGCCCCATAGATGCTCCATAGATTATGCCCCCATAGATGCTCCATAGATTATGCCCCCATAGATGTTCCATAGATTATGCCCCCATAGATGTTCCATAGATTATGCCCCCATAGATGTTCCATAGATTATGCCCCCATAGATGCTCCACAGATTATGCCCCCATAGATGCTGCATTGAATAGGCCCCTTATGCTGCTGCTGCAACAAAAAACAAAAAAAGACATACTCACCTCTCGTTGCTGGGGGCCAGGTGCCGGTGTCCTGAGCAGGCGGGGACACCGGCGCGCTATGAGGGACAGGTGCCGGTGTCACCGCTCGCTCAGGGCCCCGGCACCTGCGATATTTACCAGTCACCCGGTCCACCGCTGAGTGCCGCTGTCTTCCGGGTCCTCTGTCAGTGAATGATCAGGCAGAGGGCGCGGCGCGCAGTAACCACGTCATCGCGCCCTCTGCCTGAACATCGCAGCAAGAGGACCCGAGGACACAGCGGCGAGCAGCGGTGGAACGGGACAGGTAAATATCGCTTATACTAACCCTTCCGCCGGCGCATCTCTGCCCTGCTCCTCTCCCACGGTCTCCGCCGTCAGTGTTCAGCGGTCAGGTGGTACCGCTCATTAAAGTCATGAATATGTGTATATTCATGACTTTAATGAGCGGTACCACCTGACCGCTGAACACAGGCGCCGGAGACCGTGGGAGAAGAGCAGGGCAGAGACGCGCCGGTGGAGGGGTGAGTATATAGAACAGCTGCGCTCCGCCTCCCCCCTGTATATTACTCGAGTATAAGCTGAGAGGGGGACTTTCAGCCCTAAAAAATGGGCTGAAAATCTCGGCTTATACTTGAGTATATACGGTAACTATATTTGTTGAATGCTGATGAGACCAGTTATGTAAAAGCAGCATTTGCAGTTTCACGTCACTGATCTGTCTGCAACAAGACACAAAAAAAACTGCACTGGCGTTGTTACGAAGAGACGGAGGGTTAAACTCTGCTAGAACCAGCTAATAACTATGAAAAACCACACAGCAGCTATAGTGATATACACACGTGGTCAAAATTGTTGGTACCCCTCATTTATTGACAGAAAAACCCACAATGGTCACAGAAATAACTTGAATCTGACAAAAGTAATAATAAATAAAAAATGTACGAAAATGAACAAATGAAAGTCAGACATTGATTTTCAACCATGCTTCCACAGAACCATGTGGAAGCATGGTTGAAAAGCAATGTCTGACTTTCATTTGTTCATTTTCATAGAATTTTTTATTTATTACTTTGGTCAGATTCAAGTTATTTCTGTCACCATTGTGGGTTTTCTGTTATTAAACGAGGGGTACCAACAATTTTGACCACGTGTGTAGATTGCAAAAATTAAATTCGCTGAGTCACTATTAGCTTGCAAAGTTTAGGTTATAATTTCTTATAGTCAACTGAGCATTACCATAGATTTGTCTCTGTTGGTGTGTACGTCGTCTTCTGTATGACGTAGACCAATCGTAAGCAGGCAGCAACACACAGGAGGAAAATACACACCCTCCTCAACATTTATCTCTCCAGAAATGTTACTCCAATCGGGCTGTAAAAACACCAAGGAGCTGCTTCAAACTGACATGAAAGCTTTGGTCTTAAAGGCTTGTAATGACACATAACTCTGCTGTATCTTTTCACAGTAGCTGCAGAGATTAGTCAGCAGAGGGGGACATGTTCTTTTCTCCCCTGCATGACGCTGCCCTCATGAATGGTCAATCTAGTGGGCCTTTTATTAAGGCTGGTGTGCGCATTGCCTGTCCTAATGAATTGGCCCCATAGTTCTTTGAATGCAACAATGAAATAACAAAAAATGCTTTGTCCTAAATTCGTAAGATAGGCTGGCCATAAAGGTTTATTGTTGCTTGAAGTTCTTGTTTGTTTTTTTTCTTCGTTTCATAGAGAGAAGCATATGCACCCAGGTTTTCTTCGAGGCATCTAGACCACCTTGGTTCACACCACGATCTCAGCAAGATTGTTCTGAGTATCTCCGATTTCTCTTAGACAGGTATAGTAGAATTATATTAATTGATTTTTTTTTTCTTGCACTCAATCTAAATAACCCATTTCCTTGTTAAAAAGTAGTTAAAGCAGATCCTACATTGACACAGAAGTATGTCTGTACTTTCCAAGAATCTGTAGTAGCAATAGGAGGCACCTGAGCCAATTACAGGTGGCAGCTGACAATGTCTTCAGGCTGTGGGAGATAAGCAGCCTCAAAACTTCGGAAAAATTTAGGTCCATCCATATATTTTTATTATTATTATTAAACCCTTACTCCCATCGGACGGAATAGTACAACCGATGGCAGTATCTCATCGACAGAGCCCACATCAAAGCCAGGACATGTCAGCTGTTTTGAACAGCTGACATGTGCCCACAATAGGCGCTGGCGGAATCGCGATCTACCCTCACCTATTAACTAGTTAAATGCCACTGTCAAACTCTGACAGCGGCATTTAATGCGTGCTTCTGGGAATCGGTACAGAAATACGCGCACCGCTGACCCCCATCACGTTGATGCCGGATTGCTGTGAGTGCCACCCTGTGGTCGGCGCTCATAGCAATGCAGTAATTCTGCTACATAGAGGCGATCTGAGCATCGCCTCTATGTAGAAGAGCCGATTGAGCTATGGCAGCTTCTAGCCTCCCATGGAGGCTATTGAAGCATACTAAAAGTTAAAAAAAAAAATGTTTTTAAAAATATTAAAAAAATAAAAAAAATATAAGTTTAAATCACCCCCCTTTCGCCCCATTCAAAATAAAACAAAAAAAATAAATCAAACATACACATATTTAGTATCGCTGCGTTTAGAATCGCCCAATCTATCAATAAAAAAAAGATTAACCTGATCGCTAAACGTCGTAGCAAGAAAAAAAGTTGAAATGTCAGAATTAGGGTTTCTTTGGTCACCGCGACATCGCATTAAAATGCAATAACGGGCTATCAAAAGAACGTTTCTGCACAAAAGTGGTATCATTCAAAATGTCGGGTCAGCACTCAAAAAATAAGCTCTCGCCCAACCCGAGTTCACAAAAAAAGGAGACACTACGGGTCTCGAAAAGTTCCGAATTTTTTTTTTTTTTTAGCAAACTTTGGAATTTTTTTTCACCACTTAGATAAAAAAGAACCTAGACATGTTTGGTGTCTATGAACTAGTAATGACCTGAAGAATCATAGTGGTAGGTGAGTTTCAGCATTGAGTGAACCTAGCAAAAAAGCCAAGCAAAAAAACAAGTGTGGGATTGCATTTTTTTTACAATTTCACCACACTTGGAATTTTTTTTTCCCGTTTTCGAGTGCATGACATGCTAAAACCAATGGTGTCGTTCAAAAGTACAACTTGTCCTTCAAAAAATAAGCCCTAACATGGCCATATTGATGGTAAAATAAAAAAGTTATGGCTCTGGGAAGAAGGGGAGCGAAAAAAGCTCCGGTCATTAAGGAGTTAATATATCGGACAATTTCTATAAAAGTTGTTTTAATAATATTTCATAAAGAGGTGGCTTAGTAATAGTTTTTTTTTTCTCTTATGTGTGGTAAAGTAAAACCCCTGATAATAATAACAATTGATTAAGAAGAATAGCCACTTGCGTCCATCAGGGTAATGTACTTTGCAGATCATATAGTGTGGAGGTTATTTTGGTGGATTAATTGATCACTTTTGTTATCCATCTAATTTTTATTTGTCCTCCCATGTTGTTAATAAATTATCATTTGTCTTTGTTAGATTACATGAAGAAGAAAAGACCCTCAAAGCTTTGTCCTCCAGGAGTCCAGATACTATAATCACTGATGGTAATGTGCAGCCATGCTCCCCTTCAGGAGCAGATGTTATTCCCAATCTACAGAACACAAGCTGGAGAAGTGATGATAAGACCCTAATAGAAAGTATGTTTGGAGGAAAGCTCCAAACTAACATTTGCTGCCTGAACTGCAGGAGTACTTCTCAGAAGATAGAGGCCTTCTCAGACCTTTCTTTAGCATTTTGTCCTTCAGCAGCTGATAAACCTGCACAGAACATGATCTGCTCACCTGTAGAAAAAGATGACGATTGTATAGAAATTGATGTTGTACCGGAAACTGAACTGAAAAGTGAAAATCTTCCGTCTACTGAATGTGACAATGACTCCACCAAGCCGAAATCTGCCAGAAGTGACGTTCAGTCCAATAGTTCCTGTGCAATAAACACCCCTACATGTGAAAGTAAAGTAGAGTGTGCTATTGACTCTTGTAGAAACAGTGGACGAGATAAACCCTTGTCTGTAACAGACTTGTTAAATTATTTCTTAGCTCCTGAAATCCTTGATGGAGAAAATCGTTATCATTGCGAAAAGTGTTCTTCCCTCCAGAATGCTGAAAAGACTATGCAAATCCTGGAAGAGCCAGAGTACCTCATATTAACTTTATTAAGATTTTCATATGATCCAAAATGTCATGTGAGGCGTAAAATTCTGGACAATGTGTCCATCCCACTGGTACTTGAGCTGCCAGTAGAAAGAACTACCTCAGTGGCTTCCCCTGGAGATTGGAATAGAGATGTTGACGTTCCTGATGTTGCAGAAAACTTGGCCAAGAAGCTAAAACAATCTGGTACTGAAGATATGAGCTGCACACAACTTATACCTTATGTTTTAAGTTCCATTGTGGTCCATTCTGGCACCTCTTCAGAAAGTGGTCATTATTACTCATACGCTAGGAACATCTCCAATTCAACAAGCTGTATCCAATCAGAGAAATCCACCTTGACTTCTCATCAAAGTCAGATAGTAGGCAAGGAGACTTGCAATGCTGTTGTTGGAAATGACAAACCGTGCAATGATCTGTCAAAAGAATGGTTTCTGTTTAATGACAGCAGGGTGACTTTTACATCATTTCAGTCCGTTTTAAATATTACAAGTCGATTTCCAAAGGATACTGCCTATGTGCTGATATATAAAAAGCACAGCTCTGGTGATCTAGAGAACGTGCAGTCTAGTTCTGCTCATGGACTATGGGTCAATGGAGAGCCCCCACTTCAGAAGGAGCTCATGGATGCTATTACAAAGGATAACAAGCTCTATTTACAGGTATGGGCTAATAACTCTGCTGTGGATTTTAGTAACTGAAATCTGTTAATGACTACCCACTGTCTTTTTCCACCTGGTGATGCAGATCCCAAGTCTGCATTGACGTTCCTACTCCTGCAACGAGAGCTATGTAATGTATAGAAGCATTTGCTAAATGTTTTTTTAAAGAAAAAGGGCGAAGTGTGTTGTATATGTGTTTTATATATATATATATATATATATATAATATATTTATATTATAACATGGCACAAAAATAGAATATTTTCCCCATGCTGAACTGCTTGACAGATTGATTTTTAACACCTGCACGACGTGGCCAATTTGCATTTTCATTTTTTCCCTCCCCTTCCCAGAGCCATAACATTTGTATTTTTCTATCTGCATAGACATATGAGGGCTTGGTTTTTGTGGGCCAAGTTGTACGTTTGAATGACACCATTCATTTTACCACATAGTGTGCTGGAAAGTGGGGAGAAATTGTGAAAAAAGCATAATTTTGACATTGTTTTTATGGAAATTGTTTTTACGGCATACATTGTGTGGTAAAAATGACTTTGTAATATATGATTCTCTTCATCTGTATGCTTACGGCAAAATAAGATATGATCAGTTTTTTTTTTTGTGTGTTGGCGTCTGATCTGAATTCCAGCCAATTCGGCGTTGAAAAAGTCAAACAGTGCTCCTTCCCTTCTGAGCTCTGCCATGCGCCCAAACAGTAGTTTACTATGGGGTATCGGCGTACTCAGGAAAAATTGCACAATAACTCTTGGGGCCCAATTTCTTCTGTTACCCTTGGGAAAATAAAAAATTGGGAGCGAAAATATCAGTTTTGTGGAAAAAAATATGATTTTGTTTTTATGGCTCTACGTTATAAACTTCTGTGAAGCACTTGGGAGTTCAAAGCTATCACTACACATCTAGATAAGTTCCTTTGGGGGTCTAGTTTCCAAAATGGAGTCACTTGTGGGGGGTTTCCACTGTTTAGGCACATAAGGGGCTCTCCAAATGCGACATGACGCCCACAGACTATTCCATCAAAGTCTGCAATGCAAAACGTCACTACTTCCCTTCCGAGCCCCGACATGTGCCAATACAGTAGTTTTCTCCCACATATAGGGTATCAACGAACTCAGGACAAATTAAACAACTTTTGGGGTCCAATTTCTCCTGTTACCCTTGGGAAAATAAAAAAAAATGGGGACTAAAAGATCATGTTTGTGGAAAAAATATGATTTTTTTTTTATTTTCACACCTGGGCATTATAAACTTAAGTGAAGCACTTGGGGTTTCAAAGTGCTCACCACACATCTAGATAAGTTCCTTTGTGGGGTCTAAGTTCCAAAATGGGGTCACTTGTGGCGGGTTTCCACTGTTTAGGCACATCAGGGGCTCTCCAAATGCGACATGACACCCACAGACCATTCCATCAAAGTCTGCATTACTAAATGTCACTACTTCTATTCCGAGCCCTGACGTGTGCCCATACAGTAGTTTTCTCCCACATGTAGGGTATCAGCGTACTCAGGACAAATTGGAGAACAACTTTTGGGGTCCCTTGGGAAAATAAAAAATTGGTGACTAAAATATCATTTTTGTGTGAAAAAAAATAGGCTTTTTTATTTTCACACCCAGGCATTACAAGCTTTAGTGAAGCACTTGGGGGTTGAACGTGCTCACAACAGATCTAGATAAGTTCCTAAGGGGTTTAGTTTCCAAAATGGTGTCACTTGTGGGGGGTTTACACTGTTTAGGCACATCAGGTGCTCTCCAAACACGACATGGCATCCAGCCAATTCTGCGTTGAAACAGTCAAACTGCGCTCCTTCCCTTCCGAGCTCTGCCATACACCCAAACAGTGATTTACCCCCACATATTGGGTATCAGCGTACTCAGGGCAAATTGCACAATAACTTTTGAGGTCTTGTTACCCTTGGGAAAATAAAAATTGGGGTGAAAATATCTTTTTTTGTGGAAAAAATATGATTTTTTAATTTTACGGCTCTACGTTATAAACTTGTGTGAAGCACTTGGGGTTCAAAGTGCTCACCACAGATCTAGATAAGTTCCTTAGGAGGTCTAGTTTCTGAAATGGTGTCACTTGTGGGGTTTCCCACTGTTTAGGCACATTAGGGGCTATCCAAATGCGACATGGTGTCCAATCTCGATTTCAGCCAATTTTGGTTTGAAAAAGTCAAATGGCGCTCCTTCCCTTCCGAACTCTGCTGTGCGCCCAAACAGTGGTTCCCCCCACACATGGGGTATCAGCGTACTCAGGACAAATTGGACAACAACTTTTATGGTCCAATTTCTCCTGTTACCCTTGGGAAAATAAAAAAAAATGGTGACTAAAAGATCATTTTTGTGGGAAAAAAATAGGATTTTTCATTTTCATGCCCGGTATTATAAACTTGTGTGAAGCACTTGGGGGTTCAAAGTGCTCACCACAGATCTAGATAAGTTCCTTTGGGGGTCTAGTTTCCAAAATGGGGTCACTTGTGGGGGGTTTCCACTGTTTAGGCACATCAGGGACTCTGCAAACTGAACATGACACCCATCAAAGTCTGCATTCCAAAACGTCATTACTTCCTTTCCGAGCCCTGCCGTGCGCCCAAACAGTATTTTCCCCCACATATGGGTTATCAGCGTACTCAGGACAAATTGGACAACAACTTTTGGGGTCCAATTTCCTTTGGAAAAATAAAAAATCATTTTTGTGGAAATTTTTTTTTTTTTTTTTTCACACCCAGGCATTATAAACTTTAGTGAAACATTTGGGGGTTCAAAGTGCTCACCACAGATCTAGATAAGTTCCTTAGGGGGTCTAGTTTCCAAAATGGTGTCACTTGTGGGGGTTTCCACTGTTTAGGCACATTAGGGGCTCTCCAAACGCGACATGGCGTCCAATCTCAATTCCAGCCAATTTTGGTTTGAAGAAGTCAAACGGTGCTCCTTCCCTTCCAAGCCCTGCCATGCGCCCAGACATTGGTTTTAGGTTGGGTTAATATTAAGAGATACAGTTTTTAGAATGGTGTCACTTTTGTTTTTTTTTCTGCCATATAGACCCCTCAAAGTGACTTAAAAAAATGGTATTGTATAATTTGTTGTAAAAATGAGACATCGCTGGTCAACTTTTAACCCTTATAACTTGTAACAAAAAAAAATTTTGGTTCCAAAATTGTGCTGATGTAAATTAGACATGTGGGAAATGTTATTTAGTAACTATTTTGTGTGACATATTTCTCGGTTTTAAGGGAATAATAATTCAAAGTTTGAAAATTGCTAAATTTTTCAAATTTTCGCCATATTTCCATTTTTTTCATAAATAACTGCAAGTTATATCGAAGAAATTTTACCACTATCATGAAGTACAATATGTCACGAGAAAACAGTCTCAGAATCGCGAAGATCTGTTGAAGCGTTCCATAGTTATAGCCTCATAAAGAGACAGTGGTCAGAATTGTAAAAATTGGCCCGGTCATTAACATGCAAACCACCCTTGGGGGTTAAGGTGTTAAAAAATAAACCCATACTGACAAAGAGAATGGGTGGGTACTAAAATCACTATGTACTGTCCCCTATGTTTACCAATCGGGTTAATTATTTTTGTATTTTGATAGATTGAACTTTTCTGAACACAGTGATACCACAGATGTTTTTTTTTTTTTATCATTTTTAATCCTGATAAAGGGTGGTGATTTGAACTTTTATGTTGTCTTGATTAGCTCCGTAATGACAAGCTTGTAGGTCTTCACCAGACACGCAGCTGTCATTGCAACCCATCGGTGACCCACGATCATGTCACGGGCGCATTGAATGACCTGCCCCCCTGCCGGAGTGTTATTGATTCCGCTTTTAGAGTTTGACACTCGTATATATAAGTTAACAATCACGGGCAGTGCTTCCAGCCACCTGCTCTTGTTATAGGCAGGTTGTAGCTGAAACACACGGCCATTACCTGATGAGCACCTGTGGGCCCACTCCATACACCCACTTAGGATTTGTTCCTAACATGTATGGCGGATGTTTTATAGGTGCTATTATCTATAACGACAAGAATTAATGATACGCTGCAAAAATTCATGTGGACTCATTGGGTTTTAGTATGTGGTATATATAATTGTGTATTTGTTTTATTTCAAGTAACAAGAATGTATTTTTTTTTACCTTCTTTAGGAGCAAGAACTGAATGCACGCACACGAGCCCTACAAGCAGCATCTGCTTCGTGCTCTTTTCGACCTAATGGTTTTGATGACAATGACCCACCTGGGAGCTGCGGTCCCACCGGCGGCGGTGGAGAAGGAGGGTTCAGCACCATTGGCAGACTTGTCTTTTGAATAAGACTAAATGTCAATATATTGTCCAGTATGCACTGATGACAAAACCACACTGGCCGATGAGACTGTGTAGCTCAATTTCTGACTGTGACATATCGCATTTCACGAAACATAAACCAATCTATTGAATTGACGGGCAGCTTCTATATTTACAAGATTTATGTAAACTTGAATGGATATGCATCAGTATGTTCCTCCTTAAAAAAAAATGCTGCCTATATATACAGTTCTTCTATAAATACAATTATAAGAGTGTAGCGATCTGTGAAACTGGTATTTTGTTTTTTTCACTACATTGTTTTGTTACATTTTCCTGAAATAGTGAAAGCTTTATGGTGCATCCTATGCCGAAAGCAATAATGGATTGCATTCTGATCCAGTTCAGGGTATTTTCCACTAAAATTTAAAGCACCAGAAAGAATATGTGTATAGATCCATGAAGTCACTTTTTATGAAAATGCATGATCTTCTACAAACTTTTTTTTTTTTTTTTTTTTAATCTAGAAAACAAAATGCTAACTTTATAGTATTTCTAAATAGTTTTCAGAATTTTTAAAAATTCTACTTCAGGGAGTACATCTGCTGTGTAAATGAGGGAAAGTTCTGTATGTGCCTTGCAGTACTGTAAATCAAAATGAGATTCCTCTGGATTGTCTCGTGTGATAAGTATTCAATATTGTTAATATTATGAATTGCGGCTTAAAGTTACTTTATTGCTGAAGTAAAACAGTGGTTCCATAAATGTTTTTATGGTCTTGCTGTTATTTCTAAAAAAAATAAAAAATACTGTATGTGTACATAAGTGTGTGTGTGTATCCGTGTGCGTGCATCTGTGCATAGTGCATTTGTTCTTCATAGTTCAGGATTAGTTTGGTTCCCAGTGTTTGGGCCCCCAGCTTTTGGGAAGTTATCCCAATCATATGGATAGGGATAACTTCCAAAGTTGGTACAACTTCTTTAACTACAATTATGCCAGACCGTTATATCCCATGAAAGAATGTTTTTCTATGAAGGTTTTAATTGTGCAGCCACAATGTTGTGTGACTAAATTCCTAGTGTGGATGTAACCTTAGATTATGGTTAGTCTCAAACTTTTTGTAGTGAAACAGCTACTGTAGAATTTAAAGTGTACCTCTGATTCTATCAAAATACAGCCAGTCCCCCGGTCACGAACTAGATAGGTTCAGTAGGTTTGTTTGTAATTCAAATTTGTGTGCAAGTTACGTAGAATAGAAACTGCAAAAAAGAAAAAAAAAACAAATACCTCATGACTGCTCACTCCCTGCCGTCTGGCCTTCTCCTTTCAACTGTAACACGCAGCATCTCTGGCCTCTTCACTATAGGCCAGGACTTCCAGCCGTGTCCAGGTGTTAGAATTAGAAGACACCCCATATTGTAAGGTTGTGACATCAAAATGTGCTCTGCGACCTTATGACATGCAGTGAGTTCCATGACCTGGACCGTCATGGCCTATAATGATGAGGCTATCTATGTGGCAGACAACTGCAAGAAAGAGGATGACCAGATGGGTGCAGCTAAAGAGAGGAGTATTAGGGATTTTTTAACCAATACTAAGTTCTATGGCCGCCTCCCTGCCCGCCCACATAGTAGCAAGCACCAGAGCTATAAGACTATATCCTGACTGGTTTGGGAGAACATTCCTGGGTTACTTTCATGCAGGAAACCCTTAAACTGCTGCAGTTAACAGCCATCCACTCTATTTCAACAGAAGGTTAACTTGACCTAAGCTGTCTGCCAGGAGTGTACATGCTGCAGCTTCTTGACTTACTACGGTGACAGTGGCATGCCAGCCCTTAACAGAAACCCATCCCCTCTTCTTGTAGTAGGTACAGAGAGTAGAGATGGACTGACAGACTGCAGGACAGTGAGATCCAGAGAGGAGATGGAGATGACAACAGCACATTGAGAGCAAAGGAAGAGATCAAAGTGACAGCAAAGTGAGAGAGAGAAAAAAATCTGGCCAAGAGATTGCAACTGTATTGGGGGAAAAGGGTAAAATTAAAGGGTTTGTCGACTACTCAGACAATCCCTTTTCAATCTGAATGCTTGCCCCCACCCTCTGTTAAGATAAAAAATACCTATAGTCTCCTCCGGTGCCGGCACTGTTCTACATATATCAGCACTCGCGTTCTCAAGGCTCACATGAGGTTATGGGGTCACGCGAGCCCTACAACCAATCAGCGCCGTCTTCACTGGCCCCGCCTTCGGGTGTATCGAATATCAACAGGAAGTCAGGGCTGCCGTTGCTTTCAGACATCTTCAGTTCGAGTTTCCCTAAGGGGGGATGGGAAGGCTGGTGCTAATTGTTATCACGAGAGCCCTGTGACCCATGTGACTTGAGCCCAGGGAACGCCAATGATAAACCACTGTAACGGCATCAGAGTGTTTTTATTTTAACGGGCAAATATTCAAATTGAGAAGGGGATGTCCTAGTAGTGGACAACCCTCTTAAATAATAAGTGTGCAGCAGAGCTCATTTGCAAAATTGGAAGACTGATTTTGCTAATAAATATGTGGAGAGTAAAAGTTGCAGACTGTGCAGAAATAAAGGGAAAGGAGAGTCTGCGTAAGCCAGTCATGAAAGGGAGATGCCCAAATCTACCTTTGCCTACAGCAGAAGTTAAGCTTTACCTTCACTCCCAGTGACCTGTCTCTACTTCTCTGTTACTAGATACAGATTTGACCTAATAGCAGGCAGTGGAGAGAGAGCTAGGGTCCAACACTTTAGGGCGTTATTCCTAGAATATCACAGCATTTTCAGTGAGTAAATATATACAGTTTTGCTATTTAGTAGACTGACTATCAAATAGAGAGAAGTTTATTGAATCGGCAATGACAATTAAAATTCACATGACAGTTGCAGTCCATAGAATTGCAGAGAGGTGTGTTCATGCAACTGTAGAGCAAGATCCATACAGACTAATGAAAAAAATTGCATTCAAACCTACAAATGAAATGTATCTACAGTCAAAATTGTAGCTGTTGTGCTACAAGTCTGTGTGTGTCCTCAGCTAAAAGTGCAAGTAAAACAATACAACTGTCCAGTTTGTGTCTGCTTGTGACGTTAATATCATTGCTGACTTAAGGTACTGCCACACTAAGCTATCCGCTAGCGATCTCGTTAGCGTTGCATACTAATGAGATCGCTAGCGGGATTGTTTCTATATCGCTAAATGCGGCCACATTTAGCGATATAGTTAACGACGCTATCGCCGTTAGCGATCTTCTTAACGACTTTAGCGGTACAAAAGTACCGCTAAATCGCTAAGAAAAGGTGCCACACAGCGATTAGATACTTACCCAGCGGGAGCGCCGACGAGAAAATAGGGTCCGGAGCGATTCCAGCGACGAGCGAGATCACAGCAGGAAGCTCGTCGCTGGAAGCTGCCGCACTGAACAATATCGCTAACGGGATCGCTAAATAGTGACGTTTTTTAGCGATCCCGTTAGCGATATTGTTTAGTGTGGCATACCCTTCCAGCGACGAGCTTCCTGCTGTGATCTCGCTCGTCGCTGGAATCGCTCCGGACCCTATTTTCTCGTCGGCGCTCCGCTGGGTAAGTATCTAATCGCTGTGTGGCACCTTTTCTTAGCGATTTAGCGGTACTTTTGTACCGCTAAAGTCGTTAAGAAGATCGCTAACGGCGATAGCGTCGTTAACTATATCGCTAAATGTGGCCGCATTTAGCGATATAGAAACAATCCCGCTAGCGATCTCATTAGTATGCAACGCTAACGAGATCGCTAGCGGGATAGCTTAGTGTGGCAGTACCTTTAGTGTGGTAGGTATACATAAACCCTTGTTACCAAGAACAAAAGCATTTTATAATCTTTATTCATTCCAACATCTGCCATTGAGAGAATTTCCCACACACTAGCAGGACAGTCAGTCATACCCAAATCTGTAGATAGGCACTCTATCTTGTGTTGTATAGTTATTGGCTGCAGACAGAAATTTCAAGATGTGAGCAGTTATGGTAAAAAGCTTGTGACAATATGAGGAAAATAGAGCATTGACAAAATGTGGACTTAATTTTGCGAGTGGTGGGGATTATTTCAAGTTTTTCTGAAGTTGCAGTGTTTAAAAGGGTTTTCTCGACCACTGGCTACCTCACCAATCCTGAGAAAGGGTCTCTGAAATGACCATCAGCATGGAGTAGTAGTCCGTCATGGCTCTATTCCTTCTTTTTGGGACTGCTGAAGATGGACTGTTTTTGCTATGGATCAGCGGGCCTCACAGAGATGGTGCTCCCACAGCTCTGTAAGTTATCACGCAATCAATTGAAGGGGACTAATCCATCAGGTTAAAGGAGACAAGATCAACACCACAAGCATGTATTCTTAGTTTTTTGCACAAAATCATCACTGAATCCTTAATATGTCAAACCTTGAAATGGATGGATAAAGCAGCAATACCTGGTAATTTTTCCACAGATGTTAGCTAACAACTCAGTCTATAGTATGATTAGCTTTTCTAAGCCAGCTGAACATGGGAAAAGCCTGGACTCAAAAATTAAAATTTTGCAGTGGTATAAAGAAAATTCTATAGCAAACATGAATCAATCCGGCTTTTTTTAATATTTTGAAGTCTGGCATAATTGTGTGGGGGAAATGTTTCTTAGATCACGTCAATGTTTTCTGCCCTGTCACCGTACTCTGATAGAAATCTTTCAGGGCATGTGGGGAGAAAGAATTTACCAGTGGAGTAATCGTTAAAGGGATTATCCGGGACTTTTTTCCTATAGGAAAAAAGGATTATCCAGCGGAGCAGCACGAAGTTGTAGATAAAACTTCACTTTATTTGTGTCAAAAATCATGGCGGTTCTTCCAATGTGAACAAAACCAACATGTTTCGGCTAATAAGCCTTACTTGTGGTCCATTGTCCACTTTAAAAAAAAAAATTGAAGAAAAGAATGTAGCAAAAAGTATGCTTTTTCATCATAATGCAAAACAAAAACTGGAATAAAACGTCATCAAAAAGTCAAATAAAATAAAATTGGTATAGCTGAAAACATCATCTTGTTCTACAAAAAAACAAGCCACCATACAGCGCCGTTAGCTGAGAAATAAAGAAGTTATAACTTTCAGAACATAGCTTTAATAATTATTTTTTCAATAAAATAGTTTTTATTTTGTAAAAAAGGCAAAACCTAAAAAAAGATATATATGTGATATCTCTGTAATCGTTCTGACCCGAAGAATAAAGTTGTCTTATCGCTTTTAAACACGTGGAACGGCATTAGAAAAAAAAATTCTTGAATTGCTGGATTTTGTTCATTCTGTCTCCCAAAAATCGAAATAGAAAGCGATCAAAAAATGTGTGCCCGAAAATAGTACCAATAAAAGCCCTCAGATGACTGTCGGTAGATATATAGGAAAATTATACCTATCAACATATGGCAATACAAAAACTTGTTTTTGCAGTAAAATGCGTTTTTTTTATTGTGTGACAGCTGCCAAAACAAAAAAACAATATAAATCTGGTATCCCTGTAATGTCACAGACTCGAAGAATGAAATTGTCTAATCACTTATACCGCACAACGGGTTCTAGGAAGTTTCGCCCCCTGCAGTTCGCCCCCAGCGTTCGCCCCAGGTACACGTCGCCCCCGAACATTTTGCCCCCAGCATTTCGCCCCCAGGATGTTTTGCCCCTGAACATTTCGCCCCCGGCAGTTCACCCCCGAACATTTCGCCCCCAGGATGTTTCGCCCCCGTGCAGTTCGCCCCCCAACATTTCGCCCCAAACATTTCGCCCCCGAACATTTCGCCCCCGGCAGTTCGCCCCGAACATTTCACCCCAGCGTTTCGCCCCCAGGATGTTTTGCCTCTAGCAATTAAAGACCTGCCTGAACTGAACGTTCGCTTATCACTAATAATACACCATATGAGTCTAAGATATACAATTCTGATAAAATGAGTTTTTTTAATTCTAAAACATTGTTTTCTAGATAAGTCATTTTACAAACAGACAGGAAAACAGGATTTCATTGGTTACTAAGGAGGTTGTGCCCCCTTGGTAGCAGAACGGATCCTGGCTCCCTGTGATACATTCAGTGCTGCTTGTTCACAGCCCTCTACAAAGCTCCCCTTCACCCTCCGCTCATGTGCTCTGTCCTGGACAAGAGGAGGGCTCCCCCCCGCCTGTGTAAAGCCGTTACAGGATGGAACACAGGGGGGGGCTTTGCAGAAGGCTGTAAACCAGCAGCCCTTTATACATCATAGGGAATATATTGTTACGGTAGTTGCATGCTCCTGTGCAGCCACGGCCTCTAGAATCCATCCACAAGTACTGTTACTAAGGAGAAACAACCTCCTTAGCCACCACTGAAATCCTGCAGCACATGGAGCTTTAACTTGGATGAGACTTTTCACACAGAAGTGAAGCTGCTGGAAGGTCTCCTTTGGAAATGAATATCATGGGCACAGGTACTATAACATAACTTATGTTTTTTGTAGAGTTATGCTTTAACTGTATATATCCAAACTGTTGTAACAAGAAACATAAAAAGGTATAGAGGGGAAGGATTAGAGAAAAAGAGAAAAGACAAATTACAGGTTATAATGCTTGAATGATTTTACAGCTAAAAACACTGCTCTCAAAACATACAATATGTGACCATGAACTAAAATTCAAAGCTGTAGGCTATGCCTCTCAGATAATCCATCAAGCTTCTATTATTGAAATCTTGCACGATACGTTTAACCCTTGCTGAAATTGCAGCATACTTTTTGTTTCTTGCAGCAATGGGATTTCCTGCTATTATCTGAATAATTTCAAAACTATGGAGCCCTTGCTGATGTTTCAGACAGTTAATGAACCGGTATATATTTTGGAAAAGGGTACCACATGTTTCTCGAAAGCTACGGTGCCATCCTTCAACATCATTATTTGTTCGCTGTTGATCATTCATTGTTCGTTCATACACATTCCAGAGTTTAACTGGAAACAAAGGTGCTTGACGCCCTCTGCAATTCATTCGACCGATATAGCTGTCTTCAAAATAGTTGGCAATAGGTATTGCTTCTTGTGGAAAGTCAGGATCTTCCACCAATTCTTCAAATGATTGCACAACATTCTGTGGTGGTATAAAGGCCAGGGCAGGTATCATGCATATCCAACGGGCAAATTCATGGTCACCTTGGTATTACATCTTGAGTCCTTCATTTTGAACCGACTGTGATAGGTGGAAAAAGCAACCAGTCTTCTCAAGGTTCAGAAATTCACTTTCAAATGCCTGTATTGCAGCTAGTTCAAAATCCAACATCAGGTTGTCTGGCTGCAGTCCAGGCTGCAAGTTCTTCAGCTCTTGCAGCAACCTCTGGTATGTAGAACGGCTCTTGTCTGTCAGCAAGGTGTACACTACCGGAACAACAAGGCCGCTATGGACTACATGGATTGTGTAAAGTTGCTTAAACAAGGCTGGTGTAGTGAAAAACATGCCATCAGCAAAGCACTCTTTACTTTGTGCCAGTAGATGGAGATTGTCTCTTGTTCCAAATATCAACATACGGCTTGTCCATTTCCTAATTTAAAATGAAAGTATTAGTAGAGGAAATAACAGAAAAAGTGTAACAAGCATCAGACAGATAATTTTGGGATGAATTAAAAAAAAATTATCCTAATCAGAAGCCTCTGTTCATATCTCACATTAAAAACTCACATTTTGCTCCAGATTTTCTGATTTCATAATAAAAAAAAAACTGAAGCAAAATCTAGTGTAAAGGGGCCAACCAATACTTTTTTACAACATATATTGTCCCAGTGGAAAATGATATATTTTTGTTTAAAAAAAATTATGCATAATGGAATTGTTTTAATACAATGTTAAATAGTTAAGTAGCTTACCAGAGTCATGCAGAAGGAACTGCTGCTGGACACCATCAATACTGATCTCCTGAAACTCCTGGGGGATAACAAGTTGATCAAGGGTTTGAGGTAAACTTTGGATATTGCCAAGTTGCCTTGCTAATCGTATTGTTCTCTTCAGTGATGCTTTCCTTGGGAGAAGTGCTACAACATTAGAATGGGCTCCTGAAACGACGTCTGTGAGAATCTGTTGTGGTGTCTCCTGTGTTGTCCTTGCCCTGGTGACTGCCTCATTAACAAGTCGGATTGCTTCAGGTCTTGCAGCTTGTGCTGCGTGACTGTGAAGATTGACTACTTTCACAACTTCGCCAGATTCTTCATTGGTCCAAACACGTCCCTTGCAAGTCGACCAATTTTCACATACCCAGATGGAATGGACATCATCGGTTCGTTTGGAAAATAAGTAAATGTGATTCTCATGGACCAACTTCCTCCTTCCACGTTTGGACAGAACTGAATTCACAGTTGTAGAAAGTGAATTGCTGTGGAAGCTGACTGATTTTTTGTGGCAGTACACTTCTCTGTGGAGATTTCAGACACTTATATTCTGATGTACAGATGGAATAAAAGCTAGTCTAATGTAACTTGCAGGACATTTGACCTGCTACTTGTTACATCTGCAACAAAACTTGCAACAAAGCAGGTCAGTGCTGGGTCAGGTAAAAGTTCAAAATTGTTTTGATTTTAGGCCTCTTGCACACTGTAATTTTAAAAGTGCTTTCACACTTGTGTTTGGGGCCACCAGAGGTCGATCCGCTCTGGATCTGACATCCAGCTGACCCCGGGGCAATGCTGGCGGAATGCTGGCATTCTGCTTGCATTGCCCATAGAAGTGAACGGCTGGGTTCCGCGATCTGCAGCCGCCCGTTCGCTTTCATAATACCGCATTCCGCTATCAGTGTCAGAAACAAAAGAAAAGCATTTTCTTCTTTTCGTTCCGCTGCAGGTTAGCGGAACGGTGGCATTACAGAAGCGAACGGGCGGCCAGTAGTGCATATGTAGCGGAAGTGTGAAAGCACCCTTATGCTGCCACTGTTTTAGAACTCCAAAGCACATGCTTTACTAGCATTTTTGAGAGCGCTTTTGTGAGCGCTCTCGGTAATGACCCATAAGATACAGGCTATTGATGAATGCTAAGTGCTCAAAAATAACTCCTGTAATAAAATAAAAAGATCTGGCCGAAACAACACCTCGCTTTGCCAGCCATTGACTTATATATTCAACATTGGCAACCTTCTTAGCGATTTTCCAGTGCTTAGCACTTGGGAAAGTGCGTACTGTGTAAGGTCGTAGGGCTAAAACACAAGGCCGAAATTCCCTGCCTAATTTGGGGCCGAAACATCTGGGGGCAAAAAGCTGGGGTGAAACATCCGGGGGTGAACTGCTAGGGGCGAAATGTTCGGGGGCGAAACATCCTGGGGGCGAAACATCCTGGGGGCGAACTGCCGAGGGCAAAATGTTCGGGGGCTAACTGCCGAGGGCGAAATGTTTGGGGGCGAACTGCCGGGGGCGAAACATCCTGGGGGCGAACTGCCGGGGGCAAAATGTTCGGGGGTGAACTGCCGGGGGTGAAATGTTCGGGGGCGAACTGCCGGGCGCGAAATGTTCGGGGGCGAACTGCCGGGGGTGAAATGTTCGGGGGCGAAACATCCTGGGGGCGAAATGTGCGGGGGCAAAACATCCTGGGGGCGTAATTGCTGGGGGTGAAATGTTCGGGGGCGACGTGTACCTGGGGGCGAACTGCTGGGGGCGAAACTTCCAACTCCCGCACAACGAATGGCAAAAAAAAATAAAACCAATTCTTGACCTGCTGTTGATTTGTTCATTCTGCCTCCCAAAGATCTCAGTAAGGCTCGATGCACATTTATTCTACGCTCTGTGCTGAACGCTTACACTGGGAACTCCATGTAAATCTCTGAAATATGTGAGACAGAATCCACAACGGAAGACTCTCTATAATGAGGTAGATAATGTAGATGACGACACTGTGGACTCTTTCTGTTCTATGATCTAGCAGTGTCTCTTTTTGTGCACCTCCAAAAAGGACACCACTGAACAGAGGCCAGACGGAGTCAACAGTAACTCTGCTGCCTAATTATAGTAAATGGATCCCTTTGGGGTTTCATCTGAATCATGTCACTCAGATTTAGATGTAAACCCCAATGTAATTGCTCAGCGTAGAGCACAGGATAAACGTGATCCAAATGTTATGTAAAATGTTCCCAGCAAAAGCTTCAGCCTAATCCACAAAAATAGCAAGTCCCCAGTCAGGTCTGTTATCGGAAATATTGGGGGCTTCCACGTTACTAGTAGCACACATATTCTAGAAAAGCGCTTCTCGCCCCCCCAAAAGAAATTCTGCCAATTCTGCACTCCCAAATCAAAATGCCTCTCTCCCTTCTGAGCCCCAGTGTGCCTATACCACATTTAGTATCCACATGTTTGACATTTCTATAGCCCCGCTAATTTATGGGGTCCATGTCTCCAGAAGAACGAGCTGGGCACAATGAACGGGCACTATAATAGTAGAATTGCAATTTTCAGCAACATCCACTGCTGCTTGTGTTTGAATGAACACACGTGGAGTCAAAATCGTCACCACCTGTAGATAAATTCCCAGAGGGGTGTAATTTTCTATATGGGATTACTTTAGGGGGAAATTCTGTTCTTCAGGTACTTATGGAGTCCGCAAACTATTCTATGAAAATTTGTTCTCCAGTAGTTAAATTATGCTCCTTCATCCCAAGTCTTGCAGTGTGGATATGCAGTAGTGTACAGCCACATATGGGGCATTGCCACGTTCAGCATAAATTGTGTGACAAATTTTGTTGCCAGTTTTATTCATTTACCTACGTGAAAATTTTAAATCTGGAGCTAAAACATTTTTGTGGTAAAAATGTAATCATTTTTTTCACTGCCTAATGGTATTTACAGTGGGTACGGAAAGTGTTCAGACCCCTTTAAATTTTTCACACTTTTTCATTGCAGCCATTTGGTAAATTCAAAAAAGTTCATTTTTTTTCTCATTAATGTACACTCTGCACCCCATCTTGACTGAAAAAAACAAATGTAGAAATTTTTGCAAATTTAGTAGAAAAGAAAAACTGAAATATCACATGGTCATAAGTATTCAGACCCTTTGCTCAGTATTGAGTAGAAACACCCTTTTGAGCTAGTACAGCCATGAGTTTTCTTGGGAATGATGCAACAAGTTTTTCACACCTGGATTTGGGGATCCTTTGCCATTCTTCCTTGCAGATCCTCTCCAGTTCCGTCAGGTTGGATGGTGAACGTTGGTGGACAACCATTTCCAGGTCTCTCCAGAGATGCTCAATTGGGTTTATGTCAGGGCTTTGGCTGAGCCAGTCAAGAATAGTCACAGAGTTGTTCTGAAGCCACTCCTTTGTTAATTTAGCTGTGTGCTTAGGGTCATTGTCTTGTTGGAAGGTGAACCTTCGGCCAAGTCTGAGGTCCAGAGCACTCTGGAAGAGGTTTTCATCCACGATATCTCTGTACATTGCCGCATTCATGTTTCCTTCAATTGCAACCAGTCATCATGTTGCTGCAGCTGAAAAACACCCCCATAGCATGATGCTGCCACCACCATGTTTCACTGCTGGGATTGTTTTGGGCAGGTGATGAGCAGTGCCTGGTTTTCTCCACACATACTGCTTAGAATTATCACCAAAAAGTTCAATCTTTGTCTCATCAGACCAGAGAATCTTATTTCTCATAGTCTGGGAGTACTCCATGTGTTTTTTAGCAAACTCTGTGCGGGCTTTCATATGTCTTGCACTGAGGACAGGCTTCCGTTGGGCCACTCTGCCAAAAAGGCCCAACTGGTGGAGGGCTGCAGTGATAGTTGACTTTGTGGAACTTTCTCCCATCTCCCTACTGCATCTGTGGAGCTCAGCCACAGTGATCTTGGGGTTCTTCTCTCACCAAAGCTCTTCTCCCACGATTGCTCAGTTTGTCTGGATGGCCAGGTCAAGGAAGACCTCTGGTGATCCCAATCTTCTTCCATTTAAGGATTATGGATGCCACTGTGCTCTTAGGAACCTTGAGTACTGCAGAAATTTTGTAACCTTGGCAAGATGTGTGCCTTGCCACAATTCTGTCTCTGAGCTACTGGACCAGTTCCTTTGACCTCATGATTCTCATTTGGTCTGACATGCACTGTGAGCTGTGAGGTCTTATATAGACAGGTGTGTGCCTTTACAAATCAAGTTCTATCAGTTTAATTAAACGCAGCTGGACTCCAATGAAGGAGTAGAACCATCTCAAGGAGGATCACAAGGAAATGGACAGCATGTGAATTAAATACGAGTTTCTGAGCAAAGGGTCTGAATACTTATGACCATGTGATATTTCTACATTTCTGTTTTTTTTTCAGTCAAGATGGGGTGCAGAGTGTTCATTAATTAGAAAAAAAATGAACTTTTTTTAATTTACCAAATGGATGCAATGAAACAGTGAGAAATTTAAAGGGGTCTGAATACTTTTCGTACCCACTGTAACTCCGTGACCCACCTTTGGTGTGAATATGATCACTGCACCCTTAGATTAAATCATTCAGAGATGTAGTTTGTAAAATGGGGTCATTTATGGAGGGATACTGCTATTCTGACACCTCAGGGTACATATGGTTGCGGGTGCCATGACCCAAACAGCCAAATCTGTACCACATTATAGCATTCCTTCCCTTCTGAGCTTTCCTCTATGCATGAAATGTAGTTTATGATTACATGAAGGGTATTGGCTCACTCAGGAAAAATTGCACTCCTTCCCTTCTGAGCTGTCCACTGTGACTCAAAAGTAGTTTTCAACCATATATGGGGTATTGGAGTTCTCAGGAGAAATGGTGTTTTTGACTCGGGACCGGAGGTTTTGTATGAGTTATACATACTCCTGACCAGTGTGCACAGCCTCCTTCTACATACACTTGTATTGAGCGAGGCCGCACCCCTAGGTGGCCACGCCCACTGCTCGGTCGCGTCACTAGACAGGGCGCGGCCTCGCTCAATACAAGTGTATGGAGTGAGACCAAGCACACTGGCCGGGAGTATGTATAACTTATACATACCCTCCGGTCTTAACTTAACCTAGCTAAGGGGGTAATAAAGGGGTTTGATTTGGTATTTATTATATTTTGATCACTGTGATAGGGTCTGTCACAGGGGTTAAATGATTATCCCTTTAATCCAGATGATCATACCACACAAAAACATTAATAAATGACATTTCCCTCATGTCTGCCTTACATCAGCACCATTTGTAAAATGTTGTTTTATTTTATTAGTATTTTAGAAGGTTTAAAAATGTATCACTAATAATTTTTAATTTTTTCAAGGAAACTATGCTGACACTCGAATCAAAGTATCATTAGAGTGTAATTTGCAGAATCTGCCCAATTCTCTCTCGAGACCATAGCCTCAGTGAAATCTTCTATGGCTGTAGTGGCTATCTTGACTCCACTGTCATTTTCTACTGCTGCACTGCCGAGCTAGGCTGTCGGTCAGTGTTGGGGATCGGTTACAGACGCTGCTCACTATGTACTGAGTGGTGACTGTAGCTGCATTGGCCGCAGCTCTATGACTGAAAGACGGAGGAATAAAGTTAATTTTCTCACAGTACCGGGCTTTCA
Source organism: Oophaga sylvatica (assembly GCA_033576555.1). NCBI lineage: Eukaryota > Metazoa > Chordata > Amphibia > Anura > Dendrobatidae > Oophaga > Oophaga sylvatica. The sequence goes on along the minus strand of JARQOD010000001.1, from coordinate 185,877,177 downwards.
GAACGTGTTCAAAACAAAATCAACCTGCAGATTAACATATCTGCTACTTTTTTGTTTTTTTTTTACTTTAGTGGTACCGTTCCCTTTAAGTGTAGTTTGGGCACGCTGCAGGGCTCAGAAGGGAGGGGAGGTGGCATTTGCCTTTTGCAGTGTGGATTTTATTGGATTGTTATTTTTGAAGTTATGTTGCGTTTCCATTGCCTTTGAGCTTCTAGGAACATGGAAAACTATTTTTGTTGATAGATCTGAGTAGAGGCTTGTTTTTTAGTGGGATGAGTTGAAGTTTTTATTGCTGCAATTTCTGGGACATAATATTTTTTAAACACTTTTTATTCCAACTTTTGACAAACAAAATGAACAAACAAACAGCCATTCAGGAAATTCAGTCTTTATTTTTTTTTACTACATTTTACTCTGTCCATCGCTGTACATACGCTGCCATTTTATCGCCATAAACATGATAAGAACACTTTATTCTTCGCGTCAGTACAAGTGCAGCGATGCCAGGGTTATGTAGTATTTTTATAATTTGCTTTTTTTGCACGCTAAAAAAAATGATTTACATATGGTAAATGTATTTGTTATTGCAACCCCATATTCTGAGAGCTAAAACATTTTTATTTTTCCTCTGAAGGAGCTGTGTAATGGGGCTTGTTTTCTGTGGGATGAGTTTTTATTCATACCATTTAGGACTACATTACATATTTTGATTCCTTATTTTTTGATTTTTGGGTGGCAGAGTGAACAAAACAAGCAATTCGTAAATAGTTTTTATTCTTTTTTTTCATGCCATTCACTGTGCAGTAACATTGCTAGGAAAACTTTACCCTTTAGATCAGTACGATCGTAGAGATACCACATGTATATAGTTTGTTTTGCTTCTTTTGCATACTAAAATCATGTTTTTACAAATTACAATTTGTTTTTCCATTATTACACTTAATTTTTTTTTCATAGAGAGCTATATAAGGGCTTGTTTTTGCAAGATGATATGATTTTTTTTATAGTTTTTTTGTATATTATTTTTTAGCATTTTGTATTTTGTTTTTTGTGTCAGTAAGAAGAAAAAGCTATATTTTTGGCAAGCTTTTTTTTTTACGATGTTCACCAAATGGGTTAAATAATATAATAATTTTACAGATTGGTTCATTCTGAATGAGGCGATACCAATTGAGTCCATTTTTTTGTTACTTTTGTTTTTACAGAAAAACAGCGTTTTTACTTACAAAACGTTTTTCTTTGTTTTCCGTACTTTCCCTTCTGTTTTTTCACATTTTTACAAACTATATTTTACTTTCTTACTTAGTCCCAGTATGGGACATCAACATTCACTGATCTGATCACTGGTCTAATACATTTACATTGCAGAGTATTAGACTTGTCAGACTCAAACAGGTAGGAGACGTGTCAGGTCCTGCTCATGGCAGGACTTTACAGGCCACCATAGTTAGGTGATCCCATGGCCATTGTTGAGCCTATGGTCATCATGGAGACCATTGTCACACCGTGATCGCAATCACGATGTACCAGTCCGGACAAGATCATCGGGCCATACATGTACGCACTTCCCGCATGTATGCATTGAGTTAATTGACAAAAAAACTTAATCTGTAGAATATGAATTTTTGTAAAATTTGAGAATTCAGTTCCACTCAAAGAAATTTGCTCATCTCTACTGTTATACTGTGTCCAAGTGGTACAATAGGGATTTTTTAAGGAATCATCGATTATTTATTTATTAATTCTTTATTATTAAATTATTATTATTATTATTATTTTTAATTCATTAGTAATAATAAAAGATTTTTTAAACTTACTCAATTTACAAACGATGTATAGACAATTTGACATTTCTAGCATTGAAGGGATTCGAGCAGCACTGATTCACTGTGGAGCTAAGAAGGTGCATGCGCAAAGATTGTTGTATATGGAGGACTATTAAGACTAGAAGAGTCATTCCTTGAGGAATAAAAATGTTCTTTCGACATGCGTCAGTGTACTACCATTTCGCAGCCACTAGAGACCCTCAGAGAGCTAAATATGACGTCATCCGCTAAGGACCCTGCTGCTTCATGCACACAGACTATGTTACCAGCCGGGTGAGAGTCTTGATACTTGGATCTGTCATATTCAACTAACACTGCCTGAAAAACTAACAATAATCAGATTACCTCCATGGATTTTACATTTTGTTCTAGACATACACTTCATATATAACTATAGCAGAGGATCAACCCGGCCTTGGAAAGCAGAACAACTATTGTTATAAGACCAATCCTGTTATTATTAGAGCTGTATTTTGTTATTTTCTGCCCGTTAGATCGATTTCTTGGGCTGGATATATACAAGTGAACTTGCTGTACTAACTACAGTCATGGCCAAAAGTTTTGAGAATGACACAAATATTATATTTTCACATGATCTGCTGCCCTCTGGTTTTTATGTGTGTTTGACAGATGTTTTTATCACAGACAGAAATATAATAATTGCAAACATATGAGTAACAAAAGCTTATATTGACAGTTAGAATGAGTTAATGCAGCAAGTCAATATTTGCAGTGTTGACCATTCTTCTTCAGGACCTCTGCAATTCTCCCTGGCATGCTCTCAATCAACTTCTGGACCAAATCCTGACTGATAGCAGTCCATTCTTGCACAATCAATGCTTTCATTTTGTCAGAATGTTTAGGTTTTTGTTTGTCCACCCGTCTCTTGATGATTGACTACAAGTTCTCAATGGGATTAAGATCTGGGGAGTTTCCAGGCCATGGACCCAAAATCTCTATGCTTTGTTCCCTGAGCCATTTAGTTATCACCTTTGCTTTATGGCAAGGTGCTCCATCATGCTGGAAAAGGCATTGTTGATCGCCAAACTGCTCTTGGAGGGTTGAGAGAAGTTGCTCTTGGAGGACATTCTGGTACCATTCTTTATTCATGGCTGTGTTTTTAGGCAAGACTGTGAGAGAGCCGATTCCCTTGGCTGAGAAGCAACCCCACACATGAATGGTTTCAGGATGCTTAACAGTTGGCATGAGAGAAGACTGGTGGTAGCTCTCACCTTGTCTTCTCCGAATGAGGCGTTTTCCTGATGTCCCAAACAATCGAAAAGGGGATTCATCAGAGAAAATAACTTTATCCCAGTCCTCAGCAGTCCACTGCCTGTACCTTTTGCAGAATATCAGTCTGTCCATGATGTTTTTTCTGGAGAGAAGTGGCTTCTTTGCTGCCCTCCTTGAGACCAGGCCTTGCTCCAAGAGTCTCCGCCTCACAGTGCGTGCAGATGCACTCACACCTGCCTGCTACCATTCCTGAGCAAGCTCTGCACTGCTGGTAGCCCTATCCCGCAGCTGAAACACTTTTAAGAGACGGTCCTGGCGCTTGCTGTTCTTTCTTGGGCTCCCTGGAGCCTTTTTGGCAACAATGGAACCTCTCTCCTTGAAGTTCTTGATGATGCGATAGATTGTTGACTGACGTGCAATCTTTCTAGCTGCGATACTCTTCCCTGTTAGGCCATTTTTGTGCATTGCAATGATGACTGCACGTGTTTCTTTAGAGATAACCATGGTTAACAGAAGAGAAACAATGATGCCAAGCACCAGCCTCCTTTTAAAGTGTCCAGTGGTGTCATTCTTACTTAATCATGACAGATTGATCTCCAGCCATGTCCTCATCAACACCCACATCTGTGTTAATGGAGCAATCACTGAAAAGAGGTTAGCTGGTCCTTTTAAGGCAGGGCTGCAATGATGTTGAAATGTGTTTTGGGGGATAAAGTTCATTTTCTAGTCAAATATTGACTTTGCAAGTAATTGCTGTTAAGCTGATCACTCTTTATAACATTCTGGAGTATATGCAAATTGCCATTAGAAAAAGTGAAGCAGTAGACTTTGTAAAAATTAATATTTGTGTCATTCTCAAAACTTTTGGCCATGACTGTAGTGTATACGTCTAACTGTGTTTTAGTATAGCCAAGGGAGGGTAATTTTTCGATATCCTGAGGGATCACTAAAGCCATGTTCACACATTCAGTATTTGGTTAGCATTCCCTTATATGTCTATATTGACAAAAAAAAGTTATGGCTTTTGGAAGAAGGTGAAGAAACATTGAAAGCAAAAAAAACTTAAAATGGCCCCAAACTTTTCTTGCTTTTTAAACTGTCGTTTTTTATGATTGTTATTCGTTATTTGATTATTGTTTCTTTTAACTATTGGATGTTTTTTTCAGGCATTAGCCACAACATCTATTAGGAAGATTTAAATACTAATAGGTGAGAAAATGAGTGTGGGAACTAAACAGTGTTAAGTAATTTCCTTTGATTGATTTGCTTACAGAATTGAGTGAAGGTGTATAAGCAAATAAGGGAGACTACAGCAATCCATACTGATGTAGGGGCAATCCGAAACGTGCAGATGTTTTTTTAACTTTGTAATAGATTAATACATTTTTATCACTCTCTTTGAGTCGGATCATCCTTCAAATCCATCAGTTTGGTTGGGATTCAGAAGGTGTGCTAGGATGTGAAGGGAGATATTGGGATTTAACGCCCTCATAAAGTATCTATTGTCTCAACGTGGTTTGCATATCCACAGTTCATTCTTTCTTTGTAGGCTGAAGCTCCTATTTTTTTGTTACAGTTCATGTTTGACCACACGGGGTCCAGAGCGAGGACATGTGGCTTATGGTAGCAGCAGGCTGACTAAAAAGTTTGTTTGGATTTATGTTAGTGGCAGTGTTGCCACTCACAGAGTGTAAGTATTTATCATTGTTACCAACATCCTGCTTTTTTTGTGTTCAATAAAGTAATTTTTTCTGTTTTTTGTCCTTTTTTCTTTAAGGTAGGTCATCAATATGACATCGGTGGGTGTGCATCACCTAGCATCAGCCGGCCACTCACCCCTCTGGGCCCGGTCGCATCGGCGGACTCTCATCACTACAGTACTGAAAAGCATGTGGATGCTAAATGTGGTTCAGGCATACTGAGGCTCAGAAGGGAGGGGTACATTTGGATTTGGCAGCACAGAATTCACTGGATTTCTCCTGTGGTGCTTTTACCAGAGCCTTTGTGATACCAGTAATGTGGAATCTCCCTATATTTCCGTTAACAGATGACAGACCTGAGTGGGGGCATTTTTTGTGGCTTTAGTTGAAGCTTTTATTGGGAACATTCTACATAACATTTTGGATCACATTTATCCTGTGCACTACGCTGAGCACTTACATCACGGTTTCCATCTAAATCTCCAAATAACATGATTCAGATGACACCTGTGAGGGATCCGTTCACTATAATGAGGCAGCAGTGTTACTCTGGACTCCGTCTGGTCTCTGTTCTGCGTTGTACTTCTTTTCAGAGGTGCACAAAACTGTCAGACCTTTAAAAAGAACCTTTAAAAGACAGACACCCTGGGATCATAGGTCAGATGACATCTGCAGTACCAAACGACAATTTGTAGACAGCACTCAATGGGTTTCAGGATGCACGCTCAGGTCCATGGATCCCAATGGACCCCGACATCCAAAATACAAAAAAGAAGCAGCATCCATCCAGGTGAAGAAAAGTAGAAAATCTTTATTCTGCCATGTGAAACAACGACGTTTCGGCCATTCAGTGGCCTTTATCAAGTATAAGTAAAACAGACACAGGCGGCCCTTAAATGGTGTGGAGATGCCAATCACCATCAAAGGGAAACGCCTCCATGCTAATAGATATATACACATGTAATAAAACATATAACAAAACAGTGATCAAACATCGAACATTGTATATAGTGCAGTAATACCACATATTCAATGCAAATGGCACCCTAAAAAAACAAAATGATAACAAAGGTAAACAATGATATAACAGCAATCTGCCAATCAAAATCTGGCTACATCATATCCATGGAGATCATAGGCGAATCGGACGGACCGATACATCTAAATAGTCCGCACCAATCAAAATATTCATCTACCTTTGGCGCCATCTCAATCCACCCATCATCGATTTAATACCTTCCCACAACTCCAATGCTTGTGTACTGACGCTGTTACCGCGCCACAAGATGACGTGTAAAGCTGCGCCACGGAATATCCAATCAGAATCACCTAATTCTCGTCATGTGTTCCAAAGTCACATGATCAATCGCGTCATAGAGTCCGCGCATGCGCAGGACATATCAGAGTTGAAATCTCATAAAACAGACCTCCTGGTCATGAGAGAACAGCTTAGTATCGCGATATTTCGGAAGATGATCTTAGATGGAAAAAAAACATCATAGGATAATCTATAGATAGTGGGAACTAAATCAAAATAGACATTAACGAAAAAAAGAAGGGAACAAAATATCGAAAATGTGTTATAATCCCAGCCACCAACCTAAAAAATGAAAAAAAGGGGAGGAGGGAGAAACAAACAAAATATTAGATCAATAAAAACATCTAAAAGCAATATACACAAGGAGAAGCTCAAACTCATGGGGGCTAATCATATACAAATCTGTAAATTATAGTCCAAATTAAGGCCCTTCGACTGTAACGTATCAAGGATTGAAATCCAGCGAAGTTCCTTTTTCTTTAATAACTTGGACCTATCGCCACCCCGTCTCAAAGTGGGAACACCGTCAATCACTCTGAATCTAAGTTGATTTACTGAGTGTCTGTAGTCGACAAAATGTTTGGACACAGGTAAGTCTAGGAGTTTGGTCCTGATAGTGCTTTTATGTTTGCTTATGCGTGCTCTCACCTCCATCGTGGTTTCCCCCACGTACATCAACCCACATGGACAGGTGAGAACATACACAACAAAACTAGAGGAGCACGTATAACGTTCTTTAATAGAAAATTTCTTCCCTGTTTGAGGATGGTTGAAACTGTCACCACGTAACATATTACCACAACATGCACAACCTAAGCAAGGAAAATTTCCAAACCTTGGTGGGCATAATGTGGTTTGTCTCAAATGTTTACTCGTGCCAATATCCGATCTAACTAGCATGTCCTTAAGATTACGTCCACGTCTATAGGAGAGTAATGGTCTATCTGAAAATTCAGTAACATGCGGGAGACCCATCCGCAGCAGGTTCCAATGTTTTTTGAGAATGCCACCTATTTTGTCACTAGCAGGACAAAACGTAGAAACAAACGGAACACGTTTAGAAGTATCTCTACGTACACGGTTAGCACTATCCAGTGTCAAAACCATGGCATCATGTTTATATCGGTGCACACTCTTCGCTGGATAACCTCTTTTAACAAACTTATTACACATCTCATTAAGTCTCCGATTAAGTATATCACTCTCTTTAACAATACGCCGCACCCGCAACATTTGGCTCCAGGGAAGAGATTCCACCATCTTTCTGGGATGATTACTATCAAAGAGTAGAAGACTATTTCTATCCGTTTCCTTAGTAAATAAATCAGTCCTCAAGGTCCCATCCTTTTTATATACCAACGCGTCCAGAAATTGAATCTTTTCTTTTGAATAAGTAATTGTAAATTTTAATTCCGGGTAAACTCCATTAAGGTACTGATGGAAGGCCAATAATGACTCCACATCTCCATCCCACATACAGAAAATATCATCAATGTAGCGCCACCAGGCCCGGACATGGCTCCAGTGGCTGAAGTGTACACATGTTGATCCTCGAATACCGCCATGAAGATGTTTGCATAAGTGGGCGCCACGTTAGACCCCATGGCGGTACCGCGCAACTGCAGGTAAAAATCATCCCCAAAAAGAAAAAAATTCCTTCTGAGGATGAAATCCAGCAGTGCAAGGACCAACTGTGCACACTCCGGAGCCATGCCCGAGCCCAATAGCACCACACCGACTGCCTCCAAACCTCTATCATGTTCAATGATAGTGTAAAGGGATATCAAAGGAAACCAATATGGTCTCTGGGGTTACATTCAGAGTTTCAATTTTATTCAAAAAATCATTTGTGTCCATGATATAAGAGCCAGCCGCAACAGCATGACAGCGTAACACCTTATCAAGAAAGACAGAAACCTTATTGCAAAGGGATCCCCTTCCAGACACAATTTGACGTCTGGGCGGATTCATCAGGACTTTATGGATTTTCAGTAGTGTATAAAGTAGTGGAGTCACTGGGGACTCCACTATAAGAAACTAAGACAATTTTTGGTCAATGAGGCCGTCACTTAGGGCCTCATTTACCAAAAGCCTTAACTCTGTAAGAAAACGTACAGTGGGATCAGCTGTCAATTTGATGTATACCGTCTCATCCGCCAATTGACTGCGGATTTCAGCCACATATTTATGTGTATCCATCACCACCAAAGCCACGCCTTTGTCGGCCGCCTTGATGGTGATGGCCTGATTGTTAGATAGTTTGTCTAATGCCTGTCTTTCAATATGTGTCAGATTACCCCTCTTATTATTAGTTGTGAACACACGTTTAAGCTTATTCACATCCCTTTCAACAAGCTGAATATAAGACTCCACAAAATGATTTTTAACTGGGGGTTGAAAACTGCTCTTATTGTAAAGACCATATTTTTGTAATGTAAAACCATTAACCTCATCAACAATCGTATTATCACATGTGCTTTCTTTATCACTAAAGTAAGACGTTAATCTCAGTCTCCTAAAAAAGGAAAAAAGATCACATTCAATACCGAACCAGTCCGGAGAATTAGTTGGGCAGAAGGAAAGGCCCTTTGATAATACTACACAGTCAATGTCAGACAAAACATGAGAGGAGATATTTACCACCAGATTCAACTGGTCTATGTTGCTCTCCTCCTCGTTTCGATGTTCCTTGTCCTCATTGCCGGAATGCGCATGGGAACCGATGTGCAGGTCTCCATAGTCCCTTCGCCGATGTTTCCTGCCACCCCTCCGGATCCTTTTCTTGCCACTGCGATCGCTGTCTTGCCTCTGCCTAAAAAATCAGAAGAAGAGGCATGTGCACCCATATTGGAATCGTCTGTAGAATCAGATTCACCTGTGGTGAATCCAAACTGTTGAGGTTCTTTCCTGGAGGGTCTCCATCTCTTTCTCTGCTGTGGAGCTCTATTTCTTCTATTGGATGGAAATGTACGTCTGTCACCCTGCCAAGAGAAAACTCGACCGGAGCCATAATCATCTGCATCACGAAACCATTTGGTTCTCTTAGTTTTCTCGATGTCAGCACGAAATTTCAATAACTTTTCATCTAATTGGGATTTGAACATATCCAGATCCTGTGTATTCATCTGAGTTAACAATTGTTGTTCCAACTCAGATAACCTCTTATTTAATGATCCAACTTCTGCACGAAGGAACTCTATGTCAAAAGCATATTTGTTGGTAATGGATTCAAACCTACTACAGAACTGTAAATTGTCCGCCAATAACGTAGGCCGTAAATGAGGTCTTAAACCCCGCGGTATCCTACGTATTTTATAGTATTCACATAACGTAGTGGCGTGTAATTCATATGAGATAATTTTCCTTTTTTCATTTTCATATTTTTTCTTTAGCATATCCGTAGTAGGCATATTTAAAAATGACATATCAGTATGTGTCCCTGATAAAATTCTTCGGGCATCATCCTCTGTATAAGAAAAGGTACAGGCAGTCTCCAGCTCACCCACCTCTGGAATCAAAGTGTCCATATTCTCCATAGTTGGTGCACGTCCACTTGGATCCAATGCAATACCAAACGACAATTTGTAGACAGCACTCAATGGGTTTCAGGATGCACGCTCAAGTCCATGGATCCCAATGGACCCCGACATCCAAAATACAAAAAAGAAGCAGCATCCATCCAGGTGAAGAAAAGTAGAAAATCTTTATTCTGCCATGTGAAACAACGACGTTTCGGCCATTCAGTGGCCTTTATCAAGTATAAGTAAAACAGACACAGGCGGCCCTTAACCCCTTAAGGACAGAGCCATTTTGCAACTTAATGACCGGGCCAATTTTTACAATTCTGACCACTGTCACTTTATGAGGTTATAACTCTGGAACGCTTTAACGAATCCCGCTGATTCTGAGATTGTTTTTTCGTGACATATTGTACTTCACGTTAGTGGTAAAATTTCTTTGATATGACTTGTGTTTATTTATGAAAAAAAACGGAAATATGGCGAAAATTTTGAAAATTTAACAATTTTCAAACTTTAAATTTTTATGCCCTTAAATCAGAGAGATATGTCACACAAATTTCTTAATAAATAACATTTCCCACATGTCTACTTTACATCAGCACAATTTTGGGACCAAAATTTTTTTTTGTTACGAAGTTATAAGGGTTAAAAGTTGACCAGCGATTTCTCATTTTTACAACACCATTTTTTTTTTAGGGACCACATCACATTTGAAGTCACTTTGAGGGTCTATATGATAGAAAATACCCAAAAGTGACACCATTCTAAAAACTGCACCCCTCAAGGTGCTCAAAACCACATTCAAGAAGTTTATTAACCCTTCAAGTGCTTCACAGGAGCTGAAGCAATGTGGAAGGAAAAAATTGACATTTAACTTTTTTTGCAAAAGCTTTACTTCGGAACCAAGTTTTTTTATTTTCTCAAGTGTTAAAAGAAAAAATGAACCACAAAATTTGTTGTGCAATTTCTTCTGAATACTTCGATACCCCATATGTGGGGGTAAACCACTTTTTGGGCGCGTGGCAGAGGTCGCAAGGGAAGGAGCGCCGTTTGACTTTTTCAACGCAGAATTGGCTGAATGCCATGTCGCGTTTAGATAGCCCCTGATGTGCCTAAATAGTGGAAACACCCCACAAGTGACCCCATTTTGGATACAAGACCCCTTAAGGAACTTATCTAGATGTGTGGTGAGAACTTTGAACCTCCAAGTGCTTCACACAAGTTTATAACCTAGAGCCGTGAAAAAAAAAAAAATTTTTTTCCACAAAAATGATCTTTTCACCCCAATTTTTAATTTCCCAACGGTAATAAGACCGCAAAAGTTTTTGTGCAATTTGTCCTGAGCATGCTGATACCCTATATGTGGGGGTAAACCACTTTTTGGGCTCACGGCAGAGGTCGCAAGGGAAGGAGCGCTGTTTGACTTTTTCAACGCAGAATTGGCTGGATGCCATGTCGCGTTTAGAGAGCCCCTGATGTGCCTAAACAGTGGAAACCCCCAACAAGTGACCCCATTTTGGAAACTAGACCCCTAAGGAACTTATCTAGATGTGTGGTGAGCACTTTGAACCTCCAAGTGATTCACACAAGTTTATAACGTAGAGCCGTGAAAATAAAAAATCATATTTTTTCCACAAAAATGATCTTTTCACCCCAATTTTTATTTTCCCAAGGGTAACAAGACCCCAAAAGTTTTTGTGCAATTTGTCCTGAGCATGCCGATACCCCATATGTTGGGGTAAACCACTTTTTGGGCGCACGGCAGAGGTCGCAAGGGAAGGAGCTCCGTTTGACTTTTTCAACGCGGAATTGGCTGGACGCCATGTCGCATTTGTAGAGGCCCTGATGTGTCTAAACAGTGGAAACCCCCACAAGTGACCCCATTTTGGAAACTAGACCCCCTAAGGAACTTATCTAGATGTGTGGTGAGCACTTTGAAGCCCCAAGTGCTTCACAGAAGTTTATAACGCCCGGGCGTGAAAATAAAAAATCATATTTTTTCCACAAACCTGATCGTTTAGTCCCCAATTTTTTATTTTCACAAGGGTAACAGGAGAAATTGGACAACAAAAGTTGTTGTACAATTTGTCCTGAGTATGCTGATACCCCATATATGGGGGGGGACCACTGTTTGGACGTGGACGCACGGCAGGGCTTGGAATGGAAGCAGCACCGTTTGACTTTTTCAAACCAAAATTGGCTGGAATTGAGATTGGACACCATGTCGCGTTTGGAGAGCCCCTGATGCGCCTAAACAGTGGAAACCCCCACAAGTAGCACCATTTTGGAAACTAGACCACCTGTGAGCACTTTGAACCCCCAAGTGTTTCACAAAAGTTTATAATGCCTGGGTGTGAAAAAAAAAAAAAACAATTTTCCACAAAAATGATTTTTTAGTCCCAAATTTTTGATTTTTCACAAGGAAATTGGACCCCAAAAGTTGTTGTCTAATTTGTCCTGAGTACGCTGATACCAAATATGTGGGGGGGGGAAACTGTTTTGGCGCACAGCAGGGCTTGGAAAGGAAGTAATAACGTTTTGGAATGCAGACGTTGTGTCAGGAGTCAAACCCAGTACCTCTTGTCCACTGGCCAGCAGCTCTACCATCTGAGCTATTCTGCTGGCTGCAAAGTTCCTTGCTGAACCCTGATACCATTGACTGTTCTTCCTGATTAGCTACACCTAGTGCTCTTTTGATTGGGCCTCTGATTGCCAATTACACACCCTATATAAACCTGGCCCTGTGGGTGTGTCATTGCGAGATTATTGAGCTCCAAGCCTTTAGTCAAGCGTTTCCTGCTGATCCATTGCTACAAACACTGCTCTCCTGTGAACCGACCTCGGCCTGCCTTCTGACTACGCTCTCCGCCTGATCCATTGCTACAAACACTGCTCTCCTGTGAACCGACCTCGGCCTGCCTTCTGACTACGCTCTCCGCCTGATCCATTGCTACAAACACTGCTCTCCTGTGTACCGACCTCCGGCTGCCACCTGACTACGTTATCTGCCTGCTCCTCTGTTACCGAACTGCCTTTCCTGTGTACCGACCTCCGGCTGCCACCTGACTACGTTATCCGCCTGATCCATTGCTACAAACACTGCTTTCCTGTGTACCGACCTCCGGCTGCCATCTGACTACGCTACCTGCCTCTGCTTCCCCTAGTGTTTGCAGTAACATCGGCTCCAACCCAGACGGGATCTTGACAGAATAATCTCGCGCCAAAATGGAGTCCGCTGTGAACACCCTGAGATGGCAAGTTACGGAGCTTCAAAGTTTTTGTACTGACTCTCAAGGAAAATATGCCAAGTTACAAACTGATTTCACGGCGATACAACAGGAAGTAATTGAGCTACAAAAACAACTTCTGGACGTGCGCAATTCAGGGTCCGAATCAAACGCGCGGCTGCTGCTGCCTGCAAAGTTCAGTGGGGATCGCAAGTAGTACCGAGGATTCCTCAATCAATGCCGCATATACTTCCAGATGCAACCTGCTCCCTTTACCAGTGAGAGGAAGAAAGTTTTTTTCATGATAAATCTCCTGACGGATGAAGCTCTTGCTTGGGCTTCACCTTATGTAGAAAAGGACTATGACCTCCTTAATGACCTGGAAGCCTTCACCGCAGCTATGAATCAAGTTTTTGATGACCCAAACCGCTGTGCCACAGCAGAAACCAAATTACATAATTTGCGCCAAGGACGTCGCTCTGTTGCGGAATACACATCGGAGTTCCGTCGCTGGGTGGCCGACACCACCTGGAATCCAGCGGCCCAGAGAAGTCAATTTCGACGAGGGTTATCAGAACCAGTGAAAGACGAGCTTGCCAGGGTTGAGACCCCTGACCAGTTGGAGGACTTTATTCAACTATGTATCCGGATTGACCAGAGACTTACTGAAAGGAGAAAGGAGAGACTGCGAGCACTTGGGAATAGCCCTGGCTTCTCATTTTCAGCATCGGACCACCAAGAAAAGACGCAAGGCGTGTCTGAACCGATGCAGATCGACGTCATCCGAAGACCACTCTCTGCACAGGAGAAGGAGAGGCGACGTGCAGAACATCTCTGCCTCTATTGTGGGGACCCTGGACACTATGCCATCAACTGTCCTAACAAAAGGACTATAGCCTTTACCAACAACAGGTCTGCCAGCAATATGGACCTTTCTCAGCAGTCGGATTCCATCTTGCAGACTATCTCATCAGTAACGCCAGAAATAGACAAAATACATACTACATCATCTCATTTTGTAATCCCCATTCAGGTTGTAATGGGCACCCAAAAAATACAATGCTCTGCCCTGTTGGATTCGGGAGCAGGAGGGAATTTTATGGACTTAAAATTTACACGTGATAATAATATTTCCAGTAGGACCAAATCCACACCAATTGAAATGGAAACGGTGGATGGATCACCCTTGTCTTCTGGACCTATCACGCATGAGACAATCGAACTGGAGATTTGTATCGAACCGGATCATCATGAAGCTGTCAGTTTCCACCTTATCTCATCTCCGAAATTTCCGGTTATTCTAGGGATCCCCTGGTTTTCAGTCCATAACCCTTCTATCAACTGGGCATCAAGGACCATCACCTTTCCATCTGACTACTGTAAGAATAATTGTCATAAGGAACCCCCTGTTCTCCAACAAGTCCAAATCTCTGAGATTTCGCATGAGAAGGAAGAGAAACTACCACCTCAATATCAGCAGTTCTCTGATGTCTGCAGTAAGAAGAAAGCAGATCAATTACCTCCTCACCGTCCTTACGACTGTCCCATTGAATTGCTGCCAGGAGCAACCATTCCATTTGGACGGATTTACAATCTTTCCGAACCTGAATTGAAGGTATTAAGAAAGTTCCTGGATGAAAATTTAGAGAAAGGCTTTATTCGACCTTCCACATCTCCAGCTGGGGCACCCCTGTTCTTTGTTGAAAAGAAAGACTCCACTCTGCGGCCATGTATTGACTACAGAGAGATGAATAATATCACTGTCAAGAATCGCTACCCGCTACCCTTGATTCCTGAACTATTTGAGAGACTCCGTTCTGCGAAAATCTTTACGAAGCTGGATCTTAGAGGGGCTTACAACCTCATACGGATTCGCCAGGAGATGAGTGGAAGACCGCCTTCAGAACGAGATATGGACATTTTGAATCTCTGGTTATGACCTTTGGTCTTAGCAATGCCCCAGCCACCTTTCAACATTTTATTAATGATGTATTTCGAGATTTCTTGGACCAATTCGTTGTAGCTTATCTCGATGACATTCTTATATTTTCAGACACCTTGGAAGAGCATCGCAGGCACGTCCAGTTAGTCTTGGAACGACTACAGGAGAACCATCTTTACATTAAACTTGAAAAATGTGAGTTTGAACAAACCAGTATCCAATTTCTGGGATATATCATCTCCCAGAAGGTCTGAGCATGGATCCCGGCAAAATCAATGCTGTAGTGGACTGGCCTGTTCCAAGAAATTTAAAAGACGTCCAGCGTTTCATAGGATTTGCAAATTTTTACCGAAAATTTATAAAGAACTTTTCACGGATCATACTACCAATTACTACACTAACAAAAAAGACCAAAGCATTTTTCTGGTCTCCGGAGGCACAGGAGGCTTTTGACAAATTGAAAACTCTTTTTACGTCTGCTCCATTGTTAGTACACCCAAATCCTGAATTGCCATTTACTGTCGAAGTGGACGCCTCGGACTCTGCAGTGGGAGCCATTCTGTCTCAGCGAGTTGGGGACAAAATGCAACTTCACCCATGTGCGTTTCTTTCCCACACCATGTCATCTGCAGAAAAGAACTACGACATCGGTAATAAAGAACTGTTAGCCATTAAAGTTGCCTTCTCCGAATGGAGACATCTTTTGGAAGGTGCCAATCACCCTGTGACTGTCCTCACGGACCACAAGAATCTTGAATTCCTCCGTACAGCAAAAAGATTGTCTGCAAGACAAGCACGATGGGCCTTATTTTTCTCAAGATTCAATTTTATAATTTCTTACCGGCCTGGTTCAAGAAATGGCAAGGCTGACGCCCTGTCCAGGATGTGTTCGGAACCTCAGGAGAGGTCTAGTAATGAAGATACAATTCTAGGCCCTAAAAATTTTTTGGGAATATTGCACTCTAGAGGACTATGTAATAGAATTAAAGATGGATATCAAGAGGACTCTTTCCTTAACCATCCTTCGGAAGACGTCGATCTTTCATTCAAAGAGGGGTTTTGGATGCAGAAACACAAAATATATGTACCTGAATCTTCTCGCCTTGAAGTCCTCAAAAGTGTCCATGATTCTAAACTGGCAGGACATCCTGGAGTTGCAAAAACACAAGACTTACTACTTCGTTTCTTTTGGTGGCCTAATTGTAGGAAGGACGTGAGGAAATATGTTTCAACCTGTTTAACATGTGCACGAAACAAGACCCCACGATCGTCTCCTCTAGGACTCTTGCAACCACTTCCAGTTCCATCCAGGCCTTGGGGATCTATTTCCATGGATTTTATTGTGGAACTACCCCCTTCCAAACAGATGACCGTCATCCTTGTCATAGTGGACCGACTCACAAAAATGGCCCACTTTATTCCAACTGAAGGAATTCCTACTGCTGAAAAAACTGCAGAACTGATAATCAAAGAGGTATTCAGGTTACATGGAATTCCTGACAGCGTGGTGTCTGACAGAGGCGTTCAGTTTACGTCAAAATTTTGGAAGAGTTTCTGTACAGCCCTGGGAGTCACGGTGAATCTTTCTACCGCTTTCCATCCTCAGTCCAATGGCCAGACGGAGAGAACGAACCAGACTTTGGAGCAATACCTCCGTTGCTTCATTTCCTATCTTCAGGATGACTGGGTGGACTATTTACCAACAGCAGAGTTTTCCTACAACAACTCCATACATAGCGCTACATCTCAAACCCCATTTTTTGCTAATTATGGAGTACATCCAGTATTTATCCCTAATCTGCCAGTGAACACTCCCATTCCTGCTGTAAATGACAGGCTTGCAAAATTACAGGAATCCCAGAAGGAATTATCAGAGATATTACTCAAGACCCAGGAAGTATATAAGGAAGCAGCAGATAAACATCGGAGAGTGCCCCCTGCTCTTCAGGTTGGAGACAAAGTTTGGCTGTCCACTAAAAACCTTAAGACACATGTGCCATCCTCCAAATTGGGTCAGAAATTCATTGGACCTTTTCAAATTTCTGCAAAAATTAACCAGGTTGCTTTTCGTTTGGAACTTCCCAACAATCTAAAGATTCATCCAGTGTTTCACATATCCTTGCTCAAACCCTTCTGTGAAAACCCGTTTCCAGGAAGAATTCAGCCACCTCCTCCACCAGAAAGGATCCTGGTGAAGAAGAATACATTGTGGATAAGATTCTGGACTCCGAAAATTCAGAGGTAAACTGCAGTATCTGGTGCAGTGGAAGGGTTACGGACCAGAGGAAAATTCATGGGAACCAAGGGACAACGTCCATGCTCCTAGACTAACAAGAGCCTTTCATCAGAGGTACCCGGATAAGCCAGCTCCTGAGATGTCCAGAGGCCATCCTGGAAGGAGGGGAGTACTGTCAGGAGTCGAACCCAGTACCTCTTGTCCACTGGCCAGCAGCTCTACCATCTGAGCTATTCTGCTGGCTGCAAAGTTCCTTGCTGAACCCTGATACCATTGACTGTTCTTCCTGATTAGCTACACCTAGTGCTCTTTTGATTGGGCCTCTGATTGCCAATTACACACCCTATATAAACCTGGCCCTGTGGGTGTGTCATTGCGAGATTATTGAGCTCCAAGCCTTTAGTCAAGCGTTTCCTGCTGATCCATTGCTACAAACACTGCTCTCCTGTGAACCGACCTCGGCCTGCCTTCTGACTACGCTCTCCGCCTGATCCATTGCTACAAACACTGCTCTCCTGTGAACCGACCTCGGCCTGCCTTCTGACTACGCTCTCCGCCTGATCCATTGCTACAAACACTGCTCTCCTGTGTACCGACCTCCGACTGCCACCTGACTACGTTATCTGCCTGCTCCTCTGTTACCGAACTGCCTTTCCTGTGTACCGACCTCCGGCTGCCACCTGACTACGTTATCCGCCTGATCCATTGCTACAAACACTGCTTTCCTGTGTACCGACCTCCGGCTGCCATCTGACTACGCTACCTGCCTCTGCTTCCCCTAGTGTTTGCAGTAACATCGGCTCCAACCCAGACGGGATCTTGACACGTTGGTGGGGGTCATGTTCCGTTTGCAGTGCCCCAGATGAGCCTAAACAGTGGAAACCCCCCACAAGTGACCCCATTTTGGAAACTAGACCCCTTAAGGAGCTTATCTAGATGTGTGGTGAGCACTTTGAACCCCTAGTGCTTCACAGAAATTTATAAACGCAGAGCCGTGAAAATGAAAAATCATTTTTTTTCTCAAAAATGATTTTTTTAGCCAGCTATTTTTTATTTTCCCAAGGGTAATCGGAGAAATTAGAACCCCAAAATTGGTGTGCAATTTGTCCTGAGTACGCTGATACCCCATATGTTGGGGTAAACCACTGTTTGGGCGCACGGCAGGGCTCGGAAGGGAGGGAGCGCCATTTGACTTTTTGAACGCCACATCGTGTTTGGAGACCCCCTGATGTGCCTAAATAGTGGAAATCCCTCAATTCTAGCTCCAACCCTAATCCCAACACACCCCTAACCCTAATCCCAACCCTAATCCTAACCTAAATCCCAACCCTAATTCCAACCCTAATTGTAACCCTAACCTTAATTATAACCTTAATTATAACCCTAACCCTAATTGTAACCCTAACCCTAATTCTAACCCTAATTATAACCCTAACCCTAAGGCTAGGTTCATTTTGCGTTTTACCAGCCCGTTCAACACATAGCGTTGACGGGCTGGTAATGGTATAGCATAACGTGATCGCATTATGCTATACCCGCTAGCGCAGAGGAATCAGCAGATGATTCATCTGCGCTAGCGGTGACGGAGCCCAAACGCTGCAGCCCGCGTCCGAGGCTCCGTCACTGAATGATGGCACGTCGCAAACGCATGCCGCTTTACGGCATGCGTCGCGATGCGCCCTCAAATGGGGGTGAATGGCAGCGTTAACGGACTGCGTTACACCGCGTTATACCGCGGTGTAACGCAGTCCGTCTAATGGACTGCCATAACGCAGTATGAACCCAGCCTAACCCTAACGCTAATTATAACCCTTACCCTAAGGCTGCTTTCACACTTCCGGCGGGTGCCTGTCGGCGCCCCCGGCATTTTGCCGCAGCGCCGCATCAGAAAACCTGATGCGCCGCCGGCGGCCGCATGCGGTTTTTTGCCGGATGGTTTCTGATGCCCGGAGACATCAGAAACCATCCGGCAAAAACAAAAAACGTTACATGCAGCGTTTTGTCCGGCCGCCGCAATGTACATTTGCGCCGCATCCGGACAAAACCGCATGCAACGCATTGACATGCGGCGCCATCCGGCGCTAATGCAAGTCATGCAAAAAAAACGCATGCGGCGCATCAGATTTTCTGATGCGGCGCTGCGGCTAAATGCCGGGGGCGCCGTCAGGTGCACACCGGATGTGTGAAACCAGCCTAATGCTAACCCTAACCCTAATTATAACCTTAACCCTAATTATAACCCTAACCCTAATTATAACCCTAACCCTAACAGAAAAATGAAAATAAATATAATTTCTACTTTTTATTATATGTCCCTAACTAAGGGGGTGATAAATGGGGGGGTTATGTACTGTTTTTTTTATTTTGATCACTGTGATAGTTTATCACAGTGATCAAAATGTACTTTTATGAGAATGAATGAAAAAAAATTTGAATCTGCCGCCAAAGCAGATCGGCGGGCGCACTGCGCATGCGCCCGCCATTTTTTTTTGCAGGGAGAAGAAGCCGGGATCCTGGGGCCTGCGGGAGGACGGAGGACACCGGTAAGTATATGGGGGGGCGATCGGGGGACCGGGGGACCCTCATTTTCTCCCCTCTGATGTGCGATCACATCAGAGGGGAGAGAAATCATTTTTTTTTTTTTTTTTTTTGCGATCGCAACACCGGGATCGGTGAATACCGACCCGGATCATGTTCTCTGGGGTCTCGGCTACCCCCGGTAGCCGAGACCCCAGAGAATATTTGCCCATCCCCCCACCAGCACAGCGGCACATAGCGGCGGGCGCACTGGGCATGCGCCCGCCATTGTCTTAACGGCGCCGGCACCGGGGGACACCGGAGGGCCCGGGGGCCACATGGATCTTATTGGGGGCCACGTGGGGTCCTGGGGACCCTTTTTCTCTGTCCTCTGATGTCCGATGACATCAGAGGACAGAGAAATTAAATGGCACAACTTTTTTTTTTTTTATTTGTTGCGGTCGCCGTTATAGGGTTAATAACGGCGATCGCAACATCGGTGTCGGTAAAAACCGACCCGATTCATGTTCTCTGGGGTCTCGGCTACCCCCGGTAGCCGAGACCCCGGAGAAAATGCGCCTCTGGGGGGCGCTATTCACTTTTTCCACAGCGCCGTTAATTAACGGCGCTGTTGTTTAAGTACCCTTAATGACCGCCGTTAAAAGGCGTATCGGCGGTCGTTAAGGGGTTAAATGGTGTGGAGAAGCCAATCACCATCAAAGGGAAACGCCTCCATGCTAATAGATATATACACATGTAATAAAACATATAACAAAACAGTGATCAAACATCGACATTGTATATAGTGCAGTAATACCACATATTCAATGCAAATGGCACCCTAAAAAAACAAAATGATAACAAAGGTAAACAATGATATAACAGCAATCTGCCAATCAAAATCTGGCTACATCATATCCATGGAGATCATAGGCGAATCGGACGGACCGATACATCTAAATAGTCCGCACCAATCAAAATATTCATCTACCTTTGGCGCCATCTCAATCCACCCATCATCGATTTAATACCTTCCCACAACTCCAATGCTTGTGTACTGACGCTGTTACCGCGCCACAAGATGACGTGTAAAGCTGCGCCACGGAATATCCAATCAGAATCACCTAATTCTCGTCATGTGTTCCAAAGTCACATGATCAATCGCGTCATAGAGTCCGCGCATGCGCAGGACATATCAGAGTTGAAATCTCATAAAACAGACCTCCTGGTCATGAGAGAACAGCTTAGTATTGCGATATTTCGGAAGATGATCTTAGATGGAAAAAAAACATCATAGGATAATCTATAGATAGTGGGAACTAAATCAAAATAGACATTAACGAAAAAAAGAAGGGAACAAAATATCGAAAATGTGTTATAATCCCAGCCACCAACCTAAAAAATGAAAAAAAGGGGAGGAGGGAGAAACAAACAAAATATTAGATCAATAAAAACATCTAAAAGCAATATACACAAGGAGAAGCTCAAACTCGTGGGGGCTAATCATATACAAATCTGTAAATTATAGTCCAAATTAAGGCCCTTCGGCTGTAACGTATCAAGGATTGAAATCCAGCGAAGTTCCTTTTTCTTTAATAACTTGGACCTATCGCCACCCCGTCTCAAAGTGGGAACACCGTCAATCACTCTGAATCTAAGTTGATTTACTGAGTGTCTGTAGTCGACAAAATGTTTGGACACAGGTAAGTCTAGGAGTTTGGTCCTGATAGTGCTTTTATGTTTGCTTATGCGTGCTCTCACCTCCATCGTGGTTTCCCCCACGTACATCAACCCACATGGACAGGTGAGAACATACACAACAAAACTAGAGGAGCACGTATAACGTTCTTTAATAGAAAATTTCTTCCCTGTTTGTGGATGGTTGAAACTGTCACCACGTAACATATTACCACAACATGCACAACCTAAGCAAGGAAAATTTCCAAACCTTGGTGGGCATAATGTGGTTTGTCTCAAATGTTTACTCGTGCCAATATCCGATCTAACTAGCATGTCCTTAAGATTACGTCCACGTCTATAGGAGAGTAATGGTCTATCTGAAAATTCAGTAACATGCGGGAGACCCATCCGCAACAGGTTCCAATGTTTGTTGAGAATGCCACCTATTTTGTCACTAGCAGGACAAAACGTAGAAACAAACGGAACACGTTTAGAAGTATCTCTACGTACACGGTTAGCACTATCCAGTGTCAAAACCATGGCATCATGTTTATATCGGTGCACACTCTTCGCTGGATAACCTCTTTTAACAAACTTATTACACATCTCATTAAGTCTCCGATTAAGTATATCACTCTCTTTAACAATACGCCGCACCCGCAACATTTGGCTCCAGGGAAGAGATTCCACCATCTTTCTGGGATGATTACTATCAAAGAGTAGAAGACTATTTCTATCCGTTTCCTTAGTAAATAAATCAGTCCTCAAGGTCCCATCCTTTTTATATACCAACGCGTCCAGAAATTGAATCTTTTCTTTTGAATAAGTATTGTAAATTTTAATTCGGGTAAACTCCATTAAGGTACTGATGAAGGCCATAATGACTCACATCTCCATCCCAATACAGAAAATATCATCAATGTAGCGCCACCAGGCTGGACATGGCTCAGTGCTGGAAGTGTACACATGTTGATCCTCGAATACCGCCATGAAGATGTTTGCATAAGTGGGCGCCACGTTAGACCCCATGGCGGTACCGCGCAACTGCAGGTAAAAATCATCCCCAAAAAGAAAAAAATTCCTTCTGAGGATGAAATCCAGCAGTGCAAGGACCAACTGTGCACACTCCGGAGCCATGCCCGAGCCCGATAGCACCACACCGACTGCCTCCAAACCTCTATCATGTTCAATGATAGTGTAAAGGGATATAACATCAAAGGAAACCAATATGGTCTCTGGGGTTACATTCAGAGTTTCAATTTTATTCAAAAAATCATTTGTGTCCATGATATAAGAGCCAGCCGCAACAGCATGACAGCGTAACACTTTATCAAGAAAGACAGAAACCTTATTGCAAAGGGATCCCCTTCCAGACACAATTGGACGTCTGGGCGGATTCGTCAGGACTTTATGGATTTTCAGTAGTGTATAAAGTAGTGGAGTCACTGGGGACTCCACTATAAGAAACTAAGATAATTTTTGGTCAATGAGGCCGTCACTTAGGGCCTCATTTACCAAAAGCCTTAACTCTGTAAGAAAACGTACAGTGGGATCAGCTGTCAATTTGATGTATACCGTCTCATCCGCCAATTGACTGCGGATTTCAGCCACATATTTATGTGTATCCATCACCACCAAAGCCACGCCTTTGTCGGCCGCCTTGATGGTGATGGCCTGATTGTTAGATAGTTTGTCTAATGCCTGTCTTTCAATATGTGTCAGATTACCCCTCTTATTATTAGTTGTGAACACACGTTTAAGCTTATTCACATCCCTTTCAACAAGCTGAATATAAGACTCCACAAAATGATTTTTAACTGGGGGTTGAAAACTGCTCTTATTGTAAAGACCATATTTTTGTAATGTAAAACCATTAACCTCATCAACAATCGTATTATCACATGTGCTTTCTTTATCACTAAAGTAAGACGTTAATCTCAGTCTCCTAAAAAAGGAAAAAAGATCACATTCAATACCGAACCAGTCCGGAGAATTAGTTGGGCAGAAGGAAAGGCCCTTTGATAATACTACACAGTCAATGTCAGACAAAACATGAGAGGAGATATTTACCACCAGATTCAACTGGTCTATGTTGCTCTCCTCCTCGTTTCGATGTTCCGTGTCCTCATTGCCGGAATGCGCATGGGAACCGATGTGCAGGTCTCCATAGTCCCTTCGCCGATATTTCCTGCCACCCCTCCGGATTCTTTTCTTGCCACTGCGATCTCTGTCTTGCCTCTGCCTAAAAAATCAGAAGAAGAGGCATGTGCACCCATATTGGAATCGTCTGTAGAATCAGATTCACCTGTGGTGAATCCAAACTGTTGAGGTTCTTTCCTGGAGGGTCTCCATCTCTTTCTCTGCTGTGGAGCTCTATTTCTACTATTGGATGGAAATGTACGTCTTTCACCCTGCCAAGAGAAAACTCGACCGGAGCCATAATCATCTGCATCACGAAACCATTTGGTTCTCTTAGTTTTCTCGATGTCAGCACGAAATTTCAATAACTTTTCATCTAATTGGGATTTGAACATATCCAGATCCTGTGTATTCATCTGAGTTAACAATTGTTGTTCCAACTCAGATAACCTCTTATTTAATGATCCAACTTCTGCACGAAGGAACTCTATGTTTAACAACATTAAGTCAAAAGCATATTTGTTGGTAATGGATTCAAACCTACTACAGAACTGTAAATTGTCCGCCAATAACGTAGGCCGTAAATGAGGTCTTAAACCCCGCGGTATCCTACGTATTTTATAGTATTCACATAACGTAGTGGCGTGTAATTCATATGAGATAATTTTCCTTTTTTCATTTTCATATTTTTTCTTTAGCATATCCGTAGTAGGCATATTTAAAAATGACATATCAGTATGTGTCCCTGATAAAATTCTTCGGGCATCATCCTCTGTATAAGAAAAGGTACAGGCAGTCTCCAGCTCACCCACCTCTGGAATCAAAGTGTCCATATTCTCCATAGTTGGTGCACGTCCACTTGGATCCAATGCAATACTAAACGACAATTTGTAGACAGCACTCAATGGGTTTCAGGATGCACGCTCAGGTCCATGGATCCCAATGGACCCCGACATCCAAAATACAAAAAAGAAGCAGCATCCATCCAGGTGAAGAAAAGTAGAAAATCTTTATTCTGCCATGTGAAACAACGACGTTTCGGCCATTCAGTGGCCTTTATCAAGTATAAGTAAAACAGACACAGGCGGCCCTTAAATGGTGTGGAGAAGCCAATCACCATCAAAGGGAAACGCCTCCATGCTAATAGATATATACACATGTAATAAAACATATAACAAAACAGTGATCAAACATCGACATTGTATATAGTGCAGTAATACCACATATTCAATGCAAATGGCACCCTAAAAAAACAAAATGATAACAAAGGTAAACAATGATATAACAGCAATCTGCCAATCAAAATCTGGCTACATCATATCCATGGAGATCATAGGCGAATCGGACGGACCGATACATCTAAATAGTCCGCACCAATCAAAATATTCATCTACCTTTGGCGCCATCTCAATCCACCCATCATCGATTTAATACCTTCCCACAACTCCAATGCTTGTGTACTGACGCTGTTACCGCGGCGCCAAAGGTAGATGAATATTTTGATTGGTGCGGACTATTTAGATGTATCGGTCCGTCCGATTCGCCTATGATCTCCATGGATATGATGTAGCCAGATTTTGATTGGCAGATTGCTGTTATATCATTGTTTACCTTTGTTATCATTTTGTTTTTTTAGGGTGCCATTTGCATTGAATATGTGGTATTACTGCACTATATACAATGTCGATTTCCATCTAAAAGAAGAAATAGAGCTCCACAGCAGAGAAAGAGATGGAGACCCTCCAGGAAAGAACCTCAATAGTTTGGATTCACCACAGGTGAATCTGATTCTACAGACGATTCCAATATGGGTGCACATGCCTCTTCTTCTGATTTTTTAGGCAGAGGCAAGACAGAGATCGCAGTGGCAAGAAAAGGATCCGGAGGGGTGGCAGGAAACATCGGCGAAGGGACTATGGAGACCTGCACATCGGTTCCCATGCGCATTCCGGCAATGAGGACACGGAACATCGAAACGAGGAGGAGAGCAACATAGACCAGTTGAATCTGGTGGTAAATATCTCCTCTCATGTTTTGTCTGACATTGACTGTGTAGTATTATCAAAGGGCCTTTCCTTCTGCCCAACTAATTCCCCGGACTGGTTCGGTATTGAATGTGATCTTTTTTCCTTTTTTAGGAGACTGAGATTAACGTCTTACTTTAGTGATAAAGAAAGCACATGTGATAATACGATTGTTGATGAGGTTAATGGTTTTACATTACAAAAATATGGTCTTTACAATAAGAGCAGTTTTCAACCCCAGTTAAAAATCATTTTGTGGAGTCTTATATTCAGCTTGTTGAAAGGGATGTGAATAAGCTTAAACGTGTGTTCACAACTAATAATAAGAGGGGTAATCTGACACATATTGAAAGACAGGCATTAGACAAACTATCTAACAATCAGGCCATCACCATCAAGGCGGCGACAAAGGCGGGGCTTTGGTGGTGATGGATACACATAAATATGTGGCTGAAATCCGCAGTCAATTGGCGGATGAGACGGTATACATCAAATTGACAGCTGATCCCACTGTACGTTTTCTTACAGAGTTAAGGCTTTTGGTAAATGAGGCCCTAAGTGACGGCCTCATTGACCAAAAATTATCTTAGTTTCTTATAGTGGAGTCCCCAGTGACTCCACTACTTTATACACTACTG
The DNA here is from genome assembly GCA_033576555.1 of Oophaga sylvatica. NCBI lineage: Eukaryota > Metazoa > Chordata > Amphibia > Anura > Dendrobatidae > Oophaga > Oophaga sylvatica. Next base: position 185,851,176 of record JARQOD010000001.1, on the reverse strand, counting down.
AAAATCCATAAAGTCCTGACGAATCCGCCCAGACGTCCAATTGTGTCTGGAAGGGGATCCCTTTGCAATAAGGTTTCTGTCTTTCTTGATAAGGTGTTACGCTGTCATGCTGTTGCGGCTGGCTCTTATATCATGGACACAAATGATTTTTTGAATAAAATTGAAACTCTGAATGTAACCCCAGAGACCATATTGGTTTCCTTTGATGTTATATCCCTTTACACTATCATTGAACATGATAGAGGTTTGGAGGCAGTCGGTGTGGTGCTATCGGGCTCGGCATGGCTCCGGAGTGTGCACAGTTGGTCCTTGCACTGCTGGATTTCATCCTCAGAAGGAATTTTTTTCTTTTTGGGGATGATTTTTACCTGCAGTTGCGCGGGTACCGCCATGGGGTCTAACGTGGCGCCCACTTAGGCAAACATCTTCATGGCGGTATTCGAGGATCAACATGTGTACACTTCCCAGCCACTGGAGCCATGTCCGGGCCTGGTGGCGCTACATTGATGATATTTTCTGTATGTGGGATGGAGATGTGGAGTCATTATTGGCCTTCCATGAGTACCTTAATGGAGTTTACCCGGAATTAAAATTTACAATTACTTTTTTAAAAGAAAAGATTCAATTTCTGGAAGCTTTGGTATATAAAAAGGATGGGACCTTGAGGACTGATTTATTTACTAAGGAAACGGATAGAAATAGTCTTCTACTCTTTGATAGTAATCATCCCAGAAAGATGGTGGAATCTCTTCCCTGGAGCCAAATGTTGCGGGTGCGGCGTATTGTTAAAGAGAGTGATATACTTAATCGGAGACATAATGAGATGTGTAATAAGTTTGTTAAAAGAGGTTATCCAGCGAAGAGTGTGCACCGATATAAACATGATGCCATGGTTTTGGCACTGGATAGTGCTAACCTTGTACGTAGAGATACTTCTAAATGTGTTCCGTTTGTTTCTACGTTTTGTCCTGCTAGTGACAAAATAGGTGGCATTCTCAACAAACATTGGAACCTGTTGCGGATGGGTCTCCCGCATGTTACTGAATTTTCAGATAGACCATTACTCTCCTATAGACGTGGACGTAATCTTAAGGACATGCTAGTTAGATCGGATATTGGCACGAGTAAACATTTGAGACAAACCACATTATGCCCACCAAGGTTTGGAAATTTTCCTTGCTTAGGTTGTGCATGTTGTGGTAATATGTTACGTGGTGACAGTTTCAACCATCCTCAAACAGGGAAGAAATGTTCTATTAAAGAACGTTATACGTGCTCCTCTAGTTTTGTTGTGTATGTTCTCACCTGTCCATGTGGGTTGATGTACGTGGGGGAAACCACGATGGAGGTGAGAGCACGCATAAGCAAACATAAAAGCACTATCAGGACCAAACTCCTAGACTTACCTGTGTCCAAACATTTTGTCGACTACAGACACTCAGTAAATCAACTTAGATTCAGAGTGATTGACGGTGTTCCCACTTTGAGACGGGGGTGGCGATAGGTCCAAGTTATTAAAGAAAAAGGAACTTCGCTGGATTTCAATCCTTGATACGTTACAGCCGAAGGGCCTTAATTTGGACTATAATTTACAGATTTGTATATGATTAGCCCCCACGAGTTTGAGCTTCTCCTTGTGTATATTGCTTTTAGATGTTTTTATTGATCTAATATTTTGTTTGTTTCTCCCTCCTCCCCTTTTTTTCATTTTTTAGGTTGGTGGCTGGGATTATAACACATTTTCGATATTTTGTTCCCTTCTTTTTTTCGTTAATGTCTATTTTGATTTAGTTCCCACTATCTATAGATTATCCTATGATGTTTTTTTTCCATCTAAGATCATCTTCCGAAATATCGCGATACTAAGCTGTTCTCTAATGACCAGGAGGTCTGTTTTATGAGATTTCAACTCTGATATGTCCTGCGCATGCGCGGACTCTATGACGCGATTGATCATGTGAATTTGGAACACATGACGAGAATTAGGTGATTCTGATTGGATATTCCGTGGCGCAGCTTTACACGTCATCTTGTGGCGCGGTAACAGCGTCAGTACACAAGCATTGGAGTTGTGGGAAGGTATTAAATCGATGATGGGTGGATTGAGATGGCGCCAAAGGTAGATGAATATTTTGATTGGTGCGGACTATTTAGATGTATCGGTCCGTCCGATTCGCCTATGATCTCCATGGATATGATGTAGCCAGATTTTGTTTGGCAGATTGCTGTTATATCATTGTTTACCTTTGTTATCATTTTGTTTTTTTAGGGTGCCATTTGCATTGAATATGTGGTATTACTGCACTATATACAATGTCGATGTTTGATCACTGTTTTGTTATATGTTTTATTACATGTGTATATATCTATTAGCATGGAGGCGTTTCCCTTTGATGGTGATTGGCTTCTCCACACCATTTAAGGGCCGCCTGTGTCTGTTTTACTTATACTTGATAAAGGCCACTGAATGGCCGAAACGTCGTTGTTTCACATGGCAGAATAAAGATTTTCTACTTTTCTTCACCTGGATGGATGCTGCTTCTTTTTTGTATTTTTGATGGCATCTGCAGTGTCTCCATCTCCCTCATTATAGGTGATCTTCTCCCGGGGATTCCATCTGAATCACATTTCAGAGATTCTCACGCAAACCCCGATGTAAGCGCTCAGCGTAGCGCGCAGGATAAATGTGAGCCGAGGCTTACTGTGTTCTATCTGAGGCAGAATAAATAAATCAACAGCAAGAATTGTTTTTATTTTTATGCCGTTTCTTGTGCTGTGTCATGGATGTGACAACTTTATTTTTTGGTTTGTTGCAATTACAGTGATACGAGACATTATATCGCTTATTTATGTTTGTCTACGATCACACACTAAACAACACTTTTTTTTTGCATCGCCATATTTTGAGAGCTATAATTTTTCTATATTTCTGCAGACCAAGTCATGCAAGGGCTTGTTTTTGGCGAGACGAGTTGACATTTTTGTTGGTACCATTTTCCTGGAAACATACTGTAACATTTTTTGATCGCTTTCTATTCCGATTTTTGGGAGACAGAATAAACAAAAAAACAGCAATTCAGGAACAGATTTTTTTTTGTTTATGCTAATCACTATGTGGTAAAAGTGATAAGAAAGCTTTATTCTTCAGATCAGTACGATTACAGCATTACCACATTTATGTCTTGTATTTATGTATTGCCGCTTTTACACAATAAAAACATTTTATAAAAAAAAATTGTTTTTGTAATGCCATATAGCTATATGGTGACTTGTTTTTTGAGGGACAAGATGACGTTTTCATCTGTACCATTATTATTTATTTTTGTTTGAAGGTATAATAAAAAAACATAATTTTTTTTTTGTTTTTACATGTTTTTGATTTTTTTTACGGTGTTCTCTGAAGGGATTACATAGTGGGAAACTTTTATACTTCGTGTTGATCTGTACTCTGTGATACCAAATATGTGTACCGTACTTTGCTTATTTTTGTTTCTACATTAATGTATGTATTTGTTGGTATCTTTGTTTTCCATTTTTTTGTTCTTTAGTGATTTTTAAATATCTTTACAATTTTTAAAAACTTTATTTCAAATTTCCCTGCCCTTATTGCTTTTGCATCGCAGGGCATTAGATCAGCATGCCCTGATCAGTTTCTGGTCTGAGCACCCTGGAACTTACTGGCTTCCAGGAATTTACTGGATACCATAGCTCTGTGAAACCGGACTCATCTCCATTTACATATGGAGCATCTTATGGGGCCAATTACATATGGAGCAGTATATGGGGCCAATTACATATGGATCATCCTATGGGGCCAATTATATATGGAGCATTATATGGGGATCATTCTGTTTGGAGCAATATATGGAGCCCATTATATACTGGGGCATTATATGTTGCTCATCATATACTGTATGGATCATTATATGGGGGCTTTTCTCTATGGAGCATTATATGGGGCCCATCATATACTGTATGGATAATTATATGGGACTCATTATACTGTATGAAGCACTATATTGGACTCATTATACTGTATGTAGCAATATATGGGGCCCATCATATACTGTAAAGAGCACTATGTGGTGCCCATAATACTGTATGGAGCAATATATGGGGCTTTTTATTCTGTATGGAGCACTATGTGGTACCCATAATACTGTATGGAGGGCTATACTGTCCCAGTTTCTGAGCTATAGATATAAATCATGTACACACTACGAAAAAATAAACTCTGGAGGCAAATTCCTAGGGAGATCTATGTCCAACCTATAGATCCCCACAGCCCACATACATATAGAAAAATGTTGATTTCTCATGAATAGTCATCGTATTACAGATAACAAGGCATCATCATTCTATTCCACCCTCTATGTCCTGCACTTTAACTTCAACCAATTGTCACATGATGCCTTCTTCTGGCTGGTTGTGAGGAAAAAACTTGAAAGAAATTTTTTTGAGGAAAAATAAATTATATCCAGTGTAGCTTCACAAGTTCAAAAATGCAATATTCAAAGTATATGAAATAATTTTAGTCAAATCGTGCAGAGGTCTTTGATGATTTTGTGTCATTTGTCTTCATATATCACAGTTTGCAATTCTCTTAACACTGAGAAAATGACGATAATAAAGTGCTGTAATACTATATAAAAAGAGACAAGCCTAATAATGCAATATTACAGCAGGGATTCATAGACAGAGTAGTCGACTTTCTCCTTCTGTGAGTCCATTTAAGGATAATAAAGGAACCTCTCTTTGTATTACTTCATTCATGTGAGTTTAATATTGGTTAGAAAATGCAGGAACAGTTATCATTTTATCTGAGCCGTAAATGGGACAGCACATCACAGCCGGCGTACACAATAGATTGGAAAAATGTAGACGTTGCCTCACTTGGCCATTTCATAATTACATACACATTCTTACTTTTATATCAAAGAATAATAATAATTCTCTCATATCGACACAACTAATGCTTGGCTTCCTAGTAGAATGGAATAAAAGTTTGGAACATTAAAACTTTGCTTGGTGCCTGAACCATCTGCATGACTTTGACATTATCCTAATTTCTACCAGACTTTTAAAAAGTGGCTATTACAAAATTAATTTCTTAGGCTAAGGGAACATCGCATATTTTGCCGCTATCGGATGTATATGCGGATGAGGTATTTGTCCAACAGTGACCACAGTCTGGATGGTTCTTGCAGCATCCACACGAATTACAGATTTCCCTAAGAAGTGAAGTTATTTGCCGGTAATTGAATAGTCCTCATTATACCCTGGGTCTCTATAGACACCAGAGCATAATAAGCATAAAATGTAAAAAAAATAAAAAACATAAAACTCACTTCATGACTTACCTCACCTCTATGCCTACTCAATTAGCTGCCGTCTGGTCCTCAGGGCCTCTTCTTTCAGCTGTCAGGCGGCTTATCTGCATGTTCTTCACTATAGGCTGGTACTTCCGGCTGTGACCAGGCCTTAGGGGTCACTGTGCTTTGACCCTCAAAGTCTGTTTGCACCAGAAGTCCTGGCTTATAGCAAAAAAATGTAAATAAACGTAATGGCTGAAATAAAGAAGCCTCGAGGACCAGATGGCGAGCAGTAGGGCAACTGGAGAGGTGAGCAGTGAGGTAAGTGTTATTTTTTATTTTTACACTTGCCTGCTCTCTATGGTTTACCAAAATAGCGTCTGGATTTTTAAAAAAAAATCCTTGTGAATCGAATAGCAAAATGTTCAAATTCAGGAAATTTGACTTAGGGCCCCGTTACACTTAGCGACGCTCCAGCGATCCCAACAACGATACGACCTGGTAAGGATCGCTGGTACGTCGCTACATGGTCGCTAGTAAGTTGTCAAACAGGCAGATCTACTCAACGACGCAGCAGCGATACGGCAATCTGTATAATGACCTCGGCGGTCGTTGGGACCTTGTCACAGCAGCGATTCTAAGCAAAATCACGCATGTGTCGCTGAGTCACTTTTATGGCATCAAACACAGCGATGCATGCTGGCCAGCTGGACACCAATGATCAAAAAATGGCCTAGGACATTCCAGCTCGATCAGTGATATCACAGTGGGGTGCCGGTCACCACTATGTGTCACACGTAGCGAGATCACTGGCGAGGTCGCTGTTGCGTCACAAAACCTGTGACGCTTCAGCGATCTCGCTAACGATCTCGATATGTGTGAAGTACCCTTTAAACTCAATTCTCCACAGATCAATCCGTTCTTCTCTTTGCAACCTTAAAACAGAATATAGACCCTTTGAAGGCACGCTGCAGACTATCTCTGCTACTGATTACATCCAGATGTACACAATTTTCAGCCATTGCCGAGCAGAGCGTAATACATGTGATAAAATATGTTAGAAACATAGATTGGATTAAGAAAAAGAAAAAGAAATGGTCCTACTAAAAATTGAAAAATGCAAGATTGATGAAGTTAAACATATGAAAGTGCAAATAATGCTGAGATTTATAGCAGTCACAGGGTTTGTGCTATGTGATATTCTTGTTAGGTACTGAATACCTGGAAAGAACCTTTTTCCTATAAATTTGTAACATCCACAGAGTATCGATTAACCTGCAACTGATTCATGTACGTTCTCCAGGCATGTCCTGTATACGTCCGCACTTGGTGTCTCTCATGTGTATATTACAAGGCGTGGAAATCTCTCAAGGAACTGCATTCCACACAATCCAATCTTAGTATGACTTGCTGGGAGATGATGGCACAACATGAAACAATTATTTCCCTACTTGGGTGTGTCTGCTATTGTCATGCCGGGAAATGACCTCTCTTTAGTCACTACTAGTTTTTCTTTTGTTTCTGATTATCAAGAAAGAAGGTTTACCAAAGAATCGCACCCAGCGAAATAACTTCCCCTTCAGGTTGTTTTCGCTTTTCTTTCAAGTAGTGAAATTCATGAAGATCAGCTATGCTAAGCCGGAAACAAGTGTCCCTTGTTTGCTTCATTTACTTTTATTGTGCAACTGTGAACTGTACAGAAACATCAACTCTGAAGTCTGACGAAAACAGTCCTATGCTTATCACAGTTCTCTAAAGTTGCCAGTAGACATTGGGAATAAGCATGTCAGCAGATACCCTGACAATGTAACATGGATGATGTTCTCCCAACAGACTCGTCTGATTTCTGCCTTTGACCGCGGCTTGTTTTGACCTCCATTGAATAGAGATGAATGCATCCGTAAAGCTCACCATAGACATAGTAGAACGGTGGACCAGATGTTACGCACACATGGACTGACCATAGTTGTGGGTTTAATAAAATACAGAGGAGACAATTTGCTGCAATTTTATTTTTATTGTAATCATATTTATTAGAGTTTTCTTGTTTGAAATGCAATACAGAATTAAGATAATACAATAATCTTTTAGGTCATACAATTAGACAACGTTATCAGTGTGAACTTACATATGTAATGACAATATGACTTTATGAGTCCAGAAAACATCATCCAACGGTTGTAAAGCCAATTAATTTTCTGGTTCACCTTCACATTTTGATGAACGTATGTAAAACTAAACAAATCAGTAACGGTGTATATTTAATATACCCGGGTCTTCCAACCCGTATAGAGAATTGACTTATTCCAGTCTATAAAGCACTATAAAGCACTTTGACAAGTGAGATAAGCGTAAGCCTTGGACCGAATACGGTGAGTTCAAGAGATGAGAATGATGTATGGTCAAAAAAAAAAAAAAGGGGAGAAGTAGAAGTAGTTGGTGAATAATAGAAGAACTTAGTCAGCATCAGAAAGAGAGCTGGTACCTAGTGTAGGAAAGATGTGAAAGAAAAAGAAGAGGAGCAGTTGGAGTGGAGGGGGAAAAGGAAAGGAAAGGTCTGGCAGAGAAGGGGGGGGGGAGAGGACCACAGGACTACGGGTAATGTTCCTGAATCCAGGCTTTAACAGACATTGTCATGGACAGCCAACCAAGGTTGCCAGGTTTTCATGAACAGATCATGTCGTCCATTCATATTATAGAACATTTCCTCAAAGCGTCTAATAGATTGTACTTTAGCAATCCATTGTGCCAACGTCGGGGAAGTGGTTTGACGCCAATGTGTCGGTATGAGAGCACTCGCTGCCATGAGTAACTGTGTTGCTAAACTTTCCCTGTGCGGTTTATAGTCGACTGCTGGGAAATGGAGTACTACATGTATGAAGGATGAAGTGGTCTCCGCAGACACAAGAGACACCCTACGTATCTGGGTCAGTACTTGTTTCCAATAATCCCGAATTAATGGACATTCCCACCATATGTGCTTAATATCCCCACGAAGTGTATTGCATCTCCAACACAGGTCAGACCCGAGGAGGCCCAATTGATGTAGCAGTGTCGGGGTGTGATACCATCTAGTTAAGATTTTATAATGCAACTCTTTTAACCTATTGCAAACCGAGTATCCATGTGAATGGCGGAGAAGGTGTTGTCGATTTTGCACAGTAAATGTGAGCTTTAGATCCCTTTCCCAAGAATGAAGAAAGGAAGGATAGGTGTCTGTGAAAGGTGGAGAGAGTATGGGCAAAATGCGCCGAAGAGGTCTGGCCCCCACACCCGTCGTCTGGAATAATCAATCTAATTCCCCCAAGGGCGTCCGCATCTGCAGTAAAGGGATTGCTAGGTGGCACAGATGTCGGAAGTGTTCGTACGTGAGAAAGTCTACTTTCTCAAGGCCCGGGACCTGCGAAAGTTCATCTCGAGACAGACACCTCCCCTTTCCTAGAACCTCCCACACTCTGAGATGGCTCAATTTGTTCCAAAGGGTAGCTTCATATATTGAAGGTTTATCCACCAACCCAGGTATCATACTGCACGGAAGGCCCTTAGGTATAGTAATGCCCAGGGAGGCTTTGATATCTCGCCAGACACTAGTCGTGCCCTGTAGGATAAGTGAATTCGCAGCTGGCCTAGTGAATGCTTTATGAGGATACCAGAGCGCCTCCAGCGGAGGGGAGTCCCATAATTCCGTGCTCCATAAATCTAATCGCCAATCTTTAGAGGGATTCAGATATTCCAGCCATCTTTGGACCTGAAGGGCCTGATAATATTTTTCAGGGTCAGGTAACCCAATTCCTCCGTCAGTACTCTTTCTTGCCATAAGGGCATAAGGGAGCCTCTTTCTCTTAGAGAGCCAAAGAAATTTCAAGAATAATGAGCGCAGTTTACTGAAGAAGGACTTGGGCACCTTAGTGGGGATCATGGATAGCACATATAGCACTTTGGGGAATATGTAAGAAGACAAGACACATTTCCTCCCAAACCATGACAAAAGCGGGTGTCGGTATGTTTCTAATAAAGCTGGAAGCTGGTCAAGCAGTTGTATGTGGTTCAAAGTGTATAGATCCCGTAAGCATGGAGAGAATTTAATTCCCAGATATATTATGTACCTGCTTGTCCATTGAAATGGTAGAAGCGACTGCAGTTGCATTCGGACCGTAACCGGGACAGAAACATGAAGGACTTCCGATTTGTTTGCGTTAATTTTATAGTTAGAGAGTTTGCTGAAGGAGAGCAAAGCGGAGTATAGAGCAGGCAAATCTTTCAGGGGAGCTGAAGTCAGAAAGAGTAGGTCATCTGCGTATCCCAAAAATCGTAAATCAGTCTTGCCAAAGGCTACTCCGCTATACTGCGGTAGTTCTCGAATATGTTGTAATAGGGGTTCCAACATTAAGATAAATAGAGAAGGGGAGAGAGGGCAACCCTGTCGCGTCCCGTTAGAGATAACAAAGCTATCCGACAATGTGCCATTAACTACCAACCTGCCCGTCGGGTAGTGTTGAGCGATACGATACTGCAAATATCGGGTATCGGCCGATATTAGCTGTATCGGACTTTCGATTCCGAGTACCGATATTTTCGTCATATCGGATACCGGAATCGGATTTGTCACTGTCACTGTGAGTGTCCGTCGGTCGGGTCTGTCAGGAGTCAGCGGCACTTACCTGGCAGAAGATCTCCGGCGGTCACGTCCTGGACTGCTTGATGGCCGCCATTATCTTCTCTCTGGCGGTCACATGCAGTTTTTCGCGATAACTGCAGTGACTGCAGGGTAATCCCGGCCGTAAACCAGTCCGATGACGTCACCGCCGGGGAAGCAGGTAATCAGCTGTGCTGCGCCGGGATGACAGGCTCTGCCTGTCATTCTGATGTAGCAGAGCTGGATCGTCGTGGGACACTCGTTACTATGGACTGCGTCGGACAGGTGGTATACTGCTGTTTTTTTTTTCATTTTTTTACAGGAGATCGATGGCGTCGCAGGATGAGACTGTAATAAAAGTAATGAAAACTGTGTTTTTTTTTTTTATTAAATTAAAAAACTTTTTTTATGAACATTCACCCGTTCGGGTACATCAACAATTTAACTATTTACATACAGGGACCCTGTCCGGGTTATTTATAATTCTTTGGCAGGGGTGTTCCAGGTACCACCTGGTACTCTTCTGATGCTTGCCAAACATCCGAGACACCAAGGACCACCAGGACCTGATGACGTCGTGTGGCCTGTACAGTCAAGTCGTGACCCGCTATCTGTGTCTGTGTGGCCACCTCTTTCATCTCCCTCCGGGTCTGGAGCCCTATGTCCCGGACTGAACGAACCCCAGGGGGCCTAACAGGCGCCGGGTACGGGCCAGCTATAGTTATCATGTCCATAGCTGGGGCTGCTGAGGAGACCACTGAGGGAGGCTGGGGAGATTTACGGCGTGGGGTGGGCACTTGTGCAGAGGCCTGGATGTGGGAGGCTGAAGGCTCCGAGGGTCTCACAGGTTCCTGACACTCTGGGGAGTAGGGGTCGCACCTGGTAACATTTAGGGCGTACCATCCATTGTAACCCCAGTGTCGGGTGTAAGTCACCAAGTCTCCTGGCAACAGGTCCCTCCACGGGTGTCCTTCTGGGAGGTGAGTCTCCACGTCCCGCCGGGTCACAAAAACTTCTAAATAAAGTCCAGGCTCCTGTATGAAGCCCCAACCACCTTTCAATTTAAAGTTCCGTACTGCACCCTTACGCCGCGGCTCCCTCAGGGTTCCTTTATCTTTTCTCATCCGGTCCTTATCTGCCCGGTCCTTCTCCAGGTAACGTTGCCGAAGCTTTTGGGATTCTCGCTGCTCCCTTTGTCGCTCTGCTTCCCGCTCCCAACGTCTCCACTCTTCCTCCTGACGCCGGTTGTAATTCTCCTCCACCAGCAGCTCCATGTCTCCACCATCAAACTGCAGCTTACAATGTCCGGTTTGCGGCAGCTCTCCTGGCGCCCCCCAGTCCTGGCGGCGCTCACCTGCGGAGGAAGCAGCCGGCTCTGGAACAGATGACAGTCGGGGCTCCGGTACAGACAGGTAGACCTCTGGTGCCTGCGCGGCCTCCTCCATGAGGACGGGTGTCGCTTCTTCTGTCTCAGCGACGGGGGCAGACAGCGGGATCTGGGGTGCTGCTGGTGCAGAGTTTTTTGCAGGAACGGGTGCCTCCACTGCGACAACGTCAACCAGGCCTCTTAGGGTATCCTCGCTTCTTGCAGCGTAGGAGGGTTTCCAGGACGGGTGCCCAACGGTGGTTCCTGGCGATCGGGTCGCTTCCGTGGGGGAGTTAGCTCTGACTGCTCCATCCTTCACCTTCTGCTCGTGCCACAGCCATCTCTGCAAGTACTCGTGTCTTAGCATCTGAGAGGGCTTCCTTTTGAGGGGCGGGCCTTACGTGTTAGTTCCGCACATGAGGATGAGGGGGGAAGAAGGCTGGGGGCACCATCTTACATTGCAGTACATTAGAGTGGTCGGCCATCGTTTGCGTCACATGTGTGAGTGTACATCGGAGAGCAGCCCTTCTTCTTCACAGTGCCTCGTGTACGCAGATAGGCGGAAAAAATGGCAAATACATTCTCTATGATGATTTATAGCACTAATTCTCCAAGCACAAAACACCAGTTTCAATTCTCAGGCACACAGGACTCGCTTATAGCGAGCTACAGAATCCTGTTCGTGACGCCCAAGTTGAGTCGCACAGAGCCAGAGGTTTTGGGGGTACTCGGCACCGAGCCCGTCGACTTCTATGGGGTATGTCACGGCTTTACCCGGCAATTGAATCAGAGTCTATTTTACTATGTAGAAGTGTATAAACTATAAATATATGTATATATATATGTCACAATGACATGTATATATATATATATGTATTCTATGTGTGTACATTTTGTGTTTACAACGAAAGAAAGGGTTTTTTTTGTTGCGATATTTTGTTCCCATAGACTTACATGGGACTTCCGGTATCGGAATCGGATATCGACGATATTTAGTGATATCAGCGATACCATTCCGATACGATATTTTTAGATATCGAGCAGTATCGCTCAACACTACCGTTGGGGCTTTATACATGGACAGGATGGACTGGACAAACCGGGGAGGGAATCCAAAATGTAAAAGAGTCAATCTCATGTACGTCCAGTCCACCCTGTCGAATGCCTTCTCGGCATCTACACTCAAGAGTGCTAATTGTTTTCCATCTCTATTGCAAGCAGCAAGCGCATGACACAATCGGACACTATTATCTTTGCCCTCCCTCCCCTTCACAAAACCCACTTGTTCCGGGCCAATAAGTGTAGGGATCAGTTCCCTAATGCGATTAGCTAGGACCTTAGCCCATATTTTTAAATCTATGTTAAGGAGGGAAATTGGCCTGTAATTCGTACAAAGTGTGTGGTCCTTCCCGGTTTGGGAATCAGAGCTATGTGAGCTTCTTGGGTTTGTTTGGGGAGTGCACCACCCGCCATCAGGGAATTCAGCGTCTTGAGTAAAGGGGAACCTATGATCTCAAAAAGTTTTTTGAAATATAACCCCGTAAAGCCATCTGGGCCAGGGCTCTTGTGTGAGAGCAGGCTAAGTATTACGGCTTGCAGTTCTTCCAATGTAATGGGCTGTAGTAGTGCTCGTGCTTCTGATGGCAAAACTTTAGGTAGATTTATTGAATTCAAAAAAGACTTAATATCGTTTTCATGTTCCACTTGGTTGTGTGTATGTTCAGAACTGGATTGATGAAGATTGCATAGGGATGTGTAATAGTCTTGAAAGGTCTTAGCGATGTCTCTAGTGTTGTTCGTCACTTTACCACTAGGATTTCGTATCTTATCAATATGACTACGGGACTGTTTTTTCTTAATCAGGTAGGACATTAGCTTGCTGTTTTTATCCCCATGTGCATAAACGTTAAACTGTTTGTATATATGAGCACGGGAATATCTCAACTGAAGGAGATGTTTGAGAGAACTCCTAAGGGTCATCAAGGTTTGTTGTCTAGTCAATAGCGTGGTGAGTTTCTGTGCTTTCTCTAGATTAGTAATTTTAGTTAAAATGTCGTCTATCTCCATCTGTGCCCTCCTCCGCCTTTGAGTTCCAATCTTAATACATATCCCGCGTATGTAAGCCTTATGAGCCTCCCAGACGATTGTTTGAGGTGTGGGCGGCCTGTCGTTAATCTGAAAATACGTAGTGAGTTCCATCTTGAGGGTATCTAAGTCCGTTCCTGGATTAAGGACGGTATCATTAAATCGCCAGCGCCATGTAGGGTTGGGAATATGAGCAAGCGTCAGGTCAGCTGTAACTGGAGAATGGTCTGAAAGAAGCATTTGTCCAATAGAAGAGTGGGTAATGGCAGGAAGCAACGAGGAGGACATAAATAAGTAGTCTAGACGGTGAAAGGTTGCATGAGTCTGGGAGTAGAAAGTGAAATCCTTTACTGAGGGATTAAGGGTTCACCAAATATCACATAGGTGTAAGTCGCCAAGACTGCTTTTCAAGCGAGCCAAGGCCTTTTGCTTGTGGACAGATCTGCCGTGAGAGGTATCAATTAGTGGGTCAATCGCCAAATTCAAGTCTCCCCCCATAATTATTTGGCCGCTTGCAACTGCTTTTATCGTCTCCAGAGTCTTAATGAGCCACGCAATCTGACCCGTGTTGGGGGCATAGACATTCACAAGGGTAAAAAGCTTTCCCGAAATTTCACCCCTAACTATCAATAGTCTACCCTCGCTATCCCGATGAACATGAGATAATTTGAATGGCAGTGATTTATGCAAAGCGATACTAACCCCTTTCGATGCGCCCCTTTCCCCACAGCAGTGAAACCAGTGTTGGAACTGTGATATAGAATGGAATGGGATTCTATGCTGTTTATAGTGTGTCTCCTGAACAAAGAGAATTTTCGTCTTCTCTCGCTTCAGGAGGTATAACATACGATGTCTTTTGCTTTGTGCTCTCATACCTTTTGCATTGATAGACGTTATTCGAATATCCATCTTGTCCTTACTTGAAGGAACACCAGATATCAGAGAGGGTAGAGGAAATAGTGGATCAGTGCAGGACCCGCGGTCCTAGGGTAAAGGGTTAAGCCAAAAGACAAGAGGGAAAGGGGAGGTGAGATGAGATGTAGACAAAAAGGGAAAGATGAGATGGGTCTCAGCAGCTACAACAGAGAGAAAGGAGGAGTAGAAGGGAGAGAAAGGTTAAAAAAGAAAGGGAAATAATGAGGAGGAGTTGAGAGATAGAAAGTAAAAGTACAAAGGTTAGCAGATGAATGAATAGCAGAAACAACCGTATCAGTCACAAAGCGAGTGTCTTTGATAGAAAGGTGAAAGTCACCTAGAGCAAGTCAATAAGTAATCGTGATGTCAGGTAGGTAAATACTACCAACCACGTGAGCAGACAATAATAGTCTGAATAGAGACGTTGTTCTGTGTCTCCTTTTCTGGTAAACAACAGAAAATACATAAAGAGCATCCTTCTTAAACACACCCTTGTACAAAACACAGTGATGAAGGGTACAAACTATGGAACTGTAAATGGTAGGATAGCAGAAACAAAACCTGTAATGGTTACATTATGAGGCCTCTAGTGGCAATTTAAGAATAACCGACTTTGCCTCTGAATCCTGCAGTCTTGTCCTTTGGCTATTTATCACATAGGAGTGAGTTATTCAAACACCTAGACTGCAAATAACTAGATTCTTACGAATAACCTATCATAGGGAGTGTAGACAACCTATGAAAACAGTGGGGTAACAGGGTCACTAATGTCTAGAGTAGAAATATAAGGGAGAGGGGTAGTTTCAGTGGGAAAGCCTAATATTATAAGCTTCATGGCCAAATCTGTGTGTGTACACTGCAACAATAAATCTGGGTCATTTGCACGAGGCAAAGGGCCCTCTGGTAACTCCTCCTGGCATGCAAAATTTCCCACTATCTGACAATAGGAAAGTGGCCAGCAAACTATCTACCACCTCTCTGTATCTTATTAAATCATGGGGGAGGGGACTGTGCTGCAATATAGGACAGAGGGGTAATAATCATAAAGGGCAAACTTCTGCAGCATTTTAGAAATATGTAACTCAGACTATAGAGAGAACATGGCACATAGAGCAATAAGGATATCAGCGGCAGTTTACAGAATATTACCGTACACTGACAACAACAGTAGTGAATCTCCAAGATCTAAGTCGTCGCAGTCCTCATTCACAGCTGATCATCTGGGTAGCGGGTTCTAACGGCGTTCCTTGTTTAGCCGTTTGGGCCTTCTTTTTACGCTTAACTGCAGAGCCGGGGTCTTTCACTGTAAACTGCGGCAGCGGTTCCTGGTCCGGCATGGGTAGCCATGAAGGGATCTGAAGAGGAGGGCATTCCAACACTTCCCAGATATTTGTCAGGTCCTGGGGATGAGTGATGAAGTAGCGCCGGTCGCTTATACGGAAGGAAAGTCCGAAAGGATACATCCATGCGTACTGGATGTTCTTACTCCTGAGGAGATCCAGCAATGGGCGGAGGATCCTTCTTTTCGCTAATGTAGATGGTGCGATGTCTTGGAAGAACCTGAGCTCTGTGGATTCAAAGACTATGTTGTCGCGCTCCCGTGCTGCGCGTAAGATGGCCGCCGTGTCCAAATAAGAGAGGAGGCCGCAGACTAGATCTCTCGGAGGTTCTCCTGTTCTCGGCGGCGGTCGTATAGCGCGATGAACTCTCAACCACAACAGAAGAAGCGCGATCCGGTCCCAGTAGATCAGAGAACACAGTGTCCAGGATTGACCGGAACGCATCAGGCGCCCATGTTTCAGGTAGGCCTTTTATACGAATGTTTTTCCTGCGATTTCTGTTCTCTTGATCCTCAATCAAAATCATCGCTCTGTTAATCTGCTCATGGTGTAAATCAGTGGTTTTGGCAATGGACTTGGCATAGGAACGAGTCTCAGTGTGCTCCTTCTCCATGTTCTCCATTTTATGTACCGAGAGCTGCAGCTCTTCCTTAATGGCAGATAGATCAGCCAGAACTGGTTTCATAGCCATAGCCAGGGTGGAAGCAAGTGTGCGACGTAAATATGCTTTAGAGATGCAATTGTTCCTGGTGTCAGTATTTGTAGCTGTATCCGACATGCTTTCTATGTCTGAATAGTCTGAGTCCTTTTTGTCTTGCAAAGCAGAGTCACCAGCGTCGGCCATCTTAGGCCCTGATGCAGGAGATACACCCGTCTTCTTTTTCAGGAATTTCTGTAAATCTCCCTGGTATCTCGAGGATCGGGGGGTGCTGGCAGGTTCCCCAAACCTATCTTTGTTGCCCTTCACCATTTTAGTCGCTTTTAGTGGAAGCAAAAGGGTGGAAAAAGGATGCTAAAGAGGGAGCTCTCCTTACATGTGTCTGAGTTAGGCTGCGGTCAAGCTCCGCCCCTCAATTTGCTGCAATTTTGACATTCGCTTTGATTGCAGCAAAACTAGAAAAAAATCTGAAATGTTAAAATTTGGGAAAGCCAACATATTTAATTTCTTGTTACGTCTATAGCACCAACTTATTCCATAAGCAGAGGAAACGTATAAATACAAACAGAACATCAAAATTCCTTGGTGATGTCCTGGATGCTATAAGAGAAACACTGGCTGGTCTCAGCTTTCCCTCAAACAATCCACTGTTCGAAATTGTGAAATAATTGGAGATAACCTCTATGAATAGAAATTGACTACCACTAAAAACATCAAGCTGTAATGTGTGTACATGAGGAATAAAACTAATTCTGGTAATTACATGACTTGGATCCAGTATTATTTCATTCACAGTAAAGACATACAGTTGTGCTCAAAAGTTTACATACCCCTGCATAATTTTTGCTTTCTTGGCCTTTTTTCAGAGAATATGAATAACACCAAAACTTTTTCTCCACTCATGGTTAGTGGTTGGGTGAAGCCATTTATTGTCAAACTACTGTGTTTTCTCTTTTTAAATCATAAGGACAACCCAAAACATCCAAATGACCCTGATCAAAAGTTTACATACCCTGGTGATTTTGGCCTGATAACAGAAGTTGACACAAATGGGTTTGACTGGCTACTAAAGGTAACATCCTCACCTGTGACCTGTTTGCTTGTAATCAGTGTTAAGTGTCAGGATTCTCCCTCTGCACATGGGGAGATCCCAAGCCTTATCTTCTCCTGCAGTCTCCCATTCAATCTTGAACACAGTGGATGCTGCTCAGCAAAGACGTCTCGTTTTCTGAGCGCTCTGTAGCAGGTCTTTTTAGTGCCTTGTGTCACCCATGACACCGTGCTCCAACTCTTGGCTTTAACCCAGGGCTCCTTCATGGTCAGCCATTTCGCCATCCGTTTCTGGACTCTAGCTTCTGAGTTGGAGTGGCCGGATAAAGTCCTCATCCCTGTCTTCTGGAGGGGACTGGCTGATCATGTAAATGACGCCCTGGCTACTAGGGAGATTCTGGCCACACTGGAGGAATTAATAGCTGTCTCCACCCGCATTGACCTTCGACATTCTGAGCGAAGGTTGGAGCGAGCCCAGTGTAGTCAGAGGTTTTGGCTGGCTCCAAATTTCGCCAAGCCTCTGGAATCCCCGGCCCAGGTTATGGAACCACAGGAGGCCATGAAGGTTTCTCGAGCAGAATTTAAGTCTCGTCCCGCTCGTGCACCTCCGATCTGCCATGTTTGTAGGCAGCCTGGTCATTATGCCAACAAGTGTCCCCAGCGGCAGGGAAAACGACCGCGTCTAGTGGCTATAGGAGGATGCTCACTAGACAGGGCGGCATTGTCCTCCAAGTTAACCTTTAGGGCGACACTTTCATATGGCTCGACCACCCACTCTACCGAAGTTTGTGTGGACGACGGGGCTGAGGGTAATTTTATGTCTTCTGCCTTTGCCCAACAGCACACAATACCGCTGGTGATGCTCATCAAGCCAGTTACCATCCGGGTGGTCAATGGGTCCGCCTTGCCCTCGCAAATCACACATCAGACCATTCCTCTCTCTCTGGCCATGTCTCCAGAACATCAGGAAATAATCTTGTTGTTGGTCATTCCTGAGGGTATTGACGAGGTATTGTTAGGGATACCCTGGTTGCGTCATCATTCCCCTCATATTGACTGGTCTACAGGGAGCATATTGGGATGGAGTGGGTCATGTGAGGGAAGGTGTCTGAGGGCTCAGGTCCAGGTTGCTACATCAGAGGTCACCGCAGATCTAACCTCTCTCCCTAAACATTTTTGGCAATACGCAGACGTGTTCTCCAAGAGAGCAGCGGAGACCCTTCCGCCTCATCGCCCTTATGACTGTCCTATAGACCTCTTGCCGGGTGCAGAGCCTCCCCGGGGACAAGTTTATCCTCTATCTCTCCTGGAGACAGGCTATATCTCAATATATTAAAGAGAATCTGGTGAGAGGGTTTATTAGGAAGTCAGTGTCACCTGCAGGGGCTGGATTCTTCTTTGTTCAGAAGAAGAACGGGGAACTACGTCCATGTATAGATTACAGGGGTCTTAATGCCATTACCATCAAGAACAAATACCCCCTACCTCTCATCTTGGAGCTCTTTGACAAGCTGCGAGGAGCTATGGTATTTTCTAAATTAGATCTGCTTGGCGCGTACAACTTGATACGAATTCGTGAGAGGGATGAATTGAAGACCACTATGAATATCTGGTGATGCCGTTTGAACTGTGTAACGCTCCTGCCGTCTTCCAAGACTTTGTTAATGATGTCTTCCGGGAGTTATTATCCACTTCAGTGGTAGTCTATCTGGACGATATTCTTATCTTCTCTCCAGATATTGATACCCACCGTAAGGATGTCTGCAAGGTCTTTGAACGCCTGCGCACCAATTCCCTGTTTGCCAAATTAATAATAATAATAGTTTTATTTCTATAGCGCCAACATATTACGCAGCACTTTACATTATAGAGGGGACTTGTACAGACAATAGACATTACACCATAACAATAAACACAGATCAAAGTAGATACCAAGAGGAATGAGAGCCCTGCTCACAAGCTTACAATCTATGAGGAAAAATGGGGAGACACAAAAGGTAGATGGTAACAATTGCTTTCATTGTTCGGACCAGCCATAGTGTAAGAATCGGGTGTTCATGTAATTCTGCATGAACCAGTTAACAGCCAAAGTATGTAACAGTACAGACACAGAGGGCTATTAAATGCATAAAGCGGGTGAGAACATAATACGAGGTACCTGATTGTGGTAGAAATTTTTTTTGAATGGGCCAACAGGGATAGTTAGGTTAATGCGTTGAGGCGGTATGCCAGTCTGAACAAGTGGGTTTTTAGGGCATGCTTAAAACTGTGGGGATTGGAGATTAATCGTATTAACCTGGGTAGTGCATTCCAAAGAATTGGCGCAGAATGTGAAAAGTCTTGGAGACGGGAGGGGGAAGTTCTGATTATTGAGGATGCTAACCTCAGGTCATTAGCAGAACGGAGGTCACGGGTAGGATGGTAGACTGAGACAAGGGAGGAGATGTAGGGTGGTGCTGAGCCATGGAGTGCTTTGTGAGTGAGGTTAATAAGTTTGTACTGGATTCTGTAGTGGATGGGTAACCAGTGTAATGACTGGCACAAGGTAGAGGCATCGGTATAACGATTGGTGAAGAATATGATCCTGGCTGCAGCATTCAAGACAGAGGGGAGAGTTTGGTAAGAGGGAGACCGATTAGTAGAGAGTTACAATAGTCCAGTCGAGAATGAATAAGAGAAACAGTAAGAGTTTTTGCAGAGTCGAAAGTAAGAAAAAGTCGAATTCTAGAGATGTTTTTGAGGTGGAGATAACAAGAGCGAGCCAGTGATCGGATGTGGGGGTGAATGAAACCAAATTAGAGAAGTGTGTTTTTGAGCAGGAGTCTTTGCCTTTCCTTGGCTATATTATCTCGGCCAAAGGTTTGGCCATGGATCCTGCCAAACTTGAGTCCGTAATGAACTGGCAGGAATCACATTCCTTTAAAGTGGTGCAGCGCTTTATGGGTTTCATCAACTACTACCGCCAGTTCATCCCTCACTTCTCTACCTTAGTAGCTCCGCTGGTAGCCCTCACCAAAAAAGGAGCTAATCCTAAAGTGTAGTCGGAGGAGGTCTCCAAGGCGTTTACCTCTGTGAAGTCGCATTTCGCTAGGGCTCCCATGTTACATTGTAGATAAGCCCTTCATATTGGAAGTGGATGCCTTTTCCGTCGGTGCTGGAGCAGTCCTGTATCAGAAGGATGCTCAAGGTCCTTAACATCTGTGTTTTTTCTTTTCTAAGACCTTCACACCGGCGGAGAGAAACTGTTCTATTGGGGACAGGGAGTTACTGGCCATGAAGTTGGCCTTCTCGGAGTGGAGACATCTCCTAAAAGGAGCTCGATTCCCCTTCCAAGTGTTCACCGACCACAAAAATCTGCTGTATCTGCAGACGGCTCAGCGGTTGAACTCTTGCCAGGCCAGATGGTCCTTATTCTTCTCCCGATTTAATTTTACCCTTCATTTTCTCTCTGGGGAGAAGAATTTCTGTGCCGATGCTCTGTCCCGTTCCATTGTCTCATCTTAGGTGAGGGACAAGCCTCGGTTTATTGTCCTGTCGGAGAGTCTGCGAATGGTAGCTCCTGTTTCGCTTGAGTCTGTGCCCTGGGCAAGACTCTGGTACCATTAAATCTGTGACCGGATGTCCTCTCTTGGGCTCACACGTCTAGGTTGTGTGGACATTTCGGGCTCAAAAGGATGTCTGAGCTTCTGGCGAGGTCATATTGGTGGCTGCGAATGGCGCGCAACGTTAGGGACTATGTCCAGGCGTGCGTCTCCTGCACTAAGAATCGGCCATCCCGGCAGAGGCCCGCGGGCTTGCCCAAGTCCCGTAACAATACAGTCATCTGGGTAGTCACCGACCATTTCACCAAGATGGTACATTTAGATCCCCTTCCGCGGGTACCATTGGCAAGGGCTTTGGCGGTGCTTTTTGTAAAGCACGTCTTCCGACTACACTGAATGCCTGACAAGATAGTCAGTGACCGGGGTCCCCAGTTCGCCTCTCGGTTCTGGAGAGAGCTCTGTCGGCTGCTCAGTATTGAGCTTAATCTCTCTTCAGCGTATCATCCGACACAAACGGGTTGGTGGAGAGGGCCAATCAGACTCTGGTCACATACTTACGGCAGTTTGTCTCTGTCAGGCATGATGACTGGGCATCCTTGTTGCCATGGGCAGTTTGCTCTTAACAACGCCGTTGCTGATTCTACAGGGCAGACCCCGTTTCTCCTTAATTATGGTCAGCATCCGCGTGTTCCCGTGCCAATGCCTGTTTTGTCCAGGTGGTGGACTGGGCTGTGGAGGCACATGACATCTGGGATCACATGCAGGATGCCATCAAAGCCTCTAAGGAGAGAATGAGGGTTTCGGCTGACGCGCATCGTTGCTCCTCTCCTGTCTTCACGCCCAGCAATTTAGTGTGGATCTCAGCTCGCAATATCAAGCTACGCATGGAGTCCACTAAGTTTGCTCCTCGCTTTTTAGGCCCTTTAAAGTCCTTGAGCAGGTGAACCCTGTAGTGTATCGCCTGTACCTTTCGCGCGCCTAAACATCACCGACACTTTTCACGTCTCTCTTCTAAAACCCGTTCATATGTCTCGGCTTTCTGATTCTATTGCTGAGACTTAGGGTACGTTCTTTGACAATTTTGAGGTGAACGCTATTGTCGGCGCCAAGGTGGTGCGCGGCAAAAAAAATTTTTTTTGTCAACTGGAAGGGTCATGAACCGGAGGATAGGACTTAGGAGCTTCTTGAGCACATCCGTGCCCCTCAGCTTATCGTGGCCTTTGAGCGCAGCAAGGCTCACCGGAGGGCGCTAGGGAGAGGGGTAATGTTAGGCGTTGGGATTCTCCCTCTGCACAGAGGAGATCCCAAGCCTTATTTTCTCCTTCAGTCTCCCATTAGCCTTGACGGCAGTGGATGCTGCTCAGCAAAGACGTCGGTCTCAGCATCTTGCTCAGACTCGGGCTGTGCGTGTTGTTACCGCTGCCTCTCCAGGTTCAGTTATGGTAACTAGCATTAGACAGCGGTGAGCAGTTATTCCTGAGGCTAAGTCCAGGATTCGCTCTAATGAGCATGCTCGTGAGGTGGCAACCTCTCATTGGTGCTTGGTCGTCAACTGCTCAGGTCGTGCGCTGGCTCCGGATTGGTCTGCGAGCAAGGTCCTGTCTGACTGGATTTAGGCGCAGTCTATAAAAGGATCTTTGGGGTGCCCGTCGGCGCTCTAGGATCATTTACAATTTATTGCTGTGTGTGTGTAGGTGGGACAGTTACCAACCTGTATGCACGTGTGCTGCTACTGGCACTGCGAGTGTGGTTCTCGTCAGGCAGTGTAGAGTGAGAACTCCCGCTTGAGCTTTGCACCTGCTCCGGCGACTTCGTCGCATGTGCGAGTTACAGAAACTGTGTGACAGGGCAGGCTCAATCACCAGCATAGTGGGGGGTGAGTTATAGGGACCACAACTAATGTCATTACTACTGTGCACCTGTGACATCTAACAGGGCACAGCTTAAAGTGCTCTCAGTTTGGTACTGCTCTGTGAAGTAACAGAATCCGGTACTTTGCATACTGTTCACACCGAGTGACATTTAACTCGGTATGTTTATGGTGCTTGCTCGCAGCTTCGCTTCGCCATTGTCTACTAGCTGTGGTTTCTTCATCACTGCACGGTGGACTCCGGGTTGCGATCGCACTTTATCATTATTTATATTTGGTGCAATCTGCAGACTCTAACAATCAGTGTGTGTGCATAAAAGCTGAGTGAGTTTTTGGGATCCAGACAGACTCTTGCATCTTTCATCCAGCCACTGACATTTCTGTATTGTGAGTAATGGGAAAAGCAAAAGAATTGTCAACGGATCTACGGGGAAAGGTAGTTGAACTGCATAAAACAGGAAAGGGATGCAAAACGATATCCAAGGAATTGATAATGCCAGTCAGCAGCATTAAAACTGATTAACAAAGGGAAAATCAGGGTCTCTGTAAAAACAAGGTAGACCAACAAAAATGTCACCCACAACTGCCAGGAAAATTGTTCGGGATGCAAACAGAAACCCACAAATAACATCAGCTGAAATACTTACTGGAGAGAAGTAAATAAGGTGGATTGCTGATGTTTTGGGATGTGTGAGCTACAAAGGCAAAGGAAACGTGGTCAAAGTTGAAGAAAAGATGAATGCAGCACGTTATGAGCAAATACTGGAAGCAAATTTGCAATCATCAGCCCGTAAGCTGCGCATGGGACATACTTGGATGTTCCAACATGACAACTATCCAAAACACAAGGCCAAGTTGACCTGTCATTGGCTACAGCAGAACAAAGTGAAAGTTCTGGAGTGGCCATCTCAGTCTCCTGACCTCAATATCATTAAGCCACTCTGGGGAGATCTCAAGTGCATAGTTCATGCTAGACAGCCCAGGAATTTACAGTAACTGGAGGGCAGCTATAGCATCTGAGAAAATAAAGAACCTCATCCACAACTACCACAAAAGACTTCAAGCTGTCATTGATGTTAGAGGGGGCAAAACACGGTATTTAGAAATGGGATATGTAAACTTTTGGTCAGGGTCATTTGGATGATTTGGATTGTCATTATGATTTAAAAAGAGAAAACACAGTAGTTTGACAATAAATGGCTTCACCCAACCACTAACCATGAGTGGAGAAAAAGTTTTGGTGTTATCATTCATATTCTCTGAAAAAAGGCCAAGAAAGCAAAAATTCTGCCGGGGTATGTAAACTTTTGAACACAACTGTAGGCACCAAGATTAATGTTCACTTCCAGGCAGTAGCATTTGGGATATAAGCACAAAGAACATTTACTGCCCATAGACAATAAACGTCTGGTTCCTCTGTATTCTACTGTGTAGTGATGTTCTAAAATGTCACTGCATAGTAGAGCAGACAGCTACATAAGATTGTGCAACTCCAGGATTGGGGAGCCGGTTGTAAGACATAGGCCGGCGTCACACTGGCGACAGAATTGGACGACTGCAATACGATGAAAAATCGTATTGCAGTCTGCCCTATGTTAATCTATGGAGCAGCTCCCAGTATCAGATTTTTTGTGGTCCGTTTTAAACGTCCGTGTGCAATCGCAGCATGCTGCGATTGTCACCGATTGTGGGTCGACTATCGCCAATGCAAGTCTATGGGAGCGATGAAAAATCGGATTACAAACGGACCGCATGTGTGACTTGCGATTAAATCGCATCGGTGTCCTTTAGAAAAGCCGGCAATTCATCCCCGGCTATACTGTAAAATCACACTGACAGCTTTAATAAAGAATAGAAAGAATAGATATACACACATAGAATACATATATATATATATATATATATAATTGTGACATGTATATATATATATATTTATAGTTCCTAGACTTCTACATACTGTAATAGCCGCTAATTCAATTGGCGGCTTTTGTGAAATCACAGAAGCCGACATGAAATGATACATTGTTTCCACACAGTTAACCATGTCATTTCCTGTATTTTGATATTTGTTTAGAACTTACAATTACATGAGTGTATTTGTGCAAAATTTCAGACATGTAGGGGTTAATTAAAGGTGTAAATTCGTTGAAAAAAAATGCGTGGGCTCCCGCTGTATTTTCTCCACCAGACAGACAAAGCAAGCGAGTGGGGGCAGATAATAATAGCCTAGGGAGGGTACATTTTTTTTGTGCCCCCCTGGCTACTAACATCTGCCCCCAGACACCCCAGAAAGGGCAAATCTATAATTAGATTCGCCCTTTCTGGCACTTTGCCGTCTATTCCCATTGCCCTGTAGCGGTGGCGAATGGGTTAATAATGTCACCTTAATGTCACCTTAGAATTGAAAGGTGACCTTAAGGCAGGTTAATAACTGAGAGCTGTCAATTAGACAACTATCAATTATTAATCCTATTGAAGTAAATAAAAAAACACACACACACTTTAAGAATAAATAATTTTAATGAAATAAAAACACATATTTTTGACCATCTTTTATTTAACTCTTAATCCGTTCGAAGCCCTTGTTCTTCTAAAATAAATATAAAATAATAAAACAACATTATTCTTACCTATCTGGCAATCTGTCACGTCCCACGATGTAATCCTTCACAAAGGGTTAACTAGCAATCAGATAAGCAGCGCAAGTAATCCTGCGTGCTCATCTGATAGCTCCTGAATGAATGAGCTTATCTCCTGCCGACAGGAGAGGATGTGATTAATGAATGAAGCTTAATTGATTGTATCCACTTTCACCTTAAGGTACTGCCACACTAAGCTATCCGCTAGCGATCTCGTTAGCGTTGCATACTAATGAGATCGCTAGCGGGATTGTTTCTATATCGCTAAATGCGGCCACATTTAGCGATATAGTTAACGACGCTATCGCCGTTAGCGATCTTCTTAACGACTTTAGCGGTACAAAAGTACCGCTAAATCGCTAAGAAAAGGTGCCACACAGCGATTAGATACTTACCCAGCGGGAGCGCCGACGAGAAAATAGGGTCCGGAACGATTCCAGCGACGAGCGAGATCACAGCAGGAAGCTCGTCGCTGGAAGCTGCCGCACTGAACAATATCGCTAACGGGATCGCTAAATAGTGACGTTTTTTAGCGATCCGTTAGCGATATTGTTTAGTGTGGCATACCCTTTAGGTCAGGTCACTGAAGTGAAAGTGGCAATAAATCAATTAAGCTCCATTCATGAATCTATTCCTCTCCTTTCGCTGGGAGAGTAACTGATTCATTCAGGGAATACAGGTCTGAGACAGCATTATTAGCTCTCTGCGACCTGTAACCTGTTAACCCTTTCTGATGGATTACACCGTGGGACCTGACTGTACATCGGATTGGTAAGAATCATTTTGCTTTTTTATTTTATTTTTATTACAGGAAATGGTTTTAGCAGGAAAATAAAATATGGTCAAAAACTGTGTGATTATTTCATTAAACTTCTTTTTTATTAAACTGTGTGTGTTTGATTTTTCTATCATACAATAGGATTAATAATTGATAGTTGTCTAATTGACAGCTCTCAATTATTAACTGCCTTAAGGTCACCTTTCAATACTAAGGTGACATTAAGGTGACATTATTACCCATTCGCCACCGCTACAGGGCAATGGAATAGACGGGCAAAGTGCCAGAAAGGGCGAATCTAATTATAGATTTGCCCTTTCTGGGTGTCTGGGGCAGAAGTTAGTAGCCGGGGGGGCACAAAAAAAATGTACCCTCCCTAGGCTATTATTATCTGCCCCACTCGCTTGCTTTGTCTGTCTGGTGGAGAAAATACAGCGGAGCCCACGCATTTTTTTTCAACGAATTTACACCTTTAACCCCTTACTGCCATCGGACGTACTATCCCGTCCATGGTACATGGGCCCGTATGACCATGGACGTTATAGTACGTCTCGTGCGATCGGACGCGCTCCCGGGGGAGCGCAGCCGATCGCGCCCGGGTGTCAGCTGATTATCACAGCTGACACCCATGACTGTGTGTCAGGAGCGGTCACGGACCGCTCCCGGCACATTAACCCCTTGCACACCGCGATCAACATGATCGCGGTGTACTGGGGGCACAGGGAGGATCGCGCAGGGTGGGGGCTCCTGCGCGCCCCCCTGAGACCCTCAGAGCAGCGCGATGTGATCGCGCTGTTCTGAGAGCTTCCTCCCTCCAGGACCGGATCCAAGATGGCGCCGGGGTCCTGGAGGGAGGCGGCTACCTCAGTGCCTGCCGAGAGCAGGCACTGAGAAGCCTGCTGCACTGCCTGAGCGATCGCTGGGTGACAGAGTGCTGTGCACACTGTCACACCAGCGATCTGATAAAATACTGTGATGTCCCACCCTGGGACAAAGTAAAAAGTTAAAAAAATAAAAATAAACATGTTTTAAAAAAAAATCCAAATTAAATAAAAAAAAAAAAAAATATTCCCCAATAAATTCACTTCTTCCTGTAAATAAAAAACAAAGCAATAAAAGTACACATATTTGGTATCGCCGCGTCCGTAACGACCCCCCTATAAAATTGTCCACTAGTTAACCCCTTTAGTGAACCCCTTAAAAAAAAAAAAAAACGAAGCAAAAAATCAATGCTTTATCATCATACCGCCGAACAAAAAGTGGAATAACACGCGATCAAAAAGACCGATATAAAAAATCATGGTACTGCTGAAACGTCATCTTGTCCCGCAAAAAACGAGCCATCATACAGCATCATCAGCGAAAAATAAAAAGTTATAGCTCGCAGAATAAAGCGATGCAAAAATAATTATTTTTTATATAAAATTGTTTTTATTCTATAAAAGCGCCAAAACATGAAAAAATGATATAAATGAGGTATCGCCATAATCGTACTGACCCGAAGAATAAAACTGCTTTATCAATTTTACCACACGCGGAACGGTATAAACGCCTCCCCAAAAGAAATTCATGAATTGCTGATTTTTGTTCATTCTAACCTCCAAAAATCGAAATAAAAAGCGTGTCATTGTGACATGTATATATACATATATTTATAGTTCCTAGACTTCTACATACTGTTATAGCCGCTAATTCAATTGCCGGCTTCTGTGAAATCACAGAAGCCGACATGAAATGATACATTGTTTCCACACAGTTAACCATGTAATTTCCTGTATTTTGATATTTGTTTAGAACTTACAATTACATGAGTGTATTTGTGCAAAATTTCAGACATGTAGGGGTTAATTAAAGGTGTAATTTCGTTGAAAAAAAATGCGTGGGCTCCCGCTGTATTTTCTCCACCAGACAGACAAAGCAAGCGAGTGGGGGCAGATAATAACAGCCTAGGGAGGGTACATTTTTTGTGCCCCCCTGGCTACTAACATCTGCCCCCAGACACCCCAGAAAGGGCAAATCTATAATTAGATTCGCCCTTTCTGGCACTTTGCCCGTCTATTCCCATTGCCCTGTAGCGGTGGCGAATGGGTTAATAATCTCACCTTACTGTCACCTTAGTATTGAAAGGTGACCTTAAGGCAGGTTAATAATTGAGAGCTGTCAATTAGACAACTATCAATTATTAATCCTATTGTATGATAGAAAAATCAAACACACACACTTTAATAAAAAAGAAGTTTAATGAAATAATCACACAGTTTTTGACAATATTTTATTTTCCTGCTAAAACCATTTGCTGTAATAAAAATAAAATAAAAAAGCAAATGATTCTTACCAATCCGAAGTACAGTCAGGTCCCACGCTGTAATCCATCAGAAAGGGTTAACAGGTTACAGGTCGCAGAGAGCTAATAATGCTGTCTCAGACCTGTATTCCCCTGAATGAATAAGTTACTCTCCCAGCGAAAGGAGAGGAATAGATTCATGAATGGAGCTTAATTGATTTATTGGCAATTTAACTTTAGTGACCTGACCTAAAGGGAAAGTGGACACAATCAATTAAGCTTCATTCATTAATCACATCCTCTCCTGTCGCCAGGAGAGGAACTTATTCATTCAGGAGCTTTGAGCTGAGCATGCAGGATTACTTGCACTGCTTGGCTCAAAGCTAGTTAACCCTTTGTGGAGGATTACAGCGTGGGACGTGACAGAACAGCGGAATAGGTAAGAATAATGTTGTTTTATTTTTTTTTCTTTATTTTAGGAGATCAATGGCTTTGCACGGATTAAGTGTAAAATAAAATATGGTCAAAAAAATGTGTTTTTATTTCATTAAAATTATTTATTCTTAAAGTGTGTGTGTGTTTTTTTATTTACTTCAATAGGATTAATAATTGATAGTTGTCTAATTGACAGCTCTCAGTTATTAACCTGCCTTAAGGTCACCTTTCAATACTAAGGTGACAGTAAGGTGAGATTATTAACCCATTCGCCACCGCTACAGGGCAATGGGAATAGACGGGCAAAGTGCCAGAAAGGGCGAATCTAATTATAGATTTGCCCTTTCTGGGGTGTCTGGGGGCAGATGTTAGTAGCCAGGGGGGGCACAAAAAATGTACCCTCCCTAGGCTATTATTATCTGCCCCACTCGCTTTGCTTTGTCTGTCTGGTGGAGAAAATACAGCGGGAGCCCACGCATTTTTTTTCAACGAAATTACACCTTTAATTAACCCCTACATGTCTGAAATTTTGCACAAATACACTCATGTAATTGTAAGTTCTAAACAAATATCAAAATACAGGAAATTACATGGTTAACTGTGTGGAAACAATGTATCATTTCATGTCGGCTTCTGTGATTTCACAGAAGCCGGCAATTGAATTTGCGGCTATTACAGTATGTAGAAGTCTAGGAAATATAAATATATGTATATATATACATGTCACAATTACATATATATATATATATATATATATATATGTATTCTATGTGTGTATACCTATTCTTTCTAGTCTTTATTAAAGCTGTCAGTGTGATTTTACAGTATAGCCGGGGATGAATTGCCGGCTTTTCTAAAGGACACCGATGCGATTTCATCGCAAGTCACACAGTGTGGTCCGTTTGTAATCCGATTTTTCATCGCTCCCATAGACTTGCATTGGCGATTGTCGACCCACAATCGGTGACAATCGCAGCATGCTGCGATTGTACACGGACGTTTAAAACGGACCACAAAAAATCTGATACTGGGAGCTGCTCCATAGATTAACATAGGTCCGACTGCAATACGATTTTTCATCGCATTGCAGTCGTCCGATTATGTCGCCAGTGTGACGCCGGCCTAACAGTTAAACTCGTGTTGAATAGTAGTCCGTATACAGCAGCCATCATTTAACGTGATTCTGATTAACCCCATATAAAGTTTAGCTGTTCTAGTAGGATTTTCCTAGTTGCATTTTGCAGCAAAAGCACAACTTTGTGATGTTCATATTTTAATGACTCATTAAAAAATTTATTTTAGAATAAAGTCGCAGTTTTTCTCCCTGGATTCACCCTGCCTTTTCCTGTTCCTACGCTGGCTGCTCAGCCTACAGTCATGGCCAAAAGTTTTGAGAATGACACAAATATTATATTTTCACATGATCTGCTGCCCTCTGGTTTTTATGTGTGTTTGACAGATGTTTTTATCACAGACAGAAATATAATAATTGCAAACATATGAGTAACAAAAGCTTATATTGACAGTTAGAATGAGTTAATGCAGCAAGTCAATATTTGCAGTGTTGACCCTTCTTCTTCAGGACCTCTGCAATTCTCCCTGGCATGCTCTCAATCAACTTCTGGACCAAATCCTGACTGATATCAGTCCATTCTTGCACAATCAATGCTTTCATTTTGTCAGAATTTTTAGGTTTTTGTTTGTCCACCCGTCTCTTGATGATTGACCACAAGTTCTCAATGGGATTAAGATCTGGGGAGTTTCCATGGCCATGGACCCAAAATCTCTATGTTTTGTTCCCTGAGCCAGTTAGTTATCACCTTTGCTTTATGGCAAGGTGCTCCACCATGCTGGAAAAGGCATTGTTGATCGCCAAACTGCTCTTGGAGGGTTGGGAGAAGTTGCTCTTGGAGGACATTCTGGTACCATTCTGTATTCATGGCTGTGTTTTTAGGCAAGACTATGAGAGAGCCGATTCCCTTGGCTGAGAAGCAACCCACACATGAATGGTTTCAGGATGCTTAACAGTTGGCATGAGACAAGACTGGTGGTAGTGCTCACCTTGTCTTCTCCGAATGAGGCGTTTTCCTGATGTCCCAAACAATCGAAAAGGGGATTCATCAGAGAAAATAACTTTACCCCAGTCCTCAGCAGTCCACTGCCTGTACCTTTTGCAGAATATCAGTCTGTCCATGATGTTTTTTCTGGAGAGAAGTGGCTTCTTTGCTGCCCTCCTTGAGACCAGGCCTTGCTCCAAGAGTCTCCGCCTCACAGTGCGTGCAGATGCACTCACACCTGCCTGCTGCCATTCCTGAGCAAGCTCTGCACTGCTGGTAGCCCGATCCCGCAGCTGAAACACTTTTAAGAGACGGTCCTGGCGCTTGCTGGTCTTTCTTGGGCGCCCTGGAGCCTTTTTGGCAACAATGGAACCTCTCTCCTTGAAGTTCTTGATGATGCGATAGATTGTTGACTGAGGTGCAATCTTTCTAGCTGCGATACTCTTCCTTGTTAGGCCATTTTTGTGCATTGCAATGATGACTGCACGTGTTTCTTTAGAGATAACCATGGTTAACAGAGGAGAAACAATGATGCCAAGCACAGCCTCCTTTTAAAGTGTCCAGTGGTGTCATTCTTACTTAATCATGACAGATTGATCTCCAGCCATGTCCTCATCAACACCCACACCTGTGTTAATGGAGCAATCACTGAAAAGAGGTTAGCTGGTCCTTTTGAGGCAGGGCTGCAATGATGTTGAAATGTGTTTTGGGGGATAAAGTTCATTTTCTAGCCAAATATTGACTTTGCAAGTAATTGCTGTTAAGCTGATCACTCTTTATAACATTCTGGAGTATATGCAAATTGCCATTAGAAAAAGTGAAGCAGTAGACTTTGTAAAAATTAATATTTGTGTCATTCTCAAAACTTTTGGCCATGACTGTACATCCATGCGAGTCCTGGACCTTAGGAATCCATGCATTAGACAGGTGAGCTGACTTTTTATTTTTTTCTGCCTCTAATTATTGAAGGTTATCCATCAGAAGCAGAGCTGCTATCAGGGCATTACTGCCCTTACTGGCGTATGGGGCGCGATAAGCAGGATTCTGCCATCTCTGTAACTGGAAAAATGATACGTGTGTCACAAATACAATGATAATGAAATACACTAAAAAATGAATGCAAAAATAATTCATAAATAAAATTAATTGTGACAGTACCACAGAAGTGTGGATGGCAGACCATCCGGAAATGTGAAAAGAAATGTCCAGGAATGAGGGAAAAAAAAACAAGTGGCAAGAACAGCAACAGAAAATCAATGCAACACAATGTGAATAATAAAATATATAGCCTTTATTTAATTAATTGGCACAAATTAAGACAACACAGAATTGTATATGTACTAAAAATACAAAAAAATATTATAAAAAGAGGCAATAACCCATAAATGATAATAAAGCTACAGAATATAATGTGAGCACTTCAATATGTAACACCATATGTGCCTAGTAACTCCCTACAAAAAATATATATGGCAGGCATGAAAACATATACACATATGGAGAATAGTTTGCTCAATGAAAAAAAACAGGCATAAACAATCTGAATGATAGAAGATAGTGTCAACAAGTAGGTAGGATTTGTTTGCCCCCTATTCACAAGGACTGAATATATGCACTATGCCCAAAAAAGACAGAACAAAAAATGCTTAATAATAAAAAATATATATATATCTCAGTGACAAAGTAAAGTGCAATGTGCCAAAGCTGATAATAACAATATATAAACACTGATCAAAGAGCCAAGTGTAAAAGGGGAAAGAAACGCTAATAATAGTGCCAGGTGCAAAAAATAAAAAAAGCACTTGTGCAAATCAACAGGTGACTGTGCGTCCCCAATGTGAGACAAAGGCACTATACGCCCAAATGACTATAACACTGCAATAATCAACCCAAAATAACACCAGACTTGTAAGAATTACCTGGGAGCTAATATCAAAAGGTTATGGCCTCAGAAGAACGCACCCCATCTCTGTAACTGATCGTGCGTCCTCAGATGCACAATCAATTAAAATTTTTGCCGTGTGGGAGATTCCTTGCACAGCAGCAGTTAATAGCCGCCAGCCAAACACAGGCCGGCAGCTGACGTCAGTGGGCACATCACCGGCGTATGACATCACTGTCATACGCCCAGTGGCGTAGCAACTGTTCGTGGCGCCCCGGGCGGTCGAAAAATTTGCCGCCCCTTTGATTGTTGATAATCCGGAAGCATCCGAAGAGCCCCACCACACACCAGCTCTACGGCTTCACATCCTTTTAACTTTAGGCTAAGTTCACACGTTGCGGAATTGCCGCGGAAATTTCCGCGGCAGTCCCGCACTTCTCTGCCGCGGGAAATACGCATTTTTTTTGTATGCGTATTCCCGCCAGAAACTAGCGTTTTACAAGCGTAATTAGCTTGCAGAATGCTAGCGTTTTCCTAGCGATCTGTAGCATCGCTTGGAAAACAGATTGACAGATTGGTCACACGAGTCAAACATAGTGTTTGACACGTGTGACCAACTTTTTACTATTGATGCCGCCTATGCCGCATCAATAGTAAAAAGATCTAATGTAAAAATAATAAAAAAAATAAGAAATCGTGCTACTCCCACCTTCCGGCGGCCCCCGCAGCCTTCCCGCCTCTCAGCGACGCTCCCGGCCAATCGCGTTCCCAAGGATGCATTGCGACAGACCCCAGATGACGTAGCATCACGCGAGACCGCTACGTCATCTGGGTGATTCTCGAAATGCATTACTGGGAACGGGAGCGTCGCTGAGAGGCTGGAAGGCTGCGGGGGCCGCCGGAAGGTGAGAATATCATTATTTATTATTTTCATTATTGTTTTACCAGGGATAGGGTACCCAGGGCCTGGAGGAGAGTCTCCTCTCCTCCGGACCCTGGGTACCATCCGCACATGAACCGCTTACATTGCGCGGAGATTACGCAAAATTAATGAACATGTTGCTTTTTTTTCCGCGAAGCATTTTTTTCACGGAAAAAAACGTTGCATGTGCACAAAAATTGCAGAATCCATTTAAATGAATAGGATGCTTAATGCTTGTGTTTTTTTCGCGGTTTTGCCGCGGGAAAAAACGCAAAAAAAAACACGATAATTGCTGACGTGTGCACTTAGCCTTAGGGTCATTACGGTAAAACGCCCTCACATTACCCCATCACAGAGCAACATAAACAAACCACCACGTCCAAGCAGTTCACCCTCATGTGAGGAGTAAATACTCCAGCCCCCTCAGTCACAGCCTCCACCGTCTGTGCCAAAGTCCAGGGCTGACACAGCTGAGACCTTTGCCCCACAGTAACCCTCCAGCCGGGCCCCGCTCCTATAGTACAATGCCAAACACTTCACTTCTTCCATTACATGAGTGATATCTATTGTAAATTCTACAATAGCTCAAAAAACGCCAAATCATCACAGCGCACAGTACAGACTGGACAGTACAGTCCTCCATACAATATTATGGGCACTGTGGCGTCCGCCCACTGCAGGTCTGAACTGCAGGTAAGACAGCACCCCGAGAAACCCGAGACCCTTTACCCCTATACAGGGATCTGGAATTATAGCAAAGCCCAGGGGGTAGCTGCCTATGAGAGCAGTAAACCAGAGTAGGAAGGACGCTAGGACGAGAATAAAAAGCGAGACTAAATGCGTAGTCAGAAGTCCAAGGGTCAAAGCCAGGAGGGGAGCAAAAGTACAAAATCGGCAGGCAGTAGAAGGGTCAGAAATTCAGGCTAAAGTTCAAGTCAAAACCAGGCGGACAGCAGAGGTACAAAATCGGCAGGCAGTAGAACAGTCAGAAATCCAGGCAAAGGTCAGAAATACAATAGAAAAGCAAACTAGCACGCTGGGGAAGCCAAGACTATATCTGGCGGCCTACAAGCCAGGCTCCAAGGCATTTGAAGGGCATGGCTACCTCTCACAGGCTCACAGTCTCATGACCTCATTTGGACGCCCCCAGAACCAGGCCAGATGGTGATGCTTGACTGACACCAACCACTTCACCTCTGACAGAAGAGCGAAGCCTACGCCCACCAGACGCCTGCGCAGAGACCCTTCTCTGTCGCCAACATTACCCACAGGCGACACATGGCGATGCGCAGCGACAGAGGCCGGCGTCAAAGAAGCGGAACCATATGAGGATACCGCACTCCTATCACGGGCACCACCAGCCGAAGGAGTCCGGCGCCCCCCAGCGGCCGAGGCAGGAACACCAGCCACTGAATCCAACGGCGACGTGACAGGCACCACATAGTCCTACATACAGTATTATGGGCCAAATATAATGCTCCATAAAGAATATTGGACCCCAAATAATGCTCCATACAGGATACTGGTCCCATATAATGCTCCATACAAAATATGGAGCTCTCCTCTGCACTGTGCTGCGTTCTGCTCTGTTACGGCTCAGGAAAGACTCCCCATTATTATCATCATCATCATTGCCTCCCCATCAACATCATTGCCTCCCCTTCATCATCATTGCCTCCCATTATCATTATCTTTGCCTCCCATTATCATCATCATTGACTTCCCATCATCATTTGCCAGCCCATTATCACTGCCTCCCATCATCATCATTGCCTCCTCACCATTATCACACATACAGCACCGCGGCACTCTCTCACATACACACACAAAGCACCGCACTACATACACACACACACACACTGATACACACATACACCTCACATCTTACCTGTCCGGCGCCCGCGCTTACTCTCTGCCACAGCCGGCCGCTGAATGATGACGTCATCCAGCGGCGCTGGTGTGAGAGGAAACGCGGGCGCCCTGCAGGTGCCCCCTGGAGCCCGGAGCTGCGGAGGCACGGGGAGAGGTAAGTATTATGCCACCTGCTCAGGCCGGGTCCCCCTCTCCTCACACAGTGGACTCACCGACCCGCCACTCAGCTCCGGAGGGTCCCGGGCTGCTGCACTGTGCCTCCGCGCTTCTCCCACAGAGGTGAGGAATTGCTGCTGCTGCCACACCACCCCACACACGTGCCGCCTGGGGCCGACCGTCCCCGCCACACCACTGCATACGCCGTAACGAAGGTCCACGCCTCAGATGTAGCAAGCAGAGGACACCGCTTGATCTCAGCCAGGTAAGGAGAAACTTAATTTATTTTTTGGTAAAGCCACGGTATGGGGCTGCATTATACTGTGGGGGTGCATTATATTATGTGTAATCTTTTTCTTTTCTTTATTATTTTTTTTTTTAATGTGATGCTGTCATGTGTGCATTGCCACGAAGATCGTCGCGGTTGCACATTCTGACTTCTCATAGCTGAGTTGCTGTTTCTTTGTGTTTGGCAGTTAGGGAGTTAATTCTGTCTGTGCTCAGTTCTGGGACTGGGTGCAGTTTCTCCGGCTGCAATTAATTATTTGTTGATTGGTTTCCTTTAAATCTCTGGTTGTCTGTGTTGGGAGTTGCCAGTGAAATTCTTCATGCAGACCACAGATAGGATTGTATCTGTATAGACTTAAGTTAAAGAGCTCCTTAGTTGTTTTAAGCTCACCTTGCTTAGAGTTTAATATCCCAGATCATTTATGTTCCTTCTGTGTTTGAGTGTGTATGCAAGTCTGTGTTTTCTCCAGTCTGTCTAATATGTCTAATCTGTGTATTTAGCAGAGATCAGCCCATATTCCTTTGGTGGTAATCAGTATCCTTCTTAGGACTGATTACAGGGTTCAGGGACTGATAGGAGACAGGGTTAGGCTGGAGACTTGGACCTCTGAACCTTTATCAGTACCTCCAAGGTGAGGGATTAGTTAGGACCCATTTTTAGGGTCAGGTTAGACCCCGGTCCTCCTCTTTCCTGTGACAGTGTATCAAGTCCTCAAGATTAACCCTGAGTTCAACGGATATCGTGTCAGGTAAATCTATTCTATATTTACATGCTGATGTTGCTAATCTATATGTTGTATAGAGTGTTGTTCTTTTAAGAATAGTTTACTGACATCGTACACATATCATAAGACCGCGTGACATTTTCACTGGCCCATAAAATTATTCCCAGTTGCCATGGATCCAGTAGCCCAGCTGGCTCTGCAGTTGCAGGGATTATCCATGGAGCTGACGGACATTAAGTCCAAAGTTTTGTCTCCCTCGGAGCAAACCAGATTTGAACCTAAAGTAGCTCTCCCGGACAGGTTCACTGGTGGGCGAGACAAATTTTTTACCTTCAGGGAAGCATGTAAATTGTATTTTCGGCTTCGGCCTCGATCATCAGGGAGTGAAGAGCAGAGAGTGGGAATTGTTATCTCGCTCTACAAGGGGACCCTCAATCCTGGGCCTTCTCCCTTCCTCCGGGATCCCGGCTCTACAGTCAGTAGATCGATTTTTTACTGCCCTGGGTTTGGTATATGATGACCCAGATCGGGTCTCTCTTGCTGAGACAAAATTACGTAAGATACAGCAGGGAGATCGTCCGGCAGAGGAATTTGCTTCTGAGTTCCGTAGATGGGCCACAGATACTCAGTGGAATGACCCAGCTCTTAGAAGCCAGTTTTGTCATGGGCTTTCTGACAAATTAAAGGACGTTTTGGCTCAGTATGATTCTCCTCCATCACTGGAGGCTGCTATGGCCCTAGCTATCCGTACTGATAGACGGCTCCGGGAGAGGTGCGAGGTAACTCCGCCCCCTGTTGTTACTCCACCTACTACTAAAGTCCCTTATGTTGAGGTTCCCCTTGTCTGTTCGGAGGAGCCTATGCAGTTGGGAGGGACATCATTTCGTAGGAGGGGATTGGCGGTACGCCGCAGGACTAGAAGGTGTTTCTTCTGCGGGAAAGAGGGACATTTTGTTGGGGGATGTCCATCCCGTGCCTTGTTGAGCAAAAAGTCGCCGGAAAACTGTTAATCCCAGGTTGTGTGGTGGACGACAACCTGGGAGTATGTATTTCGTCCTAGTTCTTCTCAGTTCCTTGTACCAGTGGAGGTGGTGGTTGGTACGAGAGTGGAGAGATTTTCTGTTCTTCTTGATAGTGGGTCCGGGGCTAATCTGGTTGACGCTCAGTTTGCTCAGGCTCAAGGTATGCATCTGAGTGTATTGGTCAAACCGATCCCTATATTCTCCATTGACGCCAGGCCTCTCGGCCAAGGTAGCTTTGTTCATGAGGTTCATAACATTGACCTTCGGGTAGGGGCAATACATAGGGAACTATTATCTTGTTATGTGTTGGAGGGTCTACCTACTCCTATTGTGTTGGGACTTCCTTGGTTGGTTAAACATAACCCTGTGATTAATTGGCAGTCCAGAGATATAAGCCAATGGGGGGAGTTTTGCAAAAGTAACTGCATGAACACAGTCATCAGTGCGGTCGTGCCTAGTACTTTGCCTCCTTTTTTGGAGGACTTTGGGGATGTGTTCTCTGAGGAGGGGTGTCAGGAGTTGCCTCCTCATCGCGTGTATGACTGCTCTATTAATTTACTTCCTGATGCTAAGTTACCTAAAGCTAGGTTTATAACCTTTCTGGTCCTGAGAGGCAGGCTATGAAAGATTATATTTCGGAGAGTCTGGCCAAAGGGCATATTAGACCTTCATCTTCCCAGTGGCCGCGGGGTTCTTCTTTGTGAAGAAAAAAGATGGAGGCCTACGCCCTTGCTTGGATTTCCGCGAACTTAATCGGATTACTGTTCGAGATCCGTATCCACTCCCTCTGATTCCTGATCTCTTCAATCAAATTGTTGGCGCCAAATGGTTCTCTAAATTGGATCTCAGGGGGGCGTATAATCTGATTAGGATAAAAGAGGGGGATGAGTGGAAAACGGCGTTTAACACGCCGGAGGGACATTATGAGAACCTTGTCATGCCTTTTGGTCTGACTACTGCACCAGCAGTGTTCCAACATTTTGTTAATGACATTTTTCGTCATCTGGTGGGGCTGTTTGTGGTCGTATATTTGGATGACATTTTAATTTACTCACCAGATCTTGGGTCTCACCAGGAGCATGTGAGACAGGTGTTGCAGATCTTGCGAGACAATAAACTATACGCCAAACTGGAAAAGTGTGTATTCGCCGTACAGGAACTTCAGTTTTTGGGTTTCTTGGTGTCAGCCTCCGGTTTCCGTATGGACCCTGAAAAGGTGAGAGCAGTGCTTGAATGGGATCAGCCAGAGGATCTTAGGCTCTGCAGCGTTTTCTGGGGTTTGCTAACTACTACCGGAAATTTATTTGTAATTTCTCATCTGTTGTCAAACCTCTCACTGACATGACAAGAAAAGGGACGGTTTTTTTCTAAATGGTCGGACAAAGCTTGCCAAGCTTTTTCCTCTTTGAAAAAATGTTTTGCTTCGGCACCCGTTCTCATCCAACCAGATGCATCACAGCCGTTCGTTGTGGAGGTGGACGCGTCTGACGTAGGGGTGGGTGCAATATTGTCCCAGGGTCCGTCCCCTGGTAAATGGCATCCGTGCGCTTTCTTTTCTAAAAAATTGTCGTCCGCCGAAAGGAATTATGATATCGGCAATAGGGAACTTTTGGCCATTAAGTTGGCTTTTGAAGAATGGCGTCACTTTTGGAGGGGGCAGTCCACCCGGTCACCGTCATTACTGATCACAAGAACCTGCTGTATTTGGAATCTGCTAAGCGTCTGAATTCCAGACAAGCTCGATGGTCGTTGTTTTTTACCAGGTTTAATTTTGTTGTCACTTATCGCCCTGGATCTAAGAATGTTAAGGCGGATGCCTTGTCTCGCAGTTTCCAGGGGCCGGGAAAATGGATGACCGATTCCTATCCTTCAGGAGGGGGTGGTAGTGTCGGCTGTATGTTCTGAGCTTGAGGAGGAGGTGTTAGAGGCTCAGGGGGACGCCCCTGCAGGACCTCCAGGGAGACTGTTTGTCCCAAATCAGTTGAGACAAAAGGTTATTGAGGCACATCATAATTCTGCTTTAGCAGGACATCCAGGGAGTAAGGCTACTTTAGATCTCCTTTCTCGCCGGTTTTGGTGGCCTAACGTTAATAAAGATGTTTTAACTTTTGTCGCGTCCTGTGGGGTTTGTGCTCGCTCTAAGACCCCTCATACCCGTCCGTCTGGGACCCTCTTACCCTTGAAACTTCCGGAGCGTCCATGGACTCATTTGTCTATGGACTTCATCACGGACCTTCCTCAGTCGTCAGGGAAGACTGTCATACTGGTGGTTGTTGACAGGTTCAGTAAGATGGCACATTTCATTGCTCTTCCTGCCCTCCTAATGCTAAAACTCTGGCGCAGGTGTTCATTGGGGAGATTGTGAGACTTCATGGGTTGCCTTCTGATGTGGTGTCAGATAGGGGGTCTCAGTTTGTGTCCAAGTTTTGGAGGGCATTTTGTTTACGTCGGGGGATGCAATTGTCATTTTCCTCGGCTTTTCACCCGCAGACAATGGTCAGACAGAGCGTCTGAATCAAAGCCTAGAGACTTATCTTCGGTGTTTTGTCTCAGAGAACCAGGAGGACTGGTCTTTTTTCTACATCTCAAGAATACGCCAAACAACAGCGGACAGTACAGTACTGGGTAAGTCCCCTATTTTGGGGCATGTGGTTCACCCCGGGGTTGTGGGTAACAGCAACGGCGGTTTCCCTATCTGGGTCTGGGAGAGTTATAGCAATGCCCAGTGGGAGAGTGTATGGACATAACTGAAGGGCTATGGGGATAACGGTTAAACGTATGCGATCAGGAAGAGAGTCTGGTCAAGATACAAATGGAAGTCAGTATGGGTGTACAGAAATTATAAATTAAGTTCCCTCAAACAGGCCACCAGATTCATTTGGCACGACAGAGAACAGTCATAAATCCGGAGGCAGTTTCTTGAGCCTCCCTACCTAGTAAATCCACAAGCGGTCCAAGTCATTTTAAAGGGGATGGTATTACTGGCACAGTTCATACCTCACTTACCGCCCCCATGACGGCAATGGTATGCTTGATGATCCAACGTTTCCAGAAGACATTGACCCCCAACGCCTGCGCGAGCCCGTCGCCTTCCAGCGACTTGGATCGCAGGAAGGGGTATGTCAGAGAAGGGACATTGAGGTTCCGCCTCTACAGGGCAACGCAGAGGTGGTGCGGGCCTTGCCACAGGCAAATCACCGCACTAATCAACGGCACGTGAGGCACCATAGGCCACTCGTATTATGGGCGATATAGTCATGATATTGGACCACAATATCTCTCAGGATTGGTCCCATTATGACTTCTCATAGTGGAGTTTGCTGTTTCTTTGTTGTTACGGTTAGGAAGTCTTATTTCATCATCTTGCCTCAGTTCTACATCTTGCGTTTCTCTCTGCCCCGCATTAATTATTGCTATTGTTTCTTTACTTCTCTTGTCTTTGCAGTTGCACTGTGATTCTTCATGCATGCCTCACATTATTCAATCGACGTGGACTCTCTACATACACACACAAGCACCATTAAGTAACTCACCTGCATTTGATAAAAGCCATCACTCAATCTTATGTTCCGGCGCTGTGTTTCTATGCAAGTCCGCGTGTGTTCATCCAGCGCGGGTGTAATGTAATCGTGGTGCAGTTGCGGAGCCCGATAGTTCACGGG
Organism: Oophaga sylvatica; assembly: GCA_033576555.1. Taxonomy (NCBI): domain Eukaryota; kingdom Metazoa; phylum Chordata; class Amphibia; order Anura; family Dendrobatidae; genus Oophaga; species Oophaga sylvatica. The sequence continues at coordinate 185,809,680 of JARQOD010000001.1, read as the reverse complement.
GGTGGTAATATTATCCTCTGTAGGCGGGTCCCTTTTACAGGGATCAGGACCCGCCACTGAGATCGGGTTACGGGCTGCTGCACTTGCCTCGACTTTCTCCCACAGAGGTGAGGATTAGTCTGCGCACCCCAGTACTAGGCGCCTGGTGACCACCGTCCTCCTCCTTCCTGATACGCGACGAAGTCCAGCCGATTCAAGAGAGAACCGCTTGATTCACAGGAAGGAGGAAATTAATTATTTTTTTTAACACGGTATGGTGCTGATTATATGTGGGGTGATTAGATGTGTGTTCTTTTTATATCTTTTATTTTTTTTTTTAAGTGTGATGCATTATACTACTATGGGGCTGCATTATTCTATGGGAGTGCTTTATATTATGGGGTGCATTATATTATGGGGGTGCATTATACTGCTATGGGGCTGCATTATATTATGTGATATATTTTTCTTTTATTTTTTAATTTTTTTAATGTGTTGCATTATACTACTCTGGGGCTACATTATTCTATGGGAGTGCATTATACTACTATGGTGCTGCGTTATACTATGGGGTGCGTTTGTTAGGGTTCGAGTTCCCACTGCTGCACAAGGGGAGTCTCGAACCACTCCCGCGGCGGTCTCCCATCCATCTCCGTCCGCAGTGGAGCCTGCTCAGCAGAGACGTCGGTCCCAGCATCTTGCCCGTTCCAATACTGTGCAGAGACTTGCTGCTGCCTCTCCTGAATCTGCTATTATAGCCAGTACTGGAGCAGACATCTTTGGGACGAAGTCCTGCATTTCCCCTTCTGAGCATGCCCAGGGTAAGATCTCTCCTTGGAGATCAGGGGTCACATGTTCAGGTACTGCAGCTGCTCCCATTGGTCCGCCAGAAAGGCCCTGAAACTACATGTGTTTTGGAACAGTTTCTCATTGGTCCTTGTTTCTGGCAGGTCCTGTAGCTGTTACTATAAAAGGGTGGCATGGCTGGGCCGCCATGCGCTAGTATCAATTGCATTATGTGCTTTGCGCCAGTGTGATCATGTATGCATGTGGTTAGGGCTCGGCTGAAATAAGCCCCTAGAATACCGGCTTCTCCGGTGAGGAGATTTGGCTGCACGTGTTTAGGGCTTGGCTGAAATAAGCCCCTAGAATACCGGCTTCTCCTGTGAGGAGATTGCTTGATTGCGTTGCTGTCTGCATGATCACGGACTGCTATCCGCACAGCAGTTATCTGTGTATCCCTGTGAGTCTAACAGGACACAGTCTTTTTCTCAGCGGCTCTGTGACGCAACAGGGTTCGCTTTATAACGCTGGTTCAGCGCCCTAGCGTTTTACTGTTTGGCTCACTGAAGTTAAGTGAGTTCGTATTTATCGCCAGATAGCGCTGTGGCATTCCCGTTAGCTGCTCTGGGGATTAACAGAGTTCGCACTAACTGCCACAGCACGCTATGGCGTTTATTTTAGCGACTCTGCGGGATAACAGAGTTCGCTACTTTCGCCATCTTACTAGCAGCGGGCTTCGCCTGCATGGTAGACCCGGGCTGCGAACGCACCTCTCAACAATATCTATTAGGTGCGTTCCGCAGACCCTAACATAATACTAACGCCTGGGTCTGGCTAGTAAAATGGCGGACGAACAGCGTCTACAGCAGTACATCCAGCAGCTGGAGGGTAGGTTGGCGGTCCTTGAGCACACAACCTCAGCTGTGGATGTTACCGCAGTCGCTGTTCAGGCTGCTAGCGTAGCTGCAGCCAGTTTGTCCACCGCTACCTCTGCTCCGACATTATCCCACCTCCCACTTCCAGACAAGTTTACGGGTGACGTTTCCCCATGGAACAGGCACAAATGGCTTTTATTGTGTCTCTTCTGTCGGGCAGAGCATTGGAGTGGGCAACGCCGCTGTGGGAGCGCGACGATCGTGTGGTGCGGAGTGCTCCTCGGTTTTTGGAGGCTCTGAAAAAGGTCTTTTTAGGACCTCAGGTCACGCACGATACGGCACTCCAACTGCTGGCAATGTCACAGGGCTTGTCCATGGTCAGCCAGTTCTCAGTCCAATTTTGGACTTTGGCCTCTGAATTAGAGTGGCCAGATAAAGTTCTTATTCCAGTGTTCTGGAGAGGACTGGCAGACCATGTAAAGGACGCTTTGGCTACCAGGGAGATTCCTGCCACACTGGAGAAACTCATTTCTATATCAACCCGCATCGACCTCCGTTTTCACGAGCGGAGGTTAGAGCGGACCCAGTGTAGGCAGAGGTTTCGACTGGCACCCACCTTTGCCAAACCTCTTGAATTTCCCGTTCGGGCGTCCGACTCCCCAGAGACCGTGGAGACTACTCGAGTAAGATCTAAGTCTCGGACCACTCGAGTATCCATGGTCTGTAGAGTGTGTCAGCAGCCAGGACATTATGCCAACCGATGTCCTCAGCGAATGAGTAAACGGTCATGTTCCGTGACCATGGGTGCAGGGTCGTTAGACGCGAGGGATTTTGCTCCGAAAGTGCTCATTAAAGGGTTAATCTCTCTAGGTTCAGCCACTCTTCCCGCCAAGCTTTGTGTGTACTCTGGGGCAGAGGGGAATTTTATGTCCTCCTCCTTTGCCTCTCGCCATTCCATACCGCTGATGACGCTCGCCGAGCCAATATCGGTGAGAGCATTGAATGGAGCAATCTTGCCCTCACAAATCACCCACCAGACTGTCTCATTACCTCTGTCTATGTCCCCTTCTCATCAGAAGAATATATCCCTTTTTGTTCTTCCTGAGGGAATGGATGAGGTTTTGTTGGGATTACCCTGGCTTCGCCACCACTCTCCCCATATTGAGTGGTCCTCTGGGAGAATACTGGGTTGGGGTGATCATTGCAGAGACAGATGTCTCAGAGAGGACGTTCAGTTTTCCACCACGGAGATACCTATAGACCTTGCTTCTCTCCCCAAGGTTTATCGGTCATACGCGGACGTATTCTCCAAAAAGGCAGCGGAGACTCTTCCGCCTCATCGCCCCTATGACTGTCCTATAGACCCCTTGCCTGGAACGGAGCCCCCTCGGGGAAGAGTGTATCCTCTCTCTCTTCCTGAGACGGAGGCCATGTCACAATACATCCAGGAAAATCTGGCAAGAGGGTTTATTAGGAAGTCAGTGTCACCAGCAGGGGCAGGTTTTTTCTTCGTGCAGAAGAAGAATGGAGAATTACGACCGTGTATAGACTATAGGGGTCTTAACGCCATTACCGTTAAGAACAAATATCCTTTGCCCTAATATCTGAGCTCTTTAATAGGCTCCGGGGAGCAAGGTTATTTACTAAGCTGGATCTTCGTGGTGCCTATAACCTGATCCGCATCCGTGAGGGGGACGAATGGAAGACGGCGTTCAATACCAGAGATGGACATTACGATATCTTGTGATGCCCTTCGGGCTCTGTAATGCTCCAGCCGTCTTCCAAGATTTCGTAAATGACATCTTCCGGGACATGCGTGCCACCTCTGTGGTAGTCTATCTGGATGACATTCTCATCTTTTCTCCAGATATGGACACCCACCGGAGAGATGTTTGCAGGGTTGTCGACCTCTTGCGGGCGAATTCCTTATATGCGAAGTTGGAGAAGTGTGTGTTTGAGCAGGAGTCTCTGCCATTCCTGGGCTATATCATCTCCACTCAGGGATTGGCTATGGATCCTGCCAAACTACAGGCTGTAATAGATTGGCAAGAACCCCACTCTCTTAAAGCGGTGCAGCGCTTTATGGGGTTCATTAATTACTATCGCCAATTCATTCCCCACTTCTCTACGTTGGTTGCTCCCTTGGTAGCCCTCACCAAGAAGGGAGCCAATCCGAAAATGTGGTCAGAGGAGGTCTCCAAGGCCTTTACTTCAATCAAGTCCCGTTTTGCTAGCGCTCATATCTTACATCGTCCCGAGGTTGATAAACCTTTTATATTGGAGGTAGATGCCTCGTCCGTTGGTGCTGGAACAGTCCTTTTCCAAAAGGATGCTCAAGGTCGTAAACATCCTTGCTTCTTCTTCTCCAAGACCTTCACACCAGCGGAGAGGAATTATTCCATTGGGGATAGGGAGTTGCTAGCCATGAAGTTGGCCTTTTCCGAGTGGAGACTTCTCCTGGAGGGGGCTCGCTTTCCCTTTCAAGTGTTCACTGACCACAAAAATTTGGTCTATTTACAGACCGCCCAGCGGCTAAATTCCCATCAGGCCAGATGGTCCCTGTTCTTCTCCCGGTTCCATTTCACCCTCCATTTTCTCTCCGGGGAGAAGAACATTTGTGCCGATGCTCTGTCTCACTCCGTGGTGTCCTCTGAGGAGGTGGAGGAGGAGCCTCGGCTGATTGTCCCCACTGAGAGCCTAAGAACTGTGGCCCCGGATTCGCTCGAGTCTGTGCCTCCAGGCAAGACTTTTGTGCCCATCAATTTGCGACCGGAGGTACTCTCTTGGGCACACTCGTCCAGGGTGGGTGGACATTTTGGGGCAAAGAGGACATCTGAGTTGCTGGCGAGGACATACTGGTGGCCACATATGGTCCGTGACGTCAGGGAATACGTTCAGGCGTGCGTCTCCTGCGCCAAGAATAAGTCCCCTCGACAGCGGCCAGCTGGGTTACTTTTCCCTTTGCCGGTGGCAGACAGGCCCTGGGAGATGGTTGGGATGGATTTTGTGGTGGACTTACACAAGTCTCGGGGCTGCACCATCATCTGGGTGATAACCGACCACTTCTCCAAAATGGTGCACTTGGTGCCGTTACCACGGTTACCGTCTGCATGGGCCTTGGCATATTATTCATTAGGCATATTTTCCGCCTACACGGTATGCCAGACAAAATTGTCAGTGATCGAGGTCCCCAGTTTGCGTCTCGGTTCTGGAGAGAGCTGTGTCGTTTACTCAGCATTGAGTTGAATCTCTCCTCTGCATACCATCCCAAGACGAATGGGTTGGTAGAGAGGGCCAACCAGACCTTGGTCACATACTTGAGACATTTTGTCTCTGCCAGGCAGGATGACTGGGCATCCTTGCTACCGTGGGCTGAGTTCACTCTAAATAATGCTGTGGCTGACTCCACCGGACAGACCCCATTCCTACTGAACTACGGTCAGCTTCCGCGGGTACCAGTGCCCATGCCCGTGTCTTCTGTCGATTCCAGGGTGGCAGACTGGGCTGTGGAGGCACGGGAAATTTGGGACCGCACCCAGGATGCCATTCAGTCCTCCAAAGAGAGGATGAGATCTTCGGCCGATGCCCATCGGCGCCCCGCTCCTACATTTGCTCCTGGTGACCTAGTGTGGCTCTCTGCCCGAAACATCAGGCTAGTGTAGAGTCCACCAAGTTGGCACCTCGCTTTTTGGGTCCCTTTAAAGTTCTTGAGCAGGTGAACCCGGTGGTTTACCGCCTAGCCCTTCCGCCTCGCCTTGGTATCACCTACACCTTTCACGTGTCCCTCCTGAAACCCGTGGCCATGTCCCGGTTTTCCGAGTCATCTGCCGGGACATCGGGTTCATCTACCGATGATCATGAGGTGAACGCCATTGTTGGGTACAAGGTGGTACGAGGAAAAAAAATTTATTTGGTGGATTGGAGGGGTTATGGGCCTGAGGATAGGTCCTGGGAGCCTGCCGAGCATGTTCACGCTCCGCAGCTCATCGCTGCCTTTGAGCGCAGCGAGGCCCAAAGAAGGGGGGGCCCTAGGAGGGGGGTAATGTTAGGGTTTGAGTTCCCGCTGCTGCACAAGGGGAGTCTCAAACCAGTCCCGCTGCGGTCTCCCATCTATCTCCGTCCGCAGTGGAGCCTGCTCAGCAGAGACGTCGGTCCCAGCATCTTGCCCGTTCCAATACTGTGCAGAGACTTGCTGCTGCCTCTCCTGAATCTGCTATTATAGCCAGTACTGGAGCAGACATCTTTGGGACGAAGTCCTGCGTTTCCCCTTCTGAGCATGCCCAGGGTAAGATCTCTCCTTGGAGATCAGGGGTCACATGTTCAGGTACTGCAGCTGCTCCTATTGGTCCGCCAGGAAGGCCCTGAAACTACATGTGTTTTGGAACAGTTTCTCATTGGTCCTTGTTTCTGGCAGGTCTTGTAGCTGTTACTATAAAAGGGTGGCATGGCTGGGCCGCCATGCGCTAGTATCAATTGCATTATGTGCTTTGCGCCAGTGTGATCATGTACGCATGTGGTTAGGGCTCGGCTGAAATAAGCCCCTAGAATACCGGCTTCTCCGGTGAGGAGATTTGGCTGCACGTGTTTAGGGCTTGGCTGAAATAAGCCCCTAGAATACCGGCTTCTCCGGTGAGAAGATTGCTTGATTGCGTTGCTGTCTGCATGATCACGGACTGCTATCCGCACAACAGTTATCTGTGTATCCTGTGAGTCTAACAGGACACAGTCTTTCTCAGCGGCTCTGTGACGCAACAGGGTTCGCTTTATAACGCTGGTTCAGCGCCCTAGCGTTTTACTTTTTGGCTCACTGAAGTTAAGTGAGTTCGTATTTATCGCCATATAGCGCTGTGGCATTCCCGTTAGCGGCTCTGGGGATTAACAGAGTTCGCACTAACTGCCACAGCGCGCTACGGCGTTTATTTTAGCGGCTCTGTGGGATAACAGAGTTCGCTACTTACTTCTTACTAGCAGTGGGCTTCGCCTGCACGGTGGACCCCGGGCTGCGAACGCACCTCTCAACAATATCTATTAGGTGCGTTCTGCAGACCCTAACAGCATTATACTGCTATGGGGCTGCATCATACTATGGGGGTGCATTATATTATGGGATGCATTATTTTACTATGGGGCTACATTTTACTATGGAGCTGGATTATACTATGGTGGTGCATTATACTGCTACGTGGCTGCATTATGCTATGGAGGTGCATTATATTATGAGGTGCATTATACTACAATGGGGCTGCATTATACTACTATGGGGGTACATTATACTATGGCGTGCATTATGCTAGTATGGAGCTGCATTATACAGGGTGGGCCATTTATATGGATACACCTAAATAACATGGGAATGGTTGGTGATATCAACTTCCTGTTTGTGGCACGTTTTCAAGATGGGTGGTGACCATGGCGGCCATTTTGGATCCAACTTTATTTTTTCCAGTGGGAAGAGGGTCATGTGACATATCAAACTTATTGAGAATTTCACAAGAAAAACAATGGTGTGCTTGGTTTTAACGTAACGTTAATCTTTTATGATTTATTTACAAGTTTATGACCACTTATAAAATGTGTTCAAAGTGCTGCCCATTGTGTTGGATTGGATTGGATGCACTACTATGGGGGTGCATTATACTATGGGGTGCATTATATTATGGGGTGCATTGTATTATGGGGTGCATTATACTGCTATAGGGGTGCATTATATTATGTGGTGCATTATACTACTATGGGGTGCATTATAATACTATGGGGCTGGATTATGCTACTATGGGGCTGCATTACACCGCTATGGGGCTGCATTATACTACTATGGGGGTGAATTATACCACTATAGGGGTGCATTATACTACTATGGGGCTGTATTATACTACTATATGTATGACTATAGGATGCACTATTCTATTATGGATAACTATGGGATGCATTATGCTATTATGGATGACTATGGGGGCAAAATGGAGAGACATGAGGCAGAATGGGTGGACATGTGGGGTCCAGAATGGGAGGACACATGTGTTCTAGAATGTGGGATATTATTAATGTAGGGGCTAATTAAAGGAGATTATTTTTGAGGATACTGTTTTCAGTGTGGTCCTGTTACATCGGTCCCTCACCCATCTCGTCTTCATTGAAACTTCAATTCAAATCTCTAAATGCTGGCCCAGACACAGATAACTCATGCATTGTCCATGGCTGACTGCTGCTGTGCCATTCTCAAATTTCTATTGTGAGTCAATTGATGCCGCTTTTCCTGGTGTCTGCTCCTAATTTTTGGAAATGTTTGGACTCCAAGTTGGGTTTCCTTCATGTGTGTTGTCTGAATTTGGAAGGGGTCTCAGGGCACCAAGCTTACACCTGTCACTCATCCTCCTGTTACTGATCAATGTTTAAGCTAGGAATGTTTGTCCAAGCCCTGTCTCAGGACCTGTCCATTGCATCTATACTGCACAATAATACTATTTGTATTCTAGGTCAATTGATGCCACTTTTCCTCGTGTCTGCCCGCAATTTGGGCTAATTTGGCACCTTTTTGCCCCCCCCTGATGCTGTTGTCTATACATTTGATTTTGCCTCTCATCTAATTCATTAGGGTCCGGGTATGTTTTGCGCGAACATTGAGACGTTTGCCAAACGGAACCGAACTTTGAAAGGTTCGCTCATCTGTACTCAACAGTGCAAAGAGTGAGATCTGGTTTGGCTGGGTGAGAGGCATCAGATTGTAATTCAAGGGGTAATGTTTCTCCTTGTGGAGAGTGACATGTCCAGCCTGACATGCCAAGGTGAGGAGACTTTTAAGCCTTGCAATGCTTCACTGGGAAATTAACACTTTACACTGACGAGGGGCAGTACCCCAATAAATGGTGTCTGCAAATTGAGATTCTGGTTTTTGCTTTTATCCTAAGACATGTGGCAAGGCTCGTTAAAGGGTCGATATTGACTTTTAGGATTGCTAATTCCAATAGGTGGCACTAGAGTTCTAGTCCTCTTCCTGTCTGAAGAGAAAATTTGCATATTTATTTTCCCAGGCTTGACATGTCACTCTCCGAAAATGATGAAAAGTTTGAATAATTCTATATATTTTGAGCATTTTATTTCAGTCTCAAGCACGAGCGCCACACAGAAATACAAGCACTAACAAGTCTTGGCATGAAATCAAAGTGTTTATTAATGGTTGTCTGAGGAATGTTCTGCCACGCTGAATGCACCTGGGCACAAAATTCATCAAGATCTCTTTGCAATTGCCGACCGATGATATCCCAGATGTGCTTGATGGGAGACAAGTCCAGAGACGCTGCTAGCCATGGTACCACTTTATGGCCATGCAAGCTGCTCACAAAAGCACGATTAGCATGCAGCCTGGTGTTATGTATAAAAACAGTTCCTGGGACACTTTGTAGAAATTGCAATAATACAGGTTCCACCACCAAATTAATGTAAAACAGAGCTTTTAGTGTACTTGAAATAAAGACTACATGGATTCTACCATTGCATATTTCTCCACTCTACACCATAATCCATGGAGTAAAACAGTAGGCTCTGTTGTGCTCCATGAATAGCTTTGCAGATGGCTTGGTGACCCAATGTGAGCATCCACCAATGCCTATATAAGGCTCACTAAGACACACACATGTGTCTTGGTATTAATACTTCAGTGTTGCTAGTCTCTGGCTTGCGCTATAAACTTGAACAGCTCAGCTGCAGTCTCCATGACGTCTTCTGCCTGTCTGGCTACCTGCCTGAGGTCTCCATGACGTTATCTGCCTGCCTACGTTTTCCTACAACCCGCCTATCTGCCTGGGGTCTCCTGGATGTCTCCAGCCTATCTGAGGTTTCCTGCATCCAGCCTGCGTCCATCTTATGGACGTCTCCTGCCTGCATGCGGTTTCCTGCATCCCACCTACCCGCCTGCGATCTTCTGGACTTCTCCCCGTCTGCCTGTGGATCCAAGTATTCCAAATGCTTGTCTGCAGTTCTTTAGACATCTGTCCATGTCCCGCATACCTCACATATCTGCTGCACCAACGCCTGTGGCCCCATGTGCCCACCCAGACCTTGGGCTTGGAAGATCTACCTCATCTGGTGAGTCTAATAAGCCCTTGTAGTTGGTGAAGCCAATTTTGACAAAGGTGATCAAACATTGCATAGGTCTTTCTTTTGCATAAATCACATAAATCATTTGTTTAGGGTAATATAAATGTAAATTGTTTGGTTAAATTGCATTTCTTCCCCTAACTTTACAACAAACAAGATATGGTCAGTAAATGTAGCAAATCCACATTCATATGCTGTCATGGCCTAAATCCCTACAAAAGTCAATTTTATGAATTTTTAAAGGTGATGCAGATATGCTAAGTCTATGTGCACATAGCATTTTTGGCCAATGTCAGGCGTTTTATGCTGAAGAAGCATACGCTTGACAGTGGCCATGGTCTGGATAACTGACTAGGTATCCTCATTGTGAAAATAAAAAGTGTATATATACTGCACAGTTGTGTTAGTCCTTTATGTTGCAAGTGCAATCTTTCCTATATAGTTAAATAAACAGTATGCAGACGTATACTGGCCAGACGGGGGCTGGAAAAAGACACATAGGGACTTTATGGGAACATTACAGTACATGCTGGGAAAAATCTCCCAACATGTAATTTTGGGTAAGTGAACGAATGCAGTGTGCACTACACCTAAGTCTACTTTTCAGTCTCAACTGTAGTTCTGGAAGTCTAATCATGGACCCAGAAGATCGGGATGAGCAATATAATAAGTCACATAAAGGTAGAACAATATTTCTGATGGGCGAATCATCACTCATCCCCTCTTGCTCGAAGAAAGATTCGGAAGTATATTAGATAATTATTAAAGAGAATATGTCAGCAGGTTTTGGCTATGTAATCGGAGGACAGCGTGAGGTAGGGATTAAAACACAG
>JARQOD010000001.1:185776568-185799013 GCA_033576555.1 Oophaga sylvatica | reverse complement strand
GTGTGGCTGTATGAAGTGGTCTCAGGAGCGAAGTCTGCTCCATACACGGCAGGAGCTGGGTGTGTTGTACAAGAAGCACCTGCAGCGGTCTACCAAAAGTTCAGCGCGAGACTTTTGGCCAACCTGCCATGTGATTACTAGATGCTACTAATTCTATAATGGCAGCTGAGTGCCTCCTGAAGGCCCCCAAGCCGTGTTTGTACCCCTATGAAGCCCTTCCTGTGTCATTGCTTGTTCCTTTATATTAGTATGGAAGTATGTTGTAAAATTTTTTATCATCATGTATTGTGCAAGCAATTACTGGATGTTAAGTTCCCTAAGGAGAATTAAAAAAAAATGTTAAAAGAATAAAGTTAATTTCAAATCTCCCATACCAGAAGTAAAGAATATGCTTTATTTTTTTTTTGGTTTAATCACAGCTTTCATAAGTCTATTTTGAAGTGTTATTTATCCCATGCTATCCCATATGGTGAACTTCATGAAAAAAAGATGTTTAGCCTCCCAAAAATTGAGTAAATGGCAATCAAAGTTATTTGTAACCCAAAACTATACAACAAAAATTAAGCTCGCCCCATATAATGCCCAGGCCATCACACAGCTCCATTGACTGCAAAAATGATAAATGATTGCTATAATGGTGCAACTTATGTTAACTCATCAGGTCATTTCTACCTCACAGTGAAACCCATAGAAATGAAACCTAAGCAACAAGGGTAGAATTGAGTTTTTTTTTTTGTGTGTATATGTATCTCTATCATCTATTTTATATTAATAATATTAGCAAATGCTTTCAATATGAAATGTAGTATAGTTTATCTGATTTGCCATGTCTTATTTCTCATGTACAGGCATTGCAGGACCTTAGGCATCCATGGTTACCACCACTGATATAGTGTAAGTTAGCTAGTTGCTAGAGGTCGAAACCATGTATACCTAAGGTCCTGTAATGCCTGCACATGAGGAAACAGACATAGCGAATCACAAAATCTATACTACATTTCTAATTGAATACAGCCGCTAAATAGCAGAATCAGCATAAAAGTATACATATTTAGCTGAATAAAACATCATACACAATAAATGCTGATAAAAATACCATGAATAATTAGGACTATCGCACACATAGACCAGAACGTGAGAAACCTCAAAAAATGCGATCAAAAACATCCAATACATGATAAAAGATAACTTTATTGTACAAATATACATAACAATTGGTAATGGACATAGAGGACAGAAATTACACGATCAAGGGAAGATGTGGAGTACAATGAATGCATCACAATCAGACCAATATGAAAAAAGTGGGGAATAAGCAGCAAGAACAGTCCCAGAGTTGATATGTATCAAAAATGTATCAAAAACTCACCCAGAATAGCCACATAATGGTCACCAATAAAGATATATAACACCCATTGACAAAGTACCAGAAATAGAAATAATCCTACCTAACTCCATGGAAAAATCCATTGTAGCCAATATTGCTTATAGCAACCATGGATCAGGTGCAATATTATGCTAGTACAAAGAAATCCATACAGTGCAATAGGTGTTACGGTATAAGACTATCTGGTATGAAGAAATAGCAGTAATCTAGAACACTCAGACTAAATAGTCTATATATCATACATACAGAGCAGAAATCCCCAGTAGTAAATAGCAAGTATAATGCAAAGTGCATAGTGAGTCCCGTATGTATGCAGACACATTAACCCAGCAGCCGTATATACCTGGTGATAGAAGGGGAGCAGGGACTGTGCCAGCGACCGATTCCCAGGCCCGACGCGCGTTTCGGAGGTAACTCCTTCTTCCCTTGATCGTGTAATTTCTGTCCTCTATGTCCATTACCAATTGTTATGTATATTTGTACAATAAAGTTATCTTTTATCATGTATTGGACGTTTTTGATCGCATTTTTTGAGGTTTCTCACGTTCTGGTACATTTCTAATTGGAAGCATTTGTTAATATGATTATTACACGTTACATATTGGCATAGGATCTTGAAGCTGGGAATACCCCTTTTTAAGCAAGTTGAAGAAGAAATTGTGTAAAAGGGCTAAAGTTAAAGATAACCCATTCCCTTTCGTATTATAGGCAAAAAAAAAACCAAAACTATATACATGTGTATATAGTCATATTTTTTTATTTTAAAAATTACAATAAGGTAAATGGGCCAGTGCAAAAGTGTTGGTACCCGTGTAGATTTGTGTGCTCACATAACTTTGACCAAAGTTTCAGATCTTAATAGGAAAGGCCAGGTAATGCAAATTTCCCAAATTTATAAAAACCCAGCCTCATCTAACCATGTTCCAAAAACCAGCAGCCATAGGTTCTTCCAAGCAGCTACTCAGCACTCTGAAAATGGTGGAGGCCCACAAAGCAGGAGAAGGCTATAGTTGGATAGCAAAGCATTTTCAAGTTGCCCTTTCTTCAGTTTGAAATATAATTAAGAAATGGCAGTTAACAGGAACCAGTGGAGGCCAAAACAAGGTTTAGGATTGCTAGAGAGACAAATCAGAACCCCCCCCCCCCCCACTTGACTGCAGATGACCTTAAGAAGGATATAGCAGACTTTGAAGTTGTGGTACATTGTTCTACTATTCAGAGACATTTGCACAAATATGGCATTCATGGAAAAGTCCTCAGAAGAAAACCTCTCCTGCGTCCTCACAATAAAATTCTGCATCAGAAGTATGCAAAAAAACATCTAAACAAGCCTGATTCATTTTGGAAACAAGTTCTGTCGACCAATGAGGTTAAAGTAGAAATATTTGGCCACAATGATCAAAGGTATATGTGGAGAAAAAAGGACACAGAATTTCAGGAAAAGAATATCTTGCCAACCATTAAGCATGGGAGTGGATCAATCATGCTTTAAGTTTGTGTTGCAGCCAATGGCAAGGGGAACATATCACTGGTAAAGGGAAGAATGAATTCAATGAAATTTCAACAAATTCTTCATGCAAACAGAACAACATCTGCAAAAAATCCACAGTAGACTACCTCAAAAGGTGCAAGCTGAATGTTTTACAATGGCCCTCAGTCCTCTGATTTGAACATCATTGAAAATCTGTGGCTAGACCTCAAAATAGCAATGCATGCAAGACTACCCAGGAGTCTCACAAAACTGGAAGAATTGACCAAGGAAGAATGGATGAAAATCCCTCAAACAAGAATTGAAAGACTATTGGCTGGTTACAAAAGAGTTTACAAGCTGTGACACTTACAAAACGGGGTGCTACTAGGTACTAACCATGCAGGATGCCAAAACTTTTGCATCGGTCCGTTTTCCTTTTTAAAATGTAAAAATGTACCATTTTTTTTCTTGCCTAAAATACAAAGTAAATGTGTCATCTTTAACTGTAGTTTTTTTTTTATAGATCATTTCATCTTCACCTTATTTAACTGTTCACAATAACGTAATTATGACCAGGGTTGCCCAGATTTTTACATGCCACTGTAGACTTTTTCCACCGTATGTGATCCTTTCTTTGAGCTCTTAATGTGATAAGTGCATTGGTGTAAATGATTATGGTTACTTCATTTTCACAAATATATGATGAGGGAGGTTCACCATTTAACCATCCATTCAGTCAGAGTGGAATCCTAAGAGTTTTCATGCTGTCAATTATCAGTAGATAGTGCTGTGAAAGGATTTGCCTATTACTTTCCACATATATCCATCTTTGTGAAATACATTCTTAATGCATAATTTAAATGCTTGATTGCTATTGATTTTTATAGAAATGCAAATGCACTGCACTCTAAATTATAGCACTAAGCAAAGGCTCCTATGGTGATGGTCCATGCTGATTTACTGTACTGTCTCTCTGAGCTTGCGCTTACTAGAGATGAGCGAATCAATGGAAATTGAATTTATGTTGAATATTTGGGAATTCACTGGATCGGGCAAATCTGAATAATTTGTAATTTGCTCCAGCTCGCATGACCGTAGCTGGATGGCTTTCCCATAATGCCATGCAATGATCACATGGTAATGCACAGCCAATTAGAAGGGACTGTCATAGCCTGTATAAAAGCAGAAGTAGGAAATTAAGTCACGACTTTATGGTGACTCTAGATGGAGGATGTCACAGTTTACAGAGAGGAAGAAAGACCTAAAGCACTAAAGAAAGTAAGGGCTCATTCAGATGTCTTTCTTGTATATGTTTTTCATGCATAGAACTTTTAACTGTTGGACGTGTGAATGGCTCCATAGACTAGATTTACAGATGGAGTGGTTCGCACAAAATCAGACACATGTCCTATTTTGATCTGAGTTTCGGATCGAATTTGCTAATGCAAGTCTATGGTCCGTGAAAATAATTGTACAGCAAATTGCCATCTAATGCCATCCATGGGTTGCCAGTTTTTTCACTGACTTTTTGATACGAGAAGCTGGAGAAACCTCCCATCTGTGGGACATTCTTTTTTTTTTTTCTCATCTGTGAAAAACTGATGAAACTCTGACCAAACTCTGATGGTGAAAGTGAGCACTAGTGATGAGCGAACGTGCTCGGATAAGTCGTTATCCGAGCATTGTCGTGGGCTAACCGAGTGTCTTCGGTGTGCTCAAATAATATGTTCAAGTCTCCATGCCTACATGTCTCGCATGTGTTTGACAGCCGCAACGCTTGCAGGAATGACCTGTTAGGCGATCCCAGCATGTGTTGAGACTGTCGTACAGTCGTGAGACATGCAGGCACGGGGACTGAAACCTATTTTTCGAGCATGCTCGGATAACACCTTATCCGAGCACATTCGGTCATCATTAGCAAACTCTGATTTAAAACACAAAAAAGCTTTTGAAACTGTCAGTTTTTTTGCCTCAGAAAAATGACCAACTGAATCTACATTCACATGTTGCATTTCTTCACTGCAATTGTGTCAAAAATGCATAAGTTTGCTGCAATCTTTAGAATTGCAACAAAAACGTTGTGCGTGTGAACACAGTCTAAAGAAACCATAGCAGTGAAGAAAAGCGAAACATCTTTACCAGCATTTACAGGCTTTGGAGCATTTTTTATTCGTTGTTAATGGAAAATTTCTTTGAAGCTGTCAAATTTTAGTTTTAAGATTAATTCATATCTATTTAATTGCTGACATATGCAATATCAATCCTAGTTTTATGCACTTGGGGAACAGCCAGAGTTGGATGTAGGTCTTACCTGCCATCCCCCTCTTGCTTTCCTCTTAAGTAGACAGTAATAAACCTAATGCAGTGAAACTTTGAGCAGACCACCCAAATATACTGTGTGTTTCCAGTGGAACATGCCCAGAATGCCTAATGTATAGTGAATCTGCCACAGGAAATCTGTTGTGGATAAGAGGTCGTCTTTTCTGTACTTTGCTTGCAATTCCAGTCAGCATGGGAAATTTCCCATGGGGATTAAAAAGTAGAAGTGCTGTTGGTAATTTTTAATTTGCGTTGTAGCGGAAGGCAAAATGGTGCCTGACAACATTGGTTTTCACAGGCGATTGGAGTAGTTGACTTCTTAGTGTAGCTCGATGACCTGTATAAGGTGTTACCTTCTCTTGTGGCCAAATGTTTTAAGACTGTCACAAATTTTGGTTCTTGCAAAGTTTACTGCTTTTATATAGTGGTATATCAACTCTAGAATGATATGAAGGCTGATGATGAATTGCAAAAAATCGCTAACTCAATCCTTGCCATAAAAATAAACTAAATCCTAAAAAAAAAAAAATTCTACTGAATTTCAGCCCTGCGATAAAATTACCTGCTTTCGACATCGTTGGCTGTAGACAAGGTGACAATGAGGAAAAGGCATCAAGAGAACTTGATCTCTCACACCACCTATTGGATGAAGCAATAATAAAAGTTAATATCGACCCTTAATTGAGCCTTGCCTCATGAAGATAAGAAGTCAACTCGCATTCGCATACTCCTCAGTGTAAGCAGGAGATCTGATTTGGCTGTATGAGAGGATGTTGACTGGGCAACTGAGGGAGATTGTTTCTACCAGGGCTGGCATCAGCACCCGGGTAAGTGCCGGGGCCCTGAGCAGGCTGGGGAGCCCACTCGACGTCAGGGACATCGGCACACTATGGGGGCCCGGCGTCTGTGCCAGTGCCGACTCTCGTGAGTGGGCCCCCCCGCTTGCTCAGGGCCTGTCATTTGTGATACTTACCTCTCCTCGTTCCATCACTGCGGCGTCTTCTGACTGTGACATTCAGGTCAGAGGACGCTATGATGTCACATCTGTGCGCCCTCTGCCTGAACAGTCACAGTGCAGAGAGCTGGAAGATGGCGATGCTGAGGAGTCCGGAGCTGAGCAGCAAGAAGAGTATTTCATATTATTTTTTTATGTTTGGAGCATTATATATAGGGACCATCATACACTCGTATGAGGCCCATTATACACTGAAGCATCGTATATGGGACCCATTATACACTGGAGCATCATATATGTATGGGGCCCATTATACACTGGAGCATCATATATGGGCCAATTATGTATGGATCATTATATGGGCCCATCATATACTGGAGCATTATATGGAGTCCATCATATAGTGTATGGAACATTATATGGGCCCCTTTATGTATTGAGCAATACATGGGGCTCATTCTCTATGGAGCAATATATGGGGCCCATTATACTGTATGGAACAATATATGGGGCCCATTATACTGTATGGAACAATATATGGGGCTCATTATTATGCATGGAACAATATATGTGGCTCATTATTCTGTATGGAGCAACATATAGGGCTCATTATTCTGTATGGAGCAAAATATGGGGTTCATGATTCTGTATGGAGCATTATATGGGCTCATTATACTGTATTGAGCATTATATGGGGTTCATTATTCTGTATGGAACATTTATATGGGGCTCATTATTCTGTATGGATGTGGTTCCCTTAATACTGTATGGAGGACTATACTGTCCAATTTCTGATCTATTGTAGAATTTACAATAGATATCACTCATGTAATATAAAAAGTGAAGTATTTGGCATTGTACTATACCTATATTTTTTTGCGGTATCTGTGCATCATGAATTGTGGTATGTGTTAAAGAGGCCCACTGAGACTCTTTCACCCGGGGCCCACGACAACCTGGTTTCTACTTGTGGAGAGTTCCAAGCCAGAGTAAGGAGACTAACCCCCAGTCAGCAGTTTCAGCTTTGGCTTCTTATCCCAAGTCATATGACAACCATTAAAGGGTTGATATTGACTTTTAGGATTGCTATATCCATAAGGTGGAACTAGAGATCAAGTCCTCGCCCTCTATGTAGAGGCTATTTGCATATTTAAATTCCCATAGGAGCATTGCATTGCCTTCTAACTCCCCTTATGTTGGTTTGGCACTTTCCACAAGGAAAGAAACGCTCCCTCTTATATCCTCTGTCATAAATGGATTGCTTTAAAAGAGGACTGGTTCTTGATGTCATGGTCGTCTTCTATTAACCTCCAAGGAAACATGCAGTCATCATTGTTTTTCATCAGAAGGGCTTTACAGGCAAGGACATTGCAGTCCCTAAGACTGCCTATAAATCAACCATTTATCGGATCATCAAGTGCTTCAATGAGTAAGGTTCCATTGTTATGTAGAAAGCTGCAGAGTGCCCAAGACAGTCCAGTAAGTTCCGGTACTGTCTCCTAAAAAAAATTCCGCTTTGGGATCGGTTCACCAGTGCAGAGCTTACTTTGGAATGGCATAGGCATGTGTCAGTGTTCTGTACGCACAGTGAAGCAAAGTAAGCTGCTCACTTCATCCAAGAAAAGCTTCATAGACTGACTGACAACAGGACTGCAGAGCAATGGTGTAAAGTTATATACTTAAATGAAGCCCCCTTTAGACTGTTTGTGACATCTAGAAGAATGATTGGAGAAAAAAAAGGTGAGCACTACCATTTTTGTCATGTCAGAATTTAATAAAAAAAAATAAATAAGGGTCAACACTAATATTGACACTTTGTATAAACTTGATGAATTTTGTCAATAAAAGTGTAAAATCTTCTAAAATGCTTATAATTCAACTTCAGTGTCCATAGAGAAATCAGCCTAAAAGATCTAAAAACACTGAAGCAGCAAACTGTAAAAACCAAACCTGGTGTCGGTCTCAATTTTTGGCCATGAGCATGAAAACTCTGGGTGCAAATAAGCTGTAGGAATCTGTACACATTGAGTTTCACACTATCTGGTTCCCTTTTCAAGGGGAAGTCCAGCCTCAATAAAAAATTTGCTCACAGCATGGATTGAGATAAAAATACTCAACCCCATGGATCAAGCAGCTTTTGAGTAGCTGAAGCATTCAGCTGAATGGAACTGTGCATCATTGGACGTTCCAGTCAACTGACCACAGCAGCCGATTACAAGCCTCAGTGGTCTGGTGAATGGAGATGGGCAACGTCGTAGCTTCTGGTCCGGGAACAGACCATGAGTGGGCTATGTGGAATCTAGGGGTTGGCAACAGGTGAGTGTTTTCATTTTGTTTTTACCCCATTCATGCCACCAGTAAATTTTTGAGGGCCAAACTTTCCCTTGAAATTTGCATCTCTGAAAATATACCTACCCGTCACTGTTTAATCAAATTATGTATTTTTTCCCCTTTTTTGGAGATTTGTTCTTATAGTGCCTTGTATCTTGATGTGGATTTTTGTATTTTTCAGAACGTGTGTAGATTTGGCACTGTACATTGCACGTTTATCATTCTCACCTTGTTTTATGACAGTGCTGTAGCAAAATAAATGAAGTTGTCTATCTGGAAAAAGTTGTTTTAATGTGTTTTAAGATGAAAATAGTTCTAATAACCTTTAACAAGGAAAGTTGCCTGATGTCGACACATCAATGATACCGGTACCAACACCTCCATTTCCAACTTGATTTTGACACAGAAGCGTTCTTCCTCTGACCCAGTGTGGGAAGTCGGCTTCCTGTCCTGCTCTTTTCAGCCAGTTCCCATCTCAATTTCTCCATCGGAGACAGAGGATGGGGCTGGATCTGCTATTGAAATGAACCACACTGGAGCAAAGGAAGCTAAAGCCAAGCCAGGGATTGAGCAACCTGGATCAGCAACTTTTTTAAAACAGATTTGTAAACCTCTGTTTTCACGCTAAACACATTGAAACAAGCTATTTTTTGGAGCTAGACAAACCCTTTAAGTGAAGATAAACCTCATGAGGTGAGTATTTGTTCATTAAAAGTTGATGTGGGGTAGTAGAGGAGGATACTGTCCTGAATTCTCTTGTGCTGGCTTCAGAAGGCTTCTGGCATGTGGCATTATTTTTCTTTTCAATTTGGTGTTTCCACTTTCAGCATGAAAGCAGCTGAGCTGTGAAACTTCTCTGGACAGGGTTGCTTTTGCTGATTAAATTAACCCAGCTGTGCCGCCTGGATTCCGCCGCTTTCCGTGCAGAACTCCGTTTTCGTTCCTTTTTTTTTCCAGGCAACTGTTTTATTAAGCGAGTCTTCTTTTTACCAATTAGGTCAAAGCCCTAAAATTTTAAGACCAAAACCTCATGGTTTAGAGCGAACTGATTCACAAACCATAGGTGAATTTCCCCGAAGAAACAAGGGTATGTACTTAGATCTCCACCATGTCCTTAATTTCAACTGCTATGCGCTTCTATATGGAAATGCAGAAACCTATATTACATGGTAAGACGAAAGTGTCCTTACCTGTGATTCAATAAAGAAAATATGGTGGTTGTTTTACATTGCTTAGAAAAGTACCGTATTTATTTTAATTCCTGTTTCTTTTATAGTAAGTGATTAAGATATAGACGGTTAACTTTGGCTTAACCTTTTTACTACTGTTTGATTTAGATATAGTAATCTAATATATATTGGTTAATAATTATTTAGATGTGTTGTGTTTATGATCTAAATTTGTTGTGTTCTAATATTTTTTATTTTAAAATGTTTATTTCCAAGGTGTTCACTTAAATTGAATGGTGCCTCATTTTTTCACACTACAAAGGCTAAAGTACCCATTAATATAGGGGAGTCGATAGGCAGTGATAGGTTATGGCAGGGTGATCAGTCCATGGTAACTTACATTACAGTCACAAGCCAAAAACTGGCTACAGACTGTTCTTTGAAGGCAGCCACAAAATGAGTGAATGTATATTGTACATTAAACTATTCTCAATAGATTTCAACACAGTTTGATTTTTCAACAATAAAATTAAATACAAAATACAGTGTTATTACTTGGTAACTTAATTACAAAAAAGGAAAGGCAATTGTCCATCATGAGACTGCCAAATTATCTGTTCTGGTAAACAGGGGAGAAGCACTATTTTTATTGTATTAAAACACCATAGTCCAAGCAAGTTTAACAAATTTATTTTAACCTCTCAAGTTAAATGCAACAGTTTTTATAACAAGAAATGTAGGTAACTTATGTTACAACATAGTATAGTAACTTATGCTACAATGAGTTAAACACTGAAAAAACACTGTTTGTAACGTAAGTTACCATGGAATGACCCAGGGACGGACAATCTCTGCCTCATGATAATCTGTGCTGCCCCCAGAAGAGCGACTCCTGTCTACAAATAGTCAAATCCAGCACACGGACCAGACCTAGTAGTCCAATACTCTTCCATTTCCAAAAACTAGATGCACATGCAACTGTACCACATCGATCGTCTTGAATGCAAATCTAACAATTAATTTGCTTTCTCCTGTCGCCACATCCCTCTGTATGGCTCTTGTCAATTTCAGGAGGATATCTGCAAAGCCACACCTTCAATTAGGTGATTTCCACTCTCCTTAAAGGGAACCTGTCAGCAGGATTGTACACAGTAACCTACAGACAGTGTTAGGTCGGCGCCGTTATACTGATTACAATGATACCTTGGTTGATGAAATCCATCTTGTACTTGTTGTGTAATCTTTATTTTCAGTTTTTGAAGTTCGTGTTCCGGGGGGGTCTTCATGTGGTGCTCTGATTAGGTGTTCAAAATGTAGACCGCTGACAGGTCACTGAGCCCTCACTGACCTGCCCCCGAGTTTACGGAACAAATTTACGGTATGTACATACTTAAAAAAAAAAAAAAAACTTCTGCAGGCAGGCGCCAGCCGTGGCACCTGTGCTGCAGCATAATTGCATGTTTAATGTGCAGTTAATAACTGTACTTGATGTTTTCCTGAGGAGTATAAAAAAAAAACATTTTAAAATGGCACCCGCCGAGCCTGTGGAGTACCAGCTATTGGTGTCTATAGAAGTGATCTGATAGATGCTCAAAACTGAAGATAGAGATTAAACTACAACCACAAGATGGATTTCATCAACCAAGGTATTTTAATCAGTATAACGACGCCAACCTGACACGGTCTGTAGGTTACTGTGCACAATCCTGCTGACAGATTTCCTTTAACCCTGCATAAGGCAATGCAGCTGGACAAGTTTTTCCATAAAAGGTTTTGGCGAAGGCTCCACTGCACCTTTGGCCACAACACAGATCACGCAGCAAAAGATGGCTGTATGCTGTTGCTGTGTTGCAGGGCTGTGGAGTTGGTAAGCCAAACCTCGGACTCGGACTCCGACTCCTCAGTTTCCACGACTCTGACTCTATGTACATGCTCCGTAATGAAGAAGTGCTGTAAAGTGCAGCACAGATTCATCTCTACTAAAGGCTGAGATCCTTAGACCAGGAGCAGAATAGACATTTATAGGACATTTCATAACTTTCCCAAATTATCAAAACATTTACAGCACATCCTGCATCGTACTACTGTACCCAATTATATAGTTTAGGAGTCGGTCAATTTTATACCAACTCCACCAAAATGAACACCGACTCTCCGACTCCACATTCCTGGTTGTAGCTTGGTACAAGTGAATGGTGTTGCATTGTGATCTTCAAGTGAGTCAGAAAAATTAGAACTAAGTGTATTATTTATGTTTGCTTTTTGCAGTCTCGATACCTTATGGGTCACAATGCAGCCCTATTCATTTTTATTGTGCTGTGACACATAGCAGCTTAGAGCGATCTTAGGTCGCATGGCCAGAGTCCTAGTGTAGCTCAGCTTTAAAGTGGTGGTTCACCACGAGGACAACCTTCTTGCTCTGAATATATGAAAAAGGGGGAATGGGGAACGGGAGAAGTCATCTCACCATTTGCAGTCTCTTTCCAAGAATGAGTTCCACGCATGGAGCCGCCTCAGGCTTCGGCGTGCAAGTTCCAAAGAATCAAGAAAAAAAGGTACTCCAGCGTAGAAAAATATAAAACTTTGTCTTTAATGAAAAAAAATCATAAAAACAGGCACAATGCGAACAACATATAGAGCCCAGGGAGCTACCAACCGACGCGTTTCGACAATCCGGTCTTAATCGTGGTTAGAATCAGATAAGATGCCCATCTTTTCCCTTCCTCAAGATAGCTGTTGGAGATATACAGGGACTTTCATAAAAGCACCTACACATGACAGATTAGCGCTCCTCAGAACGGAGTTAAGGCTGGGTCTCACATAGCGATACACCAGCGATCCTGACAACTTTCAGGATCGCTGGTGTATCGCTACATGATCGCTGCTGAGCTGCCAAACAGGCAGCTCAGGGCAGCGATCAGCACAGGGACACTGCGGGTAAACATCGCTTAGTTACCCGCAGTGTACCTTGGATACCAGCGCCCTGATGCAGGGAGCTGGTAACCAAGGTACACGTCGGGTTTCCAGGCACCGTGCAGCGCCTGGAAACCCGACGTGTACCTTGGTTACCAGCTCCCTGCATCAGGGCGCTGGTATCCAAGGTACACAGCGGGTTTCCAGGCACAGCCCTGCGCCTGGCAACCCGCTGTGTACCTTGGTTACCAGCGGATCGCTGGTCTCCCGCCTGTCACACGCAGCGATGCGTGCCTGCCAGCGGGAGACCAGCGATCAAAAAAATGTCCTGACATTTCTGACACGACCAGCGATTCACAGCAGGGGCCTGATCGCTGGTACGTGTCAGAAATAGCGAGATCGCTGGATGTTAGCAGCGATCTCGGTAGCGATCTCGCTATGTGAGACGGGCCCTTTAGGCACAGCTGTATAGGGGATGCATAGATTTCTCTCTGGACCACTATTACTGATTTCTGCTGGGTTTCAGGCCTATAAAGTCAACTACTAATAACCTTTTAGCCATAATGATAGTTTGCTAGAAACATTGTAAGGGTTAAAAGCTTAGCTGGTAAAGGACTTACATGAAGACTAATATCGCTATTAGTAAAATTTCGCATTCATGCAAACAAGTTGCGGGCGTTTAGTGCTTGCGGTCGTTGGTTGTAAACGCTTATTCCAGAAAAAATACTTTAAAAAAATATAAATAAGGATAAATACCAACAATTCATTCAATATAATAAATTATCATTTTATTAAATAAGGACACCAACAAAGACAAAATTACAGTAAGACATTGGATAAGATATAAATAATGGGAAAACACATTAAAAACAAGGGGAGTGGGTCAGCACATACAGCACTATTGGTAATAACCGTGTATCAAATATAATCACTGTAGACTAGAAGCTGCAAAATGGACACCCAAGAAGGGGGATATAAATATATGTAATCCCCAGAGAGGATATATAAAGTGCAGTGCAACGTAAAAAAGTGCTTTTTTATGATAGTCCTAGTCATATTTATTGATTCAGTTACTTTACTCAGGAGTTCATGTTACAGGTCCAAATAGTCATATATCATCACCGGTAGGGAAAGGTGCATAATGCAATATAATATGAAAAATATATCATTATAGGTATAGATGAAAGAGATGTGATACTAACCAGAACTCATGATGTATGTGCTGGCACCGCCACCCCCATTCCAACACGCGTTTTACACGTTGCTTCGTCGGGGAGTGATGGAGTGCGAGAGCAGCGTAGGTTATATATATATATATATATATATATATATATATATATATATATATATATACACACACTGAGTCAGGCATAGGCCAATAAGGTCGGATTTGCTCAGGTGCACATTATCGGGCGCATCGCTAGTCACCACGGCGATGGTGTCCCTGCCGCAGGTCTTGCGGCAACGTCACCAGAAGGGCGGTCATGACGTCACAGGCGAGGCGTGAGACAGGTCATGCACACACAACGAAGACACACGATGCGCACAGCACCAGCACGGCCATGTTATAAAAGGGCAGAAATGTGGGCAAACAGAACATACAGTGGGTATGGAAAGTATTCAGTATCTATTAAATTTTTCACTTTTTTGAATTTACCAAATGGATGCAATGAAACAAAGTTCATTTTTTTTCCTCATTAATGTACACTCTGCACCCCATCTCGACTGAAGAAAAACAGAAATGTAGAAATTATTTGCAAATTTATTAAAGAAAAACTGAAATATCACATGGTCCTATGTACTCAGACCTTTTGCTCAGACACTCATATTTAAGTCGCATGATGTCCATTTCCTTGTGATCCTCCTTGATATGGTTCTACTCCATCATTGGAGTCCAGCTGTGTTTAATTAAACTGATAGGACTTGAGTTGTAGAGGCACACACCAGTCTATATGAGACTCCTCACAGCGCATGTCAGACCAAATGAGAATCATGAGGTCAGAGGAACTGGCCAAGGAGCTCAGAGACAGAATTTGGCAAGGCACACATCTGGCCAATGTTACAAAAGAATTTCTGCAGTACTCAAGGTTCCTAAGAGCACAGTGGCCTCCATAATCCTTAAATGGAAGAAGTTTGGGACTACCAGAATTCTTCCTAGACCTGGCCATCCAGCCAAACTGAGCAATCGTGGGAGAAGAGCCTTGGTGAGAGAGGTAAAGAAGAACCCCAAGATTACTGTGGAAGAGCTCCACAGATGCAATAGGGAAATGGGAGAAAGTTCCACAAAGTCAACTATCACTGCAGCCCTCCACCAGTCGGGCCTTTATGGCAGAGTGGCCTGATGGAAGCCTCTCCTCAGTGCAAGACATATGAAAGCCCGCACAGAGTTTGCTAAAAAACACATGAAGGACTCCCAGACTATGAGAAATAAGATTCTCTGGTCTGATGAGACGAAAATAGAACTTTCTGGTGATAATTCGGGGTATGTGTGGAGAAAACCAGGCACTGCTCATCACCTACCCAATACAATCCCAACAGTGAAACATGATGGTGGCAGCATCATGCTATGGGGGTGTTTTTCAGCTGCAGGGACAGGACGACATGAATGCGGCCAAATACAGAGATATCCTGGATGAAAACCTCTTCCAGTGTGCTCTGGACCTCAGACTTGAAGGAAGCTTCACCTTCCAACAAGACAATGACCCTAAGCACACAGCTGAAATAAGAAAGGAGTGGCTTCAGAACAACTCTGTGACCATTCTTGACTGGCCCAGCCAGAGCCCTGAACTAAACACAATTGAGCATCTCTGGAGAGACCTGAAAATGGCTGTTCACCATCCAACCTGATGGAACTGGAGAGGATCTGCAAGGAAGTATGGCAGAGGATCCCCAAATCCAAGTGTGAAAAACTTGTTCCATCATTCCCAAGAAGACTCATGGCTGTACTAGCTCAAAAGGTGCTTCTACTCAATACTGAGAAAAGGGTCTGAATACTTATGACCCATGTGATATTTCAGTTTTTTTCTTTATAATAAATTTGCAAAAATTTCTACATTTCTGGCTGTTTTCAGTCAAGGTGGGGTGCAAGAGTGTACATTAATGAGAAAAAAATGAACATATTTGAATTTACTAAATGGCTGCAATGAAACAAAGAGTGAAAAATTTAAAGGGGTCTGAATAAATTCTGTACCCACTATATATGTAAAAAGATTTACCACAATGTCACATAGTAGAACCGGCTGTGTCACAGAGAAATAAAAGAATTAGCAGAGAAAATGCAGTGAGAGGTATGTATAATATAACATAACATCAGTATGGCCATGAAAATGTATATGTAATATAACCTCATAAATCACAGTATCAAGTGATCATAGAGGCAAAGAATATGGACCAAAAGGATCTATATAAAAAATCATAAATAACATTAAAATAAAAAGGGAAATCACTAAAGTAAAAAAAATATGCATAAAAACGGTAATTGTATATTTATGTGTTGGTGTATAGCTGTAAGCGCACCTTGGGTCTCTCGAGTTGGGTAGATGTTGAGAAGAACTGTTCAGATTAGCGTGAGGCTAATGGGTTACCAGACTGACGTCTCGGTTATAAGGACATTTGTGAAAGGCTGTTTTTTTAGACCAATACTTTAGAATAAGTTGTTTCCCAAGTGAACGACAAAACCATTGTCATTTTGTTCCTTCCTTTTGTACAGTAAAGCCAGCGCCGCTGGAAATCAAGCCTGTTCCTGAGTGGGAAGAGTTGCCCGTACGCTCTCCAGTAACCAGAAGCTTCACGCGAGAGTGAGTATATTATTAGGTCTGAGAAACGAGCTGATGGGATCACATGTTATTTGGTTAGTAACATTGTGGTTTCTACATACTGTGCTCCTGCGGTGTCGCTGCTGTGCTACTACACCCACACCACTCTTAGTTGAGACTTACTTTATTAATTTGCCATATAAATCTATTGAGGTCAGAGGGAGGATAGTGCTGTGTAGTGAAGGGGCTGCTGAAACTTGGTGACTTATACCAGGGCAAAAAAGTCTTAGTAAGGGGGATCCTTGTACGTAGCCTGGCAGTATGCAGCGGTTACCTTTCTTTATCTCACACTAATCTGTATTTCACCATCATTCTGCCCTTGCGCGTGTGATGGACTTGTGTAACACGCTGCAGACAACCTAAGGAGGATCAGCAGCCTGAACCAATGATGACACATTAGACTTGGTGTAAACGTTTGTCTTGAGATCTTCCTAACAGTCACTTGCAGAATATGGAGCTAGTCTGATCTATGGCCATGTAGTAGGATGCTCTGCCACAATCTGTAAGCTTGCCCATCACATTGCCTGATGAATGTTGCAAGAGCGAAAACACTTATGCCAAATCTGATATGCCCTTTGTAAGTACAATAAACCTGACCATATTTACCAGAGTGAGCAGAGCGTCGTGTTGCATATTATATACGGGATTGGGAACCTACCTGCTGTTCCTCCGCTTTTTTTGTTTTCACTTAACCAGCGTGCTGAAGATCTATTTTCTGAACGATCGATGAGACAGACGGTGTGCCTTCGGCTACACGGATGTCCTGTAGATAAACTAGGCACAGATCACCGCCACCATAAAGCTGCGTTCACAAGTCGTTTATTTGTAGCTGATTTTTTTTTTTTTTTTTTGTGAAATCTGCAGCATTTTCCAGCACCAGCAATCTTATCCACATGCTGCTTATATTTTGGTGTGGATTTTCCCTATTTATTTAAATGTGGACTCTAAATCCACTCGATAGGGTGGCCTGGCATTGGTTTTGTGGCATATCCGCAACAATGAAAGTGAATGAACACAAGATTAAGTGTGGAAAATATGCTTTGGATTTGGTGTCTAAAATCTGCATCAGACTGAGCCCAGCCTAACAGAGCTGAGGACATGTGGTTTTGCGCTGTTGTGTATGGTTGTCCTCCTTGGCGCTAGTCATTTTACATATGGCATATTTTTTGTCCTTTAGCTCCTCCAGGTTCCCTATGCCGACCAGACCAGACTCTGTTCACAGCACAGCTTCTAGCAGTGACTCGCAGGACAGTGAAGAAAACTACGTGCCCATGAACCCAAATCTACCCACAGATGGACCAGTATGTAAATCAGCATCTTCCTTACTGATTTTCTATGTAATGATCTGTATAAAGTGAGTTTATAGTGAGTTAGTAAGTAATCGCCAACCTACATTCTGACTGCTTAGAGCCGGCGGAGCAGCCACAGTAGCACCAATGTCCAGAGTAGTATCAGTATGGTGCTAGGACCGAGGGAGCTATAGAAGATAAAGGTATTGTAAAACCGTTGGATCACCGTGCCGGTAGCTATTGGCACATCCACACTACTGCAGTAAAATGCTTATTATTGAAGTATCGAAAAGACTGCCCAAGTATGACTAAGGAAGGCATACGATGTGTGCTGTGTGGACATTTGTATACTTTACTTGTAAGTTAATGGAATATCGCTCTAATTCCAGTGCATATTTGAGAGCAACAGTCTGGATGGTGGAAACAGCCCCAAGGTGAAACCTAAGGGCGACAAACAAGTGGAATATCTAGACTTGGATTTGGACTCCGGCAAGTCAACACCTCCAAGAAAAGTATGTGGAATGACTAAGCAGATAAGAAATACTGTATTCTGATATATATCATCCATCTGGTCTCTTGGGGGAGGTGGAGTAAATGCTGATCATGTCGATTAAAGAAAGGGTCAAGATCCGTGGGTCGGCATAGTCTGGGCGCCCTTTTAGTGAAAGGCAGACATGGTGGTAGAAAGCAGAAATGTCTTCTTCCCATTGTTTGCTAATACAAATGATCCTATATTTGATGGCTAGACGTTAAAGCATTATTTTTGTCGTTCACATTTATGGCAAATCCATATCATACACACAGATGTCTGAGAGATGCAGGTCCTTGTCTTGTGACCTGCACCCATCTCGGGTACGCTTTTCATATTGACCCATGTCTGGCAGCCTTTGTGTAAGTCAATCTGAAAATTGGGGAGCAATGGATGCCTTAAAACTGAATGTATAGATTTGCTTGCATGGCCACCTCTCTTGTGTAGATGGGAACTCCTGTACTAGAATGAATACCTTTACTATCTGAAATTCATGGCATTTTATAAAGATACCATATTTGTTTGAAATGGGAATACCTCGTTAAATGGTATTGGTCACCAGGTTTTTCTAGGTGATCTGAGAGCAGTATGATGTAAGGCAGAGCCCTTGATTCCAGTGATCAGGGCCGGCGTCAGCACCCGGCACACCCGGGCAAGTGCCGGGGCCCTGAGCAGGCGGGGGGGCCCACTCGCCGTCTGGCACCCCCGCGCCCGTTAGCGGGGAGAGCGGTGTCAGCGCCGCCACTGGGCCCCCCACCCCGCTTGCTCAGGGCCCCGGCATCAGCTGGCACAATACTCACCTCTCCCGTGCCTCCGCTGCCGCAGCTCCGGGCTCCAGGGGGCGCCGGCGCTTCCTCTCATAGCAGCGCCGCTGAATGATGTCATCATTCAGCGGCCGGCTGTGACAGAGAGCGCGGACGCTGAACAGGTGAGACGTGTGTGTCTGTGTCTGTTGTGTATGTAGTGCGGTGCTTTGTGTGTGTGTGTATGTATGTGAGAGAGTGCTTGTGTGCTGTGGTGCTGTCTGTGTGTGATGATGGGCAGGCATTGCTGATAATGGGGAGGCATTGATGATGATGATGGGGAGAAGATGATGATAATGGGCAGGCATTGATGATAATGAGCAGGCATTGATGATGGGGAGAAGATGATGATGGGCAGGCATTGCTGATAATGGGGAGGCATTGATGATGATGATGGGGAGAAGATGATGATGATGGGCAGGCATTGCTGATAATGGGAGGCATTGATGATGATGGGGAGAAGATGAGATAATGGGCAGGCATTGATGATGATAATGGGGAGAAGATGATGATAATGGGCAGGCATTGATGATGATGGGAGGATGATGATGGAGAATGATGGGCAGGCATTGCTGATAATGGGGAGGCATTGATGATGATGGGGAGAAGATGATGATAATGGGCAGGCATTGATGATAATGGGCAGGCATTGATGATAATGGGCAGGCATTGATGATGGGGAGGAGATGATGATGATGGGCAGGCATTGATGATAATGGGAGGCCATGATGATGATGGGGAGGCAATGATGATGATAAGGAGGCAATGATGATGATGGGGAGGTAATCATGATGATAATGGGGAGTCTTTCCACAGCGCCCTTTCCTGAGCCGTAACAGTGCAGAACGCAGTACAGCGCAGAGGAGAGCTCCATATTTTGTATGGAGCATTATATGGAGACCAGTATCCTGTATGGAGCATTATATTGGGTCCAGTATTCTGTATGGAGCATTATTTTGGGTCCAGTAATCTGTATGGAGCAATATATGGGGGGGTGACATCATGCATGGGGTATTATATGGGTGATGAGGGGGAGACTGTGGTGCCCATAATATTGTATGGAGGACTGTACTGTCCAGTCTGTACTGTGCGCTGTGAGGATTTGGCGGTTTTTGAGCTATTGTACAATTTACAATAGATATCAGTCATGTAATGGAAGAAGTGAAGTATTTGGCATTGTGCTGTACCCATATTTCTCTGCTGTATCTGTGCATCATGAATCGTGGTCTGTGTTAAAGGGGCCCACTGAGGCTCTTTCGCCCGGGGCCCATAAAAACCTGGAGCCGGCCCTGCCAGTGATGTCACTTTCTGGACTGCTTTGTATAGTTTTTAATAACATCACTGTTTTATCTGCATCAGATCTGGCAGTTCTCTGAATGCTGATCTCTGTATAACCCGGCCCACAGAAATGATTGGCAGCTTTGTGTACACTGTGCATAGGTAGAAATCTGCTAATGAATGGTGGGGGCAAGGTTACACATAGGAGAACTGCATGGCATGAGATAACTCATACCCTGGTGATAATTTCCTGCTGATAAAACACTGATTTTATTGAATCTACAGCAAGCAAGACAGTAAGTGACACATCACTATAATCTGGGTCTTTCTTTACATTCTGCTGTTCTCAGATTAAATGGGACAAACCTGTCAATAGATTCCCTTTAATGAGAATAATTTGTTTCCTGTTTTGCCGATGCTAACAAGTTAATCTTTTTCATTTTCTTTTTAGAAGAAGAGCACTGCGTCCGGGAGCAGCGCAGCAGAAGAAAAGGTGGATTATGTGGTTGTTGACAAGGAAAAAACCCTGGCACTGACAAATACCAGGAAAGCATGGACTGATGAAAGACAGTCTACGGAGTCTGAAACCCCGACCAAGAGCGTCAAATGAATGTTTCTAGAGCTGCAAAATCTTCTCATCGTGACAAGCTAGCCAAGTTTTATATGGTGCCACAATGTCATCTGTCATTTGAAGTGAATGGAACTTGTATTTTAGGAAACATTTCAGATGCCTCAGTAAGACACAGACTGAATTGTGCCCTGTGAAGCCTCACATGTAAATACACAACAATGGCGCAAGGACCATTGGTTTGACACATTTAGCCATGTTTTGTATTATTACCGTTTTATGCACTTTGTGTGTTTGAAACAATGGTTCTTGCGGCGAACACTTAATTTGCCATTAACAACGCTAATTTCTTTGTTTTATTTCACATACTAATATAACTAAAAGCTCAATGAAACGGAGTGATACAGACCACGGATGCGTAATACTAGCCGCCTATCACAATTGTATCGTCTTCTGATTTAGAGGTTTAGGCCTCCTTTTATGTTCCTGTACATGGCAAAGATTTTTTTTTCATTGCCAGCTTCACCATTAATTTTTTTTTGTTATATGTAAACTTCTTGTTGTATAGTTCCAAAAATACGATAGTGTTACTGTCCTCACTTGCAGAATCACGTGCTCCGTTTTTTTGTTTTTTTATTACAACCAGTTTTTGAGATCATGAATGTAAAATAAGGACTTTATTCAATGCAATTTTTTCTTACCACCTTCCCATAAATTAGGATTGGTTTAAGGTGCTTTTATGTTATTCACACAGGCGGGAGCCGTCTACTTAGTGCTAATGTCAGGATCACAAGATGGGAAAGCAGATAAAACCTTTGTAAACGTGTAGTAGAGACTCCTGGGACATCTGTCCTAAAAAATAATGTTCATAGTTGGACAAAAGTCCTGAATACAAATCTCTATATAGAAGTCAGGGAAAATTCTGATCAGCCCATAACCCTTAGCTATCCCCCACTCTGTGTGTAGCCCCCTATTGTATGGCGCGGCAGCCTAAAGACCCGTTACCAACCTCTATCACCTAACTTGTGGATGGGTAATATTCATTATTGGCTGCAATGTCTCTTTAAATGCCATTGATAATTCAGTAGGATTTTTTTTTTTTAAAACCAATTTTGGGAAGAAGCCTTGTGGACACTTCTGATGTATTGGTTCTAGGTCTATTATTCCATCGGTGCCATTTTATGTTGTAATCTCTAGTATTTGGGAGCCTATGTATACATGTAATCCGTACCTGTAACATGTAAAGCAGCTATGGTGACATTATGGTAGTCCGTCAGTTATGTTGAGCATTTCTTTCTATACAGTAATGTATTTTTATTTACATAGTCTGTGTCCATACGGTGGAGATTCTGCAGGGTAGGATCTTCCGCTAAGAAATAGTCACACTAGTGCCATGGAATGGGCTGTGCTCATCGCGTTTGGGGTCTGCAGGCCTCATGTCATATTCTTTACAAGTAGCATTTCTTTTTTTATGTGGGATACAGATGGTGGATTACTATGAATCAGGTACTTAGCTGGCACTGCGGTGCCAATGCAACGATCAGGTTGTTACAGTGAAATATAAGCATGGAAAATTCTAATACTGTAATGCTCTTTGGAGACAGCTGCCATTAACTTT